>CM068486.1:2853804-3513804 GCA_034769265.1 Remorina albescens
ACAGGCAGAGAAATAACCAGTGGCTAAACACCGTTAAATGGCGGCTGTGGCAGGTTGTTCCACTTTACCAGCCTGCTATTGGCAGGAAACCAACAATTATATGTAAAACCTCATTCATGGGTCATAAAAAATAATATCTGGCTGTTAAAGCTGCATTAATGGAATCACAAACTGAGGCTGATGGGAGAAAAAGCTTTCCCTGCTCTGATACAGAGTCAAGTTTTAATGGTCGTAATCGTATGTTCTTTTTTTGGGAGGGGGGGGGGGGGGACATGTGCCTGAGTGACTCACCCATATCAGGCTTACTCAATCCAAATATCTTAAGCCCAAACTGTTTTACAGTACACTGTGTGCTTACACTGAAGTGTGGGTGGCCCCGGGAGTGTCCTGTCTGTGGTAAACAGCCAACCTGAGCCAAGTCCTGACACGAACGCCGTGTTGGGAAAGTGACATGTTAGCTGACTGCAGGAGGGATGGCTAACTGCTGAGAAAAAGATCTCAGTGTATAAATGACTGTAAATAAATGTTAATAATTGTTCAACAGTCTGTGTGCATTGTTGTCTTTACTGATGAGCGCCACTGGATGGCGGCAGAAGGTGGACATTGTCGAATCAGCTCTCCGAGCATTTTAGCGTCTTTCAGCTAAACCTGAGACACAAAGTCCAGACGTGTGCTATTGTCGCTCGGTGTCTGATGGATGTGCGAATGTTTGCTCACAAATTCTACCATTTAATGGATCTGTGTTTTGTTTGCAGCTTCATCGAATGTGAGCCGAATGATCAGCGAAAGCTGGCGATGTTTTCGACTGAGCGGTCTCGGCTCCATTTTGTTACAGTAAGTCTAAAGTGTCTGTGTGTGAGCTACAGTCTGTAGTCTGCGGTCTGTTACATCCACTTTATTACTGTGAAGGGGCGGAATCATTTATATGAACCAATTAGAGGTGACACGTTGGCACCAACTGAAGTTTTCTGTCATTGAAGGGACAATAAATACGATTTTCACTGCCAAAAAGTGAGCCTTGGATCGAAATGAGCGATTCAAACCCGTTTCTTGTCTTTATTCAGGTTGTAAAAATGCTCATTTAACTTGGGAAAAGCGGGTCAAATTGCAAGTTTTATTGTGAAAGGGAAAGAGAAGCACATGAGTCCTGCCTGTGTCTAGACTTTAACGAAGTGAATTCGTAGTTCCAGTCCCACCTGACTGCAGACGGTACCGTACGGTACCAGCCGGGGTGTGTTACCGTCCTCCCTTCTCCACATCAAATGTGGGAACGGGGGGAAGGGATGTCGTGTCAGATTCGCTCGTCACCGTTTGGGATTTACAGTTAAACCAATTACTCATGAGGCCACGAGGAAGTGCTCACGTTTGACCGATCACTGATAAACCGACCTTATCAGGCCGAAGAGCGTCTGAGTCACACAGACAGAAACGGGGATGTTACTTCGTAGGAAAGAAAGGGGGGCCTCATTCATTTAAAAAAAAAAAAAAAAAAAAGACACATGGTGAGAGGTGATAAAACTCGACTGAAGCACAGAGAGGCTGAATAAATGTACACGCAGGGCTTTTAAGGAAATTCACCGAAAAAAGAAACTTTTCACACCAGTCTGTCGCTGCCTGTACGAGTCCGTCTGCTGTTTATCTGCAAACAGCTTCACATCTCACACACAACCAGCTACACTGTCATTATCTGACTGCGGCTCTTTGTCCTTATGTCGGTGCATCTGTTCTAAATACAGACATGATGCGGTTCGCCTGCAGTTTTCGATTAGCCGTTTCTATGAACGTGTAGTGAACGTGTAAATACATCTGAGTCAGGCTGACCCAGCCTGCTGCTGAGAATACAGAAATTGTCATCATGTTGTTGCACAGTCATGTGTAATGCCACACAATGACTGTTTTGTCAAGTGAGTCCATAGCAGCGTTTAAAAATAAGGTGATGATGATGATGATGGTGTGAAGTTTCCTTTTTTGCTGCTGAACTGACAAAATGACTTGGACCAAAACAGCCATTTGCAGTGAGTTGCTTATTTCCTACTTCTTGTCAAACGCTCGCTTGGGCACCAACATTCAAATGCCTCATTATCACGACAATGAACAGGACATCCAGAGATAAGTCAGATAAGAAGAGAAAACGCTCTATTTTACCTTTTCTGTTTCCTGTCTGTGGACATTACTTATCAGGCAAAGTTAAAGTGACATTTCAGACATCAGGCCTTTTTTAAAAACCTCTCGCTCTCACAGTTTGAGACAAACAAGGTTAAAAAGTGAGAACGAGGGTTTTTCCTCAGCCCAAATCAATCAGCTCCGGAGCATCACAGAGAACATTCAGAGCCAAAACTACAATCCGTCCAAGTGTTTTCCATCAGTAATAAAGAAAAGTCCGTATTTCTTCGACTCTAAAATCACATACACTTTTTGTAGCTAAACACAACATAAAATTTCTGTATATCTCACAAAGTAATTAGAAATAATGACGCTTTCTTTCTGTTTCAGTTGGTGTCATATCGGGTGTATTTGAGGTCTTGGGAGCAAAAAAAACCGACAAATTTGTTGGTTTGGCTTCAAAAATCAATGTAGAAAATAATGCAATGTCAAGCACTGCACAAAAAATGGTAAAACAACCGATCCACAAAATCTAACAAATATATCCAGCCTGTTTTTTTTTATATGGTGTTGATTTGTTGTTCAACTCAAAGTTTAGAATAATGAAGTTTCATTCTGATTCTCAGGTTAATAAATGATGTAAGAAGAGGTCAACAGAAGAGAACTGAAACTGAGCTGCTCTGTGAAAACAGAGATAAACGCTCTGATAGTCTGAACGTGAACGTTTTCTGAGTTTACATCAAAGACAACGAGGCCACACACATTTTGAATTCTGCTGCGACAGGCCACCAAACAAGCAGAAAGGCTGCTGCTGCTGTTGTTGTTGTTGTTGTTGTTGCTCTGACATCACAGCTCATAATTTCGGGTTTGAGTTACACTTTTTTTCCGCAGACTGAGCTCACGCCACCTGTTCTGGGACAACGTCAACAAAATGCTGAGCAGGAAGTGTTTTATTCTTGACCTGCTGGCTTTTGTTGCTGTGTTTGCTCACTGACATCATGGCGGGTTATAAAGTGACTAATGGAGGTTAGTTTGCTGAGACGGTGAATGAAGCACGTAAGCAGAGAGAAATAAGGTTTTGGCTTTTATGTGACAGAGCAGACTGACTGTTCTGCAGTAAGACTAAAATATCTCGACATTTATTGGATGTATTGCTATAAAATTTGGTGCAGACTTGGATGGTGAGCAGAGTCCGAATCCCACCAATTTTGGTGATTTTCTCACTTTCCTTCATGGAACATTTCACTTTGCAGGCCTGACTGAAATGTCTCAACACCTAATAGGCAGAAAAATTAGCTGTAGACATTTTCCCCAAGAACTATCATCAGGTCAAAACTTATTTGTCCAATAATTTGAAGCTTGAAATATATAAAGAGCAAACTCTACTCTTAAAGACCATCTATTTTTAGTGGGATACCTTTCAAAGATAGTTTCCCATTCATCTTTACTGATATATTCAGTGGTTCCTAAATCCCCATCAAACTGTCTGATTTCACAGGAAATGAATACAGTCCAACCTGCCATACTGGGCTTGAATAATTCAGGCTTTCATTTGGGGAGACCACATGCAATCAATCAGCAGCAGGAGGGAGGGGACATCCCTACTACGAAATGCAAATTCTTTGAAACTTCATTTGGCTCCACTGGTACGTGGTCTTGTGTGCGTCGTGAACGAGTTTGGCATGTTTGCTAACAACCTTACGGTGAGCACCGAGTCAGGAAAACAAAGTGGCCCTGATTAAAATATCTTTCCATCCCCATCGCAGCCGGGAGCGCCACTGTGTAAGTGTGTAACGTATTGTGTGTTTCCTGGTCAGCGAGCATACTATTTAAGAGGGAGAGTGGATTTCCCTCTTGCCTCATTAGGATGCAAGTGGGGCTGAGGTCTCCGATGGATATGAAGGCCTTTGTCTGCATCTGAGCCGAAGTAGGACCCATTTGTCCCACCGTCTCAACGGGGACACATCAGTCTAATAGCTGGAGGTCGACCTAGTTCCTCGTCTAGCCTGCGCTCGTCTCTCTGAGTGTTTGAGAATGAAAGAGAAAACGGGGGGGGGGGGGGGGGTGGAAGAGAGGGGGGGGGGGAGAAAGGGAGGAATCGGGGAATGCACCCCCTCCCACCCCCTGCTGAGTGATGGGACAGCTGAGGGCAAATGTGGAGCAGGAAAACAGACCCACATAGTCTGACTGCTCCCACAGCAGAAATAGAACGGCAGCATGTGCTGCCAAATGAAGCTGAGAGGTGGGATGCTGCTGCAGCTCTCCGCGCTTTACAAGCAAAAGTGACTTTTAAAAAAATGACTCAATCTGCATGTTGATGAAATGAGCTCTGCTCGCTGCTCGTTGTTTTGGTGTAAATACTTATTTGCCGTTTTGATTCAGTGTCATCGCTCACGTCGACCTCGTTTTTGTTGACAGTAGACACGGAGGTTTTTTTCCGAAGCCTCTTCACAACTCGTCTACCACCGAACTGCAAACTGGCAAAGCTAGCAGCTCAGCGGTGAAGAAGACTTGCAGGGGACAAAATACGAAATAGCACCATTTTATTTTCAGATTCTCAGAACTTCCCAGAAAATCTATTTATAAAAAAGGAAATCATGAATATTTAGGTTGAAAGTACTACAATGGTACTATGAACTGACCAAATGTAAATGGTTTTCTTGTAAAATGTAAAATCTGAGGTTGCTTTTAAAAATAATTCTGACAGAACTAAATAGTGAGGACGTGAACACCCAGAGTAAGCAGCGACATCATTTCCCAGCACTGGTGAACTTTGTAAATAAGCCGTAAACATACAGGAGGTCAAACGTTGTGCGTCTGTCAGCTTGTTGTTTGTCATCCCAGGGCCATCAGGAGGCAATACGTTTACAGCCTTTATTGCTCTTAACACTTTGTTTACAACCTGCTCTGTGCTGTTAGCAGTTTCCTCTGGCGGCTCCGTAAAGTTGGTATTATCATATCTCAGGTTATCGTGGCACGGCACAGCTTGTCCTTGGGGTGTTTTAGGAGAAAACATGTTGTCAGCTGTCAAACGTCGATGTCATAAAGAGCTACGCAGTGAATTTAAAATAGCCTTATCAACCCGAGCACTCACAGAAATGCCAACATGCTGCGAGACAAAAGAAATGAAACCAGAGGAGATGGTTTGTCAGCAGTCCCAGTTCGGGGTTTAAACCGCCGGATCACACTGGGAATACAGAGAAAGCCCTCAAAATGTCACAATCGGCGTTAAGCCGCAACATGTTGTGTGAAATCTTTGAGGCAGTATCATTGTGTTAAGGTAAAAAATAATAAAAATAATAAAAATGCAGATGTCGACAACAGCTGATGAGGGATTGTTTGCTACGAGGCTTTCCTGCTCCACATGTGTGTTTGTCCGTCGGAGAGTGTGCAGGACCTGCAGCGGACACTTCCCCTGCAGGATGCACCTGCTCCGGCCCAACAGGTCTGATCCGCATCAAACACGTCATGGCCGTTCCCTGCGGGGGGGGGCGGGGGGCGGGGGGGGGCTATTGTGCCAAAAGCCACTAAAACACTATCCAGTTGTCAAGACGTACAGACAAGTCAGAGACTGTCCTGTTCTGTTCTGTTGCAGTGTTTACTTTTCTCTCTGTTTGTGTGACGCTCTTACAACCAAAAACAGCCGCTTCTTCATTTCCATTTTCAGCCATCTATATTCTATTTCTTTACAATAAAGCTCCATCAGCCGGTGACCTCTCTGTTGTTATCGAGCTTTTTAATTTAATGAACGCTAACATCCACATTTAGCTTCACTCCGGCCTGTTCAGGAGAGACGTCTCATATCCCCCTTTTCACGTCACGTTGAGACGAAGTTTGAAGGTTGACCAACGGCTGCTGTGTGACGTTCCTTTTGGTAAATATAACTGTGGAAGAAGACGACGCTGCATTTTCATGAATCTGATTGGTTCGCCGTTTTTCTCCAGCCAGAGGAAAAACCAACGGCCGCATCGTTTTTAGATGAAATTGCCAGCTTGTTAAATCATGCTTAAAGAAAATAGCCCTAATTTAGCATTCCTGTTTTTTCATATTTTAGTTTTTGAACTAAAATATGAAACAAAACAAAAATAATCACATTACACATATAAATCAGCACATTTCGTGATAGAAAAATGTGACCATAATATTTCAGCGGTCATCACGGCGTCGTTGTTTTTCCTGATAACTAAGATCTATCTTTATCACTGAGCCTGCACTTCTTTCTTTCCTCCTTATTCAACTTCCTCTTCTCTTTTCTACCGTCAACAGGCCGAAACTGCAGCTGGGTCCAAAAAAGAAAAGCTTCCCCTGAAATCCCCAAACCGAAGTTCCTGCAACATGTTTGACAAGCAACTAAAACGCTTTCAGCATCTGGACTCCTGCCAATCATCACATATAGATATTAGATTTTCAAAAATAATGCTTTTTGTGGCCGATGTGGAGGCGCTGCTGAACAAGGCCTGCTCTGTCTCAGAGGCAGGTGGAGGTGGACACTGGCAACTTTGAAGTCTCTGCTTTCAGTCCCCGCGGTGTCTCCACCCAAAGACAAAGACACTTTGTGTTTTCCTTTTTTTTTTTCATGACCACAAAGTTAGATTGCTAATGAGGCTCGGGTCTCAAAGCTCAGATCTGTCTTTAGGACTCCTGTCTCAGGTTCCAGCTCACGTTGCAAAATAAGAGAGAGACTTTATCAGCCTGCTCTCGTTTCTGCAACTCAAGAACAGCTCAAAGGGATTTTTAAAGAAAATGTTGGAGGAGGCTGAATTTGATCCGTCTTTGATTAACTCGCCTTTGTTTTTTGCACATTATTCCAAATACTCAGCCAGGAAAAAAAATTTATGGTTAAAAAAAATAAATAAAATAAATAAATGAATGAATGGATGGATGAAAATGGATTTTATACATTTCCATGTAAATTGTGTGATTTTTAATTTGTCTGACAATCAAATTTGAACACTAAACGCTAATTATGTTCATTTATTATAATGGATGTTTTAAAATCAGAATTCACGCATCAACATGATTCATCTGAATGTGTGTTTATCTATAAATATATATGCACATTGAAACTTATTTGTCGGATATAGAAACAAACGGCAGAGAATCAAAACCTCCAGATGAACCTGTTGATCCACAAAGAGCAAATGAGCCATATAAAATGTGACTAACTTAACTATTTCATCTTGGAGAAAAAATGCAGATGATCTGCTGTCATCACTCAGACTTCCCTTTACAGAATTAATAATGCATATCACATAAAAAATGGAATGGAAACTCCAAAGGAAACTATTTATTTATTATGTGTTTTGGGACTGTAGGTTTGTATTACATATTTTAAAAATGTTCATTTGTTTGTCTGTTTTGTATGAAATGATGAATCCAGGAGTCTTTATTCATCCAACCATCAGCTGCAGGTCTTTGTTGACTTCATCCTGCTGACGCGTCATAACTTTCAACAATATGCAGCTTGTTTGATTTAATTCTGTTCCATGACATCGAATGACGCAGCGATCTTGTTTGACAACAAAAAAACAGCAGGCGTCAGAAGGTCCTGCAAGTTGAACTTGACAAACAAGACACTCTCTAGGGCTGAATAACTCTGAAAGAATTTAAAACAGTCACTAGCCTAGCAACATTAAAGCTAAACAACCCATAATGCAACTGGTTCTGTCACCATTCACCTAGAAAATCTTACGCAATGAGCATGTACACTCTGTTTCACAACCTGTAATTTAAATTCTGAGGTGTAACCACGTTAATTAATGCTAAACGAGCTATTTGTAATCATCATCAGAAGGTGACTCCGATGAGGGTGAAGTTTATGGGCAAAAGTTGTATGTTATCTTATTTGATTTATTACCTCAGTAAATGTTTTCCTGATAAGTTTATTCTTTCAGTTTCTAGTCTTAATACAACTTGATGTTCATTCTTAGAATTATTGTCCCCTTTAGAGGAAAACAGAGCGTAAACCAGACGGATAGACATGAGGACAGAGTTCAGAGCAGGTCTGATCTACTCTTCATTCCAAATGTTTTCTTCTGGTGTCAAAAAAATCAAGATGGCTTCGGACAAATTACAAACTGGAATCTTCAAAAGTTTACAAACCCATCAGTGCTACATAGCCAGCGTTAGCATTACAGTTTCTCAGCGGTCTGGACTAAATGTTGTAAAGTTCATGTACATTTATTCATCAGCAGCTGACTCCTTTTATTTTTTATGACTTCTCTCCTTCTCTTGCGGTTAGTATGCTAATCAGCTACTCCTGTTAGCTCATCACTTAGCATTCTGTAGTGTTCGGTCTTCCTGAAAGGACGTTTTATTATATATCTCTTTTTTGGAAACGCAAAGCTCCTTTGGTGCATCTGTGTATATGTAAAAAGATAAAATGTCAAATTATAAAACTCCAGTTTCAAGTTTTTATAATCAGGAGCCAGTTCCAGATTTAGAGTTGTTTCCTGATACCCAACAATATGGCTGCTGACATAGTTATCTGCTCACCACACCCAGCATTGTAACTTCTGCCACTATTTCTCACCACACAAGTATCTCCATCACATAGTTTTATAAATGAACTCATTAGGGCCAGCGAATGCCAAATGGATGATGGTGATGGCTCCATGTGGGGCACGGGGCCGGATGAAGGACGGAAGATTATTCCGCTTTGAGTGGACCTCTTCTGAGGAGATCTGATGAGTCCAGGAGGAGGACCCTTCAGCTCGGCCCCCGCCTCACCGAGTGGTCCCAGTCTAATGGAAAAAGGTCAGTTTGGATCAGGAATGCTTCAAAACTCCAATCATCTGACAGATTAATTAATGATATTAAAAGGCTCAACTGTGAAGAGAAGAAAAAGAAGGCGCTGTGCTCTGTCTTAAAGTGAGAGCAGTGTGAAGGGCCATTCTAGGTTTTTAAGCATGGAAAGATCGTTCCAAACAAAATCAGACATGCAAGGTTGAACTGAGAGTAAAAGGAGCGGGAACAAAAGACGACTGTGGGAGCTGGAGCGATAAGAGGCTTAACGTTGGCTCGGTGACAGTGCACGCTAAGTACAGTGAATTTACTGCCACATGAGGCCGAGAAGAAAAAAGGAAAGAGAGGAGGAGGAGGAGGTGGTGCAGGGAACTGTTACTGTACTTTACTCCGATAAGAATCAGCTGCTGTCATAAAACATCAAACTCAACATGAAAAATGTGACACTTTGGCTGCTTGCAGTGAGATGAAGGCTAACGTTAATTGTAAAAATAAAAATGCGTGTGCTCTGATTTCATTTGGAAAGCATTCAGGCAGCTGTTAGTCCTTTTGAGGAAACTCCAAAGCTGTGCAAACTTTACAACAACAGCTACATTAGCATTAGCTGCACCCCCTTTATGTTCACTTGCACTGTTTGACTAAATGCTGCGGAGGGTGACTGATTAAATAAGATTTGGGTGATAGTTTTATTTTAACTTTACATGAAGACAGAGCTGATGAAGATCTCCACTAACTGGCCTCTGACCATAAAAACTGCAGCTCTAAACAAAGTTTCCCGAATCAGGTCCGATTTTAACTTAACTAGTAACACGGTATGAGCTTAACAAGCAGAGACCACGTTGACACAGGTTGTGTCGTACAAACTCAATCTTACATCGAGCTAAATCGTCACTTTTTCAGATTTTGCTCCAGCTTGTGTTGTTTTTTACATTCACTTTAATTAGTTTATTTTAGAGTTTTAATTGATTTGATCTGAGTCACCGAATCAGTATAAAACCAGCAGGTTAAAAAGGCCTGGTTCATCAAAGTTGAGTTGCTGAGGGCACCATGTGTGCTGGGGGAGCCTGACTTTAATTTATTTTGATTTATGGCTCTGGGGTTGAAGGGACATAAACCAGCCCCCCTGCCCCCCCGGGAGGGTTTGCTGTGTGTGGAGGAGTTGTGAGTCTGGTTCTCATAGAAAACCTGTAACCTGATTGTTCCACTCCACACTCGGCCTCTGACACAGCAGCAGCAGCAGCGGCGGTGGGGGGGGTTGATAAGGTTTCTGATGCGCTGCAAATGTTGACTTTTTTTTTTTTTCTTTGGTTCGAATTAGAGATAGCTTCCTAATCTGAGTCACACAGTCCTGACACCCCGCAGAGGACCAGACAAAGCGCAGCCTCTCCACCTTCGGACGGGCCTACGGACGGGTATCCCCAGGCATCCCAGAGACAACGACACAGATAAGAGGCATGCCTGCACACTAAACGACTGTGTAACAACCAGATCAGTCCTCCCTTATCTGGCTCTTTTGCCCGGCTGTGGGGCAGATGGCCCTCGAGTGCACGACCCTTCGAAAATATCTCCCATCAGTGTAGCCAGGCAGAAAAGTGCAGCTCTTAAAAAAGCCTGGCTCGCTCTGATTGCCATGGAAATCAAGGCAGATTGAGAAGTTCTGGCCAGCAGGTCGGGGCAGTTAATCACAGAGGAACATCAATATCACAACCACCCCCCCCCCCTCTGCTCTCTTCCTCATCCATAAAAAAAAAAAAAAGGTTGTGGGGGGGCAGTTCATTATTCAGCGTTGCCTTTCTTTGCAGTTAATGAACTCCTGGTAGAGACTCCTCATGTTGTGGCTGCCGGTGTTATTGCTTATATCAGGGGGGTCATGCTGTTTGTAGGAAGAGAGGAGGTCAGCGGCGGGCGGCAGGAGAAACAACAAACTATTTGGGACTTCAGCACTTCTCCTTTAGAGGAGGAGTGAAATGGTTTCACTGTAGATTAGATTACAGCCCAGTGTGATCTCAATAAGAACAATTTGATTGTGAGGTAACGTGAAGCGACTGGTTGTGTGCAGTTTTACTGGGCGTCTCAAAAAGGCTCAAGAGGAGATTCTCTGGAAACATCCGACTAAAGCTGCTTTTCACTGCTAACATCAGGCTTCTGTTGGATCAGCATTCAGATGAGCTGCTGCGGACACAGATATAAATATTCACCTCTGATCACTGTTGATAATGACTTAGAATGAGGACATAATGATTAATTGGAATCTAAATCTAATTCATGACGTGAGCTGGAAGATTTAAAGTTTAAAATATATTTTACCACAAATTACAAAACTTTATGTCAGCGGCTTTTAGTTTCATACAACTGGACATTTCTCTCTCATTTTGAAATCTACACAAGGTCATTCAAACTAAGCACTTTATTAGGAACACCTGACTTCAGCCGGGTATGGGCTTGTTATCTGTCTTTCCTGGCCCCGCCCCCCCCCCCATCAGGAGCTGGTGTGTCGGAGCAGAGCTTCACCAGCTGCAGCCCGTTCCATAATCAGGCGTACCTGCTATAAAAGCCCAGACCTGCCACCTCCACCCTTTTGGACTGTCACCTCTGATCTGTCGGTGTGCTGTGGTTATCCTTTGTTCACAGCTTTAGTGATTTGTTTTCTCCCCTCTGGTCTCTTTTCCCCCCAGTCCTGACATGAACCTCCATTTCAGTTTGGATCAGTTTCTGTGTCTGAGTCCTTCCTGAAGTTAGTGTTAAATGTTGGAAAGTTTCCTTTGACATTCATCTTGATCCCATCACATCTCCTCTCTGCACATTTATCAAGTCTCCTCCTGGATTCAGGATCTGGGGATGCCAATAAAGTCCAACAAACTCACCCTTATGTTTGTGAAACCAGTTTAAAATGACTTCTGCTGAGTGACACGGGGGATAATCCTGCTGGAAGTTGACTTTAGAAGCTGGAGAACTGTGGCCAGAGAGGGAAGCACATGGTTAGAAACAATACTCAGATTATGGCATTTGCACCGTGACTGACTGGGATTATATTATTGTGCCAAGAGGTCACTCTCCACACTGTGACCCCTCCTCCACCTGTCCGGTCTGATGTAGCTTTCTCTCAAATTCAATGCATTACTTTATTTATTTTAATCCTCAACTATTCATCATTGTCTTTTAAATTCACTTTTATCAGCTTATTTCTTAACTATTCTTTTTCCTGTTTAAATATCTCTTTTTCTTTTAAATACACTTTTATTGTCTATGATTTTAATGTATCTCTTTACCTCAGTAGAACACTTTGAATGGGCTGCTGTGTGAATTGTGCTACACAAACAAATTTGCCTTGCCTTGTATGAACTGGTGGTATAACTTGGCCCCACCCTGACTATGCTCTGCTCACTGTCTCAATTCAAAAGCCTTCAGAGAGAAAACTGGGGTGTAACCTCAGCGTGAACTTCTGCAAAGACTTCTTTCTCTGCTCTGGGAACTAATTTCAGAGCTGACACGGATAAGAGGCGTTTAGGTGAATCACAGACAGCGTCTGATTTGAATTTCAATTATCACACAGAGGGCAGAACGTCTAGACGAAACAAGTCCTGGGTCTTTTTTCCACAAAGAGGCTCCAGAAAAACCTGCAACAGAAGTATTAAATAATTTAGGAGGCCAAGACAAGACCAAACAGTGACAAGGTCACTACGCCCACATTTATATATTTGAATTTTTCGTCTAATGGTTATTTGTGTGTTTTTCCTGTAAATTGTGTTATTTTACTGCATCTGGTTGAGCTTTTATTGTAGATTCACTCAGCTGGTCGGACAAACCGCTGAATCTTCTCATCTGTCAAATGATGAAATTCAACCCACCAACTCTGAATTCACCGCTCACCGTGAATTTCCACTTCAGTCGGTGTGCGAACATAAAGCTTTTTAGAGCGCAGCCTAAACCCGCCATAATCCCTCATGCCCAAACAAGACCAAAGACAGATTTCACAGGCTTGTGCCTCTCAATACCCCGACTGGAGAGGACACGGCTCGTTATGGACCCAATTTGTGTCTGGACTCGGCTGCGTTAGGGATGTTGGGGGTTGGTGGCGTTAACTGTGTGAGGTTCAAGGTCAGAATGAAAGAGAGAATGAAAAAGTCATTTGCCCGTCCGAATGTCCGGGCACATACGGAGTGACCCCCCGCTACATTCCCATTCCAGCTGTCGACAGCCATGCTCTCTCAGACAGCGACCGGGAGGTGACAGAACAATCATCACCTCAACAATGAGCCTTTCACACAAGCTGATCCGAGGAATGTCATCCCATGAACAGTGTCAGCGCCGCGCAGCAAAACACACAACCAACACCGAGCAACGTCTGACTGTGAGAGCTGTTAACTTGAAGGTGCAGTTCATCAGGCGGTTTTACTGGCTCCAGTTTGTGGTTATCCACGTCGCAGTAGTCAAATAGACAATAGGCACAGATTTCGGACACTGTAAAGAGCTCAAAGTCAAAGAAACAGTCAAATTAAATCAGCAATAAAATGTTGTTTTTCTAATAAACTCAGTGAACCATTGGAGCAGATACATGTATGCAGATGACAGTCTACTCTACAGCTTTACTGTTTTGTTGCTTGACGGGAAGATTGTCCCAAACAAAAACCCTTTATTCCAAATGAATTATTGTGTTTTTCTGCACTTTTGTGACGCGTCCATCTAATAACACTTAGTTTGTCGAGATAAACAGCTTTTTTTATGTCTTGATTATATTACATTAAAGTTATCTTCATAGTTCCACACAGATCAAGTTAGTTTAGCAATTTTTCATATTATTATTAGTATTATTATTATTATTAGGATGTAATCTGGAAGTTTCCAAGTGAAAGCTCTTTTTTAAGATTAAGCACAAACAGATGGTTTGGGGAAAAAAAAACAACTCTCCTGCTACAGCCAGTTTTCCTGGGAGTGTGTAAATTCAGAGCAGCTATCAACAAGGATCTGGACTACAGTCATGGTGTTGAACAAGTCATACAAATCTTTACACTGACATACTGATACTTTACCACCACACAGCAGCTTGTTTTGTGCTCATCTGTACACACAAAAACTGACAGACGGGAATTTGAGGAACACCGACGCCTCAGGAAATTTGAAACAAATCAAGATAAGGATGATTACTTTTGCTTAAACTGAAAAACTTCCTGCAATCACTTCTCCCTTTTTTTTTATTTCAAGGCCAGAAATAAGAAACCATAACCGAACAACATTACCACACCGTCCAGACTAAAGAAATCTCTTCATGTGGATAATAAAACACAACATTGCGTCTGTTTTTTTTGCTTCTGTTCACAGCTTGCTCTGTCTGCCTCCTGCTTTCCTCAGGATTAATGAGACCAGCTTCTCTTTCCTGCACCAAAGAAAACAGGAGTGCACTTCTCCAGCTCCTCAAACGGCGTCTCCCCCCTCCTCACCCTCCTCTCCCCTTGCAGGTGGCCCCGTTCGCTACTTTGAGCGAGGCTGCAGGGCTGCAGGGAGGAATTCACATGTAAATAGGCCACTTGCTCTCAATAGACTGGGAGAAGAAAAATGAATCCCGTCATGATAACCTTGCATAATAAGCAGGCTAGGAGTCTACATATATCACAGCGTCCCCCATCGCTCTCTCTCGGGTTTTTTTTTTTTTACATTTAATTTAGCACAAGTACACAACGGGAGAAACCTCAGAACACAGCAGTCTATGAGAAAACCCTCCAGAGGAGGCTTTGTGGGAAAATGCAGCCGCGCAGCTCGACATAACTGTGTCACAGCCGAGCAGAGCAACAGCCTTATCATGTGCTTATTAAAACATAATCTTTTAGCAAACAGTCTCATTACACCAAAAATGTGTCCACAGCCAAAAGGGGACCTCAGATTTCACAGCTGGAGTGTGAGGACGTATGAGCTGAGCTCAAGCCCAAGAAAAGGATAATGTACACATTAAAGTCCAGTTTAACGCACAACTAAAACAACTACAGCTCAAGTTGGATTCATGGGATATGTTGTTTTTGAATGCAAACAAGAACAACAACTATAAAGGTTCTATTTTATACAACTGAGCTCAGCCGATTGCAAGCATGCTAAGCAGCTAGCCTCGGCCTGCTTTGTCCGTTTTTTGACGGCGATTCAATCTGCCCTGAAGACGTAGCTGCTCAAAGGGTGTATTAGAAACCCAAAGTGCTTATGAAGCGACCGTCTCCACCACCAACCCCACTGAAAACGCACTTATAACCCCTTTAAACAAAATTATATTTTTCTGATTTGCACGCATCAATGTAGTCCGTTTTTCTTTTGCAACACAACTTCAAATGTCTTGCTGTCTGAGTGACTGGAAATAGGCCATTATGTTTTTTCACTTCATTCATATTTTAGTTCTTAATTGTCCCTTATGTAAAATGGAAAAAGCAGGTATATATATATATGAGAAGTTGAAAGCTGGATGAAGTGGATGGTTGGCATCATCCTGGATTGCTCAGGGTGAAGTTCATTCTCTGTGCAAACAATAATAATTGGGAGGCAGCGGCTGGAGGACTTCCAAGGATTGGATGAACAGGAAACTCTTCTGGTTGAGCCACAAGTAAAAAAACATGTTATGAAATTTGAGTCTTTGAAGAGTCAAAGGTTTAAGTCCACCACTAATTCCCAAAGGGCATTTCAAAGAAAAACATCCAGTAACCAAACCCAACATTATTATTCATGCACTGCCAGCAGCAAAGGTTGCACATTGCCGAAACCTGCACATTTCGGAATTCTGCAGTCAGGGTTTGCTGAATTTAGCAACTATAATGCAGCAAATGTGATGATAACATGAATTATCCAGAAGAGCCCCTTCACAGCTTGTGTTCCTCCAGTACATTGGGGGTTTTTTTAGGCTGTGTTTACGCTCATAAACACTCAGTATATCATTAAAAGAAAACTTTGACATGAGAATTTACAGCCGTCCTCCTCCCCCTCCAGCACTCCTCCCTGTTTGCAGCTTTATCATGTTGTAGAAAAGTTTCACTGCTTTGCACACACACACACACACACACACAGCAGAACATTGTGTACAGTCTGCAGCTGTATGCCGCCCAACCTGAAAAATAACTCTCTCAGCAAGAGCGGCTGAGATGGCTCCAGCTCAGTATAAAGGAAATAATGGGTTGGGATTCTTGTATGGATGAGCTACTCCGAACAACACGGCGCGCTGCAGTTTTCTTTCATTTCATGTTGGTGAGAGCATTTCTGTGCCAAACGCATCATCTGAGGTTAACGGGTTAATGGAGGGCCTCCGGACCAGAGCTTTCTTCCCCGTGATCCACCTTTCATTGAGTCAGACACACACACGCACACAGGAGAGAAAATTATTAACGAGGAAAGTGATTATGGTTGGTGTAATCTCTCCATATGTTTTACACACATTCAACCGAGTCAGCAAAAGTAAAGAGCAAACGAGGGAATGGGCTTTATGGCCTACAGAGCCAATAACAAGCGGTAATCCCCTGAGGGGCGCTTAAACAGATGAAAGGAAGTGACCTGAGGAGCATGCTACAACAACAGACACATGACTGGACTCGCACACAAACACGCACAAAGACGGACACACTGCAATCAGGCCGGCTTGTCCAGAAAAGGAAGTAGAATCAGGAAAAGTGTGAGTGCGCCTTTTGCCCCTCTCCGTTTCCTTCCTTGGCAAACAAGTTGTGAAGAGGCACCTGGGCTTCCCAACACAAAAGCATGATTCATCGCCATCTGACAGAAACAGGGCATTCTGGGAGCTGAGGAACCGCGTGACCACAACACTCTGGGTTGAAGAGCAGCCAGGACCCTCGTTGAGTTTTTTCCATTCCCGTCTGCGCTGGTGAACAGAAAAACCTTTTTAAATCTGCTGGAGCCCTAAAGTGATAGAAATGTGTGAGATCTAACACCAAGGACACATTTTTGTCTTCTGACGGACAGAGCCCAGCTCCCAACGCATCACGCTCCTCGTCCTCACACTGAACCGGAGCAAATATTTGCACGGGTGACGATATTTGGTGATTCAACCCCTGGGCATCTACATCACACGCTCATTTTAGAAAGGCAGCAGCTGCATTGACCGGCTGGGCATACATTCGTTAATTGTTTCAAAAGCAACAGGCACAAATGGTGCTAATACACACACACACACACACACGCACACACCCAGCGAGCTCAGTCCAAAAATATTCAGTAAGGCTCCTGCCTGTTGAACTGGGTCTGGCCTCCAGACCGCCCTGACGACATTCTCTAGTCCTGATGAACGCCTGTGTCTGCGCTGTGACACCTCAGTGCATCTCTGAACCCTCCACACTGCAGCAGCCAACAGCAGAGACTATTTCAGCTTCCTCCTGTCTCACATGACAAGCACCGAACTTTGATTTTGTGGCCTTTTTACTCGTGATTGTAAACAGCACAGTGTAATTATTTGCACAAAAAAAAAAAAAAAGCTACCAAAACTAACAAAGGCATGTCATGGGTAATCACTTAAATGGGCCGTCAAGTGTTGGGCGTGCTCCTGTGTCAACCAAATCATTGTGCAAAGTTGCATAAAAAGATTTCTGTACAGTGATAATTAGAGGGAAGGTTGACTGAGCATGTAGTTTGTACTTCAGAAACTCCCTCAAATCATAGTCAGATGGAAGAGAACACCTAGTTCTGCAGCGTCAGACGCTCTAAGCAGAGGTTTAGTGCCTCATTGGAAGAACCGACACTTTAAAATAATCATCTCATTCTGCAGATCCAAACCGGCTTCTTTTCTGCTGTCGCCCAAATGGACCTCAGGTTACAAACCTGAACATCTTTGCTTTTTAAAAACAAGCCCCTTGAATAGCACAGTGGATATAAAAATAGCTGCAATACCATTACCGACTTTGTTCTAAATGTTTTATTTAGCAAAACATAGCGCATATACCTTTCTAATGACAATATGGCCCCCGAGGGCCGCCCTACTGTACAGCAGAATCTGATATATTTCAGTAAAATCCAACACAATATTCTCTATTTAAGAACTGTAAACTTCGTAGGAAGTAATACTCTAAAGTGCTTTTAAAAATCAGAGATATAAGACAGCAAGCAAATCCATAATAATGCATTATAATACTTGTTTCACAGAGAAAGTCCAGTGTAAATAAAAAAAATGAACACGTTATGATAACAAGATACTCAACAGTGAAATAAAATGGATGTTCATGTCATCGCCCTCTCTGGTGTTGAATCATCTACCAAATAACCCTTCAACGAGTCAAAGCCTTTTCTTAAGTTATTTTTGGTAACATTGTTTGGAACAGCCGGCAGCCATTCATAAATCTTACAGCACCCTTTAAACAACTTCTGTCACCCTTCCAGACCCCAAACCCTTCTGTGCATTTAAATCCACATAAACTCTTTATAACACATCCACACATGTCTGAAACTTTCTCATCTTCATACTGTATTCCTTTGTGTCACTTCCTGATCAGTAGCATCATCACAAGGTCACGATCAGTTATCCTGAAGGTCAGTTTTGGACTGATAAAACTCAGCATGTTGAATGTGGACCTGCAGAGGAAGCAGGAGAGAATCCTTTTTTTTTTTTTTTTTTTTTTTTTTTTGTTATTTGTTTTTTTAAAAGTTTCCTTCACATGTAAAACAGCATACGAGTCCATCCCCCGACAAGTTTATCTCTTTTTCCTCTGCTGCCGCAGCACCTTTCTCCTTTTCAGGATCATGTCGTGGAGTCTTTCCAGGCCGTCCCGGAGCCCGTCTCCTATGATGGCGCAGGCTGACTGCAGATGCCAAGGGGTCGCAGGGCCCAGTTCTTTCAACGCCAGCAATTTCTCTATTTCGGCCAATCCCAGCGAGTGCCTCAAGTCCTGTTTGTTTGCCACCACCAGCAGGGGCACCCCCTGGTTCTCGGAGGTCTTGGCGATTTTATGGAGCTCCGTTTTGGCCTCCTCCATGCGCTCCGCATCGACAGAGTCCACCACGAAAATGATGCCATCGGTGCACCGCGTGTACGACTTCCACAGGGGGCGAAGCTTCTCCTGACCGCCGACGTCCCAGAAGTGGAACGTCACAGTCCTGTGGCCGCCCAGAGACACTTTGACCTTCTCCGCATTGAAACCTTTGGTGGGCACCGTGTTCACAAACTCATTGAACTGCAGTCGGTACAAAACGGTGGTCTTCCCTGCTGAGTCCAGCCCGAGGATGGCGATGTGGAACGACTGGAAGAAAGGGATGCTTGACAGGAAGCTAGGCTGTTCCGACAATCCATTCCCCATCTTTCCTCATGAGGAAGGATTTGTGATGCGATAGGTTGAATCCGACTGAGCAGCAATCAGAGTTGATTATATCCCCAAACGACTGTAGCAATCACCTGAAAGCAGATGGCACATGTTACTTGTTTACAGAAGCAGCGAGAAGAGGCAACTTTTACAACTGTAGCAACAACAGAATCATTTTTTCCAAGATTTCCAAAAAAAGTCCACAAACCGAGCGATGCAAGTTACAGGACATCTACGTAAAATATACATTAGCACCAGATGGCGTCAGGCTGCAGAGACAGAATCCACAAGTGTGCTCAATCGATAAAAGGTGCATTTTATTGCTTATCAATTCAAATTCGCACTTGTAGGAAGAAGTTCCCGTTGATTCGTCCTTTACAAAGTTACATCATCGCACTTTAAAGCTAAAACTACCCGAAACAAAGTGATCCAAAGGCACCAGGAGAGCTACAGAGAGAGACAGGAATGTGTGAATACTGGATTTTCATTGGTCACGTGTGCAGAAGCAGCACTCAACATGAATGCTAATGCTGCCTGTCTGTGCAAGCAGGCCGCTTCACCACCACGTCTTCATAACACCTGTAATACGTCCAGAGCTGCTTCACCTGAGCTGTTATCGATCACCTGTCATCACAGCGTGGTGCACAACAACGTACAGCAGTTATTTAACTGAATGTGTCCTTTACTCAGTATGTGAGGACATTTTAGGGAGTCCAGAGTCCATCAGAGCAGGAAGAGACCTTTGAGCTCCGAGCCTGGATACAGTCTGCTGCCAAAGTAATCATATTGTGTTGATATTGTTGTAAAAACACATCAATGTATTTATACAGGTACTTTATTCTATTAATAAATGAAGTGGGTTTTTTTGGTCTGAGGTGATTCTTATAGTTAGTTTATTATTATTCATCATGTTATCATCATTATAATAATAATAATATTATTATTATTATTGTTCTGGTTTTAGTCCCCAGTTCTTCAGTATTTTGGTGGGATCAGATTATTAACCTTCAGGTGGACCGGAGCGGTTTTCCTTCCCGGTCCAGATGGAGCCTGGTACCTACCGGTGAGAACCATCTGTGCAGAAACCGCCTCAGACCAGGTCCAGGTCTCTGTCCCGGTCTGCTTATCGCGGCTCAGCCCAGAGACGGGTCGCTGCCCGGTGTGTCCCGGTCTCTCCCGGTCTGTCCTGGTCCTTGTCCTGGTCTGTTCCGGTTTCTGTCCCGGTTTTGTCCTGGTCTGTGTCCTGGTTTTTTTGTCCCGGTCTATCCCGGTTTTGTCCTGGTCTGTGTCCTGGTTTTCTTAGTCCCGGTCTATCCCGGTCTCTCCCGGTCTGTCCTCGTGCTGGTCTGCCTCTGTCACTGTCTCTGAGCTCGAGCCCGGGCTGCATCGACGCCCGCGCGGACACGGGAGGCAGAACCGCCTGTGATTGGCTCTCTCGGTTGGTTCTCTATCAACTGATTGGCTAATGTGACCGTCAATCACGCGTCCGCCCGGGAAGCAGGATCACCTGTTGCTCCGACGTCACTACACTTTTTTTTTTTTCTTTTATCGTTTTTTTATTTTATGTTTTTATTTTATTTTTCATATTATATATTTTTTTTACACTTTACATTAAGACCTCTAAACAAAAAAATATTCATAAATAATTAATAATTTTTAAAATTTTATTTATCGATCCATTTCTATGAAAAAAAATTATATAAACAAAAATAGAAATCGATGGTGAACATAAGAGATTGACCTACCTATTCTGACATTTATGTCACCAGAAGAAGCAAACATTTAGCATTACGCTTGAAAATGGCTAAAATTATTATTTAATTTTCAAAATAATCGATTTTCTGTCAGGCCATAGTGGGGAAAACGTCACTAATAAATATTAAAAGGACTAAAAATGCAGTTTAATATCATCCCATCATTTACTTCATTAAAAGGCTATAAAAGAAGGATTTTACTGTTAAATGCCTTACAGTATAAAACTGCAACTGTTGTTTTTTTTAATTTATTATTTTGTTTATATTTTGATGACAGCATTGATTCATTTTAAAGGATTTTTTAAGGGGAAAATGCAGCTCAGGCGTCCAGAATACGTTTCAAAAATCCTTCCAGGGATGTAATCCAGGAGATTTTTCTCCATAACAAGATTTATCAGCTCGGATTAAACAGATAAATGTCAGTAAAGTCAGATTTAACTCACCGTGGATTCAGCTGGTCAGTCCTCCATGTCCCTCTGTCTCTGTGTGTCTGTGTGTGTCTGTGTGTGTGTGTGTGTGTTAAGAGCGATAAAGAGGGTGTGTGTGTGTGTGTGTGTGTGTAGAAACAGCACCGCCCAGTTCAACCGCGTGTTTTTGTTTGAAATGATTGGTCAGAAGGCAGGAAAGGCTGCACACAGACACACACACACACACACACACACACACACACACAGACACACTGCAGCCCATCATGCATGAAGGATAACAAACAGTGACCGGCCTTTAGCCACAGGCTGCCTCCTTATGTAACCTGCTGCTGCTCTCAGCTCCTCTTGGTCACATCAGCTTTTTTGGTTTTTGCACAGTCAGAGGAGATGATGACACACTACACACACACAATCATTTCATCAAGTGAAACTACTGGATGATTAATTCAATCCGACCAACGTCATTTAACGTTTAATGATTGTTACTGATGGAAAGATTAACACACAACACAGAATTTATCCCTAAACTAGTTTAATTTCTTTATGCAAAAACAGACAGACACACAGAGACTGGAAAGCTTTAAAACCAACAAGGACCGCCTCCACTGGTGGGAAGAAGTTTGTATTGAATCTATGGGAAAATGACACTGCTTCTTATTTGTTTTATTAGCTCAGTATCCATCTATAGTTTCAGAGTTTGGTTTCAAGTCTTCTTCTAAACACCATTTAAAGGAAAATATTCCATAAAGCAGGGTATGGATTAGGGGGCATGGCATACCAGTTTGATTGACAGGCTGTACCACACAATGGACAGACTATAACCTATAACTTAATGCTGTTTTATACAAATAAACAAAATGGGACAAAAATGCGAACGATGATACAACAAAATGAACCTTTAGTTTGAAATTCATTCATCCCTCCATCCAGCATGTTTTCTGTTAATGCTACGTATCTTGTTAATCTCGAAGGTAAACATTGGCCCATTGATAATTTCAGAGAATTAAAAAAACAAAAAATCTACAAAAACATTAAGTGTTTGTGTGAAATATTCTCTGCAGCCATCAGGAAAGCAAAATCACCAAACTTTTATGACTGGCTTTATTAAAGGTTCGGTTTGGTTCAGGCACTAAAGAAACTTTATTAAGATTAAAAAGAGGTCAAAGTTTGGGTTAAAACCACAACAGATATAAACTTGATACAAAGACTAGCTATACCCTGTTTAGCTCCGATGTTTTGTCGCCCTATAAACCCACTAAACAACCAAACAACAACAACTAAAATCCTTTAGTAGCATGTGTTTTATTTACATGTCCCTTTTCCAGCTTCCAATATAAGAAAGCAGAATAAATATCCCACATTTAGTTTGGTTATGTTTTTTTCCTAGTTGGCAAAAGAGTTGAACTAAAGAACAATCACACAACATAAACACAATCTGCATTATTTACGCTGAACTACATCAATTAGAAGATTTTTTGAGATTTTCCAGCATTGGGAAGAATAACTGGGGATTAAAATAAGCAGAACACATGGCCACCCCAGGGTCATGTGGTTTAATGCGGTGGCTGATATTCCTTTCATTTTAAATTTAGTCCATGAGTTATGCACAGACTCACATATGACTCATTAAACACACATGTGCAGCTATCACAGATATGCTGCAAACATGCACACGCCTCACATATTTAGGATTCTCGAGGTTACCGGATGAGCAGCTGTCACTGACCCAGAGGCCGGTGACCCCGGTGACACCAGTCGCTGCTAGTTACTGCATTTCGTTAGATTTAAAAAGAAATCAAATTTTTCCAGGATCTTGAGAGCTTCTCTTCCACACGGTCCAAGAAGGCGCTGTACACACACTGTCAGTGTTAACGGAGGTCTCAATTAAAGCTGTCTTAACTATTGTCAACAATAAATATCCCTGTTTCCATCCGGTAGACTCTGAGACTTTAAGTAATAATAAAATCTAACCCAGCAGACCAAAATTAATGCTGTTTCTTCATTTTAATGGCATCCTTGTTTTCTACACGCCCCTATGTGATGACATATAATTAGTGGTGGGAGAAGTATATGAATAGTTTACTCAGGTAAAAGCAGCAACACGGTCCTCTAAAAGGATTCCACCATATCTATTGTACTGATGGTTATACTGTGTCTTAACATTACTTGCATTAATTCATATTGAGTCAGAGTACTTTGGGTTTCAACCTGCTATTGTTTTCAGAGGGATGGGTGTGAATCCGACAATCTGGTGGGAGCACATTTGTTGTTAAGAGAGTGAAATGACCTGCCCAAACATGTTGGTGATGACGATAGAAGTCCTTATTCCGTCATTGATGATTTAATATGTTTAATTTTGAAGTCAGCGCTCATTTAAATAATAATAATAATAATATTATAGTAATAATGGATTTAATTGCTTCTTATAATGGTGAGTAGTTAAATGCACAACAATAGGTTGTTAGTTTTGTGTGTGAAATCTTGTGAAGCAGTTTTCTCTGAAATGTGGTTGAGTATAAAAGTGTACAAATACACAAGATAAGTAGCCAAAAAGCTGTGCGGTAAATGAGGAAATGTGCTAATAGCTACAATCAGCTACCTTTAAATGTGACAAACGGTGGAATCAGGAGATCTTCTGACGGTGTAGGAGGCTGATTTTGGAGGCCAGGACTGCTGAGGGAGGATGAGCTGCTTATCCCATTTGGGCTCCGCAGGTTTAAATGTGTCCATTTGTGTCTAGGTTTACTTTGAACTGAAGTCAGAGTTGACGGTACGTACTGGAAAAGAAAAACGTTCATGTGAAGCTGCGTACATTGTATTCAACAGGCTGTTGTTTCCATAAACGGTGACCTTCAGAATATCTCCAAAGTTTCACACAAAATTAACTCAAATGACCTCAAAAAAAAAAAAAAAAAAAACAAACAAAACTGAATCTACTTACTCGTGTCCAAGTGCTTTAGCTTTAAATTCAGGTTTCCAGGATCTCGCTCATATGTGGTTATGATGTCTGGAAGATCCTCATCGAGCTGAGAAGGTTAAAAATACAAACTTCAATTTCCCTGTTTAGTCTTCATGTGTGTGTCGCCATCTTGTGGTGATATCAGATGTCACAGCTTTACTTAAAACAAGGTCAAATGTGTTCCACCCTGCTTGACTTTCTTGAATTGACACGTACCGGTCTGAAGTTGTGAGCTTTGGGGTTCTGGTAAAGTCCAGTTGGATGTTTTCCCGCCCTGACGAACATCAGCTCAGTCTCCAGAGCGTCAGGAGGCCTGTACGACGTGATGAACTTTGGATGAGCTTCCTCCTGAAAACGATCACGAGGAACATTTGGCAGAAACATTCTCCTCCTGTGTGCTTCGATGGTTTGTGGGCCTGTTGGATTTGCATGTGTCTTCCTCTCTTTCTTTTGAGGAAGCGATGAAGATCTGTAGAGTTTCAGAGAGAAATCTGGCGGCTTGATTCTCCACACGTCTCCTTGGCTGGCGGTCTGCGGAAGCTTAAAATATCTGCTTCTTGCGAGGTCGAGCTCTTGACTTGCAGAGAATTGAAGTTTTTCTTCGAAGCAGACAGAAAGCAGTGGACGCAACAAACCACACGGAGCCATTTTACTGTGACGGCAGATGAATCTGCTGTCTGCTTACCTTTAACAACAACAACCGGCCTGTTGGCGTCTCAACGCTTACAACATTAAATCCACAGTTGACCGTTGAAGCTTTAACTTCAGAGGTCGCCCTCTGAGAAAGAAGAACTCAGTGGCACAAAGGTCGACGACAGACAGACATAAAATAGTGCTGCTTGGTAACAGGCACCTTTATTCGTCTTAACAAAGAGAATTAAGTGAAATAGGCCGAGCTCAGCGGGACATTCAACAAAAACACAAAACAGCAACT
Source organism: Remorina albescens (assembly GCA_034769265.1). Lineage (NCBI taxonomy): Eukaryota > Metazoa > Chordata > Actinopteri > Carangiformes > Echeneidae > Remorina > Remorina albescens. Next base: position 2,878,992 of record CM068486.1, read on the forward strand.
TAGCAACACCGCAAACAAAGTGTCCCCTCAACAGCACGAATCCCAGCACCTTTTATTCTTCAATTCAAAGACAAACTACGGCGGCGACAATGTTCATTCACAAACACTGTAGATATTGACCATTCAGAAAAGTTTTCTTTCTTTTGGAAAAGTTCACTTTTAGCAGTATTCATGTCCTCTACTTCAGGACCATTTAAAGACACTTGAGTATTTCCATTTTACACAACTAAACACTAAACACTCTATCTATTTCACAGCAACTAGCATCTGTAGTGATTAGTTACTTTACGTGATCTGATGATTAATAAAAGATATAATCAATAATAAATCTACTTATTCAGATTTTTTTGTTTTTATTCATGGAGATTTAGCTTTTTTATTAAAATGCTCAAAGACACCGTGTCTCACGTGGGTCCTTTTAAAATCTGGGACTCAGATCTCTTTCTATTCTTCAGATCTCTCTTTTGCCAGTCCATCACAGGGACAACACATTACACACACACACACACACAACTACATTATATATATATATATATATATATATATAATGTAATGATGTAATGACTCCACTGGATGGCAGCAGATTCCAGAGTCCTGCTCAGATCCCAAGACCAGCTGATCCAGGACTTGCCTTGGACTATAGTTGTCCTCACCAGCTGGACTGAGTACTAAAACTTTCTGAACAATTGGAGACAGTTGACTCTTCTCAATTATTAAATTCAGACTTTCAAGCTGGTGTTGTTGCGACCTTTCTTTCTTCTCTGACTCATAAATCTGCTGATTTTTAGGACTGATCTTTGACTTTTATAACGGGTGCGTCTCTATATTTATATGTCACCGTCTCGCTATCAAAATATTGTTGTTCTTATTTCATAAGTTAACCTCGTAAAGAGCTGACTTCAGTTTGAGTCTATAAGCGTCTCATTGTTTTTGGTTTCAGAGGCTGCAATGTGGCATTGATCAAAACAAAGCCACAAGGAGAGTAAATCAGACTTAAATCCATCAGGTGGATGGAAGCACGACTCCAATTTGATGATAACGTTGTTGGATCAATATATCAAATTGACAAATTGATCTTAAGTCTGACAATTGTTGGACTTAGGGAGGTTTTTGGTCATAATTGTAGAAAAACAGAAGGATCAGAGGTCAGAGCTGCACAGTAAAAGGAAAGATCTTTGTTTGGACCAACTCAGACAGCTGCGGGGGGGCAAAGGCAACAGGAAACCTGAGCTGAAAACCAAACAGCCCCCCCTGTGAAGGATCTGACCTCGGTGCCCCTGTAAAACCAGGAGCCACCACCTTCAGAGCTCCCCCGCCTTCAACCTCTCAGAAAATCTTCCACCATTGTATCAGGTGACATTTACAGCCGGCGTGCCATCAGCAGCTCGGCCGAAACAATTACAGGGGTGTTCTTTCAGAAGCGTCAGCCAGAGATGCTGCTGTTGACCCCGATTTTAGGAGACGGCTCCGCGTCACTGTGACACTGTGATGGAGCCTAATTACACTGTTGTTTCAACACTAAAAGGGAAAAAAAGCACTTCACATAAATCATGCTGTAACAAAGACTCCTGTAAATTATGGGTGTGTAACAGCTGGAGGAAATAAACAAGCTGGAACATTATCCAAGGCCGAAAGGAGGAAACTACTGCTCTCATTTCTGGAGTTTTTTATATATATATATATATTCCAACGTCTGACTGTGTGTCAGGACCTCCATCTGTTTTTACTGACTTTTGAGCCTCGTCGCAGAGGGAAGAAAGCATTTTTGGTTTCTGCAATCACCGTCCATCCCGTCTCCCGTCCGACTTTCTTCCTTCCTTTTCTCCTTTTCTTTCCTCCTGGCTCAGATAGAGGAGGAGGTACGCTGTAAATCAAGGATCAAGGCGAATCTCTACTTGAAAACATGTCAAATGAAATGTGATGAATATGGTTGTGCTGAATTTACTGCTTCAGTTCAACCACTTTTCTTCAAACTGCCTGATTGGCTTGCGATAGACGTCGAGGGAGATAACAGCACGTCAGATTGCAAAAAAAAAAAAAAAAACTCCTTCAAACATCATGTCTCCTGAACCAGAACTCTCCGGTCCTGCTTATTGAACTTCAGTTCCATGTTCACAATGTCTGACGCCTCCACAAAGTTTCCTACAGATTCACACTCTGCTCCACAATACCAAACATTCACTGCAACCTGAGATGCCACAGCAGAATTTAGGGTTTTTAATAAAATATCATCATAACATCAGAGAGATGTAATAGAAAAGAAAAATCATCCAAAACAAATATTGAACATTAGATGTTTCAGTAGAAAATACTCTGATAGATGATGAGCTTCTTTGCAGAGCTGCTGGGTTCTCCTCCAAATCACAGCATCAAAGTCTTCAGATGTCTCTGTCTGTTTAATGCATTTGCTCTTTGCATCAAAATGTGATTTCATGGATGCGTCATCCTCAAGTACAAAAAACTAGCTTTGGTCGGTTACGGGATCAGAGGAGCTGCTCAGACATTGATTGCATTGTTTGGTACTTTGCTTTGGCTGGTTGTCTGCATGCCGGTATGTGATGGAGGCGGGGGTGGGGGGGGGGGGCAGGAATAGCTCGTGTCGTGACCCAGCTGCTCTGAGGTCACATTCATCCACTACAGTCAGAAAACACAGAGCCTTCCCCTCGGCGGTGTGGATCAGCTGCAAAACAAAACCCACATTGAGCAGGACTGATGAGCTGTTTTCCCTTCAGAGGTGGAAACTAAAGCAGCTAAGAGTTTCACTTTTCAGTCGACCACATTTCTTCAAGATTTATTTGACAATTGTGATGAAAAAAACAGTGAAAACATCCAATATGTAATTGTAAAATGTTAAATAGCATCCTCTATCTTCCCTTTCTTCTGTATTTCCTTCCTCTTCCTCTAATCTCTGTCTTTATATAGACATACAGTATCCTTTCATTTCATGTCTTCTTTCTGGTCTGATAAGGACATAAATTGAAATTATAATTACAAACTTTAAGAAATGCTTTAAAAACTAAAAGCAGCAAAACGAATCCTTCACAGCAATGGTTTAATTCTTATTGACCTCAGGGTTCATTTTACTGACACCGCAGTTCAAATAAGGTGCACAGTTAGAGAAGAAAAGAGAAAAAAGTCCATCATGAGTTTTTAGTCTCACTCTGATGTTCTTTTCTCTTAAATGATTAAAGGAAAATAGATGGTAACACACGTTAGGGGGCGTGGCCACAGTGTGATTGACAGACTGTACCAGTAATCAGGACAGAGTACAGAGCAGGTCAGATCCACTCAGTGTGCCAAAGACTTAAATCAGCACTTCCAGCCTTTTACAGGCGACGATCTGTGACTTCACAGCAGGTGATAGAGAGAGAAACAACAATGAGGGCGACAAAAATAAAACTGTGGGTGGCGTGTTTATGTTTAGATCCGCAGTTCATGCTTTTGGCTTTGGTTCATTTTCCTGCGCTTTCCCGATCTTGTGCATAATATCACATTGAAGTTATGCAAGGGTACCATAATTATATACAGCTCCCTGCATCACGATATCACATTTCCCAAGGGACACTGCAGTTCTGCCATTTCTCCCACATCTGCATATCTGATTATAATGAGAGAAAATTACACAAAATGAGCTGATGTGTGGGTTAAAATTTTAAACAAGGCAATTATCCCTCCTTGTTTACCACTTTTATTCCACAAAGTCATACATGTCATGTCGGATTCATGTAAATTCACGTTTTCCATCCAAGAAGTCAAGTGAGATTTAATTGCTGGTTGTGTGAGACGATGAGTGGGCAGACGGGAGGAAAGTGGGTTTGTACCTGATGGCTATTCCAGGCTCTTACCAGGTTGACGGACCAGGAGATTTATGAGGGAAGGTTAATATCCTTCCTCCGCCTGGGAGTCAAACACACGAGCGTCTCAACAAGACAGTCAGGCACCTTCATGTTGCTCTGGGAGCGGAGCAGTCTACGACCTGCACAGATGTCAGCTTCCCATTGTTTGCCTTTAGACGTGCAGGAGGTTTATTCATCATCAATCACTGACTTTATAGAAACTTCCCAGTTTACTCAACCTGTTCACTTCATCGGTAAAATTGTTCTCTAGCTGATACTTAGCAAGACCACCAGTCTGAGTTTGGAAATGCATCAGTGTTTGAGGTGATCGTGCTCTGCAGGATTGTTGCAGATGTACAAACAGCCAGGAAACAGAGCTCTGCTGCTACCAGCCCCCTGGATATGAGGTTTTCTTTTATTTCCTCTAATACTGAATATTCTGGGGTTTAAGGCTTTTGGTTGGACAAAAGAACACATTTAAAAACATAATTATTAGGTCTAGAAAACAGTGATGGGTATTTTTCATTTTTTTTATTGTACTTCATGGGCAGACTGATTACTTAACTGAGAGCTGCAGCCCTTTATTGTAAAAGAAATTTAGCTTTCTGTATATAATTGATGGTTTATTCTTCATAATTTGATGAATGCATATCCGAATTACGACATCTCATTTATTCCTGGAGCTTTAACACAGATTTAACGCCTCCTCGTACTATCTTTTACAATAACAAATGAGCCCTCACTTCTTGAATATCATATTCCCTCCTCTGAAGAGATTCGTTTTAGGCCCACAGAAGAACAGAACGATCCGCTCCAGCCAGTGAAACTCCATATCTGAGTAGCAGTTAAAGCGTGAGAATGGAAATGAGCTGTTCGGAAGGACGTGAACGTGATATCTGATTTATCCAAAATCCCACTCTTTGGCTGAGGCCGCTTCCCTGAAATATGCAGCATGTGGGCCATCTGTTTTAGTGGTTTAGAGCGGAGGGACTAATGAAATATCACTGGCTGCCCGGTAGTGAACCGTCGTGATTAGAACTTCAGTCCCCTCTTTACAACGATAGGGAACAAATTTTGGTGTGTTATTTATCACACATTTTAATTTGCTCTATATAACAGATCAGCCGGACTAATTAAAATGATGAAGCCCGGACCAATAAGTCATGTTTTGGACATCCCTGCTGTTTGAATGACCATTAGGTTTCTGATGCTTAACGCTGATTAATACAAGTCGGGAAATTTAGTGTGTTATTTGGCACATCTCCTTAATATATTACTGTGAAAAGGTCCTGGACACTTTGGATTGTCTTATCCATCATCATGCAGGACCAGCAGGGAGACGTCTGATTGGCCCAGATGCACAGTCAGACTCCTGAAGAACTGATCCCCACATCATGGACTCAGTCTGGACTCACATGGAGACAGAGGACACTGCGGGAACTTTTCCAAGACTGAAACAAACTACCTGCCAAGTATGTTGAAGAAAAGTGTACAGTTAAATTTCATTCTCAGCATGCAGCTAGATGATTAATAAAAGTAAGGTATTTATAAAATGTAAAAAAACAAAACAAAACACACAAACAGAAACAACAACAAACAAACGAATCCACCGACGAATAATAATCAGATTAAGATTTTAAAAAACTACTAAAATGACATTTTAAGTAAACATTGTACATATTAGGATTATGAGTGTGTGAAGGTTTCAGGTAAAAGTGTGAACACAGCTCACATTTTTTTTCTCTTATATTTAATGTAAATCTTTATTTTGTTCTGTTTAAATGTGTTCAGTGCTGTTAGAAGGCACTGATTAATGATTACAGGCTGAGATCTCTTTGTTTTCCTGATGCAGATCATTCGAGGATCAGCAGCAAAGAGGGACAAATGATTCTGCTCCTTCAGGTCTGCAGCTCAGCGACATTGTGTTGTCTGACCTGAGTGGGGGGCCGTGCAGCTGAGGGGCAGATGTGTGCAGATGTTTGGGGCTTTGGAGGTCTGGGTCAGGGGAAGGTGCAGTTTGCCCCTCCTAACGCACTGATGCTGCAGACTGCAGCTGCTGGGAGTCCTCCGACCCGAGAACACCTCCGGAGCTCCGGGCTGCCGCTTCATCGGCGTGGCGTCTTAACACGAAGACTGCCTTCCTCTTCCTCTTCCTCTTCCTCCTCCTCTTCCCCTTCCTCCCGCCGGACCGAGCACTTCATCGGTCAACAGCTCTCGCTCGGTGCTCGCGCAAACTCAAAGTGGGGAAGTCGCGCTGCAGCCTGAAGGACCATGAGGCTGAAAACTCCGAGGAAACTTCTGACCTGTCTGCTGTTTTTACTTCCTCACGCCATGATGGCCCACACAGGTAAGACCTGAAGAGCTGTCTGTGTACACAAGCTGATGATGATGATAATGAAGGTGATGATGAAGGTAAAGGTGGTGAAGGCGATATGATGATGATGAGGGTGAGATGAAGATGATGAAGGTGAAGGTGATGAAGGTGATGATTATGATGATGAAGGTAAAGGTGAAGGTGATGATGAAGGTAAAGGTGATGATGATGATGATGAAGGTGATGAAGGTGATGATGATGAAGGTGATGAAGGTGATGATGATGAAGGTGATGATTTAGGTGAAGATGAAGAAGGTGAGGCATGTGAATGTGATGATGATGATGATGGTGATGAAGGGTATGAAGGTGAAGGTGATGATGCTGATGATGAAGGTGATGATGATGATGATGATGATGTTTCCTGCAGTAACTCATATTGTGGGATGAAGATGAAGGTGATGATGATGATGATGTTTCCTGCAGTAACTCATATTGTAAGATGAAGATGAAGGTGATGATGAAGCTGATGATGATGATGATGTTTCCTGCAGTAACTCATACTGTAGGATGAAGATGAAGGTGTGATCACAGGTCTGAGTCAGAGATGGATCCTCAGGTGGGTTTTGTCTCTCTGACAAAGAGAAGCTGGTCCATCATGTGGTTTGGTCCAAGGCCACATCGTTCAGGGGATGAGGACTGAAGGGACCGGGTACTGCAGGAAGAATGAATGAATGAATGAATGAATGAATGAATGAGCTGCTGTTGTTACAGCAGACTCTGTCAGGATTTCACTCTTCATCTGACCTCATTTGCAAGTTTGGCTATAGCTGCATAGCCAGAATTAGCATTACCAGCTAACAGTTTAGAGCTGCTTGCAGAACATCAGCAAATCTGACTCTTGTCTCTGTTGCATGTTTACATTGACTGAAATTAGCCTTATGAGCAGCTCGCCACGGTCCGTCTCGTCCAGGATGAGATTATCAAATCTGAGATTATGATTCGGGTTGGTTAACTAGGTGAAGCAGCTCTTTTATTCTGAAGACCTGACTGTCCGAGCTCAGCTCATTCATCACTCTCGGATGATTGGTTCAACGTCTTTGTTTTCATTTTATCGGCTGTTGTAATTCTTCCAGATCCCATAACCTGTGTGTTTAAGACTCCTCCTTTAACCTTTAACACACTGAGCACACCTTCCTCAGGACCACAACCACAAATTAGATTTTTGTGAAATACCCTCATTTACTTTAAATTTGCAAAGATAAGCTGATGAATCAAGTGCTTCCTTCCTTCATGTTACAGCTCATGTGAAACAGTTTCTGTAAATAAATGTCAGCAGTCACTTCCTGCTGAGAAGATCCGTGAATAATAATTTAGTCAGAGAATAATTACCTTCATCACAATAAATCTAGTCCTTGTCTGTAGATGTGTGTGTTGGGTTTAGGGTTTGCCTGCAAAGTATTTTCATTAACTGATCAAAAATAAATCCTGGAACATCCTTGACCTGCAGTTTAAACGATGTAAATTTATAATGCAAACGATGTGAATATGATGCATTCAATATGACTGAATCATTCAGTAAATATAATCGTATCCTAAATGAAGATCATGTCACTGCATGTCATGGTGTCCTTTTTATTATCTTGGAAATGTTTATCTTGACTTTAGCCCAGCTGGACACTGAACGTCCATGGTCCGCTGTTTGGCTCGCAGGAAGTTTTCCATATATTCGATCATTGCTACTGACAGACTTGGTGAACGTCCAGTGCTTATTATTGTCTCTGGCTGGCTGTGCTCACAGTGCTCCCTCCTGAATGTGCACCGGGCGGCCACTCCGTCCTCCAGAACCCCTACCGCAGCACCACCTTCAGCTCCAGCTGGCTGCAGCAGTCGGCCCTGCAGGACTTCATCTGTGACCATTCCCTCACTCCGGGCTGGTACCAGTTTCAGATTTTTGACAAGCCGGCCAGCATGCCCACTCAGTGTGTGGAGGTAATCCATGTTTTCTTGTGATTACTTTGCTTTCCCAAAGCCATAGGCTGCACTTCACCACGTTTTTGTGATCAGTTAATCTCCAAATGTTTAACAATAGAATAACAAATAGTTGGATGAATAATTGACTAAAGTTAAACTTGAAACATTGAATTGTTTCAATTTTAATCTAAAGAAATGTAATTAACAAACTGTCCAATGAATAAGAATTTTAGTTTGTGTCAAAGTTATGATTTAGTGCTGTGTGTGTTTACATGCAGCTGTACAAAAATAACAACAGTCTAGAGATAAGCAGCTTCCGTTTGAAACTGTTCTGGAAAGGACAGGATGTGTAGTTAAGAAGCTCAGCTCTGATGACACAAACTAAGACCTGTGGAGGTTTTTATTCTTTGGTCAGCCAGCCATTTATTCATTCATATGCCTTAAAATGACCTGGTTCATTTGAACCTGACCTGGCAAACTGCACAACTCAGCAAAATCTGAGAAAACCTAAGAATGAATTAAGGGGATTGAGAGATTGTCTGTCGCCATCTTGGATTTTTGAAACCAGTAGAAATCATATTTGGAGGAGAAGCCACGCCCCCTAAAACATACTCAGTTTTATATTCTTCTAAATGGGACCTTAATTTGAAAAATAAGTGCCATAATCAGTCATAAACTGATTAGCGAAACGTTTGCTGAGGTGAGAAGAAGGGACATTTTCCTATAGACTTCAATAGAGTCTGACTTATTTACAGTCAGTGGAGTCGCCCCCTGATGGTCATTCAATAGGATGAAGGTTTAAGTCACTTCAGGTTTAGCTTCACTTAATTTGATGGATTTTTTAAAAAACATTATGAAGTGTATTTTTTTTTTTTTTTTTTTTAATAATCGTATAATACAGTAAAAGTTTTGTTCCTTTTTTTAATTCTCCTTGCTCCAGTGAGAGTGAGAGGGGTTGCTGCTTCGTGTAGAGTAAAGCAGCTAAACGTAATATGCTGGAGCTTCAGTCGACACCTTTTCGGCCAATGCGTTTGACTTCTGTGTATGAATAATAATAAGGCCTGAAATAGAGTGACCTGAGGTGAACTGTTGGCAGAGAAATGGTCAAGTTTTAAGTCGCAGTTCAAACTTTGCAACAGCTTTAGAAGTCCTCTTCAGTCCTCCAAAAAAATCTCAGATAACTCAAGTCATACTTTCCTAACTATGTGACAGCTTTGACCTTAATTGAAGGTCCTAAAATTCTCATGACCCCTGAAATTGGGGCGTTTTAATTTTATCACATCATTCACTTTTTAGGAGCAGGTGGTGAGGTCCCGGTGTGTGATACAGACGTGAGGATGTATGTTTCTTTTAATTACCAGCATCAACATGTCAGGCTGTGGGATCTCTTGAGACCTCGTCTGTGACCCCATGCAGAGAAACTCTGACGTGGCCTCTCTGTTGTCGGCGGAGTCTTCGTGTCAAATCATAAAATGCTTGTGTTTTATTGTACATGGGTGGACACACGCTGTTATCGGTGTATGTGTGTAAAAATTTATGAAGGAGAGTGCAAGGAGAGCTGGAATGTGTCTCATTTCCTGCAGGCGGCCTGCTGTGAGGAGCCGGCAGGATCCATCTGAAGTGTCAGCTTTAGCAGAGCGCCGCCGCTCTCCATCCCGGGTGATGGATATCCTCGGGAATGGGCAGCCGACGGAAGGAGGATTGCTGTGAACATGTGTTATGTGATATGTAATAAGGCGATGTCTTTATGACGACGGATGAATGCACAGATTTGTCAGGCCGGGGAGCTTTTCAAATGGGAATCAACTGCGATAAACGAGCTGTCTCATTTAGCATTTCAAGATTTTTTCTAAATTAGCTTTTTTTTTTTTGAAAATCAGAATTGGACTCTATTATGAATGAGGGGAAGTTGGTCTGAGTTTACTGTGTTGGCAGAATAAAGACAGAGAGACATGGGCAATCAGATATTTTGAACATTAGAGGCTTTGGAGCTGATTTTTCTTCATAACTTCTCAAAAGAATGAGCAGAACTCCTGATCTTCAAATTAGCTCTCGAATAACCCAAACACAGCTTTTTCTTTGGTTTTTATGTTTTACAGCGTTTTTAGTTATTAAATAATGGAAATTTAATTTCTCTCTTTGTTGATTCTTGTTTTCTGAGCTAATATCCCCTGTCACAGAGAACAGGGTCCTTTTTGTGTGACAGATATAATTAGCTGAGGTTTTGCTGATTGTAATATATAGACCACTTGGTGACATTTTTAAAAAGGATGAATTTATAAGGAAAACAGTTCAAATACAAGGTCTTATCTGAGGCTGAATTAACACTCTCCCCCGCTTCTCCCTTCCCAAACATCCAGGTAAACCACTGTGGGACTCAGGCGCCTGTGTGGCTGTCTCTGGGGGAAGGTGAGTCCCTACCTGGGCCTCTGGAGGTCAGGCAGCTGACGGCCTGCGCTGCGTGGCAGGTATTCCCGGGCAGCACCAGAGACTGTTGCTTGTTTCGCATCCCGGTCACCGTGCGTAACTGTGGAGACTTCTATGTTTACCTGCTGCAGCCCACACAGGGATGCATGGGATACTGCGCTCAGGGTACGTCTGTGCAGAGGATCCTACTCTGATCTCCGTTTGTGACACAATGAAAGACGAGACATCCAGTTCAAGTTCAGTTTAACTAACTGGTACAGTCTACCTATCAATCAAAAATTTATTAGAATGTGTGGTATGTATGTGCCATTCTGCGACAGAGATTTATAATCTCTTTGATTTTGAGTTTGGGAGGTCAAATCCTCCCAGCTGGACTTTCTCCAAGTTTAAATCCTGTGTAATTAATTTGACCTGGATTGTGTCAGTTCTTCAAGTTTCAAAACAATTTACAATGGAGGATAATACTTTAATTGAAGGTGTATCTGTATCTGCCCACCATAGTGTATATTTACGTAGTTCCCACTTACATATCTCAAACATTGCTGTAATCTGTGTGATGCTTTGTGACAAAAGGAAACAACAGAAATAATATGTATCGTAGTTACTCACGATTCCATAGCTAGTCCACATTACAAAGGCAGAGGCTGTGAAACATAAACATTGGGAACATTTGTGAAATGCATTCAGTTAAAAAAAGATTACACTGGAGTGATGAGGGTGGGCCTCTCTTCCTTTCTAGGATAAAACAAAGAAGTGTTTGTTTGTGCTGGCAGCTGTTAAAAATGTTGGGAGACAGATTAAAAGTGAAAACCCAACTGCTGCCTTATCCGAGGAACTGCACACCCACTTAGACTAAACTGTTTCCCAGATAAGATCTTCGCAGGAAAGTGAATGTTGTCACCTAAACCTGCAGTTTCCTCTCAAACGTGTGTTAATTAACAATCATTTAAAGTGGACTCTTGCCTCTGCTCTATTTCCTTTTCAGAGACATCAGATGCTTTACCCACAACGACCTGCGGCCCGGACGAGGTGAACGTCGATGGAACATGCAGAAGTGAGGATCCTGCTGCCGTGTTTACGGCCTATGCTTGTCTCCTCGTGTTAGGTCAAACAGCAAAACAATCAGGAGGTCAGGGAGTTGCCATGCGGTCAGGAATGCAGCAGCAGCCCCCTCACTGCTCCTCTTAATGAGCTGAACATGTGCTCCAGTGTCCGCCGGGCCTCGTCTCCATGGGGACAGCCCTCGGCCTGGACGTGAATTACGCCAAGGCAGGTTTCGGGAAGCTGGCAGAAGTGGAAAAGGAGGAGGGGAGTTTAATTAAAGAGATGGAAGATCAGTGAATGTGATTATTAACCTGTTTTAAGTTATGGACTCCAGCTTTCTGAGCTCACTGCTCCACTTGCAGACTTTTTTGAATTTTCACATAAAGAAAAAAACAAACACCTGTGTTTCAGCAATAAGAGTCCCGTAGCCCGGACCAATTCACTTCCGTTAGACTTTCTAACTTGGGGTAAGACAGCTTCACACAGTAACATTTCATATCTGAATACCTTGCAGCTCCTAGCGCCCTTGTTTATCATGATACGCATCATTACAAGCCATGCGAATTTAAACGTAAGAGGTATTGATAAAATCGTCTTGTGGTCAACTGCCGTTTAATGGACATCTGACAGATTATGTCAAGGTCCTAAAACGAAGCATTAGCTGGTCATTAGTGTTCCAACACACTGCTGCATTCATGTGGTTCTAACAGCTGCCCCGCAGGTTATCTGCCCTGCCTCTACAGTAGGACCCACCAGTCAGAGATAAGAGATGCATTCAGGTCGTGCTTCATTTTACCATTTTCCCCATCTCCAAACAAAACAGGTTTGAAAAAAAATGGGGGGGGGGGGGGGTCTCCACTTTCTAGTCTCTGTCTATGGGGGATCAGGCCTCATGTCCCCCTTGGCTCCCCTGTAATTCGATCCATGGATAATATTAACACAATAACAAAGTGGGAAATTAAGATAATCCTTTATTGGTCCCTCAGTGGGGAAATGTTTAGGAAATCTTTAGGAACATAGTTTTCCTTAAAGAACGAGTTTACTCCAAACTGGGTGTCCACATATATTCCAAACCATGTTGAATTCAACCAAAGACACAAGACAGTGATGCACATTTACTGCATTTGCATCCTCTGTTCCACTTGTTTTACATTGCTTTATGCATTTTGCTTAATTGCATAGCTTTATGCATTTCTGCACAAATTAGTTACTGCATGAACACCATCTGATCTCCTGTCTGTGCCTCCACCGGCTCAGCCAAGCGGCCTCCCCGCCCCTCGGTCCCGGTGATCGTCCCGGAGGTGACCGGTAACTCCATCCAGCTGAAGTGCAGCTTCCACGGCGGCTCCAGCAGCTCTCTGGGGTTCGTCGTGGCCTGGTCCCGGCTCTCCTCGGAGGGCAGGAAGGAAGAGCTGAAGCAGGAGACCACCATCCAGACCTCCGCCTTCATCGAGCTGGACGGCTTCAACCTCCGTCTGGGGGACAAGGTCTGAATTCTCATATCAGCCTTTAGTTCTGGTCCAAAGAGGAGCTAAACACGAATACACCCTAAACAAACCACGTGTGTTTGTTTTTGCCCCCCAAAAAAAGCCCAATAACAGTAAAAAAATTTAACAACAGGCTAATCAATCTGCAGCGGCAAGACTGAAGGCTAGCGCTAGCTTAGCATAATTTCACACAAGCCTGAAATGACTTTAAGCTAGCTCAGCGGAGTTACCTTTCTTCAGGGAAAAAACAAACAAACAACTAAAGATATTAATCTATAATAACAGCAAGGCCAAATATATCTTACCCCATGCTGAGGAAAAAAACAAGGTTGAAGGATAATCTTTAAATTGACTTCAAGCTGTGTGAGAAACGGAAGTTGACGACACTGGCTAACAGGTAGCTAACGGTTCAAGATAACAGTCACTTGATGTTATTTAAAACTTGTTTTTACAGTTGAACTTTAGTTTTATTGTGAATGACTATGATTAAGAATTAGCTTACAATAGACAGGAGTTAAATTAACTTCAGTTCAGACATGTGACTGGAAAATAAATGCGCTAATTGTTTGCTATCTTTAGCTTAACGCTCCTAGCCGTTGTTAGCACCCGGCTAACACTGAAGCTAAAGGCGGCTAACAGGCTAATTTATCCTTATTTCTGGTTTATTTTGGTGAAATGTGGTGAAAAGTGTTGGTTGTTGCTTATCTTTGGCCAAGTTTAATGAATGTTATAACACTAAGGGATAATTTAATATCATACTTCCTTTACTTTAAAGTTAATTCAGTTATAATCTCTGTTAAAGTTAAAATCCAGGTTTAATCAAACTGTTAAACTGTCAGCCCTTCTGTGTTGGTCCTGCTATTGTGCTCACTCAGCATTTACGTCAAAATTGGCAAATATAATTGTTTGCCATGCTTTTAGAAGATTTTTTCACCATACTGGACAGATAAGGAAGTCTTACACCAGCTAAAATGCCCCATATGTGGAATGAAAACCTTCTCCTGTTCGTATCCTGGAAGGCCAAAGAAGGATAAAATGGGGTAAAGCCTAATTTCTGTGAGTACTGTGACTGTCACCACGAAATTCCTGCGACAATTGACTTTCCGTACGTTTGGAAATAAGAAAAACTGTAAATCAGATATGTGGCAGCATAGACTGAAGTTAACGTTTAAAGATGTCAACACGTTGTTTTGTTTTACCGTCTGCTGGTGCATGTGTGTGACCTAGAACTAAACCCAAAACTATTAAACTTTTTATAAAGCCAGGATTTTCCCCCTTATTTTACCATGCAGTCCTTTCTGCCCAAATGTATATAAATTTTGTAAACTTTTGTAAACAGGTTGTGCAAGATTTACATCGTAGACATAGTGATAATAGCAAAGAGCAAATGGTGTGCACAATACTAAATAGTATACTTTATTAAAAGATCTCTCTTTCTCCCACCCTTTCTCAGATTTACTGCTCCAGCTCCAGTTTCTTCTTGGACTCGTCTGATGTCCGTAGTGCTTCAGTGGAAAGTCTGGAGTTTTTTGCTGGGATCAGGGTATATCACAGCAATCTGATATTTTAACAGTTTCAACTGTATGTGAATGACCATGGCTAAATTTGAGCAAAGAGAGATAATTTATTTATTGTTGCATGTATGTGCCTTGTGTGTCACTATATTTTTGTGTATCTGATTGAACTGTGAGTAAAAAAATATTAACACGCTACCCTCCTTGCTGATGTTTAGAGGAGAAGATGGTCAAATGATTAAAATGTTTGAAAACTCCAGATTTCTCTGAGTAAATGTTACTCAAAATACATTTAGGTTTTAAAAAATGTTCCTCTTTGTCATTTAAGTCCGTCTTTGGAAACTTTTTAAAAGCCCTGCATTGGCTTTGCCTCTGAGGTGCCACCCAATTACAGAGATGAACACAGAAATATCTGCTTGATACCTTTTACATGAGGGTGATAACATTTCTGTGTATAAAAGGGCTGACCAGGCTTCTTTATAATTGTTTCGCATAGCTCCGATCAGAGGTCAGCAGTGTTTCTGAGGACGGGAGACTGTATGAGTTGGTGGTTGAGAGCTCAGTTCCTGTCCCATGTCTGGAGGAGTCGTTTCCCTCAGCAGAACAGTGCAAACTGTCCCTGCAGCTCAGCACAAACAGTCAAGGTGAAGATGTCCAGATTGAAGATTGGGCATCTACTATTCATGCACTTTTATCAAACTAATAAATCTGTGAGGGATCTAATAAGATAAAAGCATAGCTGCCTTTTCCAGATATGTTTTGTCATCAGGTGAATATTTTCAACCTATGTCCCTGTGTTGCAGATGAGGATTTGTTGGGTGCAGATGTGTCTCTGTCATCTTGCACGATCGATCTGTCCCGGAGCCCCTGCAGGGATGGAGTTTGTAGCCGAGCTCTAATCCACTTCAGCCCCATCACCGACTTTGTCAAAGATGGCAACAGGACAACTCAGGTCTCTGTCAAACCCATCGTCACACAGAATTTTCTGTGGAATGGGTACTCGCCTGAACCTTTTGAGGTAAAACTGATACTTTGATGGATCATGTATTCATGTAGTTTATATGTTGTTGCATCACCATTTTTTTGGTTGTTCATGGGTGCAGCTTTATTGAATTGTTTTCAGGTAACGGTTAAAGATGTTCCCTCAGCCTACTGCTACTCTTTCTCTGATCCTCACATCATCACATTTGATGGCAGGTACTTCAGTCTCTAAGTCAGAAAACATGTATCAAAGGTTGTACTATGTTTTACTGTATTTTCATTGCATTTCATTACAACTTATAAAGTATCCATAGTAAATGAAGTCTTGTGTTTTTCCAAGACAGAACCCATGTTATTTTACTGTTTATTTACAGGCACTATGACAGCGATCAAATAGGCACTTTTGTTCTGTACAAGAGCACTTTCTGGCCATTTGAGATCCACGTTCGTCAGTGGGAGTGTGGCAGTGTGGTGCATGCTGCCTCTTGCGTGTGTGGCTTCGTGGTGAGGGATGGTGGCAATGTTGTTGCTTTTGATATGTGCAACGGGAAAATGGGTGAAACGAAGCCTCATCTGTCTGTGAAGAATAGGGACCTGAGCAAGAGTGGCATTCGGATCACAGAGTCCTATCAGGGACGCAAAGTCACTGTGAGTCACATAAATCAAAAATAAAATTGTGTAAAACTGACTTCATTTAATTAAACTGCTTAATTTTCACTGTACTTTTGTCCACATTATATTTTTTAGGCCACATTATTACTTAGTCATCATAATTCAATCATCATCGTTTCATTTTTGTGACTATGATAAAGAGAGAAATGCCTTAAAAATGTGTCAGTTTAGATCTTGGCTTTAGGCTGGGACCAGGGGAATCAAACTTTTTTTTTTTTACCCCATTATAGAGATAAATTCAAAAAAGGAGCCTTTGACCTTTAGAGCTGGCTGGAGTTTTGAGCTTTGGAGAGGGGGAAGCTAGAAGTTTCACCTCGCCTCCAGTCTGAATGATAAGCTTAAAAAAACAAAACAAAAAAAACCAAAACACACTGCTGCTTGTTGCTGAAGATCTTCTTTGGTCTCCAGGTGACCTTCTCATCTGGAGCGTTTGTTCGTGCAGACATGTCTAACTGGGGGATGAGTCTGACACTGAGAGCACCGAGTTCAGACTGGAGTCACACAGAAGGTCTATGTGGGACCTACGATGGGTGGTCAGACAACGACTTCCACTCAGCAGGTGGCGCCACACTGGAGGATCTGCAAAGTTTTATCTCTGAATGGAGGTCTGGGTCACCAATTGATATATATCATTTTATCATTTGAAGGTATCTGTAGGAATTTTCACAGTCAAATCCTCTTACCTCTTCACTGACATGTTTTTCCCCCTGCCAGACTTCCTCCGGGCAGCAGCCTGTTTGACACCATGCCGTCCCATCTAAGTACACTGAGCCCCCGCAAGTACTGTACCTGTACAGAGTCCCGTCTGGCATCACCCAGAACCGGCTCTCGACCTGTCACCTCCTCTGACTCCACTTGCTCTCATGATGGCAATGTGCGTCCCCTCAGTGTGATTCCCACTTTGGACGTCACAGCTGAGTACATTGGCTCAGTGGAGCTCCTCAGAGCAAATGAAAGAGAGTCGCTGCCTCCGGGTCACCTCACCCAAAAAACTCGGGATCAACATATTGACGCCCAGCATCAGATTGAGGGCATCAGCTTGAGACCCTCCATGGATGAAGCTTTGACCCCAGCTCAGCACCAGCAGCGTATGGGCAGGCGACAGTCCCACCGTTACGTTTCTAACGCTTCACACCAAAGCCTCAGTCAGTCTGACCTAGAGGGCTTTACTTACTTCTTCCCGGAAGACCATGAACCCGCAGTTCACCTTGACTCCTCCCGAACATGGCCCACACCCTCTGGCCTCACGGAGCAGCAGGTCCGGGCTCAGTGCCAGCAGGCTGTGGCACACTCGAGCACTGCAATAGGTTGTGCGCGCCTTCTAGAAGAGTCCCTAGTTAGCCAAGCGGTGACCATGTGCGTTACTGACCTGCAACTGAAGGATGACGAGTCATGGCTGAACGCAACGTTGCCACTGCTGGAGAACGAGTGTGAGAGGAGGCTGGTGGAGGAGAGGAGGAGGGAACAGGAGCACCAGGATGTTCTGGCTGTGCTCAAGTGCCCCAGTCTGTGCAATGGGAACGGCCAGTGCTCAGAGTGGGGTTGTGTGTGCTTCCCAGGGTTTGGGTCCTATGACTGCAGTGTGCTGTCTGGTAATGTAATAAACACAGATTTAACACGAACACACCACTGAACAAATTCTTGCAAAACCAAAAAGAAATAGTTTTTAGGTTCATAGAACAGCAGGTTTAAAGGCACAGCTCATAGCGTGTCAGAAAACAGGTCAGACCAGTTTTTAATGTTATTAACTTGACCTACACCCACAAGACAGCATTTTAAGGCATCTCTTTTTTTCGCCAAGCTTTAATACATTCAGCAGTTGGATCTCTGACTTTGTGTGGAACTGTATAGCTGAGAAACATATGGTTTGTAGTTTTGACTGAATGCCTGTGTTTTAATAGTCCATGCTCGTATGCCTTTTTTTTTTTTTTTTTTTTTTTTGATGTCATGAAGACCAAATCCCAGAGATCACCGAGTTGGAGAAGGAAGGTCTGTGTGACGTCCGACAGGGAGACTGCTCCACCGTCCAGGTCTACGGTCAAGGCTTCAAAGACTCCTACGAGCTCAAGTGTGAGTTTGTTAAAGAAAAGGTACTTCTGCTCTTTCTGCTTCTCCGGGTTTCCATTTGTTGTTAAATTTTTTCCTTCTCTTTTGTGCATATGTTTTCTTCTATCTTCTCTGACTCTTCCTCATAAAATAAAATGGCAATGTAGATTCAGACTATTAGATTATCCTGAATCTCCAGAATTAGTGGATTATTTTATCTAAATTTCTGAATGGATAGTGCGATCTGCTAATCATGTACACCAACACAGTACTATAGAATTTTTCAAACCACTCGGCCTGAGCACTGCAAGAAGCTGTAAACATTACGGAGCCACTGTCACACGCAGGAAGGGCAGAGCAAAATCATTTGGAGTTGTGTTTCTGTTCAAACTTACCCATCTAAGACCAGTATACTTTGGCTTTGGTTGCTAACTTGGTCTGTATGCCGAGCAGTGAGCAGAGCTGAAAAGCAAACACAGTTGATGAAAGATGAGACCGAAGTGGGGGGCAAGTAGAGCAAAACAATGAGCTGAAAGATGTGAAGCTCTTTGAAGATTTAAAGCTTAACAGAGAAATTGTTTCTGAGCAATTGTGCATTGTGTCTCTTTATTTATGCATTTAATGTCATTGGCTCAATCATCAGGTCTGAAGGCTGTGTTTTTTACTGCCTAAACGGGAATTATAGTCAACATGGCCCTGTCAGCTTTTAATTTATGTTTTATTTCCAGTTTACATCCTTGTCCTTTATTCTTCTTCTTTCTTTCTTTGGCTTCTGTTCTCACCTCTAATGTCTCCTGCTCTGTCTCCTCCTGCGTCTATTGTCGAGTTTGTGGAAGGGGACTGGGTTCTGGATGAGCCCCAGTTTGTCCTGGCCACCTTTCTGGACATATCTGCTCTGGAGTGCCAGCTCCCTCTGGAGGACAGCGGGACTCCTTCAGGCCTGGACCTGGAAACCGTCACAACCAGACCACTGGCTCGTTGGCAGATCAAAGTCAGTCACATCTTCACTGACGTCTGTAATGAAATGATATAACTGCTGTAAAATCAATCAATCCCATTACTTCGTCTTTTCTTCTTCCCAGTCCTGTCCCATTGCCCTACAGTCCTTCTCAAACTAAGGCTTGATATGAAACTCTTGTTGTTTTTGCAAGATTTCAGAATGCTCCCACAGTAAATCTGCACTTGAATAAATGGAAGCAGCCAGATGTGAAAGTTAGTCTTCAGCTTCAGTAGTGGAAAGGATCCAGAGTTCAGGTTTTGGAGGAAAATGGACTTGGCACTGTTAATATTGGCTTATTTAACTTGCATAAAATAAATTAGTTAGGGAAGCTTCTCCGGGGAACTTTCTCCCTGCAGATAAGTCTGGTAAACCTTTTATTAATCACAGAGGAAGACTCTGTCTTGTCTCTTCTTTGTATCAAATATTTGACCCCCGTGAATGACTTATTAGTTTAATGTCTTTCCCCAGTGATCCAGAGTAATCACCTCTCCTCTGACGACAGGTATCCAACGACGGCTACAGCTACAGTAACGCCAAGATACTGACTCTGTATGATGGAGCTTGTCAGATCTGCAGCCTCAACACTGAAGTCCTCTGCACCCTGAGGGTAAGACTTCCTTCTTGAAAGTGATTTCATTTAAATGTAAGCATCAAAAAGCAGCAGTGTTTCCAAAGATAAATTATCCTGTCCTTGAAACTTGTTTGACTTTCAAAATGAATCAGTTGAAGTAAGTATGTAACTATTTATTTATTTCTAAATTCAGCTCATATTAATTAGATGGTTATGATTGGATGATTTGGATCTATATGATTTTGCATGATAAAGTGTTTTTGGACGGATGCATATTTCTTCAACAAGGATTCAGCCATGTTTTTCTGCTGGAGCGTGAACATTAATCATGCTGCTCTAAATTGTAATGGTACAGCCAGCGATCTGTTTGAAACACAGGAAACAATCAGGCTAATTTTCCTTAAACAAAATGTTTCAACAAAACCGACCTTGTTCTTTTCGTGCCACGTTCTATGTGTGCTTTGTATAAAACTGTGTGACTCACCGAGGAGGCTCAACAAACAGCATGTTTCATGTTATGAAAGGCAGTTTGTTTCGGAGAGACGTGAACACTGACCTCATGGTTATTATTATTTATTCAACGATTTATTTACTTTGCTTCCCAGGAAAACACCTGCAACATTGACGGCCTGTGTTACAGTGAGGGAGAGTCCAATCCCAGCAGCCCTTGCCTCACATGCCAGCCGGACTCCTCCAAATACACATGGTCCATAGTGGAGAGTACGTACATAAGAATGTCAGAGTGTCACAAATCTGGTTTGCCTCTCAACTTGTTGGCATTGAACACAGCAGAAGAAGACTTAACTGAAGCGAACACTGTGTACGACCAATCGTGGCGCTGACTCAGTGGAGCTGAGGCTTGGTAGCCATCGCTCCTTCGTTGCTCGGGGCTGTTTGGATAATTTATCAGCAGCTCTGTGCAGATTGGAGCCACTGAAGTTGCTTCGGTCTCCCGGCACTGAGGCGAGAAGAGCTTACCTCATTGTTATGCTTTCTGACCAACTTTACTTCTTCAACTTAAAGTAGGTCAGATGGAGCTCTGCTCCGTTCGGAGGAGGGGACAAAATATGGAGCAGGAGCTTGACAGCAGTTAAAGTCTAATGATGACGGGACGAGGTGATGACTATTGATTAGACTGATTATATCCACTCATAAATATGTATGTGCGATATGAAATATATCATTCAATCAGTTTATCAGACATGCTTCCAATCAATTATTCATTAACTTTTTAAAGGCAGACTCTGATTAAGCCTTAATGTTTCAGCTAATTCTGATATTCTGAGAACAATAACACTATTAGCCGTACAAATTTCCCTCATTGGGGGTTGGAGTCAGTCAGCTGACGTTGGTCAATTGATGGATTGCCAGTTTATCACAGGGCTGATTAGAGACCAACAAACAGTCACACTCGCATTCACAGTCATTTAGTCGTCAATCAAATCAACTGTGGGAAGAATCTGGAACAATTTGATGAACCATTTCCAACAAGGCAGGCTCCAGGTTCTTCTCTGTGAGGCAACAGTTCCAACCGCTGCTTATTGTTTATTTCTTCCTAACTCTCGGAGCTCTGTCTAAATGTATAACAGACAGAACTCAAATTTAAAAGTTTACATTTTTTTCAGCTTGTAACAAACTGAAATTGACATAGAGGTTAAGTTTAAGCCCTTTGTAACCCCTCTGATTCCATGTCTCCATCCGGTCCGTCCCTCATACACATGTTGATTTTATTCTATCACCGGCTTTATCAGGGAACACAGCCCCGGTGCTGCAGTCGCTGCCGTTTGGTCTCCGGTCCTTCCAGGGGGAGAACTTCATCTACCAGCTACAAGCTGAGGACCCTGAAGGCTCAGCGGTTCTCTTCACCCTGACATCAGGTCCTGAGGGAGCGTCTCTTTCTGCTGCCGGCCTGTTGACGTGGAAGGCCACAGCTGAGCATACAGACACGCACACGTTTCACTTCACTGTGACAGACGACTGTAACGCTGAGACCAAAGGCTCTGTGGAGGTAATACTTAGTTTATTTTTTAATTTTCATGCTTGTGTATTATGAAGTGAAAAGAGTAACAAAATGAATACAGAATATTGAACATAGATGAGCCTGAATAATTTTTTTATTACATTAAATAAGGTTGTCAATTATAAGGCTGCTATTTCATTGTTTACCAACAAATGCAAGAAAATCAATAAAGGAACTGTGATTTAAAGGGTTGTATGGGTAAATTAATATCAAGCAAACTAAAGCAAATCCAAACCCAAGAGCACATGTGGGAGCTGAGAGAGTGAAGAAAACTCCCCCAGACCAACAATCCAAGTGGACACTTCTACACTTCCTGAAAGCGGCCAAGGAAGAACAGCAGGTTAAATAAATCTGATATAACTTTGATCAGAAGTTAAGAATGAGGCATTTTCAGAATGTGTACTGTAAGTGAAGGGGACATTGTGAGATGCCGTTGGCCTTTTGTTGTCAGTTGATACGTCCTGGCTGCTTCCTCCCAGTAGAGGGAGCTAACAGTGCCTTATTCTCTGCTGAAGGTGCTGCCACCTTCTACCAACGGTTCACTCTGAACGTATGACCTGACCTGGTGCTGATGGACACTATTGTCCCAGAATGCCATGCACACAGGAAACGGGAGCTGCCCCAGACTCCAGAACAATCAAACTAACAGAGTGGATTTCCTGTTTCTTCATGTGTTGTTGAATTTATTTTTAGCAGTTTGATAGAAATGCATCATCATGGAAATCTTGTATCATTTTCTGTTGGTGAAAAGGGTTCAAGTACTTCAATACTACTCACTGCATGTGAAACTATCCTTTAAAAGGGAGTATACAACATAGACTCTACAGTAGCTGTGCAATAATAAAAGGGTAAACATTAGTTAGAATAATACTGACCTTGTGTAAGAAACTATTGCTGTGTTTCTTCTGTGTTCTACCTATATAAGTTCCATGTAAACACATGCACATATGTGTAGACTTTGTCCTTCTCCTTCTCCTTTTCCAGGGGATACTGTGTGATGAAGAAAGTCTAAATTCAGCACCGTCTTCTTGCAGGTGTCTGTGCACTCCTGTGAATGTCTGAATGGAGCTTCCTGTGTAACCAACATCAACCACCCCGTCGGCAGTGGGGAATATCTATGTGTGTGTCTCGATGGATTTAAAGGGCAAAGGTGTGAGGTGGACATTGATGACTGTAAACCCAACCCCTGCAGACTGGGCCGATGTATCGACGGCCCCAACTCCTTCTCCTGCATCTGTCCACCTGGAATGACAGGTACAAAAGAATATCATGTAGTTTTATCTTTTTTGTGTAATTTGTAGAGTTTTTTGCACATAATTCTGACCTGCTGTTCACTGTATTTTCAGGCCGTACGTGTAGAGAAGATATAGATGAGTGCATCTCTCAGCCGTGTCTCTCTGGGGTGAGCTGTAATAACACACTGGGCTCCTTCATATGTGGACTCTGCCCACACGGATACAACGGTGATGGCAAACTCTGCGCGCGTAAGTTGTTGTTCTTAACTTTTATTTAAAAAAAATCATTTCCTAAAGGGACAGTGGTGCTCTCTGGGACTAAAAACACAGATAAGAAAGTTCTTACTGTGCATTTTATAGGTCACTCTCATTATTTTGTTTCCAAGGTAACACAGACTCCGCTGCCAAAGTGGACACCACCCCACCCAAAGTACCGCAGGTTTCTCTGAGGCCCAAACCCTCAGGCGTGTCTCCGTGCAGCCGAAGGCCGTGTCACCCTGGAGTTCTTTGTTTCGAAAGCATCTACGCCTCTGCAGGCTTCGTCTGTGGACCCTGTCCTTTTGGTCTACATGGGAACGGACAAACATGCACAGCAATAGGTGAGCACATTGGTGAAAGGAGAGCAGTGACCAAGCACACATTTTTGTGTGTTACAGAAATAGTACAACAATTTGAATATATTTTAGTTTAAAGCTGGAATCAGTGAGTCAGTGAATTGCATGAAACAGATAAATAAAGACTGCCAGCCTTTATTCCTGCTTGAAAGGATAAGAAACTAATTTAAAAGGGTTCACAGAAAGTAACAAACTAGACACAATACTTTTTCCCTCCAGATGTATGAAGAGAGCAGATTCTTTTGTTCATTATTTCAGCACCTTCCAACAAAGAGTCTCTTTTATTCTTATGTTGAATGTTTCATTCCTGACAAACCACATTATACTAGTGTTGTATTTTTAAGTAATGTCCTCTAACTTCCAGTGTTTTACAGGTCTCGAACCAGTCGCCAACGGAGCAGACGGTCATATTCATGTTACCAAGTCAAATTCCAGCAAGGAAATGATTCCCTCCTCCTCTTCCTCATCATCATCCCCCAACTCACCCAAACGAACCTCTGACAGGAGGGTGAGACCAGAGTCCACCAGCACGAACATTAGAAGAGTTTCATCCACTGATAGAAAGGCCACAGTGACCCCACAGAATCAAACCACAGCCAGGGTGTTTGCTCCCACTGTCCTCAGAGGGGAGCCCACTGGGGTGGAGCTGACCCCTGACCTCATCAATGGGGTCAGCCGTGGGACGCCGTCTCACCCTGTAACCTGTGCCGACGCTCCGTGCTTCCCTGGTGTCACCTGTGAGCCCACGGCCACCGGGTCCTTCCGGTGTGGACGCTGCCCATACGGTTACACCGGGGACGGAGTCACATGTAAAGGTAATGACTTTCTGTGAAGTAAATGTTAGCGAGTGATCTACGAATATGACTCATTAACATTCAATTTAAAAGAAAGACAGAAATATTATCATCCTCTGTGCAATTAACTTTTTAATTGCCGTATCTGGGTGGGTCATCCATGAGGACAGTGTTGTTTTTCTGAGATCATCAATTAAAATATACATGCAAACACTACAGGATCTGGATCAGAGGTTCAGTTAATTGTTGTTTTATTTCCAAACAGTTAATCATATGGTTGAAAAAATTACAAAATTGATGGTACTATGTAACATGAAAGTAGGAAATCCTCAAATATAGCAATTTGTATCCTCTAAATATTTTGTGAATTAACTTGAGAGGAAATTATTTAAACAAGCAATCAGGGTTTAAAACTTCTCTTTAATTAAAAACTCTGGGATTGAGCCCAGCAGCAGAAAAATAAATGGTAAAAACTGCACTGCTTTTCTGTGGATGGAGAAAAAGAGGGGAAACTAAACCAGAGAAATGCTTATAGTTGACAGCGATCTCGTCAGGTTCACGTCCTGGACGATACTGATTATACTGGTTTTCACTGATGTGTAGAAACTGAGTCGAGGCTGCTGATTGATTCACATCATCGCAACCAGCTAATTTGTTGTGCACATCGAAGCGGAACATAATCATCCCATGATGGAAGGAAACCTCCAAATAAACCTGTGATTTGTTCCAGCTGTGTGCAGGCATCTCTGTGGGAGGAACCTGGAGTGCTCTCTGCCCAACACCTGCACCTGCAAAGAGGGTTACACCGGATACAACTGTCACATAGGTGAGAGGGGGGAGCTTTGATGGACTGCAATTAGTCTAATGAAACGCTCGTATAACACTTCAGTGAACCTCTGGAGCCTCCACACAGGGAACCTTGGAGCTCTGTCTGGACACCTTACTGTTAAACCGCATCTGAGGATTCATCTCATTAACCTCTTAATGTTCATCAGAGCTGTCCTCTCTCTCACAGCCGTGTGTCGACCCGACTGCAAGAACCAGGGGAAGTGTGTGAAACCTAATGTGTGTGCGTGTCCTGTGGGCTACAGTGGGCCCACCTGTGAGGAAGGTAATCTGAGCTCATATTCACACCTGTCTCACCAGCAGTGTGCGTGTGTGTCAGCATGTTAAACACCAATGAGCGTCTTGTCTCTGTGTTGTTATCCACCCTGTGTCGGCGTGTAGCGAGCTGTGACCCGCCCTGTCAGCATGGAGGTACCTGCCTGGCCAGAAACCTGTGCACCTGCCCGTACGGCTACGTGGGACCCAGATGTGAAATAAGTGAGACGTTTTTCAGTGAAACATTTACACGATTACAGAGTAACATATGAAGCTCCATCCTGCCGACAGCCAGTTAACTTATCTTAATGTAGACTGAAATCAGGAACAAAAGAGTTCTGATGAGCTAAAGTTAAAAACATCAAGCCACCAAGACTTCCAAAGCTTGTCATTGTGCAGAGTGTCGTTTCTGCCGTCTTTCACTTCTCTGTTGTGTGTTGATTTAGCAGTAACTAAAAATGTATAAATGGCACTTCTGTCTTTGTGTTTTGTGTTATTGATTAGCTGGGAGCTCTGGCTTTCTAAAGTTTTGTTGCCATGGTGAAGTTGACAAACAGGTGCTGGCTTTTGTTGTTTCTTTCTTTTTTTTTTCTTTTTTTTTACCAATTAAAGAAACATGATGTGTAAATGCGTTATACAGAGCTAATCAGCTGCTGGTTGTAACTTTATATAATCTCGTTAGATGTTACGTTCAGATCAGATGAACCATTGGCAGCTTTCAAAGTCTCATTTACTCCTGTAAGTAAAAGAGGTAAATTTGAGCATCTGCAGGAAACCGACACTAAAGATGAGCCTCTCTTCAAATGTTGATGCACTGTTTGTGTTTATATTTCATCAACTTCTGTTTATGCTCCAGGGCGTTGTGTATACTTATTATCACTTCAAAGGTCCAAATGTAATTAGATACAGTGCATTGTTTTTGCACTCATGTCTGTCTGAAGTCTCCAACCAACAGAGCTCAGCAGAGACTCTGCATCTCCCCTGCTGTTCATTCTTTTCTGTGGTTTGATTCAGACCTGTGTGTGTGTGTGTGTAACAGTTGTGTGTCTGTCTCAGTGGTGTGTAACAGGCACTGTGAAAATGGAGGCGAGTGTGTGTCGCCTGACGTCTGCAGATGCAAACCTGGTTGGTACGGACCAACCTGCAACTCAGGTGTGTGTTCAGGCTGCAGTGACACAGTTAAAGTTTTTTCAGACCACATTTCCAGGTGGATCTTGAAGCGGGTGTGTTGGATCTTAAATGTAGCCTGTTGTACCTTCTGCAGCTCTGTGTAGTCCTGTCTGCCTGAACGGAGGAACGTGCATGAAGCCCAACATCTGTGCCTGCCCCGGGGGCTTCTATGGCTCACAGTGTCAAATTGGTGAGACCGTGATATCAAATTTATCTTTGCCTTTCCACCTCTGAGAGAACCTGTGCAGAAAATGTGAATTTTTAATTGAATCTGTTTAAGGTTGAAGCGAGAAGTTTTTAGTTTGTAGATTTAGTCCGATTTTTCCATGTGTACAAAGCTTCTGAAGCTGTGTATTGTTGTGTGTTTCAGCTGTGTGCAATCCTCCTTGTAAGAACGGAGGCCAGTGCATGAGGAACAACGTGTGCTCCTGCCCTGAAGGCTACACAGGAAAGAGGTGTCAGAAGAGTAAGTAAGTTCACCGCAGGTTCACCCGGACTAATTCAGCCCACACTCCAAATAAACAAAACTGTGTGTTCCAGGTGTGTGTGAGCCGATGTGCATGAACAAAGGAAAGTGTGTGGGACCCAACACATGCTCCTGTGCATCAGGGTGGAGAGGGAGGAGGTGTAACATACGTGAGTGACTTCATTTATTCAATTACAACAATACTGTACGCTCGAGTTACAACCATAGACTACAGAAGAACGGACAGAGGCCTCAAACCTTTTTATTTAATGCCATCAGGGCGCGACCCCACTGGCTGTAAAAAGAGGTCTGGTGTTGTTGAAATCTATTGGGAAATGGTCCAACCTTTCACTGGATGTATTACTTCTGTAAACATTTTCTCAAAATCAAGCCAACAGCCAAGTCCTGAGCTTCTCTAAGTTTGTATTGTTTGTATCTATTCTCATTATAAAAACAAACGTTTTCTTTTTCTGTTCCGTCAAGGTTAAACACTTAGTGTACTTGATCAGTGTAAAACTGTTATTTCAGCTTCGCTCTAACTACCACAAAGAGTTTAATTCACAACAGCTTTGGCTTTGGCTTGAAGCCAAGTCAAAGATGCAGGCGGCGGTCTCCGTTAACATCTGCCTGTGTGCTCTCACTGCAGCCGTCTGTCTGCAGAAGTGTAAAAATGGTGGCGAGTGCGTCGGACCAAACACCTGCCACTGTCCGATTGGTTGGGAAGGCCTTCAGTGTCAAACACGTGAGTCTGTTCATGAGAACACACAGAAACATGGAAGGTACATCTAAAAGGAATAATGTGGTAAAGTTTAATTCAAAAATATTCTTGATTCATTACGCATTGAAATTTAAAGCCTTTATTTGCATTCATTTCAATGATTAGGACCTACAAATCATGAAGGTCAAGAATCCAATATTTCAAATATCAGAACATTAATATAAACCAGATCTCTCTCTAGTTTAAATAGAGTCATGAGGAAGGCTGCTGAGTTGACAGATGATCTGTGGGGTCAAGAGGAAGCTGAGGAACAGCCGAGCTGAGCTTCACTAAAGCTTCAATTCCCATTGAGTGTATAAATGAACATTTCTTTACTTTAAATCAAATTTTTTATTCATTCATAATCATTTTGAGGTTTTGGATTTTTCATGAGCTTTAAGCTGTAATAAAAAATGATGAAATATTTCACTCCACATGTTCTGAACTACGAAGCTAGGATTTATGAAAGTTTCCCTTTTTTAATTACATTCTGAAAAAAATTAACCCTTTTCTCCAAATGCGTTTATACAACCAATTTTAATTTAGTTTTAAAGTTCTGATTATGAGTGTAGGTGTGATCCTTTCATTTTGATTCCTTCCTCAGCGATCTGTAAACAGCGCTGCCTGAATGGAGGCAGGTGTGTCCTGCCTGACTACTGCCACTGTCGGAAAGGCTTCAAGGGTCCCACCTGCACAGTGAAGGTCAGACTTCAGAAACAGCTCAGCGGGGGAAATTAGTTAAATTAGTGTCTCTTTGCATCCATAGATGCCTCTCATGTGTTAATGTTACACCTGTATCCAGGCACCAGGTTCTTTTATAGATAAATATCTGTTGTTGAAAATCCCAGATGCTTGTCAAACAGAACTGCATCCTGGGAGAAGGGCTAAAAGTTCTTTTAATTGTGCAACAGCCGTTTCATCCAGATGGTGAGAGGAGTCTGTGAGGATCAGTGATGTTAGAAAGGCATCTGGGTTTTTCAAACATCACCACGTTGAATATGTTGGGAAAAAATGCGGCATGTGAACTTTAATTTTACTGAAATAATTCTGCACCTTCGCAGGCGTCACAGGCATGATGGAAGAGGAGCGAGGAATGGAGTGAGACGGTACAAAATGCACAAAGCAGGAAGAGAGCACCATAAAATGTTGTATGTACGTGTGTGTGTGTGTGTGTGTGTGTGTGTGTCTGCTGGTGGATACTGTCTGCACATTGGAACGCTAACAGATGGACTCGATGTATTGCACTTGGCTTTTTGGCCCCCGTTCAGACCTGATGCTGACATCCGTGTCAGGTGATCTAGTGATCAGATCAGGTGGACAGCCGTTTTTGTTTTTTTTTTTTTCTGACACATTTGAGATCCGATCACTCTCTTTCAGCTGTGTGAACCAGGGCAGAAGAAGTCATGATTATTTTGCCAGATGTTCAGATTTCAGTTGTACTGAGAAAAAGCATGTGATATCTTCATGTTCCTTCAGCTCTGGAGAAGATGATACGTAGGCCAGTGTGTTTCTGTAGCACAACACAGTTTATTAAGTAAAACCACCTGATAAAATGTACAAGGCTCCCTAAAAGTCTCTCTGGACAAATGGCTTTAGTTGCTTTTTAAAAGAGTCACTACAGTCCAGGGATCCAAACTCGTGCTGTTCCAGAGCATGGGAGCTATTAATTGGGAAAAAAATGGACTGTATTGCAATGAATTTTACAGCTGTCTCTCTCTCTCTCTCTCTCTCTCACATATTCACAAGCTTGACAACGGAGCTGCCTGATTGGCTAAAAATAACCCACACACGTCTGTTTGCATCTAAAGCAGGCAGAGAGATCCAATGACTCGGGGCGCAATTTAAAGCCCAGCACGAACTGAATGCTTGTGATCGGATCACCAGACCCGTGTTGGTACCAGGTCTGAACCGGCTCAGAGTCCCTGTACATCACTACCTCAAGGCTAAAGGGACACATCTGTTCAATTCATCCGCTGAGCTTTCTTACAGATGTGTGAGCGTCACTGCACAGCATCATGTAAAACAGGAAAATGACAATGTTGATTATTAACAGCAAGCTTTTAGTTTTGATTTAGCCAAATTATAGCCTGGTTTAACTTTTACCCAGCTGAATTCTGCACTGTTTGTCATCACACAAGAGAAAAATAAACTATTCATTAGTAAATAAAAAGTGCTTCTCTTGATTACACCAAATGCTGATAGAAAATGTTTCTTTTTGATCAGGCCTGTTGAAGGAACGGACGACGTTACACATCCTGTTTTAAGTAGCGGACTTCTGTTGGCTCTATGTTCTGTTTCATCAGCAGCAGATTAAACTGGTTCAAATAATGTGACAGAATCAGGGAAACGTGCTATTTCCTATTTCTGTGCCTTTTTTTTTTTTTATGTTAAATGACCTTTCATATCACATGCACTTAATTATTTTATTTATTTAATGACAAAAATTACAGTTCAGTACAACATTAAACATAAAAAAAAAAAAAAGAAAAGAATACATATCACATGGTAAAAAACGGAAAAACTACAATGTTGAGATAAGAAAGTGACTCGTCGGTCCCTGATTGGGCCCCGCTGACCTGTGACCCCGGCTGGGTCACACTAGTGAGACTTTTTCCTCTCCTCGCAGCGAGGCCCAGAGTGAGGGGGTCGACAGCGGCATTTGTTGGGGGAGATACACTTCCCTCCGTTCAGGCAGGGCTGAGTGCAAACAGCTTCAGACAACAACAGAAACAACAACAAGGTGTTAAACGTGAGCATGTAGAAGGATTTACAACAGATGATGCTGTAAATCCTCCAACAACTGGCCACAGAAGGCAGAACGTGTTTCCGAGTTCGCTCACATCTGGAAAAACACTTTTTTCAATCACCGCCTACAAGTAATTTATATCTTTGTGAGATTTTGACAGTTTACAGCAGATATAATTCAATAACGCTCAACTGAACTGAACGAGCTTGAAGGGAGACAAAAGAGATGAGATTGTAAAATGCATTGATGCGTATGGAAGTGTTGGTCTTTGGGACCAGTTTGAGCTCACCAGTGTGGCAGGCGCCGCCCAGCCATCCCTCCAGACAGCTGCAGATTCCTGGAGCCACGCAGATCCCCCCGTTCCTGCAGCCTTGAGGACAAATTGCTGCAGGGGGGAACAAACCGTAGAGACATTCTCAGCATGCCAGGAAGCAGATCTGCACTTTGGCCAGAAATCACACGCTTTTCATCGACACGTCATGATTTTAAATGTGTCAGCTGACCAGAAACACACAAAACCAACAACAACCCCATCAGCTTCAGCTGCACTTGCTGGCCGTGTTAACAAGCTACGATGGTGAATATTAGCAAGCACACCTGCTGAACATCCCCTCAGCATTTAGCTCAAAGCTAAAGCTTCACACAGCTGCGAGCATGGATGCAGACCATAATGAACGCAGCTCCTTAAACTGATATTAAATACTAATTCTATACAACCACAGTCTGTTTTCCAACGATATTTTTGAGATGTTTCACCATCACCTATTGTTTCATTACACACTATATTGTGGGTGAGTCAATAGTAACCATAAAAACCATGTTGGGTTTGTGCTTTCTAAGTAATTTGACTTTACGTGTGTGAAGTCAAACCACATGCTTTGAATCCCTATTGTATCAGACTTGGGACAGGCCATGAACTTTGTTCATTTCCTCCCAAAAACATCTAAAACTTAAATACTGATCACTTCTGTGGGTTAGAAAGAGTGTTGGTTCCCACTGCCCAAGGCCTCAGAAAGGTTTGAGGTGACTTTGACCCCGTGGTGTTAATGGTGGAGTTAGACACGGTTATAAACAGACCCTCTTGGCATTTTGAGCCGGTCCAGCTTGAGGGGCAGATGCACTTGGCCACTCCGTTGACAGCGATGCATTCCCCTCCGTTCCAACATCCTCCATCACACGTCACTGCCAAAAGACACAAACAGGCCGCAGGACGTCAGCAGCAAAGCCGACGAACGAGCTCATCAACTGGCTTTTGGCGCCATTAATTTCACGCTTGGTTGTGACTCCTATAGGCTGTTAATTTACCTGAACATGGCATTTGTCAATTTCACTGAGATTGATTGATTGATTTTTTTTTTTTTTGATCCCTCACATGAAGCAATATGAGCTAGTTTCATGTCCATCTGTGGTTATTAGAGAAAATTATTATTTTTAAAGTATTTTTTGGTTCCTGCTTTCATTGTCTTTGTGACACTTCTGATTTATCTTGTAGGTCTAAATACTGTCATGAGTTTACACTACAGCAGGAAAAACTAAAGGTCTTGTTCTTTTTGTTATATTAATATTATTTTAGTGGGAATATCGATCCTCCTTATATATATATATTTTTTTTATTCATACTTGGCTATTTGTTGGGGTGTTTTTACCTTCAATTTGATAGCGATGGAATAAGATGCCCCAAATCTGAACCAGGGTCACTGTGGTCAGGACTAGTCTGATATGTGGTGCCCCATACGCAACATAAAGTTTTGATTAGAATATTAACTTCTCCACAGGTGGCCAAAAGTGAAAGAAAAGAAAAATACTCAGGATGTTAAGATGTTGGTGTCCCGACTGACAGACACGTACGTCCCTCATAAATTTACTTACATCACGTTAATGTTGAGATGGTGGGAAAGTTTTTTTTTTTTTTTTAACTCTTACTAAACTATTTTCCAGCTGAAGATCTAGCTGCTCTAGTTTCTGGCCGGATGTGTGGAGGAATCTGAAGCTTGTCTGGTGCAGAGAGAGAAACAGCTGCTAACTGGAATCTACACACACTGATCTACTGTATCAGAGAGGAAAGGAAACACTGGGAAAATCCTGTGGACAATCACTGGACCATTTCATTTACAGTTGCCTCCAAATAAACCCTCTCACCTTTGTGACAGTATCTTCCTCCAAATCCTGGAGGACATCTGCATTTTCCAGGGCGAAGACACTGCCCTCCGTTCTTACATTTGGGATAACAGTTGGCTGCATTTAAAAAAACAAACAAACAAGATATTGGCTTTACAGCTGATAGTTTTGGAAAATAGCATGCTCTTATAGAACTACATATAAAACAACACATAAACTACATTTTCTCCTCCATATTCTTTTGATAATGAGCGCTTCATGCCTAAAAAAAGAATATACATTTCCAATCAAAGCAGAGCAACATTTGTCTTCATCTCTGTGTCATAAATTCTGCAACAAACTGGTGAAAGTCACAGAAAACCAGCATATTGAGAAAAATAAAAGAATGGGCAATTATTTTGGCTTCAAAATACAGTTTCAGCTCCTTCAATGGAGGATCTTGATGCTTTTCTATTATTTTTTTTAGCACATTTTAGGACAAAATCGTTAATTTGCAGCTTCATCAACAACACAAATAGTTGCTACCTGCAGCCCAGTTTGTAAAATAAAATACACAAACTTTTGCATACTTGCTCAAGTCTTAACACAAATGCACTCAGGCGTCCACTAATTCCCTAAAAAGTGAGTCTATCTTTATTTTTATCCAAAATGGAGCCGGAAGATTGGAGGATAAATAACAGTAATAAAAAATAACAACACAGTTGCAGATAAACGATGAGAAAAGCTTTGTAACATCACCATACTGGCAGGTCTCCCCTTCGTAGCCCCTGGAGCAGAAACACGTGTCGTTGCGGATGCAGATTCCTGCGTGTTCGCACGGCGGCTCGCACTTCGCCCGGGGATCGAACACGAAACCCACCGCGACCCCCCGGGGGGCGTCGGAGCCGGCGGAGCACACGGCCGCCAAGCAGGCGGCCAGGAGAAGCGTGGAGCCCAGAGCCTGGAAGCCCATCACGGCCGGTGTATGTGTGTGTGGAGCATCGGGGGCGGAGATGGAGCAGAAAAGGACCGGACCTCCCTCCGCTGAGGACCGGGGACTCCTCCGCGACGCCCCCGATGGAGAGCTGCGGCACCGGCTGGTGAGTACGGCGGGGCGGGGCAGGAAGAGGAGAGTGTCCCGGAGTGGAAACCTGACACACGGACACAAACAGACACTTTAATCGGACAAAAACTTCACGGAGACACACAAAGAAGTTTTTATGTTATAATTTTTTTTTTATTAATCATCAAAAACAAATTTAAAACACAAACGGTTAGTTTAGTTAGCTGTTATGCTAAATAGCTTCGGAACCAAGTTAGCAAAATAACCGTTTTCCCTTAAAGCTTAAAAAAACAAACAAATTAAGACAATAAATGCTGTAAAGTCAATCCAGGCGTGTGTAGTAGTGTTTATAAAGCAGTT
Source organism: Remorina albescens (assembly GCA_034769265.1). Lineage (NCBI taxonomy): Eukaryota > Metazoa > Chordata > Actinopteri > Carangiformes > Echeneidae > Remorina > Remorina albescens. The sequence goes on from CM068486.1 coordinate 2,913,278, forward strand.
GTGTATTTATTTTATTTATTCAAATTAAAACAAACAAGCACTTGAGATTTTTAAAAATATGTAGCTTCGGTAGCTAGCTAGCTAGCTAGCTCAACGGTTTTCTCTTTAGCGGCTGTAACCTTTAAAACAAACAAATAAAGGAAGCTAACACTGGAAAGTCAACCAAGTCGTATTTAGCAGACAGGTGGGTTATTAATTTACTGACTTTAGGTTAAAGGAACACGTTTTCTTAATCCGACTCCTCCAAATCGTGAGTTAGCGGGTTAGCAGTTTATTAGCTACACCTAGCTTAAACTGACACTGTCCTGTAATGAATGGAGCGCCACTTTATGTCCGAGTTAATGAAGAAGTTTGTGTTTTTAAAGGTGTTGATTCAGCTGTGTGGTCATTTTGGAGTCTGATAAATTGTGTTGGGACAGACTGATGTTTCTAGTATTTTGTCCAACTCAGGCTAAACAGAAGAATTGGCCAACACACGAACTACAACATCCAACAAACACTTCAAAAAAAAAAAAAGTGTTTCATTACAATATCAATTACAGGCTTGTTTTATTCACCTGTGCTAGTTTAAGCCAGGTGTCCCTAATAAACTGCCAAATGAGTGTATCTTTGAAAACCCATAAGTGTTCACACTAACATGTTGTGTTGAAAACTTAAAATATGGAGTAAAGCTTAATGCTGGAAAAACCATGACACAGATTTATTATGATACTGTGGTATCAGAGTATTTTTAATAATAAGGGGACGTGAAGGAGACTTGGTTTTACAGCAGCCCTCACTAAACCAGTTTAGATGATTTAGACTCTTTTCCAGGGAGGTTTCTGACGGGATCAGACATACAGCCAGACTCCTGATGAGACAGCTTAAGTCCACCCAACTGTGGTGTATTCAGGAACAACCGACAACTGAGTTTACTGCTGTTTCAAAGGTTGGTCTTTTCATTTTGTGTGAAGTTAAATCATCACACTGGTGATTTCTAAAGTTAAAAAAAAGGAAACAGAAACATGAACTCAAGCCCCTTGTGTACAGGCAGCTTCCTGTGAAAGCAGAGAAATTGATATATGATCATAACAAACATTCAGCTCGCATTGTGGATGTTAAGGTTGTGGTATGTTGCCATACTGAGCCCTTTTCTGTTCATTGCTGGTGTAGAATCAGTCTAAACAGAAGAAAATGTGAAAAGACTCGGACATAGTGTCAGACAGTTTTTTACATGCACAGGTGGTGAGATTTTTCTCAGACCCAGGAAGAACAAGGTGAAAGGTTTTTGGATTATTTACTACGAGAGGTTTCCTTTCACTGTGTTATCTTGGTCTGCTGGGGAACCGTTTCTGGAAAGAAAATGAAAGAAGCGATGCAAACTGAACAGTTCAACTCTAATGGACTCAATGTATGGTAGCACTCCTGTGATGGGAGACCTCATCCAGCGGAGTTTGACTGTGTATTACTGTGCGACCTGTTTAAGATGGGCGTTCATGTAGAACAGCATGTGGAAAAGCCATTTCCTTTTGTCTGTGAGTGGAGGAGCAGGCCCTTTATGAACTATGGGGTGAGGGGAACGTCTGTTGTAATGGAAATAACACAACCGAATCAGGATCGGATGTAGCCGTCTTCTACTGGGACTCTGTACAGTTAAACCTGTTGAGCGGTATTTTCCCACTGTACACTGTAGCTTTTAATGTGCCAACACCTACAGTGCTAGTTCAGACAAAGTTCTGTATGTCCGCTAGTAGTATTAAGTTCGGTCATCTTGTGACCTGAAAGCTGCTGTTAAATGATTTTAAATTTCTACAGTGTCATTGTCAATTCAGGAAGTGTGCTGCTGTATATTGCTGAGACTTGGCAGAGAGATAAAGCTGTGAAGCTGCTTCTCATTTCCCAGACAGCCTGAACTTAAGATTGTCCAACTGTGTGACTTTCCAGTTTCTATCCACATAAATGTTGGACTTCAGGCTGGTTGTGAAGCTGAATGAGTGCAGGGTTAGAAGAACATCATCACTTGTCTGTGTTTTAGTTTTTTTGTGCAGTGTGATCACTCCTTACTTGACCCACTTAGCAACGATGGCTGGCTGAGTGCCCAGTAGGAGAAAAGGAGGGGAACACCCTGTCACAACATGGTTTGATTTGATACCAAGAGCACACAACTGCTTATAAATAATGACAAAATATTCTAATTGAATATTTTAATGGAAGATAAATGAAAAATTGTGTAATTTTATATGCTAATGCTGATGTTAATGTTAATGCATCTGTTTTTAGATACATTGAAAGAATATATTGGATAACGGTCTCTTAAATATGGAGTGTTGATATATATACTGGGTATTGCATGTGACCACAAAAATAAGTCTTTGCATGCAAAATACCTGAAGACATAAAGAGGGAACTGGTAGTTAGTAGTTGTGTGTGTGTGTGTTTTTTGTTTTTTTTTTTTTGTTTTTTTTTTGGGCCAGATGTATTCAGTGTAGTTCTGGTCCAAAGCACTGACCTGGATCTGAAAGAGGAAGTGAACTGGTGCTTTAATTAGTTAAGCAGATGTAAATGTACCATGACCACTGGGTACGTTGTGTTTTTTTAGCTGCAGGGAGACGTCTGTCCTGAGTGACACAGTGACATACAGCACAATGCAACCATAAAATATGATATTTACAAAGAAAATGAAAAAAATATTATTCATTATATACTGTTTTACTTATGTTTGGTAACTTGGCTGATGTCACAGCTTATTTATTTGTTATTGCTTTATGGTTATTTACTGGATTACATAGGGAGACAGTCATGGGCCATTTGTTCTTCTGCATTGATGGCCGGCTTTTTGTTTTGCCTCTTGTGCTGACTACAGTGATTGTTGTTGGTTACCCTGCTGGTTAGGTATTCAGTTCAACAGACTTTCTCCTCAAGTGAATGATCTTCAGCACCACCTGGTGTGTCTACAGAAATTTACAAGCACAAACAAAAATATGAAAACACTCTTCAAGTGAACCACAACTTTATTTTCAGCTTCATGCATCAAAATCATTGTGGAGATGTTAGGCAGAAAAAGACAATTTGTGTCGTCAGATTTGACAAAGAGCTGGACCTTATAGTTTTCTCATGAGTGGGAATTTTATTGACTAGTCAATAAGAACATCTGTATGAGCAATAATTAACTTTGAAATCATTTATGCGTTATATTCATCATCCGTCAGACAGAACAAAATCCTTTGAGCATAAACAGTATTCAGTGTAAACAGTGATGCACTTCTGGCAATCGTCAGCCAATCCAAACTGATGCCATGTGATGAAAGAGACCGGTGGAATCATTATAATCCCAAAAATGAAGGAGTAGCAGTCAACTCAAAAGACAAAGTAAAGACACAGAGTGGATTAATATATCACTAACACCATAACCCACACAAATAGGACAGCCTGTTAAAAGTTACTTCCACACCAGGTGTTATTCTAGATATAATGCTCTGAAGCAAACCAAAAGAAAAGTACATTGCTTTATATTTACACATTCCCATGTTTTGTGAAAGCACTGTAACGCTTCCACATTTGCTATGAAATTGAAAATGTTATCCCTTTTTAAAAAGTAGGGTGTTTTTTTTTTTTTTTTTTTTGTTGTTTTTTTTTTGATGACAAAATGGATTCGATAATTGATCAAAAATATGCTCATGTCAAACTCTTCATGTTATTTGTATTTGCTAAATGATAAATATAAGAAAAGACTGATACTACAAACGTTTACTTCAAACTGAAGATAAAGAACTCTGAGCTTCCCCAAAAAAAATTACTCAAGATAATACAACATATATATTACACTACACAATATCAAGAATTTTCTGAAACAAACAAAAGACAAAGGCTGCAGTAGTAATGAATGAAAAGAAAAGAGGGAAGACAGAAGTGGTTAGGAACTGCTCAGTGCATTTAACTAAGACAAAAAAAAAATCAATAACCTCTCATAGCTTAGTAATTGTATTTTTATTAAAAGTATTTAAAAGTGGTATAGAATAGTAGCGGCTGGTAGCAGTTACCATATTCCTGTACTTGTACAGCATTCCTAATACTTTCTGTAAATAAGGACCAGGCTAAAGTGCATCATATCTGAACCTGCTGCTTTCAATCATTTCATTGCAGGGACTTCCTCCGTTGGAGTCAGCCAAGTCAAGTGGAGTGAGATACTCAGTTAAAGCAGTGTCTGATACCCGGGATCTTCTGCTTGCCTTACTGGTAGACCTGCACATGCCCATGCAAGGAGGTGGTGTTCCCCCCACAGTCCACATACTGGTACATCTCCTGGGAGACCTGCTCCGTGTGCCCAAAGTACGATGTTGTGACCGTCACCCTGAAAAGATAACCACAGAGTCAACTACTGCACATCCAACAACCAGGTCAGACACGAGGCTGTCAGGTCTAACTGCTGGTGTTAAAAACCTCAATGGGTCAAACCCGATGAGAAACAGCCCTCCTCCTTAACAAGTTAAGATTTCACCTTAAGGAAACCATGAACATTTCTCTGGGTTTTTCAGATGAATTCATGATCTTAAAAAGTGAGTTTCGCATTGCTTGCTTCAACTTGGAAAGTTTGCTTTCCTACTGACAAAATAAATTTGTCACAATTCTCCAAATAATACTTAAATCATTGATCTGTCCACAGAAATACAGTTTTAATTTCTAAGCTATGGGCATGGTGTTGTGATGTTTTCTTTGTTTTCTCCTAGTTTGCCTTACCTCCGCAAATATCCACACAGACTGAACTGATAACTGAAAGAAACACCTGTTATCACTCCTGTTAGTGCTTTCAACAAACACAAGTGGCCTTTCGGGCATTGTGTTACTTTAAATTACAGTTTTTCTTCTGGAATTTAGTCTCATGATGCTTGACTCCAAAGCTTTTATTTGGCTTCTACCGCCGAGGATTAAGTCAACTAATAAGGCTAATTTCTGCCTTTTGAGAAATGTTAGCCAAATTCACGGCCTGCTTTAATGTCAGTGTTGATGTTTAAATGAGAAAGACACATAAAGACTCGTGTATCTCTTCAGCAGAAGGCTATGCCTGTTCTGGGCAGCTCTTCAGCATGTGTGGGTGGAGATATGTGAATGTGGAGGACAGAAATATTCAAAGAAAATCTTTCTGATGTTCATGTTTCTCACGATAACCTGAAGGACAAAAAAAAATTACAATAAATATCATTTAGAACGCTGTAATCCGGTTGTACTTACTGCATCATGAGCACTATGTTGTGAACTTTAATGGTTGGCATAGTGCAGTAGTTACTGTAAAGAAAAAAGAGATTTAAGATTCAAAATGACCATGATCCCATTGACTGTAGGCCATTTTAGAGAATTTTAAAGAATATACTTACAACATATAACTCATCTCATCAGCAATGGTGGTGGGAACTGTATAGTCAATCTGCAACAACACAATTTAGATCACAAATTTATAACTTTAAAAGTGAATGTACTTTGCTGCAGTTTTGCCCTAAATTCTGTTGAAACAATGTTCAGCAGTCAGAGGTGGTGCCAAGATTTGCAATGTGACAAGTGGGGCTTTAACTTAAGGTGCTTAAACATCTGAAGTTTGAAATATAATTGATATTGTTTTTGAGCAGTCATAAGACAAATCCGTGAGTTTAGTCAGATGAGGTTGCTTAGTATTGGGACTGTGGGTGTAATAATGAGCTGTCTTTTAGGCTGTTCAAGTGTCTTAACTGAAAGGAATGAGAGGTCCAGTAAATTTACTACCTTTCTGTTACAGTAGAATAGTGGGTTTATTTTTTTTTTGTGTATGCACAGAGAGGATTATTTCGACCGACCTACCTGCTCTGCACCCAGTGGTGTGATCACTGTGCTGTTATTAAACTTCGCCTTGCCTATCACCGTCTTAGAGAACTGTACTTGTGCTGTGATGTTGGTCACAGATATGGCGTAGTAGTTATTGTTGGTGATGTTCAGCGTATTCTGGATGGAAGAGGAGAAAAAGGGTGAGACTGTGGCATTCAGGCAGCACAAACAATCGGTAAACATATTACACTGATATAAAAATCACATTTTAAGGTCATCATGGTTCCTGTCCACCTAATGAATCTAAGTCTAGTGTTCTCCTTTATATTTATGCTTTTGATGTACACAATCAATCAGTCACATCTTTAGCTGATATCATTCACATTCAAATTCTGTGGTGTTGCAGTTTTATTGGAGAGGCGTATGTAGCTACAGTCTTACTGTAATATTGAGATAGACGATTAATTTCTCATGGTCATAGGAGACGTAGGCCGACTTCACCCCCACATAGGACACGTCAATGGAGCGAGGGAATAGGAAGAAAACTGCCAGACCAGACAGCAGCAGGCACAGAGCCACTGATATCGTGACATAGAGTTTACTGCAGAGGACATTAAAACAGAAGTGAGACCAGCTGATGAATTCAAACTCTTATTTTGCCCCTTTTTAGACTCATTTAGTTTCATCTTCCACACAGCTGACACAGTTGATGTGTAAAAAGAGCACAGAGTGCAGACTTACGTCCTGCTTGGCCTTAACCTTTGGTCGCTGTATGGAATCAGAGCCACGAGTTGATTCTCTTGACCTATTGAATTTTAAATAGGGAAAAACAATCCGTCATTTGACTTTTCTATGTAGAGGAGCAGGTACCAAGTTTTCTATTATAATGGAGTAATAATAACTAATATTTAGAAAGTTGTACCTCGTGGGATTCTACCAGTGCCCTGACATGTGGGGCATGTTACACTGTCCCGTCCGGTGAACTCCACATAGGGGAACTGAGAGACGTCGCCACTTTTTCCGTCCTCTTCTGTCTGACCGTCTCTGTACTCTCCAGAAGCTGTCAGCGCATCCTGACTCTCATGTTTGTGCTTGGCCAAGTGTGACTGGGCCTTGCCCATAGCTGCAGGTACCTGTACAAAACAAAAAAGATGGCATGGACAACAGGGAGGAGCTGCCGTATAGATGCAGCAGGATGTGCTGACTAACCACATGCCACGCGCTTATTTGACTGTGAAATCGGTCCTGGATGAATTCCAGGAAATGATTCCCCAGAGAAGAGACTCAATTGTTTTTAATACATCAAAAATAATGCTGATGGGACCTGGAAGTGCTGTGTAGACCGTCTTAATTTTCAGTTTGATTTTTATTGTAATTTAGTCCAAAGTGATCAGAGCAGTAATGCTTTTAACATCATACTATGACAGTTATTATTATTTTACTACTGTTGCTGGTTCTCCAGAGCTACAGTCGGGTCTCAGGTAACTTTTTGATCATTAAGGCCTTGACTGAAGGGCTATGAGCTGTTTGTCATTAGTGAATACTGAACTTTGACTTTCACTGGCATCACCACAATACTCATAAATAAGCTCGAGTCTTTAGTAACTCTAAGAGAGACTTGAAAACAATGCTAAGCTATTTAATTTCCCAAGTGCGAACAGACCACAACACTTACATTGACATGTTAACGTTTGTAATGGAGCGGCTGTTGGAGGTTTTGACCTCATTTCTGTGGCAGTGTCCTTTTCTTCTGTATTATACTGAGCTCCATTGGACTACATCACCTTTAGCAGCTACATTGCTGAGTCAGATCAATAATAATTTAGCTGCACTTTCACTGACGGCAGTATTAAAATGAAACATGTTAAATAAAACGATAATTATAATACAGTAATACATATCATTATGAAAGTAGCGTATTATACTGTATCAGGGATTTCTCTAAAACATCGTGTTATTGTGTTTAGATGTAGTACTTATTCAGTTGTAAAACTGAGAATAGTCAGTTAATCCTGCTTGAACAGTTTGTATCGACTGCAGCTTTTTGGAAATGTTGGACCCTTCAGTCCTCCAGACTTTATTTTTATCTACCAGCTACCTGGAGAGAGATTAGATAAGCTGTGTGTGGTCGGGCTGTGTCACAGATGCAAAGCTCATTTCTGATATATGTTCATTTAAGTCAGTGTAATAATCAGCTGTCTTCGTTTTGCCGCTTTTTGATCCTTCAGTGTTGGAAAACGGCAGCTGAGGCTGTTAGGCCACAGCAGCTGTCAGTGATAACAGCTGACGTTACGCAATGCAACAACAACACGACAGTGTTGGTCAAACACCGCAGTCCGACCTGGACCGAGCAGGATGTGTTCCGGTGAGGCGACGATGCGAACAACAGGCCGGTCTGCCATGACACCCACCTCACCGGCCCCCGTCTCCGGCTTAAACGCCGCCGACATCACCGCACTTCGGTTAAAATGGCGTTTCCTGCCGTCGCGTCATTCAGACATTTGAGTCATAAAGCGCTTATTTCTGCCGAACAGGCAGCCGCCCGGCCGAAGCAGGCCGCAGACGGTGAGCTGCCTGTTTGTCCCGGCTCCGGCGGCTAAAACCGTACCTGTGGTTGTTGCTTTTGTTGTGTTTTATTCCGTCTTGTTGGCCATCCGTCGTGTCGTCGAAGGTTTGTTGTGGTTCACACACTGAGGAGGAATGAAGCCGACGGCACCGCCTCCTCCCTGCCCATTGGTCGGCCTCCTGCAGGACGTTAGACCGGTCCACAGCCTGCAGACCGACGACACAAACGGACACACAAACATCACCGTGGACCTGCTAGAATAAATTATTAATACAGTAGAAATTATTGTCAGGGCTTGTTCCTAGAGGTAGCCGCATTTATTGCAGTGAAAAGTTAAATTTAATGTGAGCTGCTTAATTTCTAATGATTAATGATGAGAACTAATTCTGTTACCAGCTTTCATTTTACTCTCCTGGTATGTGTTGCAGCAGACTTCTGTTGTGAACTGGTGCTGTATAGACAGCTTCTATAGAATAAGTGATTTTAATGTGGCACAAGCCAGAATAACAGCAGTGACGGTCTAAAATTGGCCTCATTCTCAGACCTAACGTGTTTGGAAACACCGTCCCTCATACTGTGACACCGACAACATCCATGATGTAGGTTGGCTGCAGTTCCTGGAAAATTTGGTCAGCTGACAGTGACATGGCAGAGACGTTTTTGGTGTGAACAAGTTTTACTACAAGAACTGCCATTGTTGGTGCTAACCAGCAAGAATTCACCGCTTTATTCATTAAGCTGCTCAGAACAGATGTTTCTCTGTGGAAACTGCATGACAGAAGATTGACAGGTTAATATGTAGTTCACACTTCCCTTTGACAGCTTTTTCTTCTGCCCACTTAAACCAACAGCCTACAGTGTATAAGTGAGCCATTTTATTATTATTATTATCATTATTATTATTATTTTAACTATTACGAACACTGAGCTTTTTACTGAAAATTATTAAATGTATAATTTATTATTATTCACTCAGAAGAGTTTAATGATATACATTTGTTTAGATACCTTAAAGTGAATTGCAAAAGGAAAAAAATCCTCTCTTTTTACTGCACTGATGTTTCAGATTTATCCAAGTGAAACAACGGCAGCTTCAAGTTTAGCTCAAGAACAAGCCAAAGTTTATTTATATAGCAAGGCAATTCAAAGTGCTTGGCAGGAGACTAGAAATACATCATAAATATATCATAGTATTAAAAATAAGTTGGACTAAATAAAATAAACATTTGAATGTTGCATAAAAGGAAAGCAAGAGGGTCTTGTGAAACATTCACAGTATTTCTGTGCTCATAGAACAACTTGAGTGATTGTTTTTTTTTTTTTTTTGTCTCACATGCTTGGAAGTACTTTCCATCAGCCAGATGAGGGCAATGTGCTGCTGTGTGTGACTGTATCACTCAGCAGCCTCAAACCGGTGAATCCTCTATGCAATAATAACACGGTCATTAATGCCTCTGAGCAAACATCAAATTATAGTGACAATAGATTTATTTTAATCTGTTTAATCTATCCATGACTTCAGAGCAGCCACTCTGAATATTTGCATAACCCGGCAAGCTGAGGGAAAGGTACACTTAGATAATAGCTAATAAACTAATTACCCATAATGCTTGAAAACTGACCCTGGTCAAGATAATGCTTACAAATAGCAATTAGTGTTTGTTTTGTGTACTAGATGGATCCAGTGTAATGTTTTAAGACAATAGATTTTCTGTTGCTTTTTTTTTTACACTTTCCTGTGATTGTTAGTCAGTGACACCTGTGAGTCATTGTACAGTGCTGCGTGGGGAAACCATCTGCTAGTCACATTAAGAAATGCTCTAAAAATAAATAGCAAATGTTATTTGACCCAGGTTGGCTTTAACAATGACCTACTTGGCATGGTTCACAGGTTTGTCATACTGCCAGTGCTAAATGACATAAACCAGCATCAACAGGGGCCCTGAATATCCCCTTAAATAGGGATTTACTACTTTAGAGAAAATATGTTTTTAATTATGTGCACACACAGTGTTTTTTTTAATATGTTTTATGAACTATCTCGACTCATCATTTCCTCAAGTTTCACTATAGTAATGCTGTGTATACAACTAACAACGTGAACTTGGTGTCAAACCTGGAGGACCGGAATATGTGTCCTCAAAAACTATTTAGACTGCAGATCTACTGCCGCTAATCCTAGAGCTTGGGATCACTGTACTTCCTCTTTTATTATTTACTGGCTCGGAAATTTCCAACAGCTATGTCCACGTAGGAGGTGCTGGATTTGCAAACTCAAAAGCCACTTTGGAAAGAAACCAGCCATTGTTCAGAGGTCCAGTTGCAACTAAAGGAGGCCATCGCTGCAGCTTCTTGTCTTTGATCTGAACCATCGAGTAGAAGTTTTTTTTTGTTTTGTTTTTGTAATCCTGTTTCCCACCTAGTTAGAGATTTTTTAAGTTCTGATTTCCATTCCCTGAATTCTGAACTGAACATAATAGACCGCAGTCCCACCTTCTGTTGTTCATTCCAGTTAAGAACTCCCAAAAAATAGCTTAAATTCAGACTCGGCACACACTGTGCTTTTCTGTTGTTTCATTTTAGTTATACTCCATTTTCCAAGTGTGGTTAACTCATGGTTGTCAGATGTCAACACTTCTCACCTTAAAGCCACGAAAGTGTGTGTGTGTTGTGGTTGTTTCTTGCAGCTAGTTTGCATCACATTCTGGCCTCCAACAAACCATGCTGCAGTTTGCTGGGGACTGACATCTGTAGTTGTGTCATGGTTAGGAGATTTGATATCACCAACTGCCAAGCAATCCAACCTCAGAAGAAAGTGTTCTGTCAAGATGCTTGTTATAAACTTAATGTTTGCCAACTGGCAAATTGGTTATCCTCCTGTGTTTATTCCCTCAGTAGTCTTCCCTAATCTCACAACCCTCCTGCCACTGCAACTCACAGCACCAATACTGTTGTTTAGTACACAGTGACTAATTCATTCTGCATCACTGTGAGGCATGTGAAAACACCCCAGAACCAGTCTGAGGAGATGGGTTAAAAGTGGCAGTGCTGGTCCAGTCTGCTGTGTGAGGACAGTGTCTGTGTGTCCCTGATAAGAGGGAGCGAGTGGCGAGGACACGTCAGCCTTCTTCAGGTGTCAGCACTTCAAACCAGAAGGACAGCTTCAGAGCCAATGTGTAAAAGTCCTTATTGTAGAGGTGAAGTGGAGGATATTCTGAGTTTGTAATATTTTGTGTCTGGGTTCAATTTGTTTTTAACCTAAAGAAAATAAAATTCGGGAAGTGGTGACTCAGGATTTCTGCTCTGGAAAGCTTTATGCCCCTGTTTTCCTCCTACGTTGGCACAGCGACAGCACACATTTCATATTTAATTGACAAGCTTCTCATTGTATATTAAAGCAATTTACAGCATTGCAATGTAAGGCCACTTGAGTTATTAGACATGATAGCATATAACACAAAGCCTGTTGGGTGAAATGAGAAATTACTGAGCATCATTATGAGGTGCACACATATCAGTCCCAGTCGTAAGCTGTGAACTGAGCAGTGACAGTTCAAATAAACAGCAAAGACTGAGCTCTTAAATACAGCCTTAACAACCTCTTAAGTGAATTGCACTCGGTCCTAATAGTTTTATAAAACTGTTCAAATGCATTTAAGAGAGATGAAACCAGTTCAGATGATTTTCTAATTTCATAAAGTTGTACTAATAATAATCGTATATTATATTTATCTATATATATATATATATATATATATGTATATAAATAAATGGAAAGGAATCAGTGTGGCTGGTGGTGCCATAAATATTATTCATCATGGATTCAAACAAACAGCCAGAGTGGAGTCACCATAGTAATTAACATAAAGTGGAATTACGCAACACAAAATCGTGCTACTTTGAAATGGATTCTTAGGGGGGTTGCTATACACCAACAAAGGCAACGTAAATACAAACTGCAGCATGGAAAATAGCATATTAAAGAAAATTTACTACGAATTCATTGTAGTCTGTCTAAGCTGAAGAAGGATTTATTTGCTCAGGAGTTGTCAAATATTTTACGCAGCGAGAAGAGGTAACCATTTAGAAAAGGATAAAAATTACTGTCCATGAAACTGCACATGATGTTAAATTTGTAGAAGAATTTGAATCCCCAATTTGCAAATTGAGTGATTTTGGTTGTTGAAAAATTTTTTGTGGAATTTGAAGGCTCATTTTCATAACATTTGGCTGTGACATCATATTAAAACACATGCTAATGAAGAAATGCTAAAGTCAAAGTTGACTGTGTGCTGCTTTCAGTTCGTTCTGCTGTTGATGCTTCTGTGCTTGTTGTTTAGTGATTTATGTATCTTCAGTTGGAATAACTGCCTTTATTTAGACCAAAAAAAAAAAAAATGCAATTCATAAGAGTTTAGGGAACAACAGCTTACCCAACATTTTCTCTTTTTGAAATATTCCTTATATTCATTCCTCAACATTTATTTTGTGATGTGAAGAAAAACAACTACATATGTTAGATTTGGCAGAAAGGAATCAGAGGGATGTGTTTGTGCAGGGCCACTGAATGCTTCCAGGCACATAACCAACGCTCATCACTGGCAGTGCTGTGACACTTTAGAGACCGGATAGATCCCAGCAGGGAGTCTGTCAAATAATTCCAGCCAGATCTACCATGCTCGGGCAGTTTACAATATTCTTTGGTCATTGTTGTCTTGTGCAGCTGACCTGTGATTCAACTGCAGTCAGCTCTGCCAGCGGTGTTAGCATCGACCTACCTCTGCCAAAAGGAACATCCTCCTCACAGGGGTTGGCGTCAGCTGCATGGCTGCGGTGGATGATTTAGAAACACAATGTGACAAATATCATCATCATGAGGATATAATATGAATGTATTGTAAGCGTTGCTGTCCACTTACACTTGTTTTATATACACACACACACACAGACAGAGAGAGAGAGAGAGAGAGACAGAGAGAGAGAGAGAGAGAGAGAGAGAGAGAAGATGGCGAAAGTCTTCCAGTAACTGAACTCATATGTTAGTTAATATTCTAGTATAATCAAAGGGTGCTGATGTAGTATAATACATAAATTATGTATACTGGGTTAGCGGTACGCTGGCCATACTTTACTATACATACTATAATCATATGATTCCTCAGTCTTAAACTATTTGTCAGTACACTTAGAGGCTGGAAGGGGTATACATTACCTCTGTCCTCTCAAAGTAGTGTTCAGTCTAGTGGTGTAATTGGGCTCCCCACACAGGCCAGGGTCAATTACCTATCCAGTCATCTAAGTACATTTCATTAATCTTGCTTCGGAGCAGGAATTATATGGCAAAGTCTTAATTTAAACTACAGTGCAAATTGTGGAGAAAATCACACCCAAGGCTTGAACCACGTCATAACACTCTGAATATGTGGCATCCATCCAGGTCACAGTTCAATGAAATAACATCCACAGAGGCTGAGCTTCAGGGCATTAATTCAAATCAGGAATAGAGAAGATTAAAATGCAGTGTAGATAACCCAAACATTGGCAAAGTTGTGAGGCAGATGTCTTGGCAAACCATAGCATCTTCAGTCCCTTCATTTTAAATTGCTTAATTCCGGTTTGGATCACGGGGGAAGCAGGTAAAGCAAGTTAGGCCAGATGTCCCTCTCCACAATTATGTTTTCGAGCTGCTCCGGGGCCATCCCCAGTTGTTCCCAGGAAAGGCGAAATAACACCTCTGCAGGGTGTCCAGGCCTTAACCCGGGGTCTCCTAGTAATTCAATGAGCCCATAAGACCTCCACTGGGAGATGCTCAGGAGGCATCCCAATCATCCGTTTTATTGACATGAAGGAACCGTGGTTCTAACCCAACCCGAACCCTAACCTTTGCTCCATCCATATGTCTGAACAGCTCACACTGTCTCCAAGCCTGGCAATGCTAAGGAGAAAACTCATCTCAGAAGCTTGGATCCTTGATCTCAGTCTTTTGGTACCGACCCAAAGTTCATGACCGTAAATGAGGATTTGAATGTATCATCAACAAACATACTATTATAGATACACTTCACCCAAATTTGATGCTTTAATTTATGATTCAAGATATATGTTTTAGTAATTAAAAGGATCTGTTTGCTGCAGCTAAATAATAATTCAAACATAGCTGCTTCATGGAAGTCTTTCTGTCGAACAGAAGAAATTTGTTTTTAATCTTGTTGCTCTAGTTTGGGTTTTAACTCAATCCTGCAGGTTTGTGCTGGAAAACTTGATAAAACACCACCTGTACATCTCATTTGGCCTTGATTATCACACCGATATTGGAATCTTCTCTGCAGATGTTTTGGCACAGCTCAGATTTAATCTAAATTGCAAATGAAATTGGCCCCATTATGTGTGCAGAAAATACAAGAGAAAAAAGCTCTAAGATTAAGTTTGAAAAAGGTTCTGATCCTAAATACTGTTGTTGACAGGTCCTGCAGCCACTGGTAACACTCAGTAAAAGCCCCTTTATTCTGTCTCAGAGGCTATTTTGGAGTTAGCATGGCAAATAGGATGTGACAGTCTGCAGTTACTCTAATCCCCTTGATCACCTTTTAATTTACCAAATTGCAGCTCGATCAGGGAAGAGGACCAGTGGCCAGGACTGAGACAAAACAGGACTCAGCATTAACATAGAACTGGCCTGGTAATAATCACCTGTGTTTGGCATACCTGGACCCAGAAAGCCTTTGGTCAGAGGATATCTGGTCTCTCAAACACACAGAATTTGGACACGTTTGGTTAACCTGGATACTCTCATAATTCTGCTGTGAGTCTTTTAACATCACGTAAAAGAAAGACTCAGTTTCCTCAGAAAAGCTACAGTTTTACTGGAGAAAACCTGATCACTCAGTCTAGTTTCTTTTGGGGTTTTTAGAGGATTTCATGTTAAATTCAGGGGCAGCGGATTGGCGGGATTGAGGGATGAACACCCCAGTGTTCAATCAGTAAAAATCCACTATGTAATGTTCAGTCAGCTGTTGAATATTAATCTCATTTCTTATTTATTTTTATTCCGCTGCTTGTGATCTGTTGTTGCAACATGCAGATGGTTAATTGGTATAAATCACATTGTTTCTGCAAGAGCAAACTGATGAATAGATTTAAAAAATATGGGGTTAACAAACCAAGTTAAAGGAAGATTGTAGCATTTTTCATCCCGTCTATGATTCTGAAAACTTTTGTGGTGCTAAAGGCCAACTCTACTGTTAAGATGAGGGGAATTCAACCCCAGCAAAATATAATTTACCGTGACAAGCAGCATTAGCTCTCTAAAGGTTTCCAAATAACCTTTGATGCTACAGAAATGATGTTTCCTTTCTCTGAGTCAGACTGAAAGTAAACGCAGAATTAAGCCCCATGGATTAGTTATTGTATTTAACTCTTTGGGGGTACAGTGCTGGAGGATGGGGGAAACTGAGATACTGGTGTTTTTTGTGTAAAAGCAGCACCTGTCACAATGGTCACAATTATGAGGAAAAGATCAGGGTTTGAAAGCAGTGGATGTTAACCTTAGGGAAACTAGACAACTCATAGAAAGTCTGACTAACGCAAACTAATTTTGTGATCCAGGCCCTTTAATACTTTGTTACACCGATCATTGTTACTCTGCTTTGTCCTCTATTTGTCAGAGATTTTTTTAAAAAGTGCATGGGTGGGTTTGGGCTGATTATTGATTGATCAGATGTAATGAGGTCAGTCTGTGCTTTCGGGCGAGATAAAATTTGTTTTGCACAATGAACAAATCTAAAAATACTCAAAATTGCAGTGATGAAGTTTTTCCACGAAAGCAGAGATTAAGTAACGCACACTCTCTCAATCCTTCTAACCTGTGGGTGATTGTCGGGACTAAGGGCTGTCTCCACTCTCATATTTGGGTCTCAGCTAAGAAGCATAGCAACAGCACTTTGAAGAGTTAATGAGCTTTACCTACAAACATGGACATGCATGCGCACTGAAACGCACAGTCAGTAGCTGGGAACATGCATGCACAAGAAAAGTATATTCACTCAATAGAACACACACCCACAAACACACATGCACGTTCTTGCTTGTCAAATCATATTAGCGTCAGGTTGGGCTGCTTTTTTTGAGCTTGTTGCTATGGCAGCAGTGAGAGAAAAATGGCCGTCTATGGGCCGTTCCTACTGGCAACAACTGGGCTACAGCACTAAGACTTGTGTTACTACCAGAGATTGCTTCTCACCACTGTATTGAAAGAGTGTGACTAAGAGCTGTACAAAAAACTGAAGAGCTCAAATCAAATCATAGCAAGGCTCTTTACACATAGAGCAGGTCCAGACCAAACTCTTTATGGTGTCGTTAAAGAGACCCAACATATCCCTCTAAGAGCAAGCACTTGGCGACAGTGGCAAGGTAAAACTTCCTTTAAGAGTCAGAAACCTCGGGCAGAACCCGGCTTAGGGAGGGCAGCCATCTGCCTCGGCTGGTTGGGTCGAGAGATTGGGGGGGCGGGGGGGCAGCAAGAGAGACACAGTGAGAGTGAGTGTGAAGGAGAAGAGGCACAGATGAGGGATGGAGAGAGAACTAGAATAGGAGAAGAGAAGATGCCATGAAAATACAAGCAAAACATATAGAAAACATTCAGTGATTAATGAAACCTCAAGTAAATATTAGCAGTAGGGGAGGAGAATAAATTAAACAAAGTTAGAGACACGTAATGATGTAATGTACATGCATGGGGGAGAGAGAGAGCCACAGATAGCCACCCGGAGAGAGGGAGAGGGACAGGTGCTCGGTGCAACCCCCAGCAGTCTAGGCCCAAAGCAGCAAAACTAAAAGAAAAGAGATAGTGAAACCTTAAATTTTTAACTGCAGGCTTTGTCATAAAGGAAAGTTTTAAGCCTGATCTTAAAGCTGTGACAGCCCCCCACTCCCCGGACAGATACAGGGAGTTGGTTCCATAGAAGAGGAGCCTGATAGTTGAAAGATATGCCTCTTGATTTGCTCTTAGAGACTCCAGGAACCACAAGTAAATCTCCATCCAGAGAGCGAAGCGACCTGCTGATATATATGAACTAACAGAAAATTATCATCTTAAAAAGGAGTCATAGCCATTCAGGCCTCCGCATACTTCCACTAACGGTATTGTAAAAGCGCAGGATAAAGTTTTTCTGTTAATATCTCTCACTGTGGTTGTCTAGTTGATTTGACATTAAAGCATCTCAGGTGTGAAGCTTTCTTTTTTTTAACGCTTCTCCAGTATTTTTTTATTTATTTATTTATTTATTTATTTTTTGTGTTAATAAGAATTTGAGGTTTTAAGAGCCAAAAACCAACTCAGTGTAGTTGTACATTTGTACTCTCAGGATTCTCCTTGGAGCTCTAAAAACAACAGCTCAGTGGGCCAATAAAAAGAGGGGATTTGAGCCCTTCTGATTTGGTGACTGTTATGTGGGTTATTTATTTATGTGAGTTATTTATTTATCAGATTTCAGGTAAAATACCTGGAGAAACTAAATCCACTAAGGTTGGATGGTAGCTCCAGGTGGGTGGTGGTGCATTGCTGAGAACGGTGACTGCTTTGTTGTGAGATCACCAAGTTAGAGAAGTCCTGATGGCTGGTTTTAGGCCTCAGTTTCTGTGTGGACTGAAGCCCAGAACGACAACACTTTTAGTTAGCACAACATGTTTATAGCATAGTGAACTGGAGCCGGGTCAGCGATTAAAATTCCTTTAACAAGTCCAATAAACACAGAAGAATTGACTGTGAGAGTCACTATAAACAGGCAGCTGGATGAAGGGTCCACAAAACTAGCTAGTAGCAGCCTTTAGCATGTATAGTGTAAAGGAATATAATCCTCAGTCCTCACAATAGATGTGATCCAGACTGAGATATGGAAGCTTTTCTGTCAGCAGCCAGCAAGGTGCAGCATTCACTGTCGTCATATGGTGGAAGAGATTTGGCATTTGGGTTAGTTTTTTTTTTTTTTTTCCCCCTCCTCTTATTTTCAGTGCCTTGGCAAAGTGGCCATTAAAAAACCAGTCATATCTGACCTCGTTCTGCTTCAGCCCCTCTTTGGTGGCTTCTTATCCTGACATGACCCATATTTGTTCTCACTATTCATAGGCGGTTTTGATTGGATTTAAATTTGTTTGTATCTGTTTGTTTTTTTTAAATCTAAATGTTAAATGAGATTAAAAAGAAAAAATGGAGATGGAGATGGCAGCTCATGATACAAAAAAAATCACTCATGAATTTGCACTGCACACTGTAACCCAAATAAAAACTAAACACATTGTTGTATCATGTCATATCCTAATTGTACATTTGAATCATTTGTGCTCTTTATGTGTTTTGAGTGTGTCTCCTTTTCCTTGTGAGCCTTTTTACCTCCTTCACTTCAGCATATTTCTAATTATACAAGCACATTTTCCACACCATTGCTTATGAAAACAACTTATAATTGCGCAAAAGTTGGCTTGATACACTAAAATGTTTTCTCTTAGAGCTGCTTGTTAGGAGTTGAAAAGAAAGAAATTGATGTCAAGCTTTTGTAAAGCATTTGACTGCTGAATTGTGGGAAAACTAACAGCTTGCAGGCTGTAATTTCAGGAGGCAGGTAACTGTAGAAATTGATTAGATGTGCTTGGTGATTGTCAGAGACAGCACTGTGCTCGACGGCAGTTGACGTGGGTTCATTTTACACCCACATGAAGCAGTTTGTGTCAAAAGAAAATCTTGTTTACAAATTGATTGCACTGTATTAACACGCAGAACATGTGTCTTTAAACAAAATCAGATTAATCTCAGGAGGGATTTCTAACAGTGAGATGTGTCTGAAGCTGCACAACGCACAGTCAGTGTTTTTACTGAGATCGTCTCTATAGAGTGTTTAGCTCACAGCGGTGAAGCACAGAGTGTACAGCTTGACTAAATGTTCCCTGTTTACTGTATCCAGGGCTCCTGTTAAAAATAGTAATGAGGAGAGTTGGAAAGAAAACAGCAACGAACTGCAATGAAAATGAAACGTTACAGTACCAGCCATGACATGACAGCGCCTGGTCAGGTTTTCACCTTGAGCCTGTGTGTGTCCTCTTATGGAGACACTTTAATGGTTTTGAGGACTTTAACAGGTGTTTAAATGTCAGACCTCAGTCAGTTCGACACAACTGTGCAGGATGCAGTCAAGAAACATCACAGCTGCAGAGGTTGGATGAAAGCAAAGGCAGAGTTAGAAAACACACAAATATTGAGCATAATAATGTAGAAATATGACTTAGAATATATATTTATGTATGTATGTATATATCTAAGTTTGGACTTATGGGTCAGAATGTCAACAGGCAACAGTTCTTCTGCCTTCAGGGCCCATCGACACTAAAACAAGCCGCCCAATGAGATAAAGCAGCATCGCTGACTTTTTAACATCAATTCTCAAAAGTCATTTTTATAGCTGCCTTTATGTGATCACAATCTATTATGTTGTTCTTACTTGTTTTCTTACTCTTTTAAATTTTTACCGTGCTATCCCTCTCTTTCTTGTAATCATTTATTGTTTATTATTGTCTTTATTAGCCCTTTTTTTTTGTGTGTGTGTGTGTCCGCTTGTGTTTGTTTGGGTAGTATCTGCTTCCTGTAATTTATTTGAAGTACATTGTCTGACTTATCTTGGTGCTCTGATTTGTGTGTCAAAGCACATAGAAAGCTCTGTTCTTAAAAAATACGTTATTATTATTAGAACATGTTGATGGGGGTCGCTGCTGATGTGATCACATTGTGTGCTGATCTCTAGTCGCCGCAGTCCAAACACATCAACAGGAGGTTGACTGGTTCTAAATGGCCCATCGGCGTGAATGTGAATGTTTTATTTGTGTCGGTATGTCACTCCTGTGATGGATATGAGACCTGTCCAGGGTTCACCCCACCCTCATCCAGTGTAAGCGGGGAGTGGCTTCAGCCCCTCTGCGCCCCGACACGGGTAAAATGTATAGATGATGGATGAAGGGTTATGGTGAAATTCATCTGTTACGAATGCGTTCTTGGGTAGCAGAAAGACATCATGTTTGGGTTAATTGGTGACTCTAAATTGTCTGTAGGTCTGAGTGTGAGTGTGAGTTGTTGTTGGTCTCTGTCTGTCTCCGGGTGTTGGCCCTGTGATGGACTGGTGACCTGTCAAGGATGACCCCACCCTCACCCAATGTAAACTGGGATTGGCTACAGAACCCCCCGTGACCCAGAAATGGATAATCGGTAAAAGATGAATGAATGCGTTCTTGACGTTGACATCAGATAAAAAACCCACATCCCCATTGAGATGAGTGAAGGCTGCATGTTGTCATGGAGAGGATCAGGACTGATGGGGTCTGGGCTGTAAAATTACAGACTCATCTCTACTGTACTTTACTGTCTCAACAACCTTGACTTGTTATTGCTATGATAATAAGTAGTGAATTATAGCGCTCACATTTTTAATCTGGACTCATTTTGACTTGCAGAGGCAGACACTGGTGTGCAGATATGGACTTTCAGGGTTTAATCCCAAATAAATAAAATATTATTCATACATAACAGATAAAACGCTTTCAGCCAGGGTCGCCTCAGGTTTATTTATTAATATATATTACATATTTTCAGCCCATATGAAGTAATGTGGTTAGTTCTCAGGAGAGAACATTAAATAAAGTCCTCAAATTAAATTAAATATTGTATTAATAACCAGAGCACCATTTTTAACATTTTAATCAGGGAGTTCATCAATTGATTAATCTGATGTATCCCATAGTGGAGGCTGAAAGTCAAGTCTGAGTGGAACACTACAATTAATCAGTGATAAGCTAAATAGAGTAGAAGGCTTTTCCCTGACGAAACCCTTGATGCTAATGGATGCTGTTCCTGTGTGTCATCACACTAATTGGCTTTGGCTGGTGACCAGTTGATGAGGTCGGCTGGGAGTGGTCAGCCGGATTGAGTAAACTCTTTATCTTACGGATTCTTCTCCTCTACAAAGGTTTAGATTTGTATCCTAATTTTCTAGCCTGTGCTGTGCGCTCAAACTTTAAAGAAAACCATGATTCTTTGGCCAATTAGTACGCCAGAAATGAATTCGCTTGGCAATTTTGTGCTAATACACAATAATATGATACGAGTCCTTTCTAACTTGTCTTTCTACTGCCAGTTGGAAAGTGTCATGAAGTGCGTGTTTGTGCATGTAATTTTATTTCATTTTTTTCCAAGGATTTATTTATTAAATTTTTCATTTTCTCAGTTGTCTCCAGAGCTTTTTGTACATTTTTGGAATCATAAGTAGCTCCTTCAGTTCCATTGTGGGTTTTTGTGGATGTTTTTTGGGTCCATAGTGTCCATCAACACCTCTCTGAAAATTCAAGTGCTTTTATGGGAGTGCTTTTAAGTATACTCCATTCTGCATTTCTTTCCTTCCCCCTCCCCCCCCCAATCTCAGTGTACTATGTAGTTAAAACATGTGTATAAATAGTATGTAGTATACAGTTGGGACACCATTTGACACACACAGATACACACACTCTTGAAATGGTTTCAGGAAGCTTGATGATATTTAATACATGTGGCTATGGCAGCCTGCGTTAATATTTAAACGACTCGTAAAAATGAGCCACAGACGGTATCATATCCATGTTTACCATCTGTCCAGGTCCAGACATGTGAAACTGGACTAAGAAGTCTTTCCAGTATTCAATAGAGGACTTCATCGATTTAACAAATGGTCAGTTCATTAGTCAAGGAGATCATGACGCAGCCCTATCTGATGTGAAGCAGGACCTTCTGGAATATACTCCAGAACTGATTTAAAGTTGCACTGACATTTGTAAAGCACAAATTAAAGAGCTTGAACCAGACTTGAACCATTATTCAACTGCCTGTCATGGTTGACTCGCTACATCTACTGATCTACCCGCAATTCAAATAACCACGGCCAAGTCAGCTCTGTCTGTAACAACAGCAGGACAGAATGGACTGAACAGTGTTGAAGTTCTTAGACTGCAGAGATCAGAGCCAGGAAATGGATGAATCTGCTTTTGAAGAGCGTTGGTGACTTTTCAGTTATACAACCAAAACCGAGTTTTGATGAGATCAGAAAGACGGACTCACACTTTTAAAGATGTTTCTTCATGATAAGAGTCTTATTGGTTGGTTGCAGTATGTGAAGTGTGTGATCCAGAGCTTTAAGATTTTGAGTAAGGGGGGAGTAAAAGGCCTCATCCAAATGTCCACCCTCAGACCTGGTGCTGCTAAATCCACATAAGATGATCTTTTTCGTTTGAATCACCCAGGAGGTCATAGTGTTAGCAGAGGACGTCAAGGAGTAAAAACAAATAAACGAAAAGATTTAAAAAATAAATAAGAAAAGGACAAATGAGCATGAAACGTTTATAATCCAAGAAAAGAGACCTTTACATGTCTGTAACTGATTCCAAATAAGCTTTCCTCAGATCTCATCCAACATGGCTGTTTTGTTTACGCACAAGGAGAAAAAGGAGAAAATGAGAAATGTGGGGTCACATCAAGTTTTGATGTTGTCAAGGTAACAAGATGTGCTGACCAGTTCCTCTGAATACCAGTTTGAGGCGCTCACACTCAGTCACAGCTGACAGCTAATGGACAAAGTCAAAATGACTTTGATGATCCTCTGACTTTTTTGACATTCGTGGTTTAAATATGAAATGTCTCGACAACGGTGGGATGGATTGGCGTGAAATTTGACACAGACACTCGTGGTTGGTTTGAGTTTCACCGAATACAATCATCAGTTTAAAATTCAAAACTTTTTTTTTTTTTTTTTTTTTGCAGTGGGTCAATAAACTCTTAATCTATCTCTTGAATTCCTCAACACAGCTCTAAGAACGACCCAAGAGCCTTAAATTCAAAGCTCTCTGAAAGCATATTTTGAACGCACAACACATTCACCTTCATTGCTCTGAAAGTGATACGGAGGTTGTTTGTGAGTGACTGAACGGCATTTCAGGTGCGAGGTTGCAGACACACACACAAGTCTGAGTCCATCATTATGCAGGCTCAGAGCTGTGTATGTGAAAAATTTAAATATTGGTGGACGTTAGCTACCATAGTACGTCTTAGATGTTTCAGTCAGAGCAAGGGAGACTCGGTGTTCCCATCATCCCACTCTCTCATGCATATTACAGCAGATTGTGGTGGTTTGTCTATGTATCTGAACTGAGTAAATATTTATCTTGCCATATGGCTTTTAGTCAAATGTTTCGAAACCGTCTGCAGTTCTTCTCCCAGGATCTGTTAGCTGCGCTGCAGATGACTCCGATAAAAGCACAAGAGTCCTCCGACCCCAGGCTTGACCTCATTAAGACATTACCCACCTTGTGCTTCCCTTAAGATTCTTCAGGATGGATTACAAGTCACACACTCAGAGATTGGATAACTGTGATGAAGCTTGCAGAGAGTTTGGCCTCCAAATGTTTGTTAATCAAATTTTAGCTAATGTTAAACCAAATATGGATAAAGTTGATTAGCTGAGATGGAGTGTATTTAACTGCAATCCTTTTTTTTTTTTTTCTGGTTAAATTGGTTACCAGACATAGACCAGATAGAACTGATAAAACTTTCTTGGGCTTAAATGCCTTTTAGAGAAAAATTAGGTCCACAGTTGGATTTTAGAGTTTCACCTTTAACTCTCTGGAGCTGTTGGACATAATTGCAGATCAAAGAGATAAAGTACAGTTGCAACAGAATTTAGATTCATCTTGAGTCTCTAATCCTCCATCTTTGGTCCTTCCAGCACATAAAATTATGCTTTACTTGCAAATATTAGTCAGCGAAGGTCTGCTGAATCATCTCATCATTGGATAATACTGCAGTTTGCGCTAATCTTAATGTGGGGGTACTTTGCTCTGAAACTATCCCTTGTGAATTTGGTGCTTACTTTTACCCTAGGCAGTCAGCGCCACAGCCTCGTGTGAACAAAGATGTATGCGGGCTATTTTGCAGAGTGAAGCTTTTAATCAGTTTCATAACATTGTGGTCAATGAATCCACCACACAGCTTTCCCCCCTTCGCCCTGATCACTGCAGTATCAGATCCATTTGATGGGCCATTGGTGTGTGCAGCCTAAATCTTTCTTTTTTTACTGGAAGGGACTTGCAGCTGTAACTCTATGTAAGCTGCAGTTGTTGCTTTGAAATGTGATGATTGATGCTGAGACTTCTTTTTCACGTCAAGGCTCCTTTTTGAATGTAGCAGGTTGCAGCAGCGTGCAGGTTTTGTTCTTATTTTGTTTATCTTTCTAAGCTACTGAATGTGCAGAGCTGGAATCATTCAGTACATTGTTTCGTATATGAAATTTAGTACATCTTAATTTTATGTTTTGTAAACTTATACAATTCCTTATGAGAGCTATATAAAGGAAATGTCTTATTATCTCTTATCCAACGTTATCCGGGTCAGGATTGTGTCGACAACAGAGCTCTAGGCAACCTGCAAGATGTACAAGTGATGCTGCTATGAAGCACTCATTTCCCACAATCCCCAGAAAAAGTCAGTATCATAGCGTTTCTGGAATTAATTGCTGCTGAACCGTGGTCCGTTATTGTTTGTCTGCCAACGTGGTTTGAATCTGAGATCTGGAACTCTACTCTATAAACCCAAGAGAAGGATTGTATCTTCCACTTAGTGGCTCACTTTGCTCACTCCAGATAGGATTGTTATCTTGTTAAATAAGCTTTGGGTGAGACGCTCTCTGTCTTATAAATTTAGTAGCAGGAACATTTCTGATTGCAGTAGGTGAAGCTTCTCATCTTCCTTTCAGAGCACTGGTTGGCTTTACTTGTCCGGCCGTGTACGTATGGAGCATACTGTGTTTGACACATGGAAAATTTTCTTTAAAGTTCAAATACTTTGATCTATTATCTGCGGAAGAGAAGAAAGGACATTATATAATCAGAAAACTAAGATGTTGTTTTGTTGAGACTGAAATACAAATACATGAAGCACACACTCATAAATGTAGTTAAATTTTAGTTCAGTTCCTTATTAACCATGTTGTTTAGAGTTGAAGTAACATTCTCCATCATCTGCTGTGATCACTTCATACTGTTGCTGCTGTTCGTCTAGTCTTTCATAATCCCGCCTGTATCGCTGCTTCCATATGTAGACTGAGTTTAAGTTCCCCTGTGGGGACATTATCATCACTTTGCAGTAATGGTGCATCTTTGTGGGAAGTGACAAGATCAGTGAATACATGCCAAATAGGCATGTATTCACTCACATTATAATCTGTGAAAAAACGCCTAAAGTTTAGTCACTCTTTTTTTTCCTGAATTTTTTACACAAGCTCCTCTCCATCTTGACAATCTCTTTTTCATGTTTTGAACAAACTCTTGTGACTTTTTTTAAAATCCGTATAGCAAACACCAAACACAGTTTGTCAACACTTCCAGGCTGCTACATCTTTGACAAAGATTTCTAAACTGGCACCATCTCAAAACTACACCCCCCATCCCTATAGACAGCCAAACAGAGACACAAACAGGAACTCATTTTGTACAGACAATAAAAACCAGTGCATACCAAACAAATGATGTAATAACAACTAAAGCAGCAGAAATGCAATAATCAAACAAATGCCAACACAGACTAGAAGAATAACAAACAACTATGAATAATAATAACCAGAAAAAAGCATAAAATAATAGTGGGGAATTATGGGGACTCCTGTATGTTCATAGGCAAAAAATTTGGGACCTGGATTATTAGTAAATATGTTTACACCACCACCATAATATTTGATGTGACTAAGATAATAACTTTTCTCACATTGAGTCAAGTCCAGTCCAGTGGAGCGAATAAACCCAATTCCCCAAATCCCCATCAGCACTTAGACTGCTGTCCCAGCTGATGGCATTTTGCCTTTAATGGCAACAGAGTTTTTTCTCCGGGCAAATTGGAGTTCCATAAGAGGCAATCATGCTCTTTCACTCGGTACCCATCTTGACAACAAGCATGGGCAGTTATTTTGTAAGAGCAGGCCCCCATCCAAGTGCATGGGGAGAGAGCTATGAATTCACTTTCAATGGACATGAATGAGTCAGTGATTGAGAAAAACATTTGATGACCTTACCCCAAAATAGGGTTTAAACCCCCCCCCCCCCCCCCCACATGCCTCCAAAATAAGATAAGATACGATACAATAATGCCTTATTAGTCCCCCTTAGTCACTCACATTACAGCAGCATCAGACATGCAAGACAGAAGCAAAGTGTCACTACAGGTTAAAACTGCTGCCAACCGTGCGACAGTGTGCCAACACTGATTTGAGATAAAGTATGCAATTGGCTGTTTCAAAGAAGAACAGGACACGGGTCTATTTTCCTCAGGATTTTTTTAAATGTCTACTCCTTTAAAGGCCCTCCATATAAACAGAGGGGTTCAAGTCTGAGAGCATTAATTAATGTTCCTATTCATGGGAATGGGAAAATTGGACCAAACTGTATCTGCAATTGTAGCGTAGAAGCATCTTAGTCTATCAAAACACAATCCATAGAGAGCAAAATAATGAATATATAATGTATGCACTTGTCTTCTACTGAAACCAGCAGACACCCAAACCCGTTAAATCTCGACTAAATAAAGCAAAGACAGGTTTTATTGCATCTGCTATGAAATTCATTATTTGTTTAAACTTGCCAAGAGAGACAATCCCATTCAGAGGGGGGGTTTATATCCCATAGAACGCTGCCAGAGGTTGTATTTGATATAAACGCTCATAGATTTCTTTGTTATTATATTTTATTATTGTGTTTGTATTGCTCCACCAAAGTAAATCAGCTCCAACAAACTGAGTTTAGTGTTGGGAATCTTTTTGCACAGATCCAGGGGCTCTCTCCTCTTCATGGGTGGGGGGGTGATCTCATTGTGTCATAGAAGGTTCATTCATGCTCTGCAGTATATATACTGGAGCACGGTCACCAATTCTATAAGGACCCACTGTTGAGGGTATGTTTTGACTTGTGCCCTCAAAGTGCTGTTCCTGCGTCATGTTATATTCTCACCACCACATGAGTCATCCTCCTGAGACCCGGTTCCAGGCCTGGACTGTGGGGAATCCTGGTATTGCCGCTCTGCTTGACTTGATCGTTGATGTCACTGTCACTGTCCTCTCCTTTGTGAGTCATGTTGTCACCTGCAGGCAATCAACCCTGAGCTGTAGTACAAAATAATGATAATAATAATCACTTTAATGCAACTTTGAAGTGAGTCGACTCACTGTTGGCCAAGAATGTACAGAGTTTATCTTTTGTAGGTATATTTGTCTGTTTTAAGTGGCTTTAATCGTCTCTTGATACACTTTCATATAAAAAAGCCAACTTGGATACTATGTGAAAAGGTGTCACTTGTCCTGGTGAACCTACAGAATCTACAATCTGCTTCATGGAGCTTGACTGCATTTTTATTTTTGCACCGTCCTGAGGATGCTGTTTTCAGCTGCAGCAGATTGTCAGAGAGAAAGCTCTAAAAACTCAGTGACACCAAACAGCAGACAGACACAGTTAGAGACCAGCAGGTGAACACAGTGGAGCTGGATATTTTCCTCTATCCAAGGTGGTTGAGACCGAAAACGGAGCTAAAATACAGCGATTACGAGACATAAATTCACCAGGCGTTTAGAAGCACAAGTGTTAATGAATGATAATGTCACTCCATAACAGCTGACTCTGTGAAGAGCTCACTTAACATAACTTGTTTTCCGTGCACACAGGAGGCTGACTAATTGATCCGTTATTGCAGGTGAAAGTAAATAGTAAATATAAATAATAATGAATGTGACACCACTTTTGATGTTAGCAGTGCTAACTCTGAGTGAACTTCTGCACTGTCGCCATCTTGTCAATGACTGACTCCGCCCAAGTCCCAGCAGATTTGGAAAAGTGGCCTGTGTGAAGCTGAGACTTAGAAACGTCTGCTGGGTCTTAACTCACCTTCAGATCCAGACTCTAGTGGCCATTTGATGAACTGCAGGTTTGGACTCTTCTGTGCTGCCTCCTTTTCTTTGCCTCCAGACTTTACCGCCTGATTAAAACTCTCATTTACAAAAAGAACGGCTTTCTTTCTAAAGCTTAATTACATTCCAGCATTCACAAACACTTTAATAATTCTAAAAATAGATTTTATTTTATTTATTTTTTTAATCTGAGAGTTCTGCCATTTATTATCTTATAACTGAGATTTTGGCTTATTTGTTGTGTGAAAACCAAATTATATCTGTTTTTCCCACCGATGAGATTACATTCATTGTACCTTGAAATGGTGTTTGGTCTTCTGTGATTTTTCCATGATGCCTTCACTCCTCAGTCCTCCTCTACGGCTCTAATCAATAGATCAGAGTATGGCAGTCACACCCTGTTCGGATGCTGGCAGCCACCCTCTCATTTAGTCTCTCTGATACTGTGATCGACTTTAAACACGCGCAGCGCTGTTTCAGACAGTTAATTAACTCTAACAATTAGCGATTAGGGCTGATATTGTTTGCAAAAAGCGACAGACATGAGAGTGACAAATAAGTTATGTGTGACACTCCAGGTTCTTCACACCTCAAGAGAGCCGTGGTGCAATGCGGGGAATGTTTTGGCCAAGTGACCATCTCATTGCAGTTTTTTTTTTTTCTAGTCAGAATTATCATTTGATGTCTGTGGTTGTGATAACGCACATTGAAGAAGCTGCTCTGGATTTCCTCTGTATTAATCTCAGCTTTGAGTCAGTCAATAGAAATCTCATTATTGTTTTAAAACTTGATGGAAAATTAATACATTCGTCAAACCTACACCAGCCATGTTCTTTTTTTTTTCTTTTTTAAAAAAAACTTTTAAATAATTTTCTTTATATCTTTGTGTATAGAGACACTGGCACACATAAAAACACAGTAAAAGGAATGGATCCCCTGATGTTATGGAAACATCAGCAGTTGGTTCTTTGAAGCGAACAGTTGGTGCCATTAAACCACTGCAGTGAACAGAGATGTCGCCAGTCAAACGATGTCGAAAACACGATGACGTCTGTTTCACTGTTTTGTGCATTTATTGGAGGGCCGTTACAGTCCCCCTCATCTCTCACCACATACCTGACGGTTATTATATAGGATTTTGCCTTAAACTAAACCTCAGTGAAGGATAAAAAAAATGTGTCTTTTAAGATACAAATTCAAGATATACAAAAAAAAAAACTGTTTGCTAGAAATGCGCTGATGTCTTGTTTTAGTGACTCAGTTGTACAAACAGTCCTGATGCAATAATGGATATGAACAAGCCACCACTATGGCTAGTTTTCATGGCTATGTGATTTTGTTTAGCTGAATTGGATTCAAATTCTTCGGCTGCAGTTCTTCGTTAGCCTGTTCAGAAAGGTATCATTCAATACTGATATCGTGTTGATGAAAAGTCGGACTAACTAAGCAGGATGGTTTATTAAATACGCAAAGATTAGAAGGTGCACGGTTTAGTTTGGGAGAAACGTTTTTGAACTCCGTGTGCAAAGACTCAACTGACAGCTCTTTACATTTCTGCAGGCCTTCTCATCACGATAAGCTGTAGGTCACTTTGTGTAATTCTGACTGTAATATAAAGACAATAAGATTCGATGGCTGACCAGGGGCCTGTGACCGCCTGCTCAGCACATCATTACGGGTGAATGATGAGCAGTAATTGCTATACTTTGGGACGCGATGTGGTGTTTTCACAACCCTGTGGATGAATCACCTCTGACAGACAGGGCAATTTTGTAGAGTAGCAGCTGTAATACTAATTTGCACAACACGAAAACAGTTTTTATCAGCCAATAACTACAGCCTGTCTGTGCATGTGTACTACACCGAATTCACAAAAACAATGCTCTGATGTCATCTGCATGTATTAAACCAGTAACCTTCAAGCAACCAAGCCTGTGAGACAGCTTTAATCATCAGCTTTAAAAGGTGTACTTATTTTAGAAAAATATCACATGGTGATATTAATATCTCCAATATCAACTCATGACATTTTTTATATCTGGCTCGAAGACAACAGAGACTCAAGGGCGTTACCTTTAAGCTGCATAGTCAAATTTTTCATAATGTTTTCCCATCAATCATTTTCAAACCATGACATGTCACATTTATCACACAGTGGATTTTTAATTTTAGAAACAAAAGTAGTCAAAACGTGACCTTTTCATTTTGTCTTTTGTTAATTGCCAAACAATTGTTCTTTTAATTCCGAAAAATATCAAACAATCAGTCTCTCAACTTTTTATATTCTTATCTTTTTTTCATATATGAGACAATTAAATGAATGTATTTGGGTTTGAACTGATAATCTGATAAACTAAGGATTTTAATTTTAAAAATAAATTAGCTGACAGTTGAATTGCTTGTTCGAGTTGCTTATTTCAAAAACAGTCGCAAAAAACTGGACAAGTCTGAAGAAGACAGGAGTCTTCACTCATCCTGGTCTTGGTGATGCTCTGCTGTGATTACCAAATAACATGCTGCAGGGACTCCTTGAGTGCTGATTAATAATTCACTACATGGAGTGCAGAAATTTTATTTATTTTTTTTTAGTAATTGTTTTTTTCAGTTGATTCGTTGCGTTTGATTAATCAGTTTTAATGGTTGTGCCGTCTTGTTGAGTGATTGTGTTTCCTCTGTCATTATCTCAATTATCATCTTCTATTTTCTCCACAGCGACTCTGTCTGCCTTTCATCAAACTGCTGGCTAAGCTGTTCACACAGCAACAGGCAAATTTAACCTCGATCTTATTTTATTTATTAGTCAAGAAGCCACAGCTCCCTGATAAGCACCCCACTCAGAGAAACACAGCAACAGAGGGCAACACTTTAGAAAAATTAAACATAACCCTAACAAGCTATGGGTTAATCATAAATTGAACATCAGCGACTTACAGCACCTCAGATAAGGCACAATGATGCATGAATGAAACCCAGTGGAAAATATTTGGTCTAAGCTGTGGGACTTTTTTTTTTGTGTGTTTTTCGATTGCTTGTTTTTGCTGCAGCAACGTTTGAAGGGGATGAGTCTAAATTATTCACAATTATGGATTTATGGTGAACCTTCATTACATGCATGTCTCAAAGGACTGCGTGGTCCCTGGCTAAAATACAATCAATCAATCTCGAGACAGTGAGATGATATGAAATTCAGCAACAAACAACAGATGTGCACAAAAGAAACAATAGAAAGCATAAGGCACAGTGGAGAATACAGTGACAGGCAGAAGCTCCACAACAGCGGTCCTGTATACAGTCTGCACCAATGAGAGCAGTTGATATCTGAATTTGCCACCACGGCTGTCTTAATCAGAACAGAAGAGATATCTTAATCTATAGAAGTTTGATTTCTGCTGAATAATTGATAATATTTCATTCTCATTTATAATTATAAGTTTGCAAGTTTTCTTTAAGTTTGAAACGGCCCGGACCAGCATTGGGTTTGGTGCATCTCTCTGAAATAAAAGTAATTCCTTTAGGATTCATCATAATCATTGTATCATAATAATGATAATTCTGCTTCCAGCAATATAAGGTAAGGATAATAAAACGATTCCCCTCAGCCCTTTTTTTTTTTTTTTAAATTAACTAGAAGTACTACCCAAATACTTGAAACTCGTGAAAAGTCCAGAAAGTACAATTGCTCAAACAATTTTAAAAGCTAAACCATCGCACCAAATAAATCTAAAGCCATAGTGAGCTCTTTCCATCAGTGTCAAATTGTCTCATGCTTACTTATTTCTGTAAAAACCAACATTATTTTTATAAACGCCTGTTATTAATGACAATGGAGTCCATGAAACAAACTGCAGTTAGCACCGCGCTGCTCTCGATGAGCTCTCTCCTCACCCGGAGATCAGCTTTTGTTGATGTTAGCGACGCTAACGTTAGCCAGTGTCGAACAGTGTTGCTGCTATAAAGGGGGGAGGAATACAGTCACTGGAAAAAAAACCCTCAGGCATGATTTTAAACGTCGTATCCTTTGGATTTTCATTAGTCCTTCATACAAAAGTCCGTCCACAGGCGAGGGAAGAGCTAATTTTTATGTTGAAACGATTCACACACTAACAATAAAACAAGTGATTAAGTCGTGCAAATTGCTTCCTGCTCTGAACTTTTACCTCTGAGAACATTATCCCACAGCAGAAAAACCGTCTGGGTGTTAGGAGACCAACACATATCGGCCATGTAATTACCACAAATTTACTCACAATCAAAAATGTAATTGCAAATGAAGCATAAGGCTACAAACACAATGTGGTTGTTGTTGTTGTTGTTGTTTTAGCAAATCATTAAGATGTTTTTCAGAAGGGCTTTTTTTGTCGAAGCAGCACTCACCTCAAGCTGGCAGCCAGTTAATGTTAACAAACATAATCTTTTAAATCTATTCTTGCCAAGTGTCGATTGTGTTTTGTCACAGAGTAGGGATAGCTGTGTGTGACTCCTTTCTAAGGACAGGGCTTTTCTCCACTGCATGAAGTGGCTTCTCCTTTAACTGTTTTACAAATGATTTTTTTTTTTATGGAAGATGCTCTGTTGGTGATGAGAGAAGTGACAGAGCTGATCTGTCGGGTAGACTCGTTTGTCATCCACTGATAAGAAAGTTTTGCTGTGTTTAGGCGGCAGCCTGTGTTGACTTTTCATCTCATCAGCTCCAACCACATCTGCCCCGTTTTATCTGCTTTTCTCCATCTGTCTAACTGAATCCAGTGTGCACCTCACTGTTGACATTTAAAGGCAAAGACAGTGACATCCAGACACTACGTCATTAGCTGACACTTTAACGCTACTGTTAAGCCGTCAAGTCATATAGATGAACTGAAAGATGAGGGACTTTTTAGCTTTTTTAAAATAAGCTGAGCACAAAGAAAGTCTCCAGCATACAGTATCCAAGTTTTAACTCTTTAACTTAAAGTGACTATGCTAAATCTTACCACATGTTCACATTATTATATAATGTGAACGTGTGTTTTCAATGAGAAACAGCTGTTGTAATGACACAAGTCTACTCTGATTTATCAGTCAAAATCAAGGTAAGGACATTATATCCTATCTATATAGTTTCCTGTAAGATCTTTTTGCCTTTCATATCAGTGGTCTAATTTCTGCAAATTTATTCAGCCGTCTGTTTGTACAATTTGGGGAAATGCATTATTCACAGTTGAAATTCAGCTGAAGATCTAATCGCCACCAATCATCACTAACACATGCGTCATTAATTAGAGCCAATGGAGCCACATTAGATACTTCATCCCTTCAGCGTGTTCCAGGGCTGCTCTCCGCCCTTTCCAAAGTTGGATATACCTGGAATACCTCCACACGCACATCTGGAAAAGGCTGGATCGTACAACTTGAATAGACGCCTTTCACACAACTCGGTAGCAGAGAAGAAAATATGCAGGTAGATCATCTGCCGTTGGATTGCTCATCTTTTTCTCTGCTGTGCATGTCCTCGACAGCGCCTGAATCACTTAACTACATGTCAGATTCTGCACTGCCAGCCTATCAATGTCATCTTACACTCAATGGTTAACTAGAATCTGACATACATGAGGGGCCAGTGCACTCTGTATGCTCAGTACGCTGCTTTTCACATTCTGAAATAAATTCAGAAACCCCCCTCCCCCTCTCCCCCATGGGATTAGGGCAAACTGTGACCGCCCCTCTCTGTAAATTTCTAAAAAGGAACAGCTCGTACCGTATCGAATCATTTTCCTGCAGGTTTTGACCCTCATCATCCCAGTTTACAGCCAGGCTGTGTTCAAATGACTGATTAACTGAATTAGATCACTGGCAGAAAGCAGAGTTTCAGTAATGAGGGCTCCAAACTGTACATTCTCTTCTTCTTAGCTATGCCTTAAAATCCTGTCAGTGAAAATAATACGTCTGGAGCCTGAAGCCCAAAGAGAAAACACTTCTAATGTGAAACGCTGCAGTTTAAACCCGTCAAAGGCCTGTTTCCTCTACAAAACGCATGCAGACTGGACAAATACTCATGACCCATGTAATATTCCTGAGACTTGCGTCACTGTTTGGTGATCACTGAAAATCTTACATCAGAAAAAATATATATCAGCACTACTTTGATGTTCAGTGGCAAAGTAGGTCTGTTAAATCACCTATAACAGACCGACTGGGTTAATAGACTCAGTGCTGTGAGCAGTCACCTGATAATGATTTCTTGGTTTTGATATTATAAGTTTGTGAGGGTTTACTTCTAACTCTCAGTCAGCCTTGCAAATAGTGAGTATGATAATCTCAAATAAACCTCACAATATGCATCAAATAAACCCATTTATCTATTATTAGCATACTTTCTGTAAAAGTGCCATTGCAAACAAAACACAGCAGAAATAGTTGAATAGTTGAAGTTTCACATAGTAAAGTGAAGTGTACTCATGGATAAATAGCCATAACTGATTAAAGTCACCCCCCCAAGTCAGCCATTAATTAGTCCGATGGATGTAGGCACAGAGCTTGTCACGCCCCACTTGGTCCTGAATATGAGTGACTTGTATCAGTGGCCTGAAGGTAAGTTTCTGTATTGGTTGTCTGGTGTGTGTGTTTGTGTATCCGAGGCTATTTGTAGTCCTTTCATTTGAGTGTTTCTGCTGTTGATGCTGCTGAATGGCTGCTGCTCTGGTCTGATGATTTTGCTGCTCATTTTGATGAGCGTCTCAATGAAACAATCATTTTCAACGCTGCCATCAAGATGCACAGACGAACATCTTGTGGAATTAAACTGTCGTGCAACCACAGAGCAGTCGCACGTCGATCTGTGAGTCCGGACAGTGACAGCCGGCATTAATCTAACGACCAGTGAGGGACACAGTTATCTTTAACCGTTTATTCCAATTAGAGCAGTTGGCTTCTTTCAGTCTTCTGTAAAGGTGGCACTAACCAGGCTTCTGCACACCTTTCAATTGCCTCACCCAAGTGAAGCCAAACTGAAACTAGGTATGACAGGCTGACTGCGCCAACCTCAAAAGCTGCCAGTCAGATGTCCCGGCATGACCTTAGCCGGCAGACAGAGCAGCTGAGACAACACAAGCACATCCAATTCAGGCAAATGAATTCCACCTGCACTGTCCCTCCTCTAATCTAGCTGTCTCCTTGATTGAAGGTTGTGTGCTCGAGATTTAACAGTAAATCTCATCCATCATTTAGAGTCACTCTCAATTCACTGTTGATTTGTTGGCACCGTCCGAGGCTACTGTATTCTTTTTTCCCCCTTCTGCTTTAATGCATTGCAGACAACATTTCCGCAAATGCTGTCTTCAGGGTGAGGCCGGTGGGAGTTTGCCAAGAAATCCCAAATTGATATGGCTCAATCCAATGTGGCGTAGGGTGACCCCGGCTGACACTTTTGGCATGAGCACTATTCTTTATTTGAAGTCAATCTCGCGTACAACATCTTGCTGCTGCAAATACACAAGTCTGTGTATTTCTGACAGAAAATGGTCTTCAACAAATACAGAATTGACATGTTTCAGTTAAGTTTTCTAAAAGCCACAGTGGCGAGCTGTTGTAGGAAAAAAAAATGACAGTACTTATATTTGTGACCTGTCTTCAAAGGTGGATATCTTTACTACCAACAAAGGATGTTGACGCTGAGAGGCACAGACAGGTTAGGGGAGGCAGGGAAACTATAATGGGAGCCTTATCCTCTAAATCAGCTTCCTTCCTCAAAATGGTAACCTATTTTATCCACTGACATATTTGGCACCATGCAGCCAAATCTGTAGCATTTTCTTCTTTGTGTAAGTCGAACTGTATACTAAGATGTGTTTTTCCTTTTTCATTGAAGTTAACAGCACTCTTTTCTTTTTTGTACTCAGTCGTGATAAATATCCATACCGCAGCTAAATTCTCCTCCTTCTTTGTTTCTCTGTTTTCTCCAAATAAACCGCAGGAACATGAAATGCCTCGCAGCCTGCCCACCACAGGATTTTGAGATGGATTAATGACTGGAGGTTGCTGCTGGAATAAGGAACATGTCAGCTACTCGCTGCGAAGGTAAAGACTCTTTAAGATGCAGCCAAAATGTATTTTCAGCTCATTTCTGTCAACACACCTGCCTCCCAGTTTCCTTATTGAACAAAGTGAACCATAATCTCTCTGCCATTGTGTGTTGTTTCTATGAGAATATTCTGATATTACTGTAAGTCTTCGCTGTCACATCCCATCAGTGCACTTTCACACCCTGTTCTCACCATCATGAACCCCCCCCTCATCTCTTTCTCTCTGCTTTAGTGTTTTGCTCCTCCTTAGTCCCCCCCCCAACCCCCCATCTCTCCCTCCTCTCTACTTTCCCCCGCTCTTCATTAAACCCTGCTTGTCTCTCAGCCTCTCTGATCCTGCGAGCGGCGCTTATGGGAGCTCCTTAGACCAGTGTGAGCACTGCTGGTCTCCAGTCGCCTTCCCAGCACTGCAAGTGGAAGACGAGTGGAGGGGGAGGGAGGTGGCTGGTATCCTCATGCTGTATGGGGGTAGGAAAGGGAAGAAAGCGGAGATAAAGGGGTGAATAGAGGCAGAGAAAGTAAGAGGTGAGCATATGAGAGATGCAGAGTGTAATAATAAAGATAAAGTGAGAGTGACTATGAGAAGGTAGAGTAGGAGAGAAAAATAAGGAAAGAAAAAAGCAAAAACAGCCCAGAGCGCAAAATCAGGGTGGAACAGGGAGAAGAGCGAATGAGTGAGCGAATCAGAGAGAGAGAGAGAGAGAGAGAAGAGAGAGAGAGAGAGAGAGAGAGAGAGAGAGAGAGAGAGAGAGCGAGAGCGAGGAAGAGCGAGTGAGAGGGAGTGAGAGGGAGGGAGGCGAACAACACTGCAGACACTCGCCCACTGTCACTGCTCCACAGCCAGAGGACAGAGGCAGCAACGGCAACAGTGGAAGCGGAAACGATGGAGGAGGAAGACTGTATCATCCATCTGCAGCTCAGCCCCCGACACTGACGGCCTCGCCCCCCTCCCCCTCCGGGACCATCCTGCCAAGTTGGAAGCTAAAAGGAGAGAATTAAAAAAAAAAAAAAAAGGGAGAAACTACTCCGTCCTTCACAAGACCAAGTACTGGACCTCAACTCGTGCAGGACTGATAACACACACCACACACACGCCTCATTATTTCCCCCTCTCTTACACTCCCAAACACTTACTCACAGCACACTTCACTTCTCGCTGGCTTTGGACTAGTGTGGGGTTTTTTTTTGTTTTTTGTTTTTTTTTATGTTTGTTTGTTTGTTTTTTCTTCATCTTGTTGTATTCTTTTTTTCTTGCCTTTTTTTTTTTTTTTTTTTTTTTTTTTTCCCCTTGCCTTTTTCCCTTCGCTGCCTTCACTGACCTTCCGAGCTGAGTGGATTTACTTTTCTCCTGTGGTGGACCATGGGGCTGGGGTGGAGGGGTGCAGCAGGGACCCTCCGGAAAAGGACAGAGGGGAGCTGGTACCTTTTGGTGACATTGCTGCTGTTCTGTGGTTTCTGGAAGGCTTACACGCAGACAGACGACGGGAAGTCTGTCTACTTCTGGGAAACAGGTACCTCTAAACCTCTAATTAGAGATTTATATTTGATCCCTTGTTTTACATATGGAACATTTGTGATGGTTGGTGGCGAATTAGTGCGCGCTGCTGGTTCCTGCCGTTGTGTGTGTGAACTCTCGCAGTCAGCAAGACATAATCACATGTGTAGTGTCAGTTCATTATTTGTGGAAAACCAAGACGGAACCTTGTGGTAACTTTCTAATTTCAGGGAATATTTCTAATCAGGGCGTCCAACAGTGTCACTGTTTTATTATGCAAATGTAGGCTTAATGGGTGTAGCACAGACACAATCTCATGCTTAATTGACTGGCACAGGTCTACATCGCTTCCAGATGACACTCTTTTGTTGTCTCATAAATTCCTTATCTGAGCTATAGGACTCCACGTAGCTCAACTTCTGAGATACATACACTCAAAAGCTGACCCAGAAATCTACAGCAGAGCTGTTTTCTCGTACCAAATGGGGCAACTGTGATGCATCTCTGAATGAATTACTTTCATCTCCCACAGTCTCAGGTGATGCACCATTATTGAAATGTCTCTGCTGTGTTTTACAGCAGATGATTGATTGGCGTCGCTGCACAGCAGCAGTGCTGGCTGAGGGAAGCGGGGGGAATGATTTTTGATGATATTGATGCAAAATCAGTGGTGAATAAGCAGGATGTGGGGGGGTGAGGTTGTGATGGAAGGTGGTGGTGGGGGCGGGTTGATAGGTAGATGGATGGATGCTTTCTGCACATACTGGTTCCCTGCACTGAATGTATCAGAGTTAAACTGTCAGAAAGAGCATCATATATATTCAGCGTCACAGTGGGGATCTGATGAATGTTGTTATCAGCCTTGATGTGCACGAGAAGCTCTCAGCAGCACTACTTCTATTATGAGATTAGCAAATCCTGATTTTCCAATTTTAACCCCCCCCCCCCCCCCAAAAAAAAAATGTTTTCCAAAAAAACTTGTTTCCCAAACCCGAACTCAAACACCCCCGCTCTGCTTGTCCTTCCCCGCCTCACCCGGCACCAGTCCCCAGTTGACGAATCCCACGTCTCTCCTGTGGTCCTGCATCTTTAAAGAGGATGTAGCTGAGTAAGGAGATTAAAGGAGCAGGGATTTAACAATCCAGGAAAGACAGCCCAGGGAGCCGACTTGAGAAAGAGAAAGGCAGAGCGAGCACTGCAGGCAGAGAGAGGGACTAACTTAACCTACATCTACCCTACTGTAGGTCATAGTGATTACGCCTCTCTCCCACGCTACAACACCTTTCTCCCACATCATACATGCTCCACAACCAAAAATCTCCAGGCTCTCTGCTTTGAAATGTAATCCAGTGTTGGGAGTTTGTTCACTTCTTCCCAAATAAAAGGTAGCACATTGATTTGAGCCCTGTAGTCTTTTTTTATTTTATTTTTTGTTCCTCTTTGGTTTGACAACCGCTGCAGAGCATTAAAATCACATTGGGCCATTTAGGGCTTTGAATCCCTCCACTTTTCATCAAAATGTTTGCACAAGATTTGCATACTTTTTCTTGCCATTCCAAGCGTGTTTTAAACGGAAAAAAAAAACACAAAATGTGATGTTTGTGCACATTTGCAGACTATGCAGAGGAGGGAATATTCTTGTGGCAAGCAATGCTCTGATGTTTTGCATATTGATGAGTCTAGCTGAAACACCCCTGTCTCTCTGAAACTGTTGGGAATTGGGCCTGCATTGCTTTTACTGCCGTCTGTGAGAATATGATGTATCTATTTTGGAAGGTGAGACAGTTCAGTGCTGTGTTGTTTTTTTTGTTTTTCTGGAAAAATACTATTCAAATGAGGCAGATAGAGACTCTGCCAGACACTGCAAGTGATATATCTGAAGGTAGCGGTGACGATAACTGGAGAAAAATGAGAATGATTATAGCCACCACGAGGACGATGATGGTGATGATGATGATGGTGATAATGGCATGCCACAGTTTTTCGGGGCCTTTGAGAGATTGCCTGGAACATGTCTCTCTCTTAGACGCTATTTTCACGCCATTTTTCTTCGTGTCGTTTGCTCTCAACTGTGCACTCCCCATGCACTTCTTCCTCTGCATCTCTTTCTCTCTGTTTCTCCGTCTGCTGCTCACACTATATTGTGTATTTCTGTTTTAAGATCCTCAGTTTTTTGTTTGTTTTTTTTTTTTTTTTCCCCCAATAACTGCAGCAGTAAAAACTACAGAGGAACCTTTTCTGTTGCCAATAACCAGGAGGCAACATCAGGATGACAATAGATCTAACAAATACTGCTGCATCCTGCAAGTGTATGTGCAATGGAAAGGCACCACACACACACTGGGTGCAGGCTTCATTAGAGTCTGCTGTTGGAGTGACAAGGTTGCCAGGTTTCAGCTGTCAAGACCTCAGATGTCTGCCTGAGGACAAAGCAATTACAGGTGGTGGAGGAGGTGATGTTGTCTTCAAGAAAACACACACACTGTAACATCTCCATATCTTGACATTCCCTGTTCGCCCCACTGTAGGTGTTCTTTAAACACAACATTGCAGTTTGATGATTATGCAGGTTGATTTTTTTTTTTTTTTTTTTTTTTTTTTCTGGATTATGAAATGTAAAAACAACAGAAATTTTAAGGTCGGGAGAAATCAACAATATAAAATGTTGTTGTTGTTGTTGTTGTTGGTTTTTTTTTTTTTTTTTTTGGTGCATTAACAGGTGCCAAATCATTTATCAGTCTGATTCGATCACTATCAACTTCCAGCCCTTAATCTTTCCTGGGAGTCAGATTATGTGGGAGTCGCCTTGGGATTCTGATCTAGCCAATCTCTACTGTCTCACCTCATGGGGTCAAGTCGCACATCTGAGCACGTGCCTCTCTGCTAATAGTCCTATTAAGTCACTTTTGTGCACGGCTATTCAACCAACTGCTCCAAATTACTGAATTAATTTTGCATGTGCGTGTTTGGCAGTGGATGTTTACACTGGTTAAATTGGTACCTGATCAACCACCACCCTGCCAAGAAGTTCATGAAGCTGAAAACAAACCTGTGACATTGTATCAGACGGACTCCGGATTAGCCACCTGTTACACTCTGTTTTCACAGAGCATTACCATGTCAGCTTTTGTTTGGTTGCTTCCTGGATGGTTAACCAACTGAAACAGGAATCACAGACTTGAACACGTTGCGTCAATTATTAAC
Source organism: Remorina albescens (assembly GCA_034769265.1). Classification (NCBI taxonomy): domain Eukaryota; kingdom Metazoa; phylum Chordata; class Actinopteri; order Carangiformes; family Echeneidae; genus Remorina; species Remorina albescens. The sequence continues at coordinate 2,954,375 of CM068486.1, forward strand.
TGACTTTATGAATAATTAAAATTTCTACATTTAAAACTCCACGAGTGTGGCAGAGAGATAGTCTTCCTTATCGTTGTGTACCCAGAGTGTGTGCATGTATTCTAGAGCATCTGTGTCAGTAGGTCTTTATGTTTTTCAGCTCTGCATCTCTAATGACCTGTCACTTTGTCTGAAACAATGGAGTTTTAGTCCTACACAGCTATTGGCGCTCTGAAAAACGCGGCTGTGTGTCAGCCCCACTCCGCTGATGTCACCTTTGAATGCGCAGGGACCGGCCGACTAGCGCTGACAGGCCATTGTTAGCCGAATACATTCCTCCCCTTCACGGCGGCAACAATGGTGAAGGGTGTCACGCTCGCTGTGGGTTGTTAGTGGCTCTCTCACAGTCACCTGCTATTACAGCCGTCTTGCTGAAGAGGCCATCCAGGAAATTGAGGGAGAGCGAGTGTGACAGGTTCACAAGTTCAATAAGGCAAGCCAAGGTCGTTAATATGGCAAACACCTCCAGCCAAGCTGGACGCAGTAACACTCCAACAGAAGGCAAGCAGAGATCAAACATAAAGCCCTGAGATAGTACAGATAGTACAGTATTGATCTCTTAGGGGCGCCTCCAACTAATTAGGCATACAGTTGCTTCTCCAGCTTAATTTTCTGTGTTGCTGCCTGATCATCTAAATTTATGTGGAATGACTTTGACTTAATGTTCCCATTTATAGCCTCTCATTATACAAACCGATCTCTTTGTCTGCATACTCGATTGATTCACGTCCTCGCCTGACCCGAGAACCTTCCTCACTTATTGTCCCAGGTCTAAATTAGGCACCTCGGCCTCCGGTGCCTGAAATGGCCGCATGTTAATGCCCGTGCGACAGCATTATGTCAGACGTTTGTCTTGAACCGAGCCAGAAGCAAACACACGTCTGACCGAACGGCCACAGCTTTGATAGCAGCAGGAGCGTGACTGGCATCATACCAAATGAGAATATCCCTTTTAGATTCCCGCCTCATTTTAGCGAGTGCATTACAACATGACCTTTTATGACCCTAATTAGCATAGCACCAGAGGCCAGGCAGAAGTCTGGGAGGTAATTGGCCAGCCATCGTTGAAATTCCTTAGCAACAGGCAACAAATTTAGGCCATGCATATAAATTAAGACAATTTCCTTGGGATTTTCATTTTTCATTACAGAGCATGCCAGTGGGTTTTGTTTTATTCAGCATGCCTGTGTTTTTGTTTTCAAGCGCAGATCTGATGGAGCGGGAAATGGAAGCTAATTGTGTTTTGTGTGTCTGGCCCTACAACCATCAAAAAATAAGCACTCAGCAGTCGGTGGAGTTGCGCTAAGGAAACGTCACAAACAGCAACAGCCATGTGGCCTCAGCACCTTTCTGTTGAAAACGGGGAGAAAGCTATTTTTCAAACTCAATGGGGACAAAAAAAAAAGAAAAAAGAAAAAGTGCAATTCCAGCGGTCTGAGGTTCAGTGTCACCACGGCAGAAATGATTCAGAGTCAGGCAACAGTACCGTGACATTGCACTTGATTTTTAAAAGCATTTGCGGCACAATACGTCACATTTGACCCAGATTGATCTGTTTTGTGGCTTAAGAGATATTACCCGACCACTTTGAATCGCAAACGGCTGCAATTCTGGAATGGCCAGTCCATCGAGTGGAGAAAGATGCCAAAGAGATGCCAGAGTTTGTTTAATCTAAATGGCAGAGCTTACACTAAGACCTGGCTATTACTGATATAGGAGGGATGGAAGGATTAGAGATTACACTTCATCCAAAAACTTTATTTAGAGTGACGTAAGAGGATTTCCACTTCCTTATTTTGCCGTATTCAAATGGCTCATAACATATTTTGGACAGGGCACTGTGTCACTCTGCTGTACCCGGCCGGTGGCAGATCATCAGTGGAATAATGTTACCTAGGGATGTTTCTGCTCTGATTACCGGCCCTGACCTGGTATATCAAAGTGGCACGTGCAGCGTTAAAAAGATTATATATGATTTTTAAAAAAAAAAAAAAAAAAAAGGTGTGACCCACTGTTTAATTCAGTTCAGTTTAAGCAGCTCATTTTCACACCTTGAAACTTTAAAGTTCACTCTCTAGCTAAAAGCCTTGCTGCCTTGCTGCAGGACTCTTGAGGCCAACATGAGGCCATTTTCATCCATGGAAAACATTCTGCTCCTTTATTTTCTCTGTTATTTATATTATTTCCATTTTTTCCTTTAAAATAAAGAGAAAAGACTCTGTTCCAGCTTCAAAACGGTCGAAGCAATCCGTCGCCCACGCCGGGGAAACTGAGCATTTTCCTGGTCAGGGAGTGGCATTCAAAACAGGCCCTCTACTCCCTTGAGAGGCAATGAAGCGGCTTCAGGAGGCTGAGGGGTATAGCGGCATCATTGAAGAAAGCTGTGACATTTACCTGAAAAGAGCCGCTGCTGCCTCCTCCGGTGCAATTCTAATAAAGCTGAAGAGATGGTGGAGGCCCAGGAGTAAATATCCTCCAGTCCATCCAGCAGCCCCGTCATTAATCCTTCATTTCTTCCACTGGACATCAATTGCTTTCGCTCAGTTGTGGCAAAGTCATGGGGAATATAATATGGAGGGTTTTTTTTTTAATCTTTTTTGAACACAAGACCTCGTATCATATTAGTTTGAAAACTGTAGCTTTTGTGTCTTGTGGGTGAGCTGATGGAGAACTGGCTGCTCTAGAAATCACTCACAGTTGTGTGGCAAGAAGATTAATTCATCATTAGATCATGTGATAAACTGTAAACACAGACTGTTGTAATTCACTGTGTGGTTGGGGAGTCATATATCAAACTAAGTCTATCTGAATATCATGAGAATATTACATTAAATGCTGAGCTGCTGCTGGTTTGAATCTTATATAACCACAAAGCTTTTGTTATTGAAAGTCACATTGTACTGGCTCCATTTTGACCCCATTTCTGAATGATTTTCTGCTTGATTTAGGACTGTGTGTTCTTGGCTTGTTGAGTAAAAATGGTGCAGTAATTCCTCAGAGTGCCCTAAGCAACAGTGACAGGACAGTGGCTTTAGGTAATTGTTTGTGACAGTGTTTGCCAATCCCTGATTTGATGGTGTTATGTCTGTGGGATAATGTTTACCCCTTTGTTTTCTGACTTGCTTGTGTGGAGCTTTGGTTTTTGTTTAGTTTCACTGTGAAATGAGAAAAAGTGAAAGAATAGTAACTAACAAGAGTGCGGGTCAGACTAGCAGCTCTGCGTTGGTGTAATTAGGTACAGTGGTGGTTTGAATTGAACACTAACAGCATGCTAACATAATCACCACATAATCACAGTGGCATTCAGCAACAGCATTGATTGTGTATCGTGTTCACATGAATACATGGCATTGAATCTGGATTTGTAGAAACTGGAAACTGGGATAAGACCTTATCCCTGTTTCTGACACCAGGATAAGATAATCATTAATATTAATATACTCTGTTCTACTTAAAGACCCAGAACATACAGTAGGGTAGCATTGACATGCAAAGACTCTTTGGACTAGCATGCTGATGTCTAGTAGGTAAAATACTTTGGATATTATCCATCAATTAGCACCTAGTGTTTGCAAACCAGGACTGAACGAATCCCATCACATGCTGATAGGATTCCTTTTTACTCATAAACCAAAATACTGGAAAAATCTAAATTCAATAAGAAGATGGAGGTTTGTGAAAACTTTAAGTATGAAGTTACTACAAAATAATTTTTCTGAGGGGGGTTGAAACTATTTCACTCGAAAGAGAAATGTCAGGGAAAAGTCAGATGACCTCAAAATTCATGAGGATTCATCCTCTGGGAGCCACGATTCATGGCAAACTATCCAGTATTGGTTGACACAGATAAGCCTGGGCCACATTTCCCTCCAGTCTGATTATAAACAGACAGAAAACAACATATTCATTCGTCCTTGTCAATGTAAGGTAAGAGGTAAGATGACAAATTGTGTTTGGAACTCATTAATCCTTCTACACAAGTAGCCCACTGATCTGAAAATTGCAAAAGTTCACAGTAATAGGCAGTGCTTAACAATCATACAGGCATAGATAAAGAGGGAGAGAGGATTTTAAAGAAATAGCAAAAGTCAAGTTGGTGGTAATTATTATTGATTATGCCTTTGATTGATAATATGACCCAGTTTTGAATTTACTGAGAGCAGAGCATTGAAGCTGCTGCTGAAATCCATCTGCATTTATCTGCAAGTTGCTCTCGTGCCAAGAAAGACTTAGCCCTTTTCAAGGTGCACATGCCAACAGAAAACTGGGTAAAGGAGGTTAATTCACCGACTTAAAAATGCATAGAAAGAAGAAAAGAAAATAGTTTGACAAGAGAGCACACTTCATTTAAGCCCCAACATCAGCATAATAGGCCTGAAATAATAATGAGGGAGTTAGAGAGACGGAGAGGAGAAACATCGAGGATTTGTAGGCATCGAAGATCCATACAAAGGAGTTTCGGGTGAGGAAGCACACCATGGCATGCTTTAACATCAGTATGAACATAATAAGACAGAAATATATACTGTTGGAGGGAGGGAGAGTGACAGAGCGGCTGGCTAATCACCAGTGACAAGCCCCTGGATTAGAGGGAGGGCAGCAGATGGCCCCAGGCAGGGCAGGGCTGACCGTATATGAATATCCCCGCAGGTTGATAAGACTCACAGCAGACCAAACAGCCTGTGTAGACCATTTGTCAGTGTTTTGGTGGGCACTGCCCACCCAGACATTTATTTACGGACAGAGCAGACCAGAAGTGATGCGGTGAAACCACCTGATTAACATTTTCCAACAACATCATCTATAAGTAAGATGGCTAAGATTGATGGTGGGTGAGCCACATTAGCTCAGTCATCAGATATCCAGTTGAAATCGCTTTTTCCGTTCAAATCATCTAATCTTTGCAGCTCAACAAAACAAGCTTTATTCTCGAAGTTGCACGTCAAATGTCGTTTTCAGAGTGCTAGCTCTTTCAGCTAAAGAGATTTTGCATAACTTTATGTACGACCACACAAAGGAGAGAAACACTTTGAGCAGCTGCTCTGACCAGAGTGCGAATGGTACATCCGTTTATGCTTATCGTAGTTCAGAGAGAGGAAAAGCTGTATAGAGAAAAACATTCATTATCAGCGTTTGACTATTTTGTTGGTTATTCATTCATTTCACATTTGCACTTTAAACATAATCACCCATATTTGAATGGGTGTGTAAACTGTATTCAAAAGTGGACAAAGACTCTCAAATGTCTTTATTCAGATGATTGACTGTCATTGGACAACGTTTATTTATTATCGTCTATGCTTTAGCTCAGTAAATGTTTTCCTAATGTGTTTATGAGCTCATGAGTCTCCAGTTTCAAATCTTCTACAACACAACACAAAGCCCATTTTTTTTAATTTCTAAGGAAGTAAATCATAAAGAAGGGGATGTGTTGGGGGTGTGGCTACTGTGTGATTGACATACTGTACAGAGCAGCGAAGCTCCACCCGCTCCTCCAAATATGGTTTCTTTTGTTTAAAAAAAAAAACAAAACGAAAAACAAAGATGGCGACTGACAAATTCTAACCTGGGAGATGACACCTCATTGAAACAGCAGTAAGTTTTCAGTTGATAAAGTGAACTTATTATCGAGCAGCTTCTTATTTACACATCCAGTTCTTACGGAGCAACATTATCATTTTTGTTAGAGGCATGTTTGTGACAACCTGGAGAATGAAAACAACATTTACACTCTTTAACTCTGCTTTTTAGAACCAGAAAGCTTTATTATTAATCCTCGGGGGTAACTTGCTCTGTGAAAAATTTTTTTTTTTGGGGGGGGGGGAGATTTCCAGCTGAAAGCAACTTCCTGCTGCAGCTGAAAATGACAATATGAGAGAAGTAATTATGAAATGCAAGATAAAAAGCAAACAAAGAAGTTTAGTTGTGGGCCCAGCAGCTCACCAATGAGCTGATATACGACTGTAAACCTGTGTAGAGCCGACGAGCTGCAGATCATCGTGCTGTAAGGCTCATTACTGAAAAACTCCTTTTATGTTGTTTTCACACTCCCATCTGATGTGTTGTTATTTAAAAAATATAGATTTACAGCTATTGTAGCGATGATACAGCATGGACACATACACACACACACAAAAACATATACCACTCCTAACTCAACCACAAAGAACTGTGGGTTTTTCAGAAATTTGCCTGCAGTGAAGATAAAACTCTCCAGCATTCTCAGCGAGGACAGTAAATATTGTCCTCAATAATGACGTCAGTGCCACGATGTCACAAATCACATAGAAGACCTAAATAGTGTCCCATTTAATACGGCAGTAGTCTAATAAACAGTTTGGCAGCAAGTTCACATTAGGTTTTGTGTCCTACGCTGCTGAACCAGTAAGGTTAATCTGCTGCTTTTAAATGGTTGCATAACTAAAACTACAGTCTTGAACGCCGTGCAGCTCTTTGTCCGTCCATTGATTCGAACGTCTATTTGTCTGATCATCCATTAGCGTTTTTCCTCTCACATCCCATAGAGCTGTGGGTGTTTGGCGTGGGCCTACATTCGTTCTCTTGGTCTCTGGCAAACACTTACCCCAATCCACACACACACTTACACACTGGATCCAAGTGAGAGCACACTTGTAATCCATAGAGAGACAGTTGGCATTTCCTTTAACACAATGTCGATAACCAAGCAGCTCTTTATGTGCTTTAGCAGTTACAGTCAGGGAAGAGAAGTCCTCGGTGCTCACACCTCCAGTTATTTGTAGCTCAGTGCTGGTGTGTGACAGATTGTGTGTGAGGCTGTTTCTCATCCATTCTTAACCCGCGTCATCTCAGTCGGGGGTCACTGGGTTGGTTTATTTTTTGAGTATTTGAGTGTCTGACTCAAGCTGTTTCGAACATCGACGACTGTCTGAAATCAGGATCATCAGTAAAAACACTTTTTGACAACAAAGAAGTGAAATCCCTGTGAAAAACTCAGCATCTGTTCTCATTTCAGTTTTTTTTTTTTTGTCGTCATTCTGTTTGTGCAGCAGAAATCATTTTGTGTTATAACACTAATAAACATGAAGTAGCTCTTGGACTGGTGCTCTGATTAACGTATTTAATTTAGAGTTTAAAAAGCTCCAAAAATTACTCTACGTTTAATTCATTTCATGCCTGTGTAATTAAATAAGACTGTTATTGTAATTTTATTGCAAACAAACTTGCAAATTACAGCTTACCTTTGCCGTTTTTTATTTAATTAATGATTTGCTGAAAGCTTTTTAATTTGAGGCACCTAAGTGACACTGAGAGCTGGATGACATGATGCCTTCAAACACTTTGGCTAAATTGTGTAAGGAGAGACTGATCTAAATTCTATCTCATAAGGAGCGATTTCTTAACCTCAAAGTGTAACTTTGGAAACCTTCAGTTTGGATTTCTTTTTCCTCTGATACAGACGCTACTCTCCTTAAAGTTCTACTCCCGGACCCATTTGATCCAGGACATAATTTAGACTACAACACAGTTTAACGGACTGCTAAACCGGTCTAGACTTTCTGAAATAGTCCTGAAGCTGTTCAAGCCTTTGGAGGAACCCCTTTGTCTGACATGTCAATCACTAGTTTGTGTGCAAGAAAACAAGTATGATATATGGAGATCCGTTGAGTCATGTGTTTTATGGAAGCGTTACATGTCTCCATTAGGGAAAATTATGCGAAGCATCAATTTTAATTACGCAGACAACACCCAGATTCACTCATCTCTGTGAGGCAGTAGAGAATTAAACTTCGTGAAATCTAGTCTGTCTGTAATGTGCTCAAAGAAGTCAGAAGATTCATGTCCAGGCATGATTTATGGTTTCAGTGCTTTGATTTCCAAAAACTCAGATTATTTCAACCATAATATCTCAGGTGTCTTTAAAAAATCTAGCAGACAACTGAAAGACCCTGATTTATCACAACTCTCAACCTTGTGCTGAAATGCTGAACTCCCTCTATTCCATAATTTTGAGAGGTCTTTACAGGTCCAAAACCTTTGACCTCGTGTAAAACAGACGAGTGGGATTTATGTTTTTCTCCTAAATTTAACAGAACAGTAGCACCCAACCTGACACCTGGCGACAACACCTGGGAGAAAACCAACATGGCGGCAGCAGAAGTGTGCAGCACTGTACGCATGATGTCTTAAAAATTAACGTAAAAAGAACTCTTTATTTTCCTGGAGATGCAGCAAATCGTCATTCAGATCTGTAAAATCTGCGAGAGGTTATCGTCCCCTCGGAATCATAAGGCTCAATCTGCCTTCTGAGCCGTTTTCAGATATTGAACTTAAACAAATTTGTGTTTCAACTTTTTTGAAAAAAAAAAAAAAATTCATTGTAAAGAAATCAGACCTATTCGTGTTTTTAGGTTTATAAGTCTGCAGCTTCTTGATTTTAGTCTGAAAGAAAAGGTTTGACCTTGGAGGAGCTAAGTGCTGCAATAGTGAGCTTTTATAAGTCAATGCTCAGTAACCTCATCGGTTTTATTTTTTATTTTATCTGCAGCGTGATGTGAAAGTCTATATGGGCCTGAATTGTCTCTTAATTCATCTGTAGGCAGCAAGACAATCAGATATGATAAATAAAGGGAGCCCAAATCTTAACAAGTGAACAGTATCAGATGATGAAATTGAGCCGGGTCTTGAACTGGGGAGGGGAGGGATCTTTCCTCTCTCTTTTTTTGTTGTTGTTGTTGTTGTTTTTGTTTGTCTCTCGGGATTTCTTTCTACATAAATCACACAGCGAGAGTAAAATCTCTCAAATTTTTTTTTTTTTGCAGGACCATAAATCAACCAGTAGTTTCCACAGTATTCATCATAGTCGGGTTGGTGGGTGATGTGTGTGCAGCGCTGAATTATTTTGCATTAATACAGCAAACACTTACTCGAATGGATGCTTCGGGTCTGACAGCCGTATTCTACAACTATATATAGCCAACTTTTGAGTATTCAAATGTGGAGTATATTTATAGAGAGACGTGCAGCATCACACTGTATCTTCTCTCTGTTTGGACACAATGAGTCACTGTAAGTCATCACAAAGCCCCCACACCAATATCAACATGGTGATTGATTGATTAGTGGCAATCAAGAAGTCCATGTTGTATGCATGAGTCGCTCTTAGGCATGAGCACAATGAAAATAATGCAGTCTTTGATATAATAGAGCCTGTTATATTTGTCGAAGGCTGTTGTGGCTCTAAGTGTCGTGAACAAATTTAAGTGTACTCATAAAATATGCAAATGAGCTTTTGTCATTGTAAGATTAGACGGGCTGCACTCGATTATGAGAGAACAGTTAGAACCAACACTGACGACACACCAGAGACACGCTGTTAAGAGCAGATTAGGCCTGATGCGGCGTCAGTGTGTCCTTTTGTGTTGTCGCAGCGTACTCCCCTAAGAGGACTCATTAATGAACAAGCAGCCGAGACAACGGCGGGTACTGTAATTCATCATGGCACGCGTGACCTCCCTGCTGCACTGGCTGTTCTCACTGTGCCCTTCTCCATCCTCCACAGACACACAGGGATATGCCGGCTACTTTCACCCAGTGACGCTGTTTTGTTGTTGTTGTTTGTTTTATCTTTAAAGTGTGAGCCGTGTTGTCTCCTCGCTTTTATTAGCTGCTCTATTTTTCCGGCACTGCTGACAAGATGAAATATTTCTCCGCTCATGGATGTACAGTAATGAACCTTATTCTGGGGCCGATCTTTTCATACATCACACCACACATGACTCATGGCTGGAGGCGAACCAGTCACTGCAATAACGACGTCATTGCGCGAGACGAGAGATTTGTGTGAGCACTAGTGGCACATGCTTCTGTTGACCTTTGCTTTGTAGACTATTATTTACCCTCCACAAGCTATTTGTGGTTTTGTGTTGCTATATTGCGAACAATTTTTTTTTTTTTACTTACCAGTCAAGAAGAAACATTCTGAATTCATCATCTTGCCAAAAACTGTCTTGTCAATATCAAGACTTCCACTGGAGGTATCAATGCTAACCAACTAGCCCCAGCCCTTCCTGTCAGTTTCCGAGCTCACTGCTGCCTACAATCTTCCCAAAGGACCGAATGTTGTTCAGCGACCAACGTTGGAAAGCTCATTTCAACTAACAGTTACTGCCGCCCATATTCGGAGGCAGAAAGCCACTTTAACCGACCGGCTTCTCATAACCAAAGCTTTCTGATAGTTTTCAATTATGAACCAGCCGCTGATGTTGGTTTAGGAAAACATGTTTTTTGGCACTTTGATCTCGATGAGGAATGGGAACCACGCAAATAATCTTGGGAGAGTTGTGTAGCAGGACAAAACTAATCGGGGAAGCAGCAGGAAATCTTTGACATCAAAGAAAAAAATGTCCGAAAGATGTCGAGAGGGCCTCGAGGGATTTGAACCACAACTAATTGCAAGACAAAGCTTCGGAAAATGTCATCCATCACCTCCATGTTTACATTCAACCCAGTTCATTTTTCTGAAAGGGCTCGGGGGGGGCTTCCTCCTGGAAGCTGTGAAAAACTGCCAGTTTTTGCAGCCATTCACACATTTTATTGGCATGCTCATGAATTCAGGGCGAGAAGTTGTGCTGAAGTTTTGGGAAGGAACGCCAAACTTCCTTTTTTATAAATTAAGAAACTCATCCTTTGATGATCTCACACTTTTGGGTGGCATCAGTCGATGGAGGTTTTATTTTATTTTTCACGATTGAACTTTGTAATTTACCTTTCTGGGTTGCTTCGCTTCTCGTTCTTCCACTTCAGTTAGTAATTTCCTGTTTCCCCGGATTGGCTTTTCATAAACCCCCCAGAGAGCACGGCTCTTTCCGGGTTTGTGTAGAGAGAGGAAACCTTAACAGAGGAGGAAGGCATGAGCCGCACCGTTGACAGGAAACCCAAGGTGTCATACATTTTTTAGTGGTTTTAGTGGCTGCTGTCAGTTTATAAAGCGCTATAATGACGGCAGATATTGAAATAGAAATTAACAGGCCCGAGTCAACTCCCCCAGGTGTCATTTATTGTTGACGTTTGGTGCCATTCATAAATGTGTTCAGACAAATAAAGTCACATTATGTTATCGGATGGATTCCTGCGTCTTTGAGCGGCAGAGAAGAGGAAGATAAAGCCGGTGATGATTGAGCAATAAAGAGCAGAAAGGGTAAACCTTCCTGATGGGTCTGCTGGAGCATATATTTTACGTCCCGGGTACATCAGCCGTATTCTCCGTCACTTAGCCGGGTGGAATTCAGCGAGCGGTGGCTGGCTCACTATTTATTAGCCCATACATCAGGCCTTCATCAAGCTTCTGTCTCGCTGCTCTGCAGCCGAGGAATAATGCAGCCCACATCCTCTTTGTGCACGGACCCCGTTCTTCTCCGCTACAGTGTGTCATTGGAAGTTGTCGTCAGCTGTCAGCGGCTGCAGAGCAAACGGGCCAGTCTGGCCTTCCTTCAGCCGGGCACACCTGAAACCCTGAATGTGTGTGTGTGTGTTTTTGTGTGTGCATTCCCCCCTGAAAGCGCCGCCAACAGGATTATATAGCTGTCAACAGCTGTCAGTCAAGGCTGGAAATTGCCCCCTCCACCTCCAAACGTCCACGCCGCCCCAGCCTCCCCCCACGCCCCGCCATCTGAGCTGCTGACAGCTATGTAGCCATGGCAACAGAGATATCATGATGAATGTGAATATGGCGGAGCCTCTGGGCCACTACCTGCACCCGCACGTGCCTTGCTCATCGGACATCTCTTTAATGGGAAGATGTTAAACTGACACACAGACGATTAGGTGGCCTTTTTAGAAGTCTGTTTTTTTTTAACCAAATCAATTTCTCCAAGCTGCGTCAGAACAAAGTCATTTTCACGGTAAACGTTGTGTATCCGTGATGGAGGAAGGCACGAGCTCTCTAACCTTAACCCTGCCATCACAGGTGGGGGGGGGGCTTCATCACTCTCACTGTCAGGAAAACACCAAAAACAACAACAGCTGCAATACTTTATCAATGAGTTGTTTTGGCAATACAAAAAAATGATGATCAGCTGTTGTTACAGCAGCAGTCAGGAGTCAGGAGGTTATTCTGAACCACAGACAGAGCGGACTCACAGGGAGAATAATCCATCTAGTCTGGTCCTCGTTAGTGCAGTGGACAGTATTCCTTGTCCACTGCACTAACAAGGAACCAAAACCGCACACAAACCAGTGCTATTCTCGTGCCGTTCCCGGTCCTGGATGAATGGGGAGGGTTGCGTCCGGAAGGGCGTCTGGCATAAAACTGTAGCCAAATCAAATCATGCACGTCTAGCTGACTTGCCGACTGTCTCGTCTACAACATCTTTGGGTTTTCAGGTGTTGACGAGACATTTTCTCTGGCCAATGAATGAAAAATCAGATAAAACTGTTCTAAAAATAGTCATTAATTAGAATTTTTTCCTGCCGAGTGTCGCCTGCATACCTCGGCCCTCTACGGCTCAGTCCACCAAGTAGCCGGACCGTTACACTGACCCACAAACACCACACAACAACAACAACATACTGATATTAACATCTGCTGTTAGAAATACCAAATTAAAGGCAGAATAAAAATATGCAGCTTTTTATACCACTGCTCCCACCTGCCTCGGAAATGAAATAAATATCTGCAAAGTATTTCTATTAGTTGACAGTAATAAAATATAGAATAACATCAGCCTCCTAAAAGTAATTAAAAGTGGTCCAGCCTGTGTGTTCTCAAATAAAAGTGAAGAGCACTAGTTGTTTGTTTGTTGTTTGTTTGTTTGTTTGTTTTTTTTGAAGAATAATTTCCTGGTTGATGTATGAGTCTACAAAGTGTTTTACTGTTATCTTAATTTAATGGAAAAGAGATTTTAGGGTTTATACTTTGCTTTTTTTTTTTCATGCTGTCAAGCTTTATCGTGACTGTCGAGTAAAATTGTAGTTCCCCGTTTGCCTTTTCATTTCACTGTATAATATGTGGAATTCTCTGTCTTCCTCTGACTCCACCAAACGCCCGACACTTCTGAGCTCATCTCAGGTTAAAATTGAAAACCTGATCTGCCAGGTAGAAAACTCATCAGATGATTCGTAACACTGACTTCCTCGGAGTCCTTCGGTAAACCTCTCGTCTCTGCTCTGTCTTGCACTATGCTATATTTGCTTGTACCCGAGTGTGGCCCAGCAAATAGGTGAAGTTGGTCTCGCTGCTCAGACCCTGAACAAATGATATTGCTCCGGTTTAGGGTTGGGAATATTAACAACCCGTGTTGATCCAGATGTTGTTTCAGAGCCTTTTCTGCGCAGTCAAGAATAAAACTGGAGCCGAAATACTGTTGTGCGTGTGCACGTTTGTGCTGTGCACGTGTGTTGTGAAATGTAGGTCAGCCTTGCCGTCGTAGCCTGCTGGTAAACCCTCCAGTCAGACTGTGGACAATCTGAACTGGCATGTGTGCACTCAGATGTGGACGTGTGGTTTTATCTGGACACGCCCTTCTTCTTTTTTTCCATCAGAGGTACTGCCATTAAAAAGAAAACAAAAACAAAACAGATCTGCAGCTCAGCAACAACACATGGAAATCACAGCAGGAAGTGGTATAAGTAGCACCGGCGGCGGTGGGTCAGTTCCCCACGCCTCCTGAACACTGTTTAAGAGAAGCTCATTTCTGATGAAATCAGTCCACTGTTAATTTGCGGAGGATTAATATAATTAAAGTCTGCTCGTCCGTGCTTGTGGCCTTTTTTGTTGACTGCCCCGGTCCCCAGAGAGTAAAACTGCAGCTGTTTACGAGGCTTCAGACCAAAGATGAGGGAACAAGTGAAGGAGAAGTGGATGAAAAGAAAGAGACAGAGAGAGGGAGAGAGTTGGTGTTAATCAGGCAAACCGTGGGAGAAAGAAGGGAGATTACTTCTCCCCCTCCGTTTCTCAAAGATTGTCCATGACATGTATGTGTGTGGATCATTATCAGACTAAAGACCAGTTAATTGGGGACAGACTAAAAAGGCTTGTCTCCACCTGGGGAAGCAGCAGATTATTGGGTGGAGGGTTGAAGTGATAGTTTGGAGAATTGAATGTGAGGTGGTTTGAGCTACTTTTACACAGTTAGTGTGTTTTTTTTTTTTTTATGGAGATTTGAAACAGAGAAGCAGACAGAAGCTGATGGATGTGCTGATGTGGACTGAGGTGTTTCAGCCACTTTGGATCATTTCCAACAGCCCGTTCCTTATTCTGCTCAATTCTACAGTAGAGAACACACTGTACTGTGCGGTGAGTGCTGTAGTTGTGCTTGTGCTCAGTAATACAGTTGACCAAAAAAATGTCTGTTTGGCAGCAAGGTGCAAGTTGGAAAGCCATCTTTTTAAAAAGTTGAACTGATATCAAGTTTTTTGTGGGCAACACTTCACTCTGATCAAAGTCCTGCAGGTGAAAAGCCCCTCAAACTAATGGCCTGAAGCTCCACATTAAATCTTCTGGTTATTTTTTGGGTCTCCAGGAAATGAATGCAAATCAATGTACTTTCCCTAAATATGACAAAAATGTTAAACTGTAATATGTTTTATTATAATTTGTTATAAGATGAGGTCCATCCATCCATCTGACCATGAAGTCACACTTTCTTAGAGCAGCGACTACACTTTGATTTGGTCCAAACTTCCATCCGTCTGAAGTAGCCAAACAAAGTGGGGTTTGTCCAGAGTCACAGTCTTTTTGGAGCACAAATTTTAGCACAAAGATGTATTTTGTTAAAGTCTGTGCAGTTCAGCATGAAGACAGCCTGTAGAAACACGAGCCATATGAGCCTCAGCTGAATTTCAGAGGAGATTTTCACCCACAGCGAGCACAGAGGATCACGTTTCCCATCCAGGAACGAGATTCTGTCAGAGAGGACGACTTCATGGTCACCGTAAATTATAACAGTAATATCCAGCAGTACGAGACAGGAAACTGAGGCCAGGGATGCTAAAGACAAACTCATCCACCACTCTGACCTCCACGTCTTTATGTTTCACTGCACTCTATGAATATGTCATCTTGCTTCTTTCCTTGTCAGCAGAGGTTGTTCCCATGATGCCCGTCTCTTGATCGATGAGAGTTTTGTGTCGCAGCATCTTGATGGGATTTTACAGCGCACAAAAAGAGAGGAAGAGATTTTTAGGCATATTTTTACTGGTGAGTGGGCTTTATTCAGTAACAGGAAGTTTTCGATGCCAACTCTCACAGTGCAGTTTACTAACAACCTCGTGATTGACAGCGACAAAGAGGAGTTTCAACTAATGTTGGTGTTACAGCGCTCATTATCTTCAGTCCAGATGGAGTAAACCTGCCTCAGTTTTTACTGCCCAGTTCTACTTTAGTGAAGTTTTTATATTCACAGTTTGTGCTGACCAACAGAAATCTTTGACACGCGAGTGTGTCTTTTCTATCCGAATGTCAACGGATGCCGTTTTAAAACTGAATGTTGAATGTTGAACTTAATGTTCGCTGGCTGAATAAATCTGAATAAACGTCAGTATGAATCGTGTCAACATTTAAACGTCATGGCAAACTGTCAGAGATGGTATCTATTGTTGATTTTTTTTTTTTTTTTGTTGAATTCAGAAAACGTCTGGTGTTTTAAAGTAGCACTGACTGCCTGTCTTCTGTGGAAAAGTTCACTCTCCATCAGGTTTAAATAAAAGCTTTGGCGAGACTTTTCAAGGTTTAAGTTGTGCCCTTTTATGAGCCAAAGAGGATGTTTGTGAAAGTCGGGAAACGGTACGTGCACCAAGAGCTGAGCATTATCTCCCGTCGTCCACACGTACACGTCATTTTAGAACAGCTCTAATGGCAAAATGGTTCTCCATCCTTCTGAACAGGGAGCAGGTTGTCTTCTCTGCTGCTGGGGAGTTAAATATCACGTTAAGAACGAACAACAACAAAGGTGGTCGTAGCATTAAAATGCAGAAATCTCACAACAGCTGCCAGCAAAGATAATACGCTGAGCGATGCTTGTAATTTGTTTTCTGTGTTGCTTTCAGACTCGATAAGAGCCAATCGGTGTTTACGTCAGGGCTTCCAGTCCAGACTACACTCCTGTTGGTAAATCTGGACACCACCATGCAGCTGCGACGACACTTTTTAAAATCCTCCGCTCTGCCTGAACACCCCTATTAGAAATTTAAATGCTTTTCACACATTGCCCCTAAGCACAGCAGTTTGCCCCTCATGACTGCAGGAAATCACAGCTATTGACCTTTCAAAATAAAGACAAAAAACCTTAAAGTGCATGATGACGAGGACAGACAAACAGTGCTCCCCCTTCCATCCGTCCCTCTCAGCGGAATGAGCGTCTCTTTAATATAAAAAAGCAATAGGCTATCATCAAACGCTCTAACTCGGCAGCATGAAAATTGACAGTATTAACCTTTAGTGGCACTTGACTCTATCGCGCTCTCTCCTCGGAGTAGACTCCCGATGCCTCTCACGTATGGACTGACCTCGCCAGGGAACTTCTATTTATAAAGGGAAAGTGGTTGGAATATGAGGGGGGAAGAAAGAAGGAGAGGCAAAGCCTGAGAGAATAGAGATGATGGAATGGGTGCGAAAGAGGAAGAGAGCAGCAGAGACAACAGAGACCCACTGTGAAAATGAATGCAGCCTCTCAGGTCGGAGCAGCATATTCAAGGGAGGGAAATAATAAGACTTCCCTCGGTGTGCTCCGCTGCCAAACGCTATGATTGATCAAGTCAGAGCTTCTCTCTTTATTAACGTTGATCATATATTGCCAGCAGCAGGGTTTTCCTGCACATCTTTAATGATGAGAGGGAAGAGCACTCCTCGATTTCATCTGAAATTTATTTCCATCTGCCAGGTTCAGTTTATCTGCGGCGTCGCCGCCATGCCCTCATACATCTGTCAAAGTGTGCTTGTCAAAAGAACCGGCAGACTTTTATGCTGCCACCATCAAACATCCTTCAAAGACACCATGTTGGCCTTTGAGGCAATACTGTTTCATTCCAGTCAAGCTTGATCATTTCTCTGTCAATTTAGTCCAGGATCTCAAATTTGGGTTTTTGTCTCCACAGTATTTGTACAGCTCAAGTAAATACAGTCACATCGGCAGAACCGTGTGAGCAGTAATGGTCCAAAAAGCTGTTTTTACAGGATACTAGCTTTTTTTTTTTTCTTTTACAAATCAAATGCCACAAAATTAAAGCCATTAATCATTTCTTGAAAGTCTGAATGTGGAGTCGTACAGGACTGTGTTTGATTCCCCAGAAAGTACGTCGTGTAAGATGATGTTCCAGCTATGGAGTCGCTTTGATCCTCCACCTACTGCGGCGCCTTTCAAAGTGACTCCGTGTAGCGAAGAACAATCTGTCAGGGGTCTCGGCTCTCAAAGACCACTCTGCTCTGGACTGCGCTCGCAGCGAAACTAGCCGTCTGTCAAACCAGGACAGTCTTTGCCAAATCCAACAGAAACCCTTTTTTTTTCTTCTCCTCCTCAGATACGGATGATTTCATGTGAGTAGGCTCTCTTTAGAAAAGCTCGTGCACCCAAAGCAAAAGAAATATCTAATGAAATGTGCTTCTTGATTCTGCAAACATGGCCACCATCTGGGACTCGAGTCTCCGACTGTATCACATTTACAGCCGTGGCTGGGGGGGGGTCACTCCATGAGGTCGGGTTTCTGGTGAGCCTCACAGTGTATCCGGAGATCTGACAAACAAACACGTTGTGTTTCGTTGTTAATGTCACAGCTGTGCTGCTGCTCTGACATGTCCTCAGTACTGTGTCTTAATGTCTGATAACAATGAGGTATTCAAAGACGGGCTGGAAACAACAGTCAATTTCATTATAGATAAATATTTTCTCAATCGTTCATTTCCTCTCTAAAATGTTAGAAAATAGTAAAATGGCTTCCCAGAATCCAACATGGTATCTTCAAATGACTTCAAACTGCTGCGATTCATCTGTAGATCTCTTAGCATTCATGAACGAATCAACAATTTTGATTATAAACTGGCAATTTTCAGTCTAAAAAAAAAAGTCTTTTTTTTTTTCAGTTTTAATGGAATAATGTTTTGATCAGACAAAAGAAGACATTTAAAAATAACTGTTATTCGATAAACCAGAACAATTAAGTGATTAAGTAATAAAATAATTGACAATACTTGCTTGCTGCAGCCCAGCACCCACAACGTGTGTAAAAATACATGACAAAGAAAAAAGCTTCAGTTCTCACAATTGAGAGGCAAAACAATTCATTTTCCATCTATTGTACCAGTTTCCCATATTTAACCGACTGCTTAATCCTGCTGCTTGAATTTTATTAATTGTTGCATCAAAAAAAAAAAAAAGATCATATTCATGTCAGGTCTGATCTGTAGTCTCTGAGCCACCGGCCGGTCCAAAGTTATTCCAGATTAAGATAAGACACCGAGCAGCCGGGGTAAAAAATATGCATCCATTCACTCTTCAGTAGCATCTGCTTAGCGTCCAACATGTGAGCGGGACACATCTGGTCTTTAGCATCATTAACCAACATTTATTCCCGGCTTGCTCAGTGTTGTCACTTCAAATGCCCTCCGTGGGCTACATGTGCAGGCACACAGATGCAAACAAACAAATCCCAAACACCCACTCGCTCCTGCTCTCGGCTCTCGGCTCTCTGAAGCTGCGTTCATTCACATTCGCCCACTCCACCGCTCCTTCGTTTGCTCTCGAACAGATGGAGCCACGAGTTAGCACGTAGGCCCCTAAATGTCAATCTTGACTCCTCGTCGTTGGCCGTCAGACCCGGAGCCAGACTCGTGGTCTCTGGTTCTCCTTGCTGTGCTTCCACACCCCCTCCGGCCTCCTGCCCCCCCCGGCGATTACCACTCTAATCCACGTTTGGTGGATTCAGCACACTGTCTCGACACCTGCCCCTGATTAAACCTCCACCGTGTTATAATCCACATGTTGCGACTGGATTGAGGATGAGTGGAAGGTGTCTGCGTTGGACGAGTGGGAGCGAAGCGCAGACTCTTCCGGTTCGAGTCGAGCGAATCGATTGGCTCCCCGGGCGACTTGTTCCATCACAGTTACAGAGAAGCTATTATCTTGTACGTGTTTAATCCGATTGTGTTGTCTCCACTTACACGGACTCGGAAGAAAAGTGTTTGATCTCTCTGCTGTCGCCAACTGAGAATTGACGACAGACTGGGACGGGGCAGGGACAGATCGGTGTGTTTAATGGCGGCGATGTTGTGTCAGCCTTGATTGTTGATTGTTGAAGTGATTGTTCTCTAAATAAAAGAAAATCAAATCAGCTGGTCTTTGTAAGCAGAGTATGTGTTAGTGCATGAGACAAACAAGGTGCATGGTGCACGAGTGTGTGTGTGTGTGTTGTGCGATCACATGCTCGTCTCTCCCATGTCTACCTGGAGCAGCACAGCAGTGGAAGCAGAATGTAGAGACAGGAGGGTGGCGGTTTTTGCAGCGCCCCCCTCCCGGTGTGATCATAGCACCGAGCGTGTGCAGCATCTGTGTGCGTGTTCTCCGTCACCTCGGACCTCCTGCTCCACCTGATCCCTCCGACGGTGTTCTCCTCCTTGCAGCTCACTGCGAGCCGTCCATTAGCTGCTCTCACGCTGCAGCGAGCAGGAAGGATCGTGTTGCTCTTCTTTGAGAGCTTTGTTCTTTCTCTTCTTGCTAATTTGTGGAGGAAACTGAGGCAGTGTGTGGCTCATTTATACAGAGCCATATTCCCTGTGATATCACTGCTTGTTATCTGACCGACGAGGCTGTAAGTGAGGAAGATCAGATGAGAGCGACATGATGAAATGCAGGTACAGCAGGTCCCAGAGCAGGCCTGTAACATATACAGGAGATGCTTTTAAAGAAATCTGCTTGAATCCAAATGACCCATCCAGTTCAATCTCGCATCTTTGGAGCCAGTTGGCTCCGTCTTTTATCTTTACTATCCAGAAAAGATGTCCCCTATCTTCAATTTTACTGTAAAACCTCTCTGCTCTCATTATTTTTTGTCAGTTTATTTCATGCACTCCTTTCTTGTTGAGGATGATTCACCAAGCAGTAGCTTGCCAAATGTATCCCATCTTCAGCTGCGTGTGATTTATATTTTTTCTCGTTTTTACATGTGTTTCTCCGGTTGATCCGGTCTTCTCTGTGATATGTTCGAATTTTTTTTTTTTCTTTTCTCAGGCCAGTTTCCTGAGGAATTACATCTGTGTTGGACGATTTCACCGCTTGAGACGTTCGTCCAACAGTCACGTTCGGTGCCAAGACGGACAAGTAGCGCTCCTTTTAGAGCAGAGCAGAATACATTATTGTCCACCAGAGTGGAAAATTGTCTTTGGCTCATCATCAACAACAACAACATGAAAAAAGAAAAACACAGCTTGAGAGCGAGCTACATATAAAACAGCTGAAAGATAAAACTAGTGTGAAAATATACCACTCAGACAAAAGGGAGGAAAACTAAATCTAAAATATACGGCAGGATTCAAGTGAATAACACAGAAAAAATCCATAAATCAGCTGGATGCTTAAAGCCGGTCACCTTCCCATTTATTTTACTGTCAGTGTCACCTGTTCTAGTTCAGATGACCCATGAAGTCAAATGGAAAAAGGAAACAGTGTTTTAGAAAGAAGAACGTTCTGCAGAAGTGTATGACTGAAGAGAGGAGGCCTTTTATGTTTTCAGATATTTAAACCTTTACCTGTACAAACAGGTTGGCCGTCAGAACAGAGATAGTAAAAGGTTTCAGCTGGCTAACGTGGTTTTTGTGTCATTGAACGCAACACGGCATGTGGCGTCTTTGTAGGTTTTGTCTGAGAGTCGTTGACAGTAAAATCGGTTGTAATAGATATAATAATGACAAAGACTAGATGCTACAGTGAGTTTGTATCAGGAGGTGGAGAGTCGGAGAAAGCTCCTGTAAAATGAAAGAAAGTCAGTTTGTTGCTGAACAAACAGCTGGTAACGTAATGCTAATGTTAGCCTCATCTTCGGCTTCGTTTCCTCACATATTAAAATGGGTTGTATATTTTTCAGAGCAACAGATTTTTTTTTTTTTTTCTTATTGCGGATAGTTTTTAAAAAAATTCTTGTAACCAATGTTGGTTTGTGTTCTTTTGTAGATTTATTCTGAAGAGTTGAAGGTGAATCCTTAACAAGTGAGCTCGTATCCAAAAGTGTGTAATAATATAAAACTATCATCAATAGTCCACCTAAAAAAAGACAAATCACAGTTGCAGGGTTATATATTTTTAGTAGCACATCGATTTATTTTCACAGATATCCTACCTGTCGGATTTTCTGATTTTCTGTGAGGACAGTGGTCAAAATTTCACGATATTACCATGAGAAATATAGAAATAAAAATAGTCTGCTTCTTTCTGCGTTGATCTTCTTACCTGAGAAGGAAATGTCTCCCAATGTCATAAATTCGCTCAGCGCGCCGAACTGTTGACAGTCTGAGCAGGAAAAAGAGTTTAAAAACTGGAAACCGGAAAAAGTTCCTGCAGATGATTGTCTGGTAGGTGAGTCCTGAAATCCAGAAGTGGAAAAGCTGTAAGATAGAAACCCCAATATGTGTGTTACTGATTGTTAGTTTGTGGTACGAGACAATAAAATGATAAATTGCACAGCTGTAAGAGCTCGTATCCACAGCGGAGCGATTTGTCAGCTTGTCAGAGAGATTAATAAAAACATTAACAGGTCTGAAGTTTCTTGAATGCAAAATTTGGAAGTTTATAACCGCGGCCGTCAACGAGACCAAAATAAAAGTCTCCCTCACTAATTTAAGCACTTCATACTCGGTCGACCTTTCCACACGGGCAGCGGTTGTGTTTTGTTTTTTTCTGCTTCCCGTCAGCATCATTCATGGAAGATGATCTTCCCAGCCAGTCCGTTCTCTGTTGGCTTACAGTAAACATATGTGTCCAGGCGCGTGGCTGTAAGTGCCATATGGAAATAATGGCAGCTTCCCCACCACTCATGCAGTTGAATAGCCCTGAAGGCGCTCTAAAATCTGCTGCTGTGTAACATTGGTACTTTGTGTTGTTGGACAGAGATTTATGCTTGTGCCGAAGTGTACAAACAGCCGCGTGCTGTTGTAGATTTGCCCTCTGGTCAGTCTGTTACCTCAGAGCAAATTGTGTCTTCAGGGAGCTTTTTAAAAGAAAGATCTTCTCTTTAAAGGAACATGAAAATGTACCGTGCACACAAAACTTTTTTTTTTTTTTAAGGCTGCCTGCTCTTTACTCATAATCCCCCACAGTGATATTTTTCTTTAAAAATGATTTCCAGCAAAGTGATTGATTATTAAGGTGACTTTGCTATTATAACTCTGACGCAATCATGATATTTAATAACGTGCTGACAACTCAGCCGGTCCGAAGCCGACAGAAAAACAAAAAGACCATTACGCCAAAGAGGAGGCAAGAAATGGCCAGAGCAGCGCCTGCCCAGCAAGCGCCATCAATATCCTAGCAACCATCTCCCAGGGGCTCCATAATCTCCCCTATCTAGCCAATTAACAGGGGGGGAGGGGGAGGGTGTGAGGAGCGCAGGCTGAGATCACAGCTTCATCACTTCCAGTCGACATCCCAGATATTTCTGCGTCGCCCAGGTGGCGTCTTTCTCCCCGTGTTCATCTCAGCCTCTTGATTTGATTAGGTGCAGCACCAGTTGTCAGTCCCGTGTTGTGTGGAACAAATGTCCACTGAGCTCTGGCCACCTGCTTACAGCTAAGCTGTTTCAGTCCTCATGGCCGCACGCAGATGCAGAAAAAAAGAGCAGAAATAGCCTCACTTGCGAGGTTAACCTCTGCTATGTATCGACCGAGGACTCCGGTTTCCTTAAATTAGATAAATTTGAATCGACTGCTTGAAAAGTTTCCTGCTCAACGCTGATGATTCACATTTGGATTGTTCAATCCACCTTCATCCGGCGGCGTCGCTAAGCTACGCGCCGGATCAGATTCACCGCCATCTCAGAGACAGGGCCTTCATCTGCTGCCTCGTTTTGACAGCGATCCGCCGCTTCCTGTGAAAGCCAGACAATAACATCAATGCACCATAGCCTCGCCTCTTTTATCTGGCAGAGATGCCATGGTGGGAGTTTTAGGGTTAGGGTTTGCTCGTACGGATGCATGCATGCAGGAAGATCACATGAATTATTCAAACGTTTAGCGCTTACACTTGCAGAGTTGACACTGAGTTTGTGTTAGTGATCTTCTTAACGGTGGGATCCCCCACGGAGGACTCACTACTGTACTCTCCGAGATAAAGCTAAACTCCTGTGTGCTAAACTGAGCGTCAGGACAAAGGCCTCTGTATTAAACATGATATATATTTATATGTACACCGAGAGTCGAGCAGGCTGCTTAGTGAACGTGGACCTGTGTGGAAAAACAGCTGCACCAGAAATCTGCAATCAATCACGGCAGACTGACTGACTCTGACGAGCGTGCCCGGACCTCTCTGGTATTATACGCTCACACCTCCACATGCGTAGGCTTTGGCACAAATTAGCACAAGCAAGAGACTGGTGTCCTATGGGAGAGGCAGCTGTCAGTCTTCAGATCTATTCTTGGCTGTGGGAGTCTTCACACAACTGGGGGATTGAGGGACCCTGACAGGTTTCATCATAATCAATCACTTGTCCCACGGTGGTTTCAGAATTTGATATGAGAGAGGACAAGGAGAAAATAAAAGGTGTCTATTATTCGGTGGTATCAAAGGCAGGAGTCGTCTTTGCCTCTTCAAAGAACGAAAAGGAATAACTGCCCGTAATGTGACAAAATATAAATAGTTAAACGATCATCGTCATCCTCAGCAGACACCAGAAGTATTGACAATCCGGCCATAAGATGCAAAAACGTGTCCCTTCTGCCCTTTCTCTTTATGTGCCCCCCACCCTGCCAACATATAGTGCAATTATAGCTCGCCGTCCTAACAAGACCTCCCCGCAGACGGCCCGTCAGTGACGCTGTCAATTTGGTATCCACGATGGCTGGAAATGTCTCATTACTCCGCTGAGCTCACGCAGCAGAAACCGAAGCACAGTTAACTCCGTGTGAACTGTCCTGCCCAAAAAGAGTCATTATGGAGGAATAACCCAAGGGATCAGCAGCTACCTCTACCTGACCTTCGTCACCGCCTCGAATAAATTACACCCTGTGCTTCTGCACGGCGAGGCGTCTGTCCTCCTGCGCTTGGTTTGTAAGTTTTCCATAATGCAGTTGATAAAACGCAGCATCTGTTTCCCACATATGACCTATTTTACTCACCGAGGAAGTCGTTTGGCAGGCAGATTAAATGAAAGTAAACGAAAAACAAAGACAATCAAATCCAGCGGAGATGAAACAATGGCGGTGTTGCTGATTGCAATTTGGAGGCTTAATTATAAAATTCTAAGGTTTCAACCTGATTTCACCTCCTTATTCTGTGTTTTCATCATCATGCACTTCAGCATGACATGAAATGAAGGCAAGCGTGAAAAGAGCTAGCAGAAGGCGGTGAGTCGATGTGGTGGTACGATCACAGTCTGTCTGCATTTGGCCTGCTGTGTGCACGTGTGTGTGTGTCTGTGAGTGTGTGAGCTTTGAATCAAGCTTGGCTCTGATAGCCAAGTTCTCTGTCCAATACCTCCCACCTAACTACTGCTGCCGAATCAGAGTCCAAGAAGGATCCCCTGTAGGCCGTGAAAAGTGGGCCTGCTCCTCGATAAGTTTGGCTGAGAAGTTAATTTCTCAAAGCAGGCCGTTCGAAAAGCTGCTCTAAAACATTGAACCCAACCGTCGGATTAATAAACCGGGAGCGATTTCCCATCAATGTTGCATCACCAGCACTTGAATTCATGAAAATAAACAACAACAGCAACAACAACAATAACTAACAAACAATGTATTGTTGCTGTCAGAGTGGAAATCTGTGTAAATTCAGTGTGAATTCAAGAATAAAGTCTGAAACTTGTTATTGTCACCTTCCCACTCCTACACCCCCAAACAAAGAAACCAAAAACAATAGAATACAAAAAAAAAAAAATCTGGTGTAAGATGATCCACGCAGTGGCATTTAGCACTTTGTTCAGACTGTGAGGCTTTAAACACATAGTGACAATCAGAGTGAATGAAAACCTGAGAACTCTTCCTCTTCCTTTGTCCTCTAGAATTTCAAGGGGGGATTCGACGGTGTCTGACTCAGAAAGACAGTCACCTTCTTTATCACGGCAACATTTAGTGAGACAGATTTAGTGTTTTTAGACTCTTACAGCTCTGAGGGCGGAGGGGGTGGGGGCAACATCTGTGGGCCGACCCAGTTCATCACTTTAACTGAAATTATTCAAGCAACTTTTCACTCACCTCCAAAACTAATAACATTCCAGTTCTCCTCTGTTGTGAGTTTTATTGACTGTTCATTTTCGATGTTAGCATCCTCAGTCAGAATGATAAACATGGCTGACAGTGAGCCTTATTAGCATCATCGCTGTGTAAAGAGCCTCCGGGTCCAAGCGACGACACTTCAGGGCTGCAGGTTTATGTCGAGTAAACACAACAATAAACTGATTACGCTGCGAAACAAAGGTTGAAATAAGATCGTAACAGATCAGCCACAACAGTAAACCACAGATTTTATATCATTTACAGCAATTAGTGTAAATCTCTGCATGTACTGTAGGTCGGCAAAATTCAGACTGATCATACACTAAACAAGTCTCACTCACGTGTGGCAGTCGACTATGAATCAAAATCCTCCGTCTGTGCTAAACGCAGAGCGTCCGCTCTAAATCCAGCTTCCGCCTGGTTATTCTAGACCTCGTCTATAAAGATGAAATATTTAGCATATTGAAGCTCTCCGATATTTACTGCGGTTACCTGCTGGTCAGGAGTTTACCAGCCGACTGGCTAACAACATCAGCAGAGATCGATTGTAGCCTTTCCACGCGGCGTGACATTAACACACAGTGGATTAGTGGAAATTACTTTTCTTATCACAAAATCAGTGTTGGTCCATCCCGAGGACATTTCAGCTGGCCAGGTACTTGACACGAACGAGACGGGGCTTTAGTTGGGCTTCAGTATTTGTGAGCAGTACTTTTCTAATCCTGATCCAGGTCCTGGTTCTGTTAATGCACTTAATCACAGGCTGTCTTTTCTTTCTTTATTTTTCCATGTAAAAGTGAAATGAGTTTGAGGAAGGCTTCTCCGGTATCTCTCTCGTTTCCTCAAACTGTCGTCTCTCCAGGTGATTGTTACAGGATTATGGGATGATTGTAATTGTTTTGTTGTGTAATTCCAAGCTTTATTGAAGCAGAAAAATGAAAATGTTCCAGTCCTACTTTACGGCTTGATATGAGCAGCCTGTTTGGGAATAGTTGAATCTCACTGTAGCTGACCGTAACAGTGAAATAATGAAATTGCTGATAGACTTTCTTAAAAGCAGCTTGTGTAAGCTTTTCTTTAACTATATCAGTCTTGACTGAACGGTAATAATTACCATTGGTGTCATGTTCCACTGCATATCCCACCTTATCGCCATATTTCATTATTTTTCATCTTCATGTGCGACGTTACTGGTCTGACAGAATTCGTTTTTATTTGTTATTAACAGTCCAAATTCCAACACTGTCTGTAATGTGCTTCTATTTGCACAGCTGTTTAAGTACACAAACACTCATTTCACAGCAGCATGTCGCTGAAACAGTCTGTCAGTATTTTGGACGGGCTGATTCCTCAGAGTGTTATCATGATGATTCTTGTTGTCGTTGTGATTTACTGCACGTCCCTGGAGCTAATTTTAAACCCCTTGTGTTAGAACGGGAGGCTGCACACTGTCCCCGCTCGAGCGCCACTTGCCTATTGGATTGTGATGTAAAGGGTGATGCATTGTGGGAGGTGATAATCTAATCCCCAATGCTGGCACTCCTGAGGGCGGGAGATTTCGCCATGTGATTGGAGAATTTATCCTAATAAAGTGACAGCTACATCATCAATCCTCCCCCCTGCTGCCTCCCCTCCACCCAAAGCAACAGTGGCACCTGCACAGACCGACACATGCAGATACACCGCAGCAGGTGTGCACAAACACACCTGTAACCCCCTCATTTCTAACAACCGGTGATATTAAAGCCTGCAGCCGCTCTTCCCCGTTGTGGAAAGTCATTCATAGATCGTCACTTCTCCTGAACCCCCCCCCCATCAAGAAAATCCACACATGATCTTAATCCTCAGTATACAAAAGATTATCCAACCACTTCACGCTCATGGCTGGATATTACTGTCAAACAGGGGGATTTGTGAAAGCATATGAGGGAAATGCAGCAGCACATTATGGATGCTGCTATATAACCAACACCAGCTTTACCATTTTATTTTTACCAACAATCTATAAGAAAATCTGGATGAAAAGCGACTCTCCTGTGTTGGGTGCTAAGCAGGGATCCCCGGCCCGGTTACAGTGTGTCTCATACTTCTGCCCTGCAGAGGAAGTGCTGCTTTTCTTAAAAAGAACGACGTCTTATTGCCAAGGCTGGCAACTAAACAGCTGTTCATACTAACAGTGTGGATATTCAGCAAAACTCCCTAATGGTTCCTTTAAATACAACAGATTGATCCCGTAACATTAAACCTGTGACAGACTCTCTTAGCTCTTTTTTTATATCAGGTTTATGTTAAATGTGCTCCAGTTGATGAGCTGTTTCTCGTGTTTCCCCATTAAACTCAGAGCAACTGTTGTCTGTGGAATTAAACAAGTACATTTAAAAAGTCGAAGCCGTCTCTTCAGAAAGTGTTCCCGTTACTCTGCCAGCAGTTTTCATAGCAACTTTGAAAATAGTGTGTGGATCAGCCGGATATTTAACACACTCACTCTGTTCCTCTAAAACTCGTCCTCTGTTATATTTAACATTTCATATCTCGCATTCTGTTCAACCGCAGCATTAATAACAAAATCCTGCTAACTCTGTGACAAATAGGCTGTATTTCCTGTGGCTTTTTCACAATAAAAGCTTCCCACTGTTTTACCCGCAGAACATTTCTGATGTAAAGCAGCATGAAATGTTTGACTCCTGTGCCAACCCTGACCCCCAGAAATGACCACATGGATCATGTTCAAGGACTTTTTTAGGAATCAGCGCTACATTTAGGGCCCGTGCTGGGAGGTGGAGTAGGACTGTTAGGGTTTTAGGATTTGCATCCCGAATCTGACCACAAAAGAAATTCAGTTGAGGTATAAAAATATAATAATTTTTCCTTTTTCTGATTAAAACCAGGACCGCAATCTACAACCTCTGACCTAACCTGTAGTTTCTGTGAGTGGATCTTACCTTATCATATCCACACAGCGATATTTGGCCATCACGTTGGTGAAAGGTGATCGGTGGCGTTATGCTTCCTGGAGAACCTTTTGGATTTGGCATATTAGTTGCATAAAAGAGACGGTAACATTATGCAGCTTTGATATAGCTCTAAACATCTGAGGTACAAACAGGAGCGTAGGCGTAAACTTTTAGTCCAATGGAAGGCTTCGGTTTGACGGAGGGGACCGTCTTATCACTAAACTCCACAGACAACAAGTTGGAAACACAGAATCAAGGCTTTTGGTTCTTTTCAATCTGAGCAGGAAAAACTGACCCCGTATCTTTTAAATCTGAGCCGTCAGAGATGAATATCCAAACCTCCATCATCACTGGAATTCTACATTTAATAGATTCTCAAAGCTTTAAGACTTCTTGATGAAATTCACATATTGAGTGTAATTTTTGGAGTGCACGCTCCTTCACAATGATGAAGTGGAAGCAGGAGGCCCCTCCCATAAACGTCCAGTTAGCTGGTGAACGTCTTGCACCCTTAAGATAGATACAGAAACATTTTATAAGCCATGACATGTGGAAAAACTAAAGCTCTGTGCTCTCCCTTAACTCCTGTCAAATCTTAATATTGATTGTTGGACTGCACGAAATCCAGTGAATAATTTTTTTATTTTTTTTTTACTGTATCTCTGTAGCACCACAGAATTTACTGTGCTAACAGTGCTGAGTGATTTTTATCTTTCTGAAAAAACAGCAGCTCCTGCAGGTTTATTTAATTAGTTAAATGTTCATTTGCAGCTTCTGCGATTTGGATTTTGCACCCGAAGACAAATCTGGTCCACATCTTAATGATGCCGCTTCACATGAAATCTGTGCAGTTAGTTGATTTCTATAACAGTCAAAATTACAGATAAACATGTTCTGTCATTTTTTAGGAGTATCAGTTATCTTTGCCAGATTGTGGAGACATTTTGTCTCCTCTGAACATCCTCCATGCTGCTTTATAGAAATGAAAAAGAAAACATTCTCTCAGCTTTTAACCTTTAATGACCACATCACTTCTCTGCTTCCTCTCTCTGGCCTTCCTCAGTAGTTGCTCTATAAACAGGCCTTTTCTCATTATTGAGAAGAACTTATTTACTTTGTAATAGCGTTTCTCTTTTGCATTTCTTCTTGTCTCTGGATGTCCTGCGGTGGCTGCGTAGAAATGATTGAAGTTCCTTTTCATCGTGGGGCGTTTGAATGTTGGTGCCAAAGGGGAGAGACATGTTAACGTGGCCCTGCTGGCATTTCATAGAGTGTATTAAAATCCTGGTATGGTGTTGGATAAATAATAATAACGTGTCATGAACAACTTGCAGTGT
The DNA here is from genome assembly GCA_034769265.1 of Remorina albescens. Classification (NCBI taxonomy): domain Eukaryota; kingdom Metazoa; phylum Chordata; class Actinopteri; order Carangiformes; family Echeneidae; genus Remorina; species Remorina albescens. The sequence goes on from CM068486.1 coordinate 2,984,092, forward strand.
GGGGGAAATTCAGCCTCAAACCAAAAACAACCACGTCAAGAAAATGAACCTATATTTGAACAAAAGCTTCTTTAAGTCAGCCATTTCAGGGACATAATGTTGGGTGTGTTGATCCGGTTCAGCTGTGGACATCCTGTCCACCCTCTGACATCAGCGGTGGACAGGATATCATAAAGTGCACCAAAATGGATGTCAGATTAGGAGTTTTCTTTGGGGAAGCTGCCAGGCTGTCACTTAGTTTGAGCTCGGCGCCGCAACGTGTCATCACGCCGCTTGTTGTCGCATCTGCCGTCCAACGGCTGCAACCAGTCGCACACATGAGATTCAGATGAAATCACACACGCAGACTGGGAGAAAATCATCCACTGGGAAAACAAGCATCCCCGCTGCGTGCACTTCTTATTTTTCCTCTAGTTTTATCGCTCACAGTAAAATGCCTTGAACTGTCTGTGTCACTGCTGCTCTTGCAAAATCTTCCACTGCGGCGTCTCGCAGACTGGAGGCTTTCATCCACGGGGCAGATTTGCCGAGCGTCTGACACTCCCTGTGTGGCAGCGAAACTTCCCTCATCCCAATTTCCCTCTCCACGGACCCTCTGCCAAACTATTACACACCTTTAGGGGAGACGTCCGAGGGCCTGTCAGCACAGATTAGAGCCAAAAAGTCAACAAAGCCAAACATGTGAAAGTGGCAGAGGATCGGGGTTTGCTCTGGCCAGCCCTCGGTCATAAATGTGTTTATATACTTTGGTATCACCTCACTGCAGAACAAGAGAATTCATTTCTTGGTAAATAAAGATAAAAGACTGCACCGCCAGCACTCTAAACATTTATTATTATCTTGACAGTGACAGGTACAGGCCACTGTTTATTCTGTTTTGTCTTCTGTGTCACTATTTAAAATACAGTGGGTACTTTTCCGTGCCACAGCCTTGGAGGTTATTCTGAGGACCGTGTTACTCACCTGATTTTCTTCTTAACAGCTTCTGTTTTACTTTCAACACGGATGAAGGTTTTCTGAAGGAAAACATTGAGTCAGTAATTTGCGTAACTGAGTTCAGCTCTCTGTGTTTAATACACAAAACTATTAAATGTGATTGGAGCAGTTCGGTTTTAAAGCAGAACACATAGATTTTTCCAGAGAGAACAACACAACTCTTGCCATCACACTTCCCGTCAGTAATTTTTTGTGTTTTTTGAGCCTTAAGGAGGAAGGAAAAGAATCCCTCATTAATGAGACTGGATGCTGTAACTCCTGACAACCACCAACAATACTGATTTTGAGGGCGGTTAGCTCATTTTCATTAAACAATCTGGGCATGCTGTGTTACAGCAGCACAGCATGATAAACCGTTCTGTTTACTGAAGAACGGCGTTTAGTTGATTTTTTTTCATCCACCTTAGGCTCCGCATCGGCTGCTGAGCTTCCTTCCGAAGATTCGAACATGAACTCAACGCAGCATATAATCCGTCAGCGTTCAGGACGTCCATCCACCAGCTCAATCTGTCAAAATCAGATTTAAGCCAACAAGAAAATGGGAACAAACTGAGCCGACGGCGCCTCGGGGGTTTCCGAATGACACGTCTCAGTTTTTACCTGACAGCCGTAAACACAGCAGGCGACTCTCAAACCAAGTAAACAGCATTAATTAATGAGCGGACTGTTTACACCAAATCATTCAGTGACTCATTAACAAAGAAGATACATCTTTATCTGTCTGATCCATCTCAGCGGCTGATAATGATTGACTGACAAAAACCCTTCATGTACCTGATTACGTCTTCACTGAAACACGTATGTGCAGTGTTGTGTTCTTTCTGCACTTGTTTGTCTTAACAGTCATATGTGTGTCATTTATTAGGCTGCATGATGCTAAATTATGTATTGAATATCGATCTACCGCAGAATTCTGCAGCGTCTGACATTTCTCCTCGGCAGAAACTCTGCACCGCTGCACAAAGCCCTCGCTTTTGACCAAAGGGCATCAGTGTGTGTTCAAAGCTGATAGTTTAAATTGTGAACCTGGAACAGATCGTTTAAAGTCAGGCGCTTTGCTGGAGTGCCGTTGAAAGCTGCAGGTGTTTGAATCCGGCTCAAATCTGACCTTTCGACTCCAAGAATTTGGAAATTTGGAAAATATGACGCAGCAGGTTAACATTTGAAAACACCACATCATGCTTAACATGATGGAGGGATTATATGAATACACTGAGCCACTTTAATGAAAGTAGCTTCATATATGTGATATTCTATACTTCTTTAAGAAGACTGATGCACGTGAACAGAGACAACTGCTATCTATTTTTTAGGGATTGAAGGAAATATTTACCATTTTAAGGCGGTAATATGAACATATACAGTTCGTAGGGAGGAACAAAGATAAGAATGGATACCATCCTACTTTTGACTTTCTTGCTGGAACGCCTGCCTCGTGGTTAGGTACTGGATGTGACGAGTAAAGAGTCATCAAAGAAGCTCCTTGGAGGCGTGCAAGCAGAATCATGGCATTACAGCTAATGAAATTTAGATCAAGTGCGAGTGGAGAGCCTTAGTCAATGTGGCTTAGTGCTGCACGGCCCAGGGCTCCGATCACACTGAATACAGGCCAGGGTTAACAATCATCCATGAATGCTAAGCTGCTCAAAGTATTCCTTCAGATGTTAAGTATTAGCCTCTGGTTCTTTTCCCTTCTGCTTTAACTTGTGCTGTCTTCTGATGCACACTGAGGCCCGTCAAGGCTAAAAGACTAAACGTACTTCTGGTGCTCAGCGGAGACTTTGACCGTGCTCCAAAAGGAAAAGGAAGTTGTTTTGTGAATGGCAGCATTATATGTCTGACGACAATATTTATGGCTGGCTTCGCTCTTTAAACACAATAACAACGCACAGTTGGCCGTAGCCCTCATACCAAACAGATTTGTTTTGTAGCTCCTGGCAACCAAATGCTGAGCTGAGTTTGATGTGACTCAACATGGCAAGTTCAGTGTGGTAATACTTAGTCTTCCCGAAGGCTAAACAAGCCTGCAATTATGGCATCGTGGGTCAGATGGTGAATTCTGTCCAAACTGTGAAACTACACAGGGTTGGAAATTCAGAAACTCAATTTGAAGTTGGGCTTCTTTTTTTTTTTTTTTTACACAATTCAAACAGCAGCATCACAGTAGTTTTAAACGCTGCAGTCAGGCTTTGAAAACATGAAGGGTTATATAATTAGGCTGGCATCTTTCAGTTTAAGTGGACCTGATGGATTGATTTTCAGGCCTGGTTGCATTAGATTTAAAACTCCATTGACAGTCTTTAACTCATTTAACAAGCTTCATGAGACGATCCGTTCTGTTCATGTTTTAAATACTATCGGAACAGGAAAGGATTGTTTGTTTGCAGCCGGAGCCACAAAATAAATATACAAACCCCGTAAAATCTGAATTCTACGGAATCGTGTTTCCAAGCTCTGATTTAGTCTGGCAGTTTGACTTAACTCATTCTCATTTAGTGGAACTGTGTGGGAAAGCCGCTCCGTCGGGACCCAAGGCTTACACAACAATGCCTTGTTAAATATTTCACCCACCACCCCCCCTCCTGTTCAGAAGCATTAAAACCAGCAATTAGAATTTATTTGTATTTGCTGTAAAAGAACTAATAATGTGTTCCAAACTGACAAATAATAAAGAAGATGATGCCATAACATCAAACCCCTCCTTGTTATGAAACACCTGACTGTCAAGAAGTCACATAATTGGTTGACTGAAGTCCACCTGTGTGTGTCACATGATTGGTCACATGACGTAGGCCGCTGCCCACAAGCACCCAGCTTTGAGTCTGAAACATGATGACAAGGAGCTCCTCAAACAGGTCAGTGGCATTTTTTAAATGATGGTGCCATTGTATAGGAAAACATCATAAAAACGGGGGTGAATTCTGGATTACCTGCCGTGTGACTCAGTGAGCTGCCTGACAATCAAAGCAGCTCAGATTAACCTTCTCCCTCACAGGTGATTTCTTCTGCTTTCAAAGACCAAAACTGGCAACGGCCATTTTGAAAGCCAGAGACTTTAAAATGATATTTCCCCAAACCGATGGGTCCGTCACCCGAGCTGGAGCAGATGTGGCACAAAGAGATGACCCTCAAGAGACTGGCAGCTGTAATTTAATACCTTTATGAGAGAATAAATAATGCAAGCTCAGGAGTTCATTTCCAGTTAAAAGAATATTTTGCACTGTCCATATTACATAAATGGTGAAGAAAAAAAAAATCTATTTATATTCCCGGTTGTGATGGAAAGGGAAAAAAATGACTGAGGATGGCGGATACTCTGGCAACGCAGTCTACATTAACTCAAACCCTGCAGACTGCTGCTTCTTATTACTGCACAGCGATACTCCTCACACACTGACTCTGTGCTGCAGGAGTCTGACAGTTCAGCAGCATGAAGATATTGGTGGAAGGACGTTATGCGTTTTTCACAGCAGTGCAAGTGACCCCGCTGGGCTTTGGGAAAACTTCATTTTACTGATCGTGTCAACCACCAATTTTTTTTGTTTGTTTGTTTGTTTGTTTAAAGGCCACAGTTTGGCAGTGGAGGTGTTGGCCGGGCAGCCGACACCTGTCTGTGAGAGTGACAGCAAGCTGATGTGGGTTTGACAAATAATAAATAAACACAACCAGAGAGAGAGAGAGACAGTGACCCATTCATTAGTGAAGCTGACCCTGCAGGGACAAAGACGCTGTTCATTAAATAGACACTCGAGGCTGAGTCTGAGATCAGACTCTCAGCCTGACAGTCAGGATATTACACTCCACATATATTGCACAAAGCAAAGTTCCCCTGGGGGGGCCCGAGGACCAGCGGGGGGTCCCGCTGAGGGCTCCAGGTAAAACAAATTCTATGACTGTAGAAGTTTTCTTCTTTATGACTTTTTTTTTTTTTTTTAAACTCAATTAGCACTTTAAGGTTTCAGAGTATTTGTGAAAGTGACTGAGTGACTTTTCCTTTTTAATTCAAAGGAAGAATTACATTTCCATGGTGATAAATAAATCAGAATTATTATATATATCGCCCTAAAGACCAAGAATGCAGTCTCACTGTTATCTATTTAGCCCCACTGGACTTTAATTAGAAGCCAGTGTTTCTGATTTCATTTATGCAGCTGTGACGCTGAATTCTTTATTGATTAACATTTGATTCATTTAAGTGTTAGTAACTATCAGCATGTTTCATTGGCTTTTCTATAAATTCTCCTCATTGAATAATTCTGTCTGGTTCATACGACGATGTCCGCTGCTTCCTATATTTCTTCATACGTTTACCGTCAACAGCCCGCCGGGTTAACTCCTCTTCCTCCCACACGTTTACCGTCTTCCTCTGTTCTCTCCTCAGTGTCGCTTATCTCTTTTTGTGCTCTGATGACAGAGGTCGCTCCTTTTGATTTGGTTTGGTTGAGCAGAAACGTCCAACAGATCCAAACTAGTTTCTCAGTTTTAAGGCTGCAGAAACTCAAGTTTATTTCAATTATCATCAGCTGACAGCGTCTTTTTTTTTTTTTTTTTATCTGTGACCTATATCATTGACTGTTAGTCCACACTTACTGTGTAACCACGAGGAGCTTCTTGTAGGTTTTAGCTTTGCCAAGAATTCATCTAGTAACATTTGTCAGTTCAGCATCGACCTTCAGATAGCCGGCTGAGCAGTTAGCTCGTTGTGACTCACTGTAGCCTCCAATCTGCCCCGAAGACTAAACCCCATTCAGACTATTAGAACCTCCAGAGACTCGCCGTCACCTGCTGTCAGCAAACAGCAGAAACGTAAAGTTTCTCATTCAAATTTTTTAATTTCAGCCTTAACTTTTCCATGAGCCCTCTCCAAGTAGTTTTACTGGTGTTGGTTTAGATAAACCATCACCACAGTGTTATTGTCACATCATTTGTGATTTTTTTTTTTTTTTTTTAATATTATTATTTTTAATCACTGCTGTTGTCCCTTGTAGCTTATCCGCCAGAAGATGTCAAAATATTTCATTTAAAAACATGCTACACTTTTGTGGGTGTTTTGAGTCTCGTTTCCTGTTTAACATGAGAGTCTTCAGAAGTTTACTATCAGCTCTAACAGTGAACACGCAGAAGGAGGATATTTTAGTTTCTTAGTGACAAAATCACATTTACATTTAGATTGCACAGGTCTGAGCCCTATACATGCACTGCTAAATGTTGACTTTCACAAAGACGTAAATGTTACAACTATCCTCGTTTGTCTTCAGGACAAAACTGAATTATCATCAAAATCCAGTCAACTGTTTGTAACAGTCGTACTTTCCATTTCCTTGTCAGACGATAATTATTTATCTTTTAAATAGATCTGACAGTGATTCTGATAGTTTCTGTTGAATGTATGATAAATGTAGAGTTGGTGCTGTCAGCCTGGAGTTAATATTGAAAACTGGGGGCTACCAGGACTCGGCACTGATTTGCATGAGCAGAAAGAAGGCCAAATTTCGGTTTTGTGTGTAACTTTTGTGGGTCAAAGCTTGTAGACGGCTCCAAAGATCTGACAGCACAAAGTATGTGATAAAGAGGGCAGCTCCACAGGGTCGAACCGAGTCAAGTGCTGTGACCTTTATTCATCGTGGGCCGGTTTTGTTCCACATTGTTGAGCCAGAGAAGCGTTGGATATAAGAGCTGCGCCAGAGAATTATCTTGCACATGATAGTTTCTGTCTGGGATGGACTGGATTTGGCTGAGAGGAGTTTTTTTATTTAATTTTTTTTAATTTTCACTAGACGGTCTGTCTGATTCTACTTCGTTTTAGATTATGGATGTGCATTTTCTTCTGCTGCATTTCTTTTCTTTTCCTGAAGAGTCAGGAGATAAAAAATTCTGCGGTTTTTATCAGTTGGCATTGTGGCTTCCGAGAAGCGTTTTTCAATTATTGGACTAAAAATAAATATCACATTGGCTTTAAGGTCTCTGAGGGGAATTGGTCTGGGGGAAAGCGAATGTGCTTTGCCCTCTGAATGCCACAGTTTCCTAAAAAAGCAGTAAGAATATAGTAGCTCGATGTGATCTGGAGCTATAGATGCCCAGAAACCCTAGAAATCGCATAATGATAGGACATTGATCTAGTGTGTTGATACAGCGGTGACTCATTTAGACTTCACTTTGAGGTTCCTGCGAGCACGCATGCTGTTGACTGAAGATAGATCCTGTCGGTCTTATCAGTGGCTGAGATCAGCAGCGGGGCTCCAACCCGCCGCATCACAGCCAGTCTGTGCCAGAGATGTGCTCCTGATTCTCCGCCTGCCTTCATTTTTATTTTATTTTATTTTTTCCTCTGCATGGACGAAGGTCAACAGGAGCTGCCGTCACCTTTACCTGCCCAATCAAACTCAGCACACGCTCGCGCAATCAATTGCCTAAAGATGTTAATCTAAGATGAAATGTGGCGCTCCATCTTTAGTTTAAATTCTTCTTCGAATCAACAGCCTTGAGACAGCAGGTGCTCGGTGTAATTAATGTTTTTCAACGAGGAAGCTGAGCTCTGCTTTCTGTACTTCGTCCATGTAGTCTTTAAGTCTGACGTTATAGAGGGTAAACCACCACCAGCAGCGTAATACAGCAGTTAAGTGAGCTCGGCAGATTATCTGAGACGACAGATCTGGTTCCTGTGTAGAAGAGCGAACATAAGACTGTGTGTCTGCACAGGGTTGATGTGGCTGATCAATTTATCACTAAATAACTGGAGACCGATATCACAGAGCCTTTTAGCTGTTAAATGATAAAGCTGGTGTTTTAATATATTTCTTTTAAGGACATTCATGAAAATTCACTTGCTGGATTCCTCTTTACTTCAGGCCGAACTCACCCTGTTGGTGGTCCTCAGTCCAAAGCCTGCTGCTTTCTATTGACTGTGTCAATTTTTAAAAATAGGCCACCAAATATTACTTGTTTTAATAAAGTGCTCTCCGCTGTGTTTTTCTAGCAAGTGGAAGTTGAACAGGAATCAATGGGGCCTTTGTTGGGGACTATTTTTTATTGATGGATAAATATTTGCAGCGCCGGTTGGTATTTGCAGCAGCATTTAACGGTTGATGTGGGACCGAATCTAAATAAACTTCTGTGATCATTGTAAGAAAGGAACGAGTTCACTTCATTGTTTTGGTCTTTTCACTGGACTTCTTCACAATAAGAAATAAATATCGAATGGTCTCGGCCTCATTCTTTTTAAGCTTCATTCGTGAGCCGAGTATTGTCTGTATTTATATTTTTCTTCTTCTGCTCAAATACACAGGAGTGTTTAATAACGTCTGGTCGTCTGCGTACCTCTTCCTGTTTGTGTGGTTTTTTTTTGGTTGAGTTTGTGGTGAAGGGGACTCAAAAAAAATAAGTTGTATTGGTATTTCCGGCAGTTCCTGCAGGCAGCCAATAGAGTTAGATAAATGCCACAGATTACCCATGACCCCTGGAAATTGGCTTTCAGACCCTTTTCCTCCTGTGATCGTCACCATTGCATGTTGCATTTGCATAACCCCTCATCCCTCCCCATCCCCACCCCCACACTGTAAACTTTTTTTTTTTCCATTAAGTGCTAAAGATTTGCAGAGTCTGACACGAGTGTTGATGCAAAACAAAGTGACGGATTATTTTTATTGGCTGTGACATATTTTCTGCGCTCACAGATCATCTGCTGTGTGCTGCCAACAGCTTTCCAACACCTTTTACATCAAGGGCCATATTAGAGGAGTCTGTGAAGGGACTCTGTCATCCTTGAAGACACATTATACATTTCTCCTTCGTTAACGACAGAAAAGTAAACTGTCTTTGTCTCTCTGATGGTAGCAGTCTAAAGTGTTTGACGTATGGCTGCTTGCACAATATAGATTTCTGTTTAAAAAGCACATAAGAGCTTTCAGATGGCGTCATTGATCTGTACTGATCATTACTGGTGTAACTGCAGGATGTTTGTTAATCCTACACCTCCAGTTAATTCACAACCTGTGCAATCATGTCATGTTTTTTTTGTTTGGTTTTTTTTTACGCAATCTCCCGACCTTTCCATTTCCAGGAGCGTCGTTACTCTGAACTAAGTGTTGAAACGTTCTTCTGTTTTTGTTGTGTGATCAATCTGTTTGCTCTTGAGATTTCTAACAGTACACCAGACTGTTATTCTTGGAGTTACATCTGAAGCTGCAAGGTTTATTGTTTCGTGTGTTACCTCATTTTAATTTCAGCCTGTTTGTTGGTTCCCCAGGTCCATGGGGAAGGTGCATGGGCAGCGACTGTGGCCCGGGCGGCAGCCAAAGCCGGGCAGTCTGGTGCGCCCATGTGGATGGCTGGACGACGCTTCCCACCAACTGTGATCAGCGCCTGCGTCCATCCAACCAGGGAAACTGTTTCCGTGTGTGTGACTGGCACAAGGACCTTTATGACTGGAAACTGGGCGCCTGGAACAAGTGCGTGCCAGTGTCTGCAAGGACCTTTGGGGCCCCGCGGCCGTTCACATGCAGCGGAGGCGAAGAGGGCATTCAAACCCGAGAGGTGGGCTGCATACTCAAGTCAGACGGCTCCCCAGCAGATGATGCCATCTGTGAGTACTTTGAGCCCAAACCTCGCCTGGAACAGGCATGTTTGATCCCTTGCCCCCAGGATTGTGTGGTTTCTGAGTACTCACCATGGACATCCTGTTCCAAAACGTGCGGAACAGGCCTCAGGAACAGAGTCCGCAGCGTCTTGGTCCCTCCGCTTTTTGGAGGCGCCGTCTGCCCCAACCTGACTGAGTTCCAGTCCTGTAAACCGGGGCCATGCACGGGTCCGGAGGGCGTGTACAGCCTCAGGGTCGGACCGTGGAGCGCCTGCGCACTCCCGCCGACACGGACAGCACGTCAAGCAAAACGCAGGAAAGGTAAAGGCCAAGGGCTGAGGGAGCGGGCAGGTGTGAAGGATCCAGAGACCAGGGAGCTAATCCAGAAGAAACGAACCAGAAACCGCCTTAACCGGCAGGAGAGTCCCTTCTGGGACATTCAGGTGGGCTACCAGACTCGGGATGTGACCTGCATACACAGGAATGGGAGCGCTGTGGGAAGCAAGTGAGTTTATATCACATTACAGTTAAAGTGATTTGTGTTTCTGCAGCACTTTCTACTGTCTAACTCTTTAATCCTTCAAGGCCACTGATGGAAAAATCCATCAGAATCATTGATTTCATTTTAACAGAGGTGATGTATCCACACAGTGTGTTATCATCATCTATATGTACTTTACTATCTGCCTTTCTGTCCACATCATAATCCTCATCATGTGTCTGCTAAGCTGGGATGTTTAGGTGTGCTGGTCCTTTTGTCACTGGCTTTCTAACCGCTAAACTTGATGCCAAATTTGTTTTCCACCAAGATTTTCTTCTGGCTGTCAGGAGATGACACGTAGTGGGGATGTTTATCGGCTGTGTCTTTGTCACTGCTGTGCAGTCAGAGCAATGAGGCACAACATACCACAGTGTATTTGATGTCAACTTCCGAGGATGGAAGTGGAAAAGCAACTCATTTTATGACACAAAATCAATCTCATCCGACTTATTGTGGCACATTTTAAAATATGGTGATTCTAATGTTTTCTGTTGTTGTTGTTGTTGTTTTCTTCTCAAGGTTTTGAATGGATGTTATAATGAATTTCACAAACAAGGGTCACTCAAAATGTCATCTTGATAAGGCATAAAATTGCCACAGTAAATCTTTAACAGTTTACAGATACGGCTGCTCAGGATATAAAAGGCTTGGTTCACTCAAATGGATATTTTCACATAACTATCACACACTGCAGTTTCAGCTTCCATCAAGTTGAGATGAAGTGATAACCGTTTCAAAACAAAACTGGGAATTATTCATTTACGAGTGAGTCCTCTGATTGGCTGATCCTGTTTGGTTGGAAGGTGGGCCGGATGGGCCGAGGTTTGGGGCGTGGCTGGGACGTTTCTGAATACAGGAGGTGACTGAGCACTTTGATACTTAAACTACGGTAATAATATTGAACGTGACCTGATTTATAGTCAAATAAAACAGACGTCTACCTCTAGACTATATGGGACCTTAAAGGAGTCTCATAAAATGCTAAATTGAAACCAATCAAACAAGATAAGACCCGACTGTCTGATTGTCCAGAATACCAGCTGAGTGCCTCCATTTATAGTGTTGGTAAACCCAAGTGGGAACTTACCTCTCACCCCGTCTTTAATAATGCTCTGAGCCACACAATCACTTGTGCTGACACGCAGATCAAGCGGCTCTCAATCCCCGCTCATTTCTGAGCTGAGGTTTCTGCCTGGAATGTGCATCAAACATTCACTCTGCAGAAATGAGTCTGCCACCAGCCTGCAGAGGGGAAGGCGTCATTAACGCAAAGCCTTGGATTTTGAACCGGGGATTTAAGAAAGACACGACCGTCCCACAGTAAGTGTCGGGCTGTCGCTGATGTCAGACTCGTCTCCTGCAGAATCAGCCAAGAAAAGCACATTTTCACCTACTTGTTAAAGCTGTTATCGTTCATTGGACTTAATTATCACATCTGCACTTGCAAAACATCCAAAAAGGCAACGCAGTCAGGAAGTGTTCATGGATCCATCTTCTGTATGGAAACATAGAAGTAACCGTAGCCAAGGCCACTGCACCCAAGGACAGTGAGACAGACCAAAGACCAAATACAGTGACTCTCTTAGAAATACCAACACATCCAACTTTTCCTCACCCTGTCCTTGAAACTCTCCGTCCGTGTCTTCCAGTAATTTACGGTCGAGCTCCGGTGGTTCTATCCCACTCCTGTTCATCAAACGAGATACCGAAATCTCTTTCCCACAGATGTAGGAGGAGCAGACGGTGAATCTGAGATATGGTCTTACAGAAGACGTTAGCATGTTGGTACATCTATCAGATTCGCGTGGTTGTGAGAGGAGCGATCTGTATGGAGTGATCTGGCGTCTTCAGTGTGTGTGCTAATTCACCAACGCGGTTGTTAGCTCGAAGCAGTCTTCATTCAGCATCATCACTTCGCTCTGGGCTGGACGGCCGAGCGTCGGCCCACCGCGTCACCCCCGTCAGTTTGTGAACTGCCATTTTGAAACCTCCAGGTTTTCATTTCGCTGTAACCATGTTAGGGTTGGGTTTTTTTTTTTGTTTTTTTTATTATTATTTTTTTAAGAAGAAGCCAGTGATCAGACAGCTCGCCATGTGTGGTACAGTCTGTTGAGAGCATTATTTATAATGCGAACATCATGTTGTATTTTAGCCACAGAGTCTCAACATCAGTTCTCTCCACAGTTTGTGGTCTGTATACTAAAATAAAGAATACAAACTCTTGTCCTACAGCAGGATCAGTGCTGTCTTTTGGCCGACCGCAGGTTGATCCGAAAGAAGAAAGATCTTTAGATACAACTTCAACATAATTGTGGAGGAATCTTGAAACTGCCACTGGGAGTATTTACAGACGACATGATGTCGTGGAACATTTACATTTATTACATTTTCTGTCTTAACTGGCAAATTGAATTTTTCATCCGTGACGTGGAAAGTTTCATCACTCAAATATAAAAACATCCTTATTTACATTAGGCGGTAATCTGTGAATTAAACTTGTCGTGACAGCATGTACTCATGTTGCACGTGATGACACTCTGATTGCTACATCACATGCGTGTCACATCAGAAGTTCCTCCAAACAAATGTGTCTGTGAAGCTCTCGTCTCCTTCTCTGTTCCTCGACTGACTTAACTGAAAATGTCAGCGCTGATCCGCAGAAACTTGGATTCGGCGCTTTCATTAGGTCTCTGATCTCCAAGAAAGAATGAGCGATGGTGTCAGCAGAGCAAGCCTCCGTTCACATCACGTATCTGTCACATGCCACTATACTCCGAGATTTGATCAATTATGTACTAAATCTATTCATTAATGCTTTGTTGGTGCTGAGCTCTTAGCAGTGACTGGGATAAAATATTTCAAAGGAACCGTGAAAACAACTCACATGCCCTTAGGAACATAAATATTAATCCTTGACTTGTTTATTTCTTGTTCTGAAATATTCATAGTTGTTTTTGCCACTTTGGGTTACTGCTTTACTGGGAAGTTTGTTCCACTTTCACCAGTCGTGTCCAAGCCTGACGCTCTCTGAACATCCTGCTCGCTTCATTTCCAATTTTGTTTGATGAACATCTGTCTCTGGGCTTTAACTTTCTCCGCAGGCCACCACTCGTCCCCAGCAGCCCCCTGCCTGGTGTGTGTCTGTCCTGTTCACCATCACGCTTCGTGACCTTTTTGAAACATTCCTGCCACTTTCCGGGCGCATCACGTTACATCATTGCAGTTAACGCTGAATTTTGTGCCTCATCTTCTTTTGTTCAACTTCTCCTCTCAGTAGTTTTTTCTCCAGGGGTTTTAAAGGCTTCCTTAATCCCCTGACCCACATAGAATTATGTTTTTAGACCATTTCTGCAGCACCGTGTTATTGTGAGTGCAGCTCAAGTAATGAGCATGTGTTGAAATATGAGGACTCTGCAGGCTTTCAGACAAAAATACAGGCAGGCAGAGTCCATTGTTGCAATTCGGTGTGTAGAACCTAAAGCCTTAACAATGAACTTTTTTTTTTTTTTTTTTTTTTTTTATCTCAGACATCATCTCACTTATTTAAATAGAGAGTGATCGTGTCCTCATTCTGTCTCAATGACTGAGATGAAGAAATAATGAGTTCTTTTTGCAACTTTGAAATCTCCAGAAAAACGCTCGGGCATGCACACAACAAATGGCGAAGACTCAAAGGATCCGCTTGCAAAAATTGGGTCATTGGCTGCATTAGGGGGCTTTTTAAAACACAAGAAGTTCCATCTGAGACAGGAAATCGAGCCATCAACCCCGACGCCTCACACTCAATGTTTAAATACCTTATTGTGCTTCTCAGATGCAGAAGAAAAAAAAAAAAAAGCCACCCGGCACATGAGGCATGTTTGGCAGAAAGACAAAACCACAATTTTTCACAGCGTCGCTTCAGCACCACTTCAAAGGCTGCAGAGGTGTTTTAATCGACAAAGACGCTGGAGTTAGAAAGACAAAAAACACTCACAACTCGTGCACAGCTCACACATTTCCTCATTTATCCCAAAAGTCTGAGTTGCTGGAGGTGAAGTGTGGTGGCAATGTCTAAATGAGAGTTTTCTAAATGAAGCAGGGCTGTAATTAGCACTAATAGCTCGTCAGCTGCATCGCCTCGAGGGGAACGACATCCAGACTTAGCAGAAAGCTGTCGGCTTTAGTTAGAACAAATTTCTAATGATTCAAAAGGAGGGTGACGTATTCATTACATCTAAATGCTATTTACACCATCAAAAGATGTGTGTGAACAATTGATCAAGGGTTGTTTTGCTCGTCCTGACACTTACAAGTGGAGGATGCCAAGACACTCCTGTTTTACCCCGAATGTAAAAGTGATTATGCAGAACGTGAGTTAATGAAAGCAGCTAATGACAAAAAATGTGGCACCAGTCAAGGGGAGAGAGCGGAGCTTAGCCCGCCAGCCGTGGGGTCACAAATCTGCTGCTCCGACGTGTTCAGACACCAGAAACATCTCACAACAGTGACGAGAATACAAATAGATTCTTTGTCATCCCTGTACGATGTAAATAAGGTTAAGTATAGAGTATACATAAGTAGTAAAATACAAATATTGCACTAAAGTAGCATTAAACCACAGGATTTAATTTTATTCTGTCTTTTGTTCACATGGTGTGAAGCCAGCTGAGGCCAGAGGATAACAAACGGATCTGCCTCTGGAGAGCTGGGCGGCTCATTTACATATCTAATTCCCAAGATCAGAATTATTATTTGCTGAAAAAATTGGTCAGTCGGACGAAAGACATTCACTGATTCTTGGCTTTTAAATTTTAAACGCTTCAATTTAAATACACTGAGATTAATTCCAGTCATAACTGTACATTAAATACGTCTCACCAGCTACTAATCTTAGCTCACTACCTCAATTAATCAATACATCACAATATATCTTACAGAATAAAAGCAATAAAAACAACCAGCACCCTCCAACAAAAAACCCCAGAGCCATAAACTCGATCTAATGGTCTCAGTTAGATGTTTGGGAGGGTCTTCCTGAAGTCCTGCATGATTTCCACGCAGAGGAAACTGGTTTATTGTGGGAAATTCAGCCAGTTTGGTTGTGATATTATTCCACCTCTTATTCATTCTCATAACCTCTTCCCCCTCTTCCTCCCCCTCCCCCAGCCTCTGCTCACCCAGAGACCTGCCTCATACCGTCCAGTCCTGCGTCCTCCCCAAGGACTGCCAGCTGACCGACTGGGCTGAATGGAGTCCCTGCTCCAAATCCTGCATGGACCCCGAGTCCCCCAGAGGAAACCGCACCCGGAGCAGACAGGTCCTGCAGTTTCCTGTGGGCGAGGAGGCTGAATGCCCGCCGCTGGAGGAGTCGGAGCCTTGCGAGCCTCAGGGCACTGGCGTTCCGCCCTGCGCCACGTGAGTTCCCTCTGATGATGGGTGTTGGGTACAGTGGGGGGACTGAGCGGTGGCTTTTTTGTGTTTAAGTAAAAAGTGAAAATGTAGATGCTGCTTCGTAGATCGTTGCCCGAAAAAACAATCGCATGTTGAGTTGTGATTATTATTTCTCCTCAGTTATAAGATTGTCAGCAGCTTCCTCTGGTGGAAAACACACTGCAGGGACTAATTCTGTATTCCAGCAGAGCTCAGCTCAGATACAGTAAAATGAAACTGCATGATACTGAAGCTGCACACGTTTCCTGTTGACTTCCCTTTACTCATATCACCAAGTTAATTTGCTCTCCTGGGTGGCCCATGGAGGACCATATGTATGTACGTACGTGTGTCAGTGTGTTTTAGTGTGTCTGTGGGAGAGCATATGGAGATAGATTAGTATAAGTGCTTGGGCTGGTGCCAGACACAAAGTAGAGACAAATGCAGGGAGACTGTGAGGATATCTGAATCCCACAAACTCTGTCACACAAGATTCAGAGCTGAAGTCCTCCAGTTTCATCCTGTATCGTCTTCACACACCTTCTGCCAAATTACCAGTTCCCACTCTCATCCTGGAGTGTTTGATTTTATGTCAGACTGCTGATTTATCTCCACTGTATTTATAGAAACAAAAACCAAAAGTTCCTTTTCACACTGACACAGTGATGAGTAACAGGATGGATGAAGTATGACGACAGATTGTGATTTTCAGTTCCATTCTGTTGAGTAAATGGTTAAAAAGGTGGCGATGAAGAAAACTGAACCGCAGTGTTTTCAGAAACGCAAAAAAGGACTGAAGTGGTCGTAACTATGCAACAAATCTATATGTGCCAATGTTATTTCTGCAAGACTGTAACTGTGCTGTTACCCTAACCCTATCATCCACCCAATCCCCGGCTGCAGCTTCACCTGGAGGGCCACGGAGTGGAGCGACTGCCGGGTCGACCTGTTGCTAAGCCAACAGGACCGTCGACGTAGCAACCTGACGGGGCTCTGTGGAGGAGGCCTGCAGACCAGGGAGGTCTACTGCGTCCAAGCCAACGCTGAGCTTCTCAAATACCTCACCAGCCTCAGAGAAAAAGACAAAGGTGAGAAGAGAAGGGAGTGAAAATGCAGCATAATTATTGCCTCGAATGGAAAAACCCAGAAAACGATGCTTCCTCTGCATCATTCAGAGTGAATCTGCATTTGCTCTCGCCCACTCACTTCTTTGCATTGCTTTAATATGCAATTGCACCTCTTAGAGTTCACACAATTAGAGGCTTCATCATTCTGCAGCACATGGACCGTGTTAAAACTGCTGAAAACTTGCGATATAATCTTTAGTACTTCTCTTAGTTGCTAAAGTTCGCTCACGCCACAAAGGAAAACAGTTACTGGTGATCTTGTAATTTGGCCAACACTATGCTCTATTACTCATATTATCATTTATGTTTGTGGCCATATAGTTATGTGCATCAGCTGCTTTCCAAGATACAGATCTTCCACAGTTTTGAATGGGTGTTGAGGTCAGTCGAACAAACAAGGAAGATCATTACTGCTTCAAAATGCTGCGCTGCACGATGGTGCACCAGTGGATATGACTAACTCCATTCCTATTCCTGTCTTCCGTCCTTTTTAGATGTTCTTGTTTTGTTTAGTTTTTTTTTTTTAATAATATGTCCCAGGCCTCTTTCTTTCTGCGTCGACTAGTCTCCCTGACATGTCCTCTGTGATTTTTCTATCATTATTATTCATAGTAGTAACTTTACTTCCGTTCCCAATCAAAAAGCTAATAATAACCACCCAAATAATAATTAAATTAATTAAATAAATTAAAATATTGCACACTGAGTCAATTAATTAAAGCTACACAAAGTGGGGAAGTCACAAACCTACTATTTCTTGGCAGCTTGAGTAAGACTCCAAACGCATCATTATGTTCCACCTGAAGCGTTAAAATTTTTGCTTAATGTCACAGCTAACGATGTCGAACCCCCCCCCCCCCAAAAATAAAACAACCTTAACTCCATCACGAACGGGCCTGTTGGTTTGAAGAAAGAGCGTTTCGCCACACTAAAGTGAAGACCTCAGTTTCATATGTGCATCTCCACACAGCATGGTCTGAAACAAATCTGTTCAATTTTCAAGTTTAACTCCAATAAATTTGATCAAATGCTGTTACATGACAGCTAATGTGCTCCCCCTCCCATCACAGCGTGTCGGCCCCTCTGCACTCAGCTAAAAGTTCTCTTTCTGAATATTTGAAACCAAATCAGGAGTCATTTACAACAAGGATTTGTCTGCTCAAGTGTCCTACTGTGACTTGTCAGCGGTCAAAGGGGAAAGGCCTCCATTTCTGACACTTGTCAAGCCAGCTTAAGAGTCAAAGCTGCCCTCTTAAAGAGGGTGTTAAAGACATGAGTTGAGACTAAGCTTATGGAGTGCAACTTTGCTGATCATGTGAGAGAGTGACAAAGTCTGAGAGGAGGAGAGACGCTCCTTTTAGTTTTACCCCAACAACTTCTACTAGTGGTTAAAATTACTTAATTTGTGTAGAACAATCATGTAACTCTACAAAGTGCTTTAGAGTCAAACCAGAAATAAAAAAGTCAATAAAATGAGAAAATTATAATTCAATTAATTTGGAGTTTAAATAAAGCTGTTACAATCGTGTAAGATGAAGAGAGTCAAATTTAATTAATTTTGTCAAGTTGAGAAATGAAAATGTAAACAGTTCAGGAGTTAATTGTCAAACTTACGACAAGTCTGTATTGAGCTGTATTTGTTGGTCATTTTTGTGTTAATTTTTTTGTTTCTACACGTTACGTTTTGGTTCTTAATGTGTTTTACAGGCTCAGTTATTCCTCCAACCAGGAAACGGTCATTAGGGAGCAACAGCAGAACTTTTTATTTGAACTACTCAATTAAAAAACAAAACACATTTATACAAGCCGTAGATTAAAATGTGTGGAAACAGACTGTACCGACTGCCAATGAAAGTCTTAATGGCAATATTTCATTTTTATTTATCTATTAGTGATCTGGATACTTTGAGCTTTTTAAGAGACATCACAAAGTCGTTTTCTTTAGTTAAAGGAGCCAGTATAAACATTAGTTTTATATTTATACCCAGTAACTATAAGATATAACAGTATTGTTGTTGTAACATACAAATATGATGAACATGTGACACTTGATAGAATAATAATGATTTAAAGTTGGAAAATAATCCGATTATGCTAACATGATTAGCATCGGCGGCCGTCATTTCAGCCAATTTCCAAACTGAATCAATTTTAACTCTGAAAAACACATTTTTCCAGAATATATACATTTCATGCATGAACAGTATACTGAAGTGAGTTTTATAAATAATTAGTAGCTAAAATATATCTTTAATACAAAATTTATTCAGTAGATCACAAGTTTAAGGGATTTTATCCAAAACATTAGGAATGAATTTAGTTCCTACAAAAGTATAATGCATGAATATATTTTAGAGTATTGTACTTTATTTTTTGTAATATTTATTTAAGGGTTTTATATTTACCCCAAACTATAAAGTGTGACGTTGAAAACATTTCTAATAAATGAGTTGGCAGTGCCTCAGCTAATCTAAAGCAATGTTTCTCTGAATTAAATTTATTGGTGGCCCCCTCGGTTCTCCGAGTGTCTGCTCTAATTAAAGAATATTCTTCTGTCTGGTAGCAGGGATTAAATCCACAGACGGACAAAGTGTACTGTATTACATAAAGACGAATGTATAATGCAAACCCTGTGAGACTGTACAGTATGTCATAAAGTGCTATAAGGAATGTACGGCGGATGAGAGCACGTTTGCGTGCACCTGCAGATACCTGGAGTGATCGTACACTTTGAGCCGCCTGGAACTTGTTCGGATCCAGTTAAAGATTCATATGAACAAGCATGTTGAGACCGCCGCTGCCAGGATGGCCGTGCAGAAACATGTGACCTGTGTGTGTGTGTGTGTGTGTGGATGAGAGTTTGCACACACTCGTGCACACAAAGTTCTTATCTCCCTGGTGCAGGATTTCTTTTCCCTCCATTGGGGGGTAATCTTCCAGGATACCACTGAGACAGGGAGGCAGACTCAGGTGAAGTCTGCTGCAGCCAGCAGACTTCAGCGCTCTCCTTCTCCCAGTTCTCATGCATAAATATCACCATGCAAAAGGAAGGAGGATACCCTCAGGCCAGGATCTGGAATCAGTTTACCAACCCCCTAAATCTTAACCTTAATCTTCACGGGGAGTGACTCCAATCTGACCCCGGATCTGTATCTATAGCTGTGTAGCTGCTGGAGGGTGTAGATTCCTGCAGCACCACGTTTTCAGTTCGGTCACCTTTTCCGGGATCCGAACACAAGATTGACTTAAACATGAAGTCTGATAAAGGTGCATTAACTTCAATTCTTGACTCTAGCGAGCACCATTCTCTTTAGAAGAACAGAGTCGGCGGGATTGAGTCACCTGAAAATGTGGGTGACTGGAGTTGCAGGAAAAGGCAAAAAAAATCTGGTTATTAACTTTCTTTTTGCAGAAAAGGAATAACAAGGAGCTGGCGTCTGGACATGGTCGACTTAGCTTAGCATGCAGAAACAGATAGCCTCATCTGAAAAGGCCTGCAAGTATCTTTTAAGATGTCTTAGTTACACAAAACAACAATTCATGAGTTTTGTTCTTGACATTATTTCATTTTCTTCTCTGTGGCCAATTCCATTTTGATCTAAAGAAATAATACACAGGGAGACGATTAAGTGAAGAAAAAAGTAATCGACAAAGTAATCTGAATCCAAATGAAATGACATTACGCAGCTTATTGCTCTTCCTCCTACTGCTGAGGAAAAAACAGTTGATTCATCCATATCTGCTACAGTGAAATTACCAAGCAGAAGTTAGTTTAATGCCTTTATAAGCACAAATTGTTGTTTCATCTTCATTTTCCTTTTTATTCATCAGTTTCAGATGTTTTCCCTGAGAATGGCTGCGTATGCTAAACTAGGCTAACCACGGCCTGACTGCAGCTCTTTACTTCACACACAGAACAACGTTTATCTTTTCCTCTCTCTCTTGGAAATAGAGCTAAATAACCCCCCCCCCAACACTTGGAAAGTCTTAAAAGACAATGAAAAATCAGGACAATCAGGAGTTCATTAGCTGCCAAGAAACAACGCATTTAAATCTTCCTAAAGAACCGGGAGAAATTTTAAAAAGATGCTCATCAGATTTGTTTTGATTCCCCAACGCCGACATTTCCAACCTGATCAGATGAGATGATGACACAAAGTGTGTGTGATTTTTTTGTTTACAGACTGTCAGAGTGATTCTCAGAATAAAAGAAAAAAAAAGTCGGATTGTGTTTCAGCGTCGGTCTGACCTAAAGGGACGAAGGCGGAGGATCAGTCATCTGACTGTAAACAGCCAAGGTTACGGCTTCTCCCACTGTGGCTGCTGTTGTGTTAGTCTTTGTTTTTTGTCTCTAGTAAAGGCCCCCCGCCCCCCTTCTCTCTCTCCACGTTTGTTTGATACTGCCTCGGCCTCCCCCTGTCTGTGCGTAGCTAATAGCGCTATCTCCCCCCTGTAATTTCAGCGGGTCAGACCCAAAGACAGCAGAAGTCTAGTGTCCCCCCTCTCCTCTCCATCACCTTCCAGATTACAGGTAGGTGCCTTTAGTCATGCAGATAGTGAAGCCCCAGCCTCCCTCACTGTCCTCCCCATCCTTGTTCCTGTTTCTCCTTTCTTTTCCTTTGTTCTTCATCTATTTGGTTTCCTTTCTTCCTCCCTTCTCCATATTTATTTTTCTTCTAATTTTCTCTTCTGACTTCTGTCCTTGTCTCTTCTTCCTCTCCCCTCTCCTTCCTTTTGCTCTCCTAACTCCTCTCCTAAATTAAAAAAAAAAAAAAAAAAAAAAAAAAAGCGTCCATACCGATTTTCCCAACACGCTTCTGAAGGTTCTCACCACCATTGTGATGCTGCAGACTTATGGCACAGAAGTAAAAACACAAATTTGTGTTTTCACCAAAGCTCCGCTCTGCAGCACGTTATTCGCAGTGTTCAGTGTAGTTGCCAAATCCAAGAAAGGGATGAGTAGTATTACAACAAAGATCTGTTGTTCAGAAGAGTGGAAACTTTGAAGGGACTGGAGAAAAACTTTGTTCCCTTCACAAACATAATGTAGAAATTGAGCCGTGAGACATTTTCCACCACTGCAGACAGTAAGCCACATTCACACGAGGGATTTTTTCCCTCTGCTGTCATTTCAGCGCGTTGGAAAAATGTACTCACTGGGGAACACACTATATAATGGACTAATATAAAAAATAGATGCAAAGAATTTTTTTATTATTATTTGTGTCTCTCTTCGTCACACAGAAACCTAAACTGTGATGTTCCCCAATTCTGTATTCACTACTGGATTGATATCAAAATACTGAAGTCAATGTAGTTCCCCAATAGGATGTGGATTAACAGTGGCTCTGCAAACTCTGTATTTGACTCACAGTGTATTTATAAGGGGAATTAGCCATTTTGCATTTCAAAAGCTCCACTTACCTTCCCCAGTACAGTTCTGAGGGAATTATTATTCAACCCTCATGACTATGCGAGGCTTTAAGCTGTTAGATGTCTTGTAGGAACAGTTTGGATACAGGAAGTAAAGTGCCTTAGGTTGAACATGTGAAGAAATTTTGTTCCTGTCTGTGTGTATGTCCGTGGGTGTGTGTGTGTGTGTGTGTGTGTGTGTGTGCACGAATCACTGAGCGTCCGATATAAAAAAAAATGTGTTTGAAATGTATTTCTCGCTCGTGTGTGTTGAGTGGAGACCGCTCCGTCTTCACACTTTGTAGAGAAAAATCTTACAAATGCCTCGAAGGGGTGTTTTTAACTTTCATGCCGCCGCTGACATCTTTTCTAAGACCAAGGGTCAGTTTTCACAAAGAGGAGCCTCCTTTTATGGAGGAGAGATTTTGTAAAATACCACAACAGATGGCACCAGTTTACTAACTGTTCTCTTGTAGCATCAAATTAAAATGAAACGGAGCCGTACACTAACAGGAGCTGATTGGAGTAACAGAGCGTCATAAGCTGACTACACAAGACGCGTCTTTTACAATCATTTGTAAAATATGGCTCCCAACATCTGTTCTATCGTTGATTTTCACTTCAGAGTTGAACTTTTCTGCTTAATTTTTCAGGGAAGTTGAGTTATTGTAATCATCGGGACCTCATAATTAACTACCAAATTGAACGCGTAGACGATAATCCTCCATTTTAGAGGCTAATTGTAAGCTTTGATGTTTCTGCCTAACTAACAGCATTAGTTTAGCATTAACAGCTAAACTAAACATTATTAAGGTGAGCTCAAACTTCTAACAAACTCTAAAGCTGTTGATTCAGGTACTTGTGTCTAAATTGACCAAATTTCTTTTGCTATATATATTTTATTTTAGCACCATATCCAACACCAGCATGAAATGCTCTTTACATATAAACGATGTGACTGTACTTCTGTATTTGTGAAGAGTTGTCTCCGGTGATGGAAAGCCAGGCCAATGTCTTCTCTTCTACCGATGCTAATGTTAACTGGTTAGCGTTGCTCACTGTGTACATTACAAACTCTTGTCTCATAAACAAAGCTTGTGTAAAGTCACAATCATGATCGTCAAATTAGAGCAATAAACCACGTTGAGCGAAAGGTTTTTTCCGTGTTTATGTTTTTATGCTTTTATGCTTCAGCTCTGACAGCGTTCCTCGGAAAGACATCATGTTTGTGCTGTAGCAGTGGAAGTGCTGACCTGGTAGTTTAAAGGAACATTTCGACATTTAGGGGAAATATTTCCTTTCCTGATCGGAGCTTAGACCGGAAGAAACAGGGACGCGTAAAAGAATCTGCCTACCGCTTCCAAAGCTGAGTCTTTAACAGGTTATCATCATCTTACACTTCCTTTTTTGTAAGCATTGAACAAATAAATATCCAGATTTTAAGGTGCTGGTTGGTGTATATTGTTAATCTTAGACAGCCGTGCTGGCTGTCTGAGTGTTATAAATTCAGTCTATCACCTCGAAGGTCCATGCCACCACTCTCTTACTGGAGGTTCTCTTCTCCTTGACTGTCCTCATATTTTCTTTGAATCTCATCTTTTTTAGCATCGGATGAATAATAATGAAGAAAAAAAAAAAAAAACCCACAGCTGGATCACACAGTAGAGTAGCATGCAAGATGTGCATGCATAAATGCATCGACTCTGTCATCCTCAGAAACTCTGCACATCAAATGGATTCATCGTGTCACAGTTCAGCACAGAAATGTGACCTGCACGGTTTTCACAGAACTGTGTCTCTGCATTTTATTCCAACAATGTTCCTCGGTGGGAGTTCAAGACAGACATCACACTTACCAGCTACATTATGGAAAGGGCTTTTAAAGTCCTAACGTGGCTGACGGAGGGAAAACCAATGCCAAATCACACATCATGGAGTAAGCTTGAGCCAGGACATCGTCCCTGTTCTCCCACACCTTCGGTGCTGCGTTGTTGGAGCTGTCTTGTCTCTGGTGAGAGTCGGAGGGCAGGACACCACCGTGTTTTATGTCACTAGAGCCGGCGCTGCACAAGATAATCACTGCTAATTTATCATCCTGACATGCTACCAGGGAGGCGATAAACAAAACAAAGGGATAATAGTGTCTACTTCACAGACAAGCTTTGTTTTTGCTTTTCCCCCCACTGTAGCTCTCATCTTCCCTCTATAGGGATTTCTACGCCAAGAATAAAAGTAAAAAGCATTTCGCGTCCCTGGTTCCTGTTGATTGTAAGGCTGGAAATAAGGACAAAGTGAGACGGATCAAAGTGTTCATTTTGTATGCTGCTCATTTGGTTTTTCTTCTTCTTTCTCTGCGCAGCCTCCCGCCCGGTGGAGAACCGTCTCTGCGAGGGGCCGGTCCCCAACAGGTCCCAGCTGTGCCACATCCCCTGTCCCATCGACTGCGAGGTGTCGCCGTGGGGCGCCTGGGGGCCCTGCACCTTTGAAAACTGCGATGATCAAGCTGGAAAGAAAGGTGCGAGTGCGTACATGCAAATGGTTCATGTTTGAAATGTGTTGTGTGCCACATTTCAAACAGTCATCCATTATTTATGCCACTTATCCGAGCGCGGTTGTTGAGCAGCTGGAGCTAATCCTAACTGACACCGGATGAGGGCACGCCGTGGTCAGGTTACCCATCATCCACAGGGATATTTCAATTATGATTTATCAGTGATTGTGTGACATCTGTTTAAAGGACCTACATTATATATATATATATAAAATATTAATGTGAAAGTATGACAGCTCTCAGTCCGCAGAGAATTTTTCGCAGTATTCAGAAACTGAGCCTTAAAACCAGCCGTCAGGACTTCTGTGACTTTGTGATGTCACAACAAATCAGTTGCTCCCCTCAGCCACAAGCCAAGTCGAGTCCATCCAGACCCCGCGGCCCGTTCCTGGAGGATTTAGTTTCTCCAGGAATTTATGTGACATCTGCTGCCAACGAAGTAGTCGGCCAATCAGAGGAGAGACCTGGAGCCTCGCTTCTGATTGGCTTACCGAGCTGCTGTTGCTAGAGCTCCTGAGAGAAGCTGTAAAACCACAGCAAGATGGTTTTGGGTCCTTAAATCCACAGATATATCTTCTTATGGATATCAACACTTCAGATAAAACACAGTATGCTCTTTCCCCCATTGGGCATATTCACTTTCTTTAAAAAAAAAAAAAAAAAAGTAATATTCTTCCATCTCCTTCTTTTTCCTTCTGACGTTGAGCTAAATTCTGACAGTTTTACTTTGTGATTAAAAACAATCAGCACT
Organism: Remorina albescens; assembly: GCA_034769265.1. Classification (NCBI taxonomy): domain Eukaryota; kingdom Metazoa; phylum Chordata; class Actinopteri; order Carangiformes; family Echeneidae; genus Remorina; species Remorina albescens. The sequence goes on from CM068486.1 coordinate 3,009,457, forward strand.
TACTCGGTTCCTTTTTATTATTCCCACCATAATGCCAATGTATGCAATTTGATGTGGAAACAATAAAGTAAATGATTATGCATATTTCAGTAACTTCCATTGTGGTAAACAAAACAAAATTGAATGCACGGTGCAGTAAATGGGGATAATGCTTCAGCCAACAATATGTAGAATCTAACTTTATTAGTTAGTCTGAAAGGATTTCTTATACCTGCGATCTTCATCATATTTTTTTTACTCTGCCTATAACCATAGCATATATTTTCATGACGAGTTCAGAAGTGAACACGTCTACTCGTAGCAGGGCATTTTGTTAAAAATACATAAGGAACATATGTGTGAGTGATGGTTGGTGGCATAGAATAACATTTTCATTGCAAAATATATATATCTGTTCTAACCGCAGCTGTCAAGTCAATTCACAGTTAAGGCAAACTAAAATGTTCGTGCAAAATTAGACATAAATATAATGTAACATAAGTGAAAGAGCAATTAAATGATCAACAAAGCATAAAACATAATTTCACTTCTGATTTCCGCATGACTCAGTTCACCGGTCACACGTGAGTCGTTCATCTGTGACGTTATTGGAAGTAAAATCTCACTGCAACAATATGGGCGGGGGGAGACTTCCCAGTAGCCGGGAGCTCAGCCCGTTTTTCCTCATATTTCTAGTCGTATTAATGAGTTTTCTGAACAAGTCAGCCATCAACCCACAGCGGGCTAATCACAACCATCTATCATCAGCGGTGCAAGAAATACATAGAATGTTTACTTCAGAAGAAGTACCAATAAAACGGGTTGAAAATATTAATTACAAGTAAAAGTCCTGGGCACAAAATCCTCCAAACATATCTTCAGCAATTCAAGAATGCAAAGTACAAACTCTATGTCTCTGATTTATTATTATATGACAGTATTAAACTTTAAATATGAATACATTAAAATGGAAGCAGCACTTCAGTTTCAGCTGGAAGAGATGGAGCTTGTTCCAATTACTTTAGAAACATTTAGTCTGGCCATGGCCGACATGAGAGTCAACTCCCCCCAAAGAGTCACCATAAATCCAAAGGACTGTGAAATGGTAGAAAATAGAGAATTATTTATTTTATAGAAATGTGCACAACCTTTTTTTTTTTTTTTTTTTTTTTAAGTTACCCTCAGATTTTTATTTTTTATTTTTTTATGTTGTTGAGACATATTGGATAATGGGACCGATGTTATATAAATTTATCATGTTTTAATTTAAAATAAAACAGAAGCTTAACCAGTGGCTGAAATACATGTGGTGGGGGAAAAAAGTACAAGAAGTACCGTAAAATGTATTATACGTGTGATATAAGGAGTTACCTTCCATCAGTGGCTGTCACAGAAACGAGATAATGTGGTCTGTAAATATATTGTTAATAGATTTGTCGTCATTTTTTTGAATGAGCGTCTTCATCTTCTTTTGCATGCTGCAGGTTTTAAACTGAGGAAGCGACAAATCAGCAACGAGCCAACAGGAGGGCCCGGAAACTGCCCCCACCTGGTGGAAGCGGTGCCTTGCGACGAGCCCAGCTGCTACGACTGGCGGCTGGTCAGCCTGGATCAATGCGTTCCCGAGGACGAGAAGCCGTGCGGGCCTGGCACCCAGCTCGCCCAGGTCCGCTGCGTCAACAGCAACGGTGAGCAGACGATGGGACTCGCTGCTGACGAGGCCTTGTGCCCAAACCGAGCGCCGTCAGTCAGCGTTGTGTTCATTGACTGACCTGATCGAGCAAACTCCCCCTTTTCTATTTCCCCATCGATAGAGCGTGCTGCTGTGCTGTTGCTCTGCATTTGGGAGGAAGTGGAGGTCTGACCTTGTGTGAAAAATCCTGTTTTCAAAATGACCTCCACTGACCCCTCCAGCTCTGTACGTGAGCAGATTTCTGTGGCTGGACTGTTGGTTTGTTGTACATCAATACTGTGAGGAGACCCCCCCCCCCCCCCCCCACCACCACCCCGGTAAACCTTTCCTACTTTAATGCCTGCTCGGTCCAGCATTGCCGCCTCTCTCACGCTGTCTTTCTCATTACACTCTTCCTCTCTGTGCACGCACAATTAAACCTTACTCACACTGAATCAAATCAATCCTCTCTGGTAATCGGAGCACTTTGCTGCTCCTGAATTTTGCCACTCCTCTTTGTTATTGTAAATCTTTAATATGAAGGCCGGGGGGGGGTGGCTGAGATGCTCTTCAGTGTTTCCCTTTGCTTTCAGGGTTATTTACAGATGTTGGACAAAATAAACTATGACAGATTATTATTGAATTCAATTCAGTGTTTCTTTTTTTTTTTTTTTTTTAACATACCAGCATGTAAAGTTAGACAGAGGAATCTCATTGGCTTCCAAAAGTTCTCACTAAATCTTCACTTTATGATTCGGAACGATGACTGTGTTCGTGTTTTCCCCACTAGAGAGCTTGATTTGTCCTTCTAACATCGGCCACAATTCACAGCCCATGCATCAGCTGCAGGGGATTTGGCGCAGTTGGTCCGGTGGATACTCCCCCCCGTGCTGCAGGAGTAACAGAAACTCTGTGCTGTTCTTTCTCCCCCTGACTCTCCCTGATTGATCCCTCCCACGTTCACTCCCTCATCTGATGAAAATTGATTTGTTCTGTTTGGATTTTCAGCTCTGTTTCTTTACGCCTCAGATTTTTCACTGCAATGTTGGCAGTATATTTTCTGCGAGTGTGTCCCAGTCATAAAAGGAAAGGCCACACAGCCGGGCCCCAGACAACAATCGAAGGTCGATATAAATGTTATTGAAACTGGCTATTGATATTCCCCGTGCTGACTGCCTGCCCATTTAGGCAGAGAGCGGTTTCTTCTGCGCATGGTGGGTGTTCTGTTCATTCATGTTTTCTGTGCGGGGGTCTGAAATCTGTGGTTCCTTGTCACTTCTTATTTCCAGTCATGGTTGGTTCACCGCGTATCCGTCAAAGTGACATCTTAATGCAAAGTCAGGCCTGGTCTGACTTTTGAAGCTCGGGAGAATCTCCGCCGCTTGAATTCAGTGCCGCCATTGAGAGATTTCCATTTTTCTTGGGCGTGTGCATCACTTTGAGCATAAAAATATCCTCTGCTTGGTTCACAGCAGCACATGAGGCAACATGGATGGAATATGTGGGTTAATTTCATTCACAATAGGTTGGTTCAGAGAGGTTATTAATAAAACATGAACAGTAGTGTTAAAAAAAGAGAAAGAAAAGAAAGAAGTGTGGCTCCCATGTGGATTTGCTCTTTGAATGTTCAGTGCCACTTTAATATGGAGATGGAGCAGAGTCAAAAGTGCATCGGGATGAATATTCTACAGTTAATCCACAAAAAAGGCTGATAATAATCAGCTGTCAACATTCATATAAGTAACGCAACTGAAATGTTTTGAATTATTTCTATACCAAAACACATCTCTGGTAAATCCTGGAACATTGGATCAACCCAGAGATATTCAACATTTCTCTGCTGTTACCTATTTGCTCTGTTTACTGTATTTATTTGGGATGCTTTTACAGATTTAGTCTGTGATGAAATATTTGGTCTATTTATCATTCTTCTGCTCTCATAAAGTAAACCTTTGATTACCTGAAGCAGCAGAGTGCAGAGTTACAGCCCGGTGAATCTAAAGGACAACAAGAAAGAACTCCTCCCTTCTCTGCTATCCATCAAATTATATTTGTATCCTCCAGAAGTCTCTAACTGAGATGGCAGTAATTTTCAACGATCCTTGGTCAAGAATTGTTCTTCAAAAAATGTCAAAAGACTCAGAGCGAAGGAAAAAGTTCTCGGTTGCAAGTAAAAGTGCCGATACAGTGATTTAAAAAGACTAGATCAGTATCAGGAGGAAATTAATCATCAAGGGCTGACAGAAGAAGCCAACATTGTCCTCAAATGACCATTTAAGGTTGGATTAAAAAGCAAGTTAGTTCCCAGAGACTCCTGTGTTGTCCAACCACACAGCAGAAATAAAGTCTGCTTCAAAAGCAAAAGTTAATTTCCTCCTTCGTGACAACTGAATGTTTATATAAAAGTCTGTGGTTCAAATGGAGAAAATACTTGTCAAAGGATTTCTACAGTATTCAGCTTCAGCTTTTGTTGTTGTTGTTGTTTTGTTTTGTTTTTTTTTATTGAATGTTTACAAGTCACATCTGTTCATATTTTCCTGTGAAATTTTGTGGAGTGTAATGGGAAAATATAAATAAACAAGTAAACAACAGGTGCAGCCCGGAAATGACTCGGTAAAGGAGTAAATCTGTTTGGTTTTTTTTTCTCTGCACAGAATCTCCTCAGCCTGTCGTTTACGAGGCAGCAGGTATTATACACTTATCGTATGTTTCGAATCTGCGCTTTCGTGTCTGCAGATTTCCATCTAGTTTGTAAACCAGACACACGATGCGAGCGAAGAATGCCAAGTCGGTGCTTGTGCCAGTTTGGAGAATATCCCTCCTAAGTTGTGTCGGGGAGAACAGACGTCTTAAGAAAACAAGCACGTCTCTGCAATTTGAAATGGGCTGTGTGCTTGACATTGTGCTATCAATTAAGACACACAGCTGTTCATTTTCTCAGCTGCTCCTGTCGTCTCTGTGCTGAGGTGCAGTTTGAGGGGGATAATTGATTCTTCCAATGAATCTTTAAGCCTTTAAATGTATTCTCATCGCCCGAGTTTGAGAGTGAACTTTTATCACGCAGAAAAAAAGAAATGAAGCCACACCAAAGTAACAAAACTGAAGATCTTCTACTGTCTCACAAATGGCTGTAAACTTTTGTAAAAGTCTGCCTCCTCCTCCTTTAAATATTTTCACAAAAGATATTAAGGACACAGTTTTACACATTGTGATGGACCCCATGCTTTAATTTGGTTACATAGACCGATATAAAAATAAAGAAATCATCACATCTCGCTTTTAAACTTTATGCAGCAGCTCAGTTATACAAGCTGGATAATAAATGAACAATGATGTCGTAATATAATAATAATAATAAATAGCAGGTTTGATCTCTCATAAAAAGGTGATATGTATCATAATATATAACTTATTCAGAGGGTGATATCTGTACAGCACCTCTAATAGAAGAACAAATTCACTGTAATGACCAAAAGTCATTAGTCTAAAAGTAAAAATCAGCGTAATATTACTTGATAGTCGTTCCCACGGTGTCCTAATGTCACCCCATTATCACTGAGAGGCTATTAACCAAATATAGAATCAACATTTTTCCACTGTTACTGTCTTGTTACCAAAAAAATTACATAAAATCTGAATTCTATCTGCTGACCATGACTGGTTGTACACAAGAAGTCAGATTGTGTTGAAGTCTATGGGAAAATGGCCACACTTCTCGCTGAATGATTCCTTCTGTTGCGTCAGAACGCAGATCTGCCCGACAATCAGGATCAAGTGCAGAACGAGATTTCACAAACCAAAGGGGAGTCATCGGCTTCAGTCTTTGACCTCTGTGTTTTTTTTCTTCCTCTCTGCAGGAGAGGGGGTGGACAGAAACCTCTGCTCGTCCTCCCCAGCTCCGGAGCCCGTGCCCTGCGAGGTGCCTTGCTCGAGAGACTGCGTGCTGAGCGACTGGACCCCCTGGTCCACTTGCTCCCAGACCTGCTCCAGCAAGACCATCGAGGGGAAGCAGATGAGGACCAGATCCATCCTGGCTTACAACGCCGGGGAAGGTGAGCCCCCGCCTATCGACAGTCCACTGCTCCATCACGTATGGAAATGTATGCAGATGAGGGCTGGATATTGGCTCAGTCGTGGCCTTTCAAGTCTGCCTCTGCTGTCACTCACTGGATGTCTGAATTTCACACTTGTCTGCATGTGCATTTGTCCTCATCTCAAACAGTCTGCTTATCTGTCCTGGTGATTATTTCTGTTGGTCTGTCTCCTCGCCTGACACACTCTTTTTTTTTTTTTTTTTAATCTCCTAAGATAATTTCTTTGCATATGCTTGTTCTTTCCGGTTTAAATTTATGTGTGTTTGTGTCTTTCTTTTTTTGTCATGTCACCCAATATTTTCCTGTGTCTTATCTGGGTTTTGTGTTTTCCTCTCAGTCACTGCCATGGTTGTAGCCTGGATCACAGTGATGGAGGGTAACGTTTGTAGTTAGCTGGTAGCCGTCTGTTTCCAACCTCTCCCTGTGTGTCTACTAGTCACAAAAAGAACATTTTTAACGTGTTGTTAGATCTGAAAACTATTCAACATTGTCGTGACAGCTTTAGGGTAACTTATAATTGATTTAGTGCCTCGACCAGTCGAGTCAAGGCGTTCTGGCCGTGTGTGAAATAGCCTGATTGTCTTAGCAGTTTCCTGAAGTTCAGCAGTAGTATTAGATTTTGTACTGAATATCTCAGCTGCCCCATTAACATATCCAACATCTCTGTTCATCAAAGGTCTTTCACGGGTGCCGAAGTTTCCAGAACTTCTTGGTAAATCTTTGACTGTAGCAGTTGTACTTGAAGTAGCTGTAGAAAGGATAAGAAATAGAAAAGTAGAACTGTATTCAAGTATGTTCTTGCGCCTATTCAGTCACATTTTTATGAGCGCACGTACTCGGCAACAATACCTGAAGAGAAGCTTTGTCTCTCCATAACAGGTTCCTCCTGCAAAATAGATTATCTGATTAGATTTTGAGCTTCATGGCAGATTAAGCAGCTGCTGTTTTGCATATTAACGAGGAAATAAAATTGTTGAAACTTCAGGAACTCAAAGCTTTAAGGCACAGGCTTCATATTAATATGCAACTAAGAATATTTCAACTCCAAATCATGCACAAATTTAAACGTTAATAAGCTTAATTAATGACCTGTTTAGCATAACTGCTTATACTGAATCACATGCTGATGATGATGGGATTTTATGAAGCCCAAGTGCTTCGTAATATTTGGCATTCATCATCTAAGTCATATTCAAAATGCACCCTAAGTGGCTCCATCTCCAGTAAATTGTCATCCATCCTGCAAATGTGAATATGTTTATAGAACTCTCACTCACATTACTTTTAAAAGTAATAATCAAATGCAAAACCACCTGCTTCCAGTTTAAACTTAAAAAAAAAAAAAAGGTTACAAAATGAGCTACCAGAAAACACAGATGGTCATTTCAGAGTAATGAAATTTAGCTGGAATTTCAAATGTAATAACCTTGAATCAAAAGATTTTCTGATATAGGACCCGATGACTGTTTCAGCCCTGACTGCCACCGGTTGGCTGAAAATAAGTTCCCGATGTTGTTTATCATCCCATCAAGCTGTTGATGTTCCTCCACTCTTCCCATTTTCCCCTTTGTATAAGACACAGTCATCCCCAGTAAGCACCAGGTAGACTGTGATTCAGGCCCATCTGTGCGCACGCCGCCACTCATTACGTCGCTGGCTTCCTGTCAACTACGGCAGGAAATACAGGTGGAGAGGACCCGCAGTGCTGCAACGCCTCTCAATCTCTGCTGAAAGCCTTAAGTGTCGGCAATTACTCTTAATAGTAGAAGGCTCTTTCAGTCCGTCAACCCAACGACTGACTGACTGTCTGACTGTCTGTCTGCTTCAGAGGCGAAATCAGACGGAAATGAGGATTGTAAAGGGGAAGGATGGAAACAATAGATGTGGTTTGTGCTGGCAGATCTAACGCACTGAAATCTGACCTGAACATTAAAAGTCTTAAAAGAAAACCTAAATCCCTCATTATAGCTTGAATTGCAGCATGTGAAAGCATTTATATATCTATATTATAGTTTTACTTTAATGTTTAATGTTTCTTTTAAGAAGATAAAACAGCTACTCAAAGAGTTTCCTGTTATAGTCAACAATTTACAACTTTGAATAAACATGACTTTCTCTATAAAATGGAATGAACGGCATAAACACGAATGAAAACAAATGTTTCCTCTTCAGTATATTTTCTAGGCAGAAAACAACAGACGTGTGCAGCGACAGGTAAAAACTGCTTTAGATAAATATTTCAGAGAGACAAAAGGAAAAAAAAGTTAATCGGTATTTATACTGCCGTTTTTCTTGGGTTTAAATTGATTTCTTAGCAGCACCTCGAGATTATCGAGCATGTGTCAACTTCACACCTCCAAACATTTCCAGGATTATCCTCATCAAAGTTTCTGGGAACAATAGCTTCCAATACACTCAAAACAAGCGCGTTTTAATCCCGGAGACACGGGGCAACAGACGAAGAGGATTATGCAAAGAGCGAAAAAGTGAACATCATAAATAGACGCAAAATACATGGAGGTTAAAGCTAATGATCAAATAAAACAGAAGATTGGACAGTGGAATGAGAGCACAATGACTTCTGGAGCCTTTTTCTCAGTTCAGCATCAGAGATCAAGAGGCAGCTGCATTTAAATCAATCAACCCCCGGGAAACAAACTCACATCTCCTGAAACTTCAAACCGGCTCGTTTATTTTTTCGTCAGAAAGATGTTTTTTCAACATTCCCCGTGTCATTGTTCATAAGAATGATATTTTTTCCGGTTTAATTCGATGTGAAAGTTGAAAATCTGGGCGTTTATATTTTCATTAAGCTGCCGCTGAATTTAAACACTCAGATTAGAAACAATTTATGGTTAGTTCCCACTTGTGTTAATACAATCCCGGTGCGCTCTGTCAAAGGCAGCTATTAGCATTTTGTTCTGCGCTGTCAACTTACATATACGAGTGGAAAGCTGTTGAAGGTGTCACTTAAACAATCGAACTCCAGGAAACGCTCACTATAAAGGTGCTCTCATGTGTGGGAGTGCAGGTTATATTCAGTAAGTTTCACTGATCCGGAGAGTTTCAGGGAGAGAAATAGGTTAACAGCTATTGTCAAACGGGTGGTGCTCGATTTAACAGAGCTCCTTACTGGAGGAAAAAATGTGCTTAAGCCCCAAGTCTGAACAGCAGGTAACTCCAGACATCATAACTCCAGACTGGAGTCGAGATTTTTCTCAAGAAAGAAGACAGCTCGAAGCAAACTAACTTTTTATCTCCTCACAAGGTTATATAAACGCTAAAATTAAATAAACCCTCTGTCTGTGTAAATAAGATCATGTTTACTAAACAACTGAATCGAAAATTCAACTTCCTGTTTATGCTGGTTTTGGTCTCCACCACTCTTTTTTGTTGGGCACTGAGAGTGAACCAGAACAGAAATGTTTTGGGCCATAAAGCCAATAAGAGAATGGGACGTGTACATTTGATCATTCTAATTGGGTTAGTCGTGAGAAAGTACTGATGAATGGTTTAGTTTTGATTTCTACACGAGAAAAACTCATTCTTTGGCCGTCTGGTTCTCAGGTGGCGCCCTCTGCCCCAACAGCAGCGCCCTCCAGGAGGTCCGCAACTGCAACGAACACGCCTGCACGGTGTACCACTGGCAGACGGGGCCGTGGGGCCCCTGCACCGAAGACCCTTCCACTTCCTCCCTCAACACCTCCACCAGCGTCCGCGCCGGCACCAACGGTCCGGGCCCCTGCTCCATGGGAATGCAAACCCGCAAAGTGATCTGCGTGCGGGTCAACGTGGGACAAGTGCCTCCTAAGAAGTGAGCTGTTTTCGATCTCATTTATCCGTCTGACACTTTTACACGCTCGCTTTCAAACTGCCGTGTTGGTGCCACCGATTTTTGTGCAGTTAGCTTTTTCCCCGCAGCAGTAAATTGTTCAAATTGTTCACCTTTCAGATGTAAAATCCGCTCTCTTTGAGCACTAGTTCCCAATCATGTGTCATCGAGATCCAAAGGCATGCACGCTTTAATTTCAGAGAAATTCCCAAAACTGCCGATTTTAGCGATTTAGACACTTTCATCCGAAATGGGAGAAAGTAATCTGTCGAATCTTGAGGTGAGATTCAATGAAGAGGAGACAGAATGAGCTTCAGCAGATTTTTCATTAGTGAATCGTTTTTTTAAGGATGAACACAGAAAAATTTTAATTTAAGAAGCCCTTCTTACGATGCCAGGTCAAACAGAGATCTGAGAACATTTCAAAACTGTTCACAGAAGTATTCTATCTGGAACAACATCGGTGGTAAGCTGCTCATGGTGAGACTGAAGGGTATGGGGAGAGGTGTGTTCGTGACATCTGGAGTGAGACTAAAGGAAGAGTCAAGAAGTGAGAGACAGATGAGAGGTTCAACAGTGGAGGAGGCAAACCTACAGCAGGAGACCAAAGCTAGTCAGAGGAAAAGAAACAAGCCGAGCAGACTCCACGTGAAGTTACTCCCAGTTCATATTTTCCCCACGCAGGCGACCACAGATAAATAAAAAATCTCTCCGTCCCTGTTAGCCTAATTAACCCTGCCATTTCGAGGTCTGGTCATTTCTCATTGATGATAATGACAGTAATTAAATGGGATTGATACTTTAAGGCAGTCGAGAGACAAGATGTTTGCAGTGAGCTCTGAAGACCACACTGCATGAGGCGGATTGGAAACCAACTGTCAAGCTTGCTTTGACATCCGCCGCAAAGTTCAGCTTCCAACTTCCAGCTTGACTGATTAACTCCACAACATGAGATAAAGGAGCAGGTCTGCTCGTGTCATGTTCTGTACAAACGACAGCCGGAGTAGACTGATTCCTGAAAAATAAGGGCAGTGTATATTCTCCTTTGTTAAACTAGTCACTCACGTTAGGCCGGTAGATTCTTCTACCTCCTGTACCCCCCCCCCTCCAGGCCCAGTTATCAGTAAGGAGAGGATGGGAACATAAATTACTTAAAGAGTTCGGAGTACGTTGTGTACAAGGGGAACGTGATTCACAGAGAACACCGCGGGATAAAATGAAGATTAATGTCCAGTTCAGTGGGGGCTGCTTCAGCGGCTGACCCAGCCACAGCAGCTGCACTTACTGTGTTGCAGAATAAAGGTCGAAGTCAAGCGTGTCTCTTATTATACTTTTTAAACAGAGCAGAGGCAAACACAAGCTCAGTGGGCCGGAGAAAAGCTCAGGCGCCTCGAGTAATGAGGGGGAAAAAAAAGTAGTTTCAGTCGATTTGCCTCCATTATCTTTTGTTTTTTCTCATCTATAACGACATGTAACGTGGAGAGATGTTCGTTCTCTGAAGAGTCACAGATGCAGCCTGATGGTTCAGATCTCTCCAAGTCGTGCAGCACGGAGATGAGACCGAAACATGGCTGCTCTCTGAAGACTCCCAGCGTGTCTGGTTTTATTTAAAGTCAACTTTATTTCTCGAGCGCATTTAAATCCAGCATTGAGCTGTACAAAGAGCAATTAACGTAAATACATACTATGGATTTATAATATTATATATTATTAGGAAACAACTATTGCAAGAAAATATCAGGAGGAAATACAACATATAGATATAACAATGAACTCAAAGGTTCAAAAGCTTAAAAAGGCCAGTGAATGAAAGCCCAGATTTTAAAATAGAGCTAGTGGGAGGACTTTTGATCTCAAATGGCAACTGGGTCCATTGTTTTGGAACCGCAACTGCAAAAGTTCTGTTAACTTTTAGTTTTAGATGTGATTCTGAGGTACATTAGGCAGCAAGTGAACATTTTCCTCTCAGAGTTTGTATTGGAAACAGGAAAAATGGTCAAATTTAAGGACGTGAGAAACTCGACCGGGGCAGAGCATCTCCAAACCTCCTGCTCTGTGGGATGCCCCCCCCCCCCCCCCCCCCAGAGTCAGGGGCTTGTTGCTGGACCGTGTGGTCTGGTCCAACAGAAGAGCTCAACACTGGTGGATAGATGGTCAGGTGCACTAACCTGGGAGGGAAAGGGACCATGATGCATCATGGGAAGAAGACAGTCTGATGCTTTTGACAGAAGCTTTGCGTCCTAACTTTGACTCCAGACGTTCACAGGTCTAGTTGAGTCCAGACCTCGATCACTGCTGGTCCTGATGTTAAAGCTGCTCAGCATGTTGAACAATATATCCTGTCAGTCCAGAAAAAGAAGGTGACAAATAAACACGATGAAATATCATTTGTAATAACTGCAAAAGAGCATCATCTTGTAACAGTCTTCCTAATGAGGAGTGAGAAGATTTTGCCTCTAAGTGCCCACTCAGCCACTCAGCAGGTGGTTTCTGTGACTGACATGAGCTGAGTCGGACTGAGGTTCAGAGTAATGAAGGTCCCACACGCCATTTTAGTTTTCAGCCTTTATGTCATTTCATAGGGGCAGGTGTTTGTACGCCACTCCGGTGATATTCATTTACCGCAGGATTTCCTCTGTTTCTCTCATGTTGCTGTTATTGCCGGGTTTTGTTTTGGGTCGTTTTTTGTTGTTGTTATTTTTGCTTGCAATGGATGAATCAGTGTGACACTGCTGTGGTAACGGAAATCAAAACAGTCCATTAGACCAAACAGCACAAATAGTCAGGCTATCAGAGGGTGTGTAAACAAATCCCCACTTTCCAAACCACTTATTTAAAGTGAAAACTGCAGACTGTCGTCCAAACTGTTCATCGGAAGCATGAGCTCCTTCATGACTTTGCTTTTTGATTGCAAGATCACCATTTTTTTTTTTTTTGGTTTTTGTCCAGATATTCATGATTCCCAGAAGAGGAATCCTTCTGGCTGTCTTGTGCAGGAGGCAGGTGAAGGTGAAATATCTCCATATTGACCACATCGAATAGGAAAGCAAATCCTGTTGGGTCATCGAAATCAGATAATTCATCCTGTGACTCTTCCTTTATCGCCACCAGCAGTTTGACGTTTGTTGTTTGAAGCGAAATGTCTCAATAGCTTTTGGATGAATTGCCCTAAAAATGAATACAGACACTTGTGTCGTGTTGAATTTATTCAATTAAAAATCTCAATTTGTTCTTTATAACCAGATAACAGCAGACGTGCTGGCAGGTCATCTGCCGCTGACTTTTTCAGTTATCACTTCAATCCCACAAACTCAGCTTGTGTCGCCGTCGGGCATCCAGTGGAAAAACTGGATGCCCGAAGTATATTTAAATTGTTGCACTGTAGAAACCCCCCCCCCATTTGATTCCCAGCCAACTGGATCCTTTCCTTCGTGTCATTCCGATTCCATGTCTCTCTAAACTCGCTGTATCAAATAATAACAGAAAAAAAAGAAAAGAAAATGTGGATTCCGTTCGGGTCGGCAAATATGAACTGAGCTGGTGAATAACAGCATATTAGCGTTGTCATTCTGTGTATGCTAAATGCTAAAGTTAGCATTCACAGTGCAGGGGGCATTTGTGGCTGTCGCCAACCAGTGTGAGCCTCAGAGCACCTTCGCTTTATTTTGGTGAATAAAACACGGTGTGCTGGAGGAGAGCTGTGCCAAGTATTTTCATTATGATGAATATTTTTAGGAGAAGAACAAGTGTGCTACCTTTTGAAGAGGCAAGGACACATTGGCAAACATTCAGAAGTCAGAGTGTCTCAACACAACCTCTTGACATTAACAGGTTTAATCCTTCCTGAGGGTTTTTTTTTTTTTCTTCTCCTGTACAGACACACAAATATATAAATATATGTGAAAAGTTAGCAGTGTCCTCGGGTTGTTCTGTCTGGACTTAGAGAGTAGAAAATTTGTTGCATCGAGCAATTTCGGCATGTTGCTTCAGCAGTTCAGCCGGAGTAGGAGAATCGTCCCTTGGATTTTCACTTTCACAAGAGTTTGCTGAATGAAAGTCTTTACGGTGATTTAAGGATGAGACGTCCACATTTACACCCCTGAACACTCTGAACTGTGAGGCCTAAAAAAGCTCAGAACAAACATGTAGCTCCTGTTATACTGCTGCCATGATGGATGGATGGATGGATAGATTATAAGGTGAGAAGTATATTTAAATTGTTGCACTGTAGAACGGTCCAACTGGTTCACAAGTCAGCCATCTTAAATTGTACAGCCTGGGGGACAAAAGGCTTTCCCAATCTGTCTGTGGAGCTGGACGGGGACGGCCGAATAAACTCCTGCCAGGTGAATCTGCGGCGCGCAGAGTGGTGGCTGTGGTCCAAGCTGGCGAGCAGTTTATCTGGTGGCTCTTGTCATGAGGGAGTCCAGCCATGTGGCGTCCTTCCTGTCATTGCTGCATAGATTAGAAAGGCTGGTGAAGCATTAGGAGTCGTCTCTTGCTAAAGAGCCCAGAGATGCTAATAGAGCTCTCCCGTCCAGGTGACCTTGTCCTTGACGACCTTATCTTCATCCACACCAGGTAGGCGTGGATGTTAACAGACAAAGGAAAGTTGTGATTTTCGCTGTTTTGGGTACAGGAAAAAAAAAAAAAAAAACTCATCTGTCTTGAGCGCCTCAGTTTCAGTCCGCCTTAAGGCAAAAACAGAGACTGACAGATTCTGAGTCTGTCAAACAGAAACGTCTTCTCACCTCCATTCACGGACCTAGGTGTGCTCTCCGGGCTGCTGAAGACGCTGCTCTTATTCTGCCACTACTCAACCTCGGCTTCGCCTCACTGTCTGCTATTATATCCTTTTGGAGGCACTCTGACAGCTGCAACCCCTTCAAAGGTATTTGTTCTCAGAGTCTTGAGGTGGAGGTGGATTTTCATCAGGCCGCAGTCGTTGGCAGGGGCCCAGTAACTGGCTGTGAGCCAGCACAACAGGAAAAAAGGTCTCTGGGTGTAGAACATTGCTCTTTTATTGTAGTGGTGAACACATAAAAGTGTTTTGGTTGTTGCCCAGAGCTCTCTCCCACACACACACACACACACACACACACACACACACACACACACAAACCATCCCCTCACCCCTTCAATGACTTTGACACTTCAATTCACAAGGACAAATGTGGCCACCAAGATGGGTCCAATTAGGTTGATTGCCAATTAGCTGCGTTTGTTAGAACTCTTTTATAGCAGACAATCAGCACTTTGATAAGCATGTTTTCAAAGCAACATGAGACCGTTAAAGGAGCTGGAGGAGGCAGCAGCATCTCTACACCGGTTCAACGAGACAAAACAAAAACCAGAACGCGTTTAATATGCTGACAGGAACATTTTGGAAAATATAATGGCAACATGAACTGAACAAAGACTGCAATGAATCAAAAGTCAACAGTAACGAAGGACTGTGAGGGTGAAAATATATTTTATTGGTATCCAGTTTAACAAGACTGTCTTCGTAATAAAGCCGGTATCGGGAGAACAGTCATCCTGCCCTTTTGTCTCTCTCCGGGAGATTTAACAACCGTTCGTGCTTGGCCTCAGGTGACTCTCAACTACTTTTGTTACAAAAGCCAAGGAGCTAAAGAACCAAGTGGTATCTGCTTCTTTCATTACGACTCTGCAGAAGTTAAATACATTGGTCTCCCCTTCGGTCAGAACTGATTAAGTCCACTCGCCCCAAATCCAAAATTTCCTGGATGGGCATGAACTGGTTGAGAATCTTCACAGTCTTAAATGAAGCCACTGAAGCCAGTGAGGACGTCAAAAACACTGCTGAGGTGAAATAGGTTTTGTTTCATTTGTGGGAGTTGTTAGTTTGATAGCACAGTTTGTAGTAGTTTTGTAAAAAGTTTCTGAAGTGTGTTTGATTTTGGTCTCACCCTGTAAATTTGACAGAC
Source organism: Remorina albescens (assembly GCA_034769265.1). Lineage (NCBI taxonomy): Eukaryota > Metazoa > Chordata > Actinopteri > Carangiformes > Echeneidae > Remorina > Remorina albescens. Next base: position 3,024,982 of record CM068486.1, read on the forward strand.
CTCAATGGCAAATGTCCCAGCTGTGTGTCAGCTGTGTTTAAAAACCATCTGGATGAAGCTGATGCTCACTTTGTTACACCTCACTTTGATAAGTAACCTTTTATATATATATAAAAAAAAGCATCAAAAGATGCCAAATTGTGTTCATAACTCACATGTACATGAAGGGAAATAGTCCAAAAACTGACATTGTTAAAGATGAAGAGTTGACGGTAACCAGCAGGGATGTTTAAAGTAGACAACACACACATTTGTTGTCACATTTTACTTCCAATATATCTTTTATATATCTCTGAAAACCACAACACACACAGAACACACAACAAAGCAGTTCCAACTTTATAGGTTTTCTGTCTTCATCTTCACATCTGAGTCTTTACTATGAACAAATGAATGTGTGAATAAAAGGAAAATTTGGCCCTTATTTTGTATTGAATGTTAGTGTTTCCCCGGGAAGAGTCCCGTCCCGTATTTATGGACTAACGGGGCCCAGCTCTCCGTCATCTGTTTCAAAAAGATGAGAAATCTTTTGAAAATATTACAACATATAGTTTTGTTTACTTTTTTGGGTGTAATCTAGAGCAGAAACAAGTCAAATATAAGAAAGAAAAAGACAGTGGCATCAGCTTCAATTCATCGTTAGAGCATCCGAGCATCGGCCCCCCTGATTTACTGATCATTGGAGGTAAATTCATCACCTCAAAGTGGACGGCCGGTGTTAGCACGAACAAAGAGGATTATTTTTATATTGCTTCCATTTTTCTGATGTCTTTGTCGGTAAATTGGAAGAGACAGAGGACACATGATCCAAACAATGTTCGTATAACGCAAAAAGACAAACGACCAAATCAAAAAGTTTTCAGTGGTTTTAATGAACGGATGGGCTTACCGCAAGAGTTACTCAGAATTCACTCTCATGCCTATTTGGAGGAAACGCAGCTCAGACCCAACAAGGATTTGTGGATTTGAAAGATTTATCCGAACAAATTAGGAAACATGAGTGTAAAACAAGTCACATTGGAAACTGAGTAAAGCTTTCACTGTTGGGTAGTTAATAGTTAATATTTCCTTGATGCGGAGTGATGGTACGTCTGATGTGATGCCTTTCCTATTCAAGCATCAACAATTAATGAGTGTAATCCAAAAAAACAGCAGCCAGACCAGCTGAGGCGATTATTCCACTCGCTGATTGACATATAAAAATTACTTGGCCTCCGTTCTGATTTCACTTGTGAGGCTATGCCTTCACTTCCCTTCCTTCTCCCCTTTGGTAATGAGCTGAATTTTTTTTTTTTTCGGGCAGGTGGGGATCTGTTTGAGGGATAGAACAAGCGACCTGAGAGACATTTTTTTAGGAGCCAAATTCCAAGAGAATAATCAGCAGATTCGCAGAAGAGGTTTAATAAGTCATATAAAGCTGTGTCCTCCTTCAAAGGATGTTTCCCCATTCGGCGTGCTGATGATGGCAGCCGAGAGCGCCGTCTTCAAAGATTCCCATGGGTGTCAAGCCGGGCTGAGCTCTGGTAGGCCGCAGCACATCATTTATCATCGCCATCACACCATCCACTGAACCTCACCGCCCGCTATGAAGGCATCGGAATTCATTACATCCCTCCAACTCATTTATTCAGGGCTTTCTTTCACTTTGGCGGCCGTCTGTAGACGTGTGAAGGTTGTGGTCTTTCTTTCATGAACGTGTTTGATAGCTTGTATTTACCCAGCGGATTCGACACACCTTAATGGCTGCAGGATTAAACAAACTTAAAGAATGACGGCTGAAGCCTCTCCGGTCTCCTGACCATCTGTTGCTCTCGGAGGCAGAATCTCCCATCCCCACTTCACATCATAGCGGGGGGTTTTTTGTTGTTGTTGTTGTTTTTGTTTATTTTTTATTTTTTTTCCCCTGCTCTGCATGTCTTCATCTGGCACAATCTAACTGGCAGGTATTCTTGATCAGAGCACCCATGGGACCCCGACAGAACAAACAAACATGGCCGCCTCCACCCTTCCTATGCAGATGTGCCCCGTCTCGTTCACAGATGGATCTGAGCTGTCTTTCTCCGGCAGCCTCAGGCAGTGAACCTCACAGAGTGCATGTCACACACTCACACACACGCACACACGTGCGCATTAACACGGACTGTCGAGGCCCAATAGAAACCACAGACACAACAAAGAGAAATATGTCAGCGCCTCGGGGTTTGGCTGCTATCATCCTATCGAGGAACTTGCTGTGGTGTGAGGGAAAAACAACAACGCCTGCTTATTGATTCTGACAGTCTGCGTGCTGAACGTCACCGAGTGTGTGTTTGTATAATCACATTGATGCTGTGGATTCTGTGAGAAAGGAAACTGAATGATTCATGGTGATGGTGTTCGACAGGAGCTGTATTAAGCCCAGTCAATCATCTCCCCTCCGTGTTCTCTAATGGAGGCCATGTTTGCTCCTTGTCTTTGACGATGATAGACACGACAGCTGAGGGGCCTGAGACGGATGCCAAAGACACCACTGAACGGGCCCTTGAAGAACTGCAGCTGCTTTATGCTAAATTAGACAAATGATGTTCTTGTTTTGTAGTCTGTAATTTTAATAATGAAATTAATTAGGCCTTATCTTTTCCCACCAGACCGTTCGTTTCTGTTCTCGCGTGCACGCTCTCTTAAAACTACTGACAGTACTTTGCTTTAAATTTCTTCTCTTCATTCTGCTCAACCATTTGCCTGATTTTTGTTTTTCTGGGAAAAAAACAAAACAGCGTTTCGTTGAGCAGATCACTCGATCCATTAATAGCAGCGAGGAAAACACCAGTATTAGCCAGGCTGCTCGTCTTAATGTCGCGCTTTGGGAAGAGCTACAAGCGCCGTCTGTGTGCGTCTTTACAACACATGACATTTAAAGATCATTATGAGATTGTGACACTGACTGGATCCAGTGACTCAGTCATACACACATCATTTGTGTGTGTGTGTGTATGTGTGTGTGTGTGTGTGTGTGTTGGGAGGGCAGCACAGTTCCACAGCTATAAACACACAAATGGCGGTAGGATTTCTTTTCTTCAAACCAACAATAAAAACAATGTGACGAGAGGGTGGGAAAAAAAAACTGACAGCTTTAAATATTACAAACAAAAAATACAGCAGGAGGACACACAAAAAAGCAGAATGCATAAATGACAATGCAGCATTAGAGTGAGCTTTCACACCCCCACGGACGCTCTTTCAGCCGAGCATTGTGCTGGAAGTGTTCGGGCTGGTGTTGTGCTCCTGCCAGCAAACATTGCCTCTTTCTCTCCCTGAAAACTGGGAGTTAATTGGATTTTAATCATTGAAATCTGGATAATTCCCATCATTAGTGGGACTACAATGTAATTAGACTAAAAGAGGAGCATCTCTGAAACCTGCTATGACTCGACTCGTCCTCTGTGCAGAGCAGTTAAAACTCACTGGTTGGTTACAAAGGGGAGGATACGATCGGCTGCTGTGACAGGAAATAAGCAGAAAATCAGCCATTTCTATTCGCACTATTAGAGTCAGAATGGAGCCTGAGAAGGAGGCACCGTCCTCCAGACTGAACTCAGCTCATGTTGGCTGAAAATCGCTGAAGCTCGGGGGTTTTCTGGGCTGAAGCAGGTTCGGTTGTGTCATTTTATTTCCACCTTGCAGCGAAAAGAGCCATCACTCTCGCACACACAAATCGAACGCAGCACAGGCAACGGCACCTGCGATAATTAAACGCTGGATGAGTGTTAAAACTTATTTATATGAGTGATGGCTGGTGGGACTGAGTAGAATGAGGAACACAATTATTATTTTTTTTTTTCTGCTCTTTAAAGGCAGGTGTCCAAACCATGATGCCAGAGACAAACAAAAAGTCAATCTAACCAAAAGCACAATAGAATAAGGCCATCACGGTCTTCGACCTCCGTTCTTGTACAAAGTTTCACAATTTGCCTCCAACTTGAGTTTTGTGTTGTAATTGTAATTGTCCTCAAGGGACCCTGTAAGGACAAGCTGATGGTTCACAGATGGATGAACAATATCTGAATTTTTTGAGTTGTGGGAGAAAATTGTAGCACCAGAAAATCCAGAGAGAAAGAGAGGGTTTGGATGCTTTTTGGGTTCATTAGATGGAAGAACTAAAATGTTAAGGTTCATTAAAAGATTGTTGTCATGTCAGGAAAAAATAAAATCGGCCGTTGGTTGTCGCTCACTTGTTGTCCCCGCCCTCACCTCTGAGAGGCGGCAGTAATATCAACTGTAAACCAGGACAAACTTTTATTCTGTTCCACCTCATCAGCAGAAACCTAAACAGAGGCTGTGTGCGGCGTTTGAAACAACAACAATCAATGCTGCTGCTTGTGTGACGGAGTAACTGCCGGTCGAGAACATTAGCTTTTGTAAGTCGGAGTGTGAAGCCCCTGAAAAGGTGGAACAGATCTCCGGCTCCTTCAGGTTTAGGTTTGGTATTCAGAGTTTGTTCTGTCTGTTTCAAAGGCAGCGGAGCAGCTGGAGTTTGAAACTTCAGTGTTTTAATTAAACAGGAAAGTAGTTTTGCTGCTCATGTCCTTTCAAGACTTCTCATGAGGTTGTAGCTCATCCTCAGACATTTACCATGTTTGTTTACCACAGAAAGCATAACGAGGTCAAAAGTTTAATCCCCTCTGGAGCCGCAGCATTTATTACCATTTGATTCCTGAAGACACGGACGGAGATTTGAGTGTCTGACTCAAATTTTCAATCAAGAACCAACAAATAAGAAATCAGACTTTGGTATAAAGTCCGGCTGTATTTAAAATCCAAAAACAGAAACATTTGGGAAGATTTCGTACCGGAGATTTGTATCAGAAATCATCATTCTAAAAAGAAACAGAAGAAATTAGTTTGATTCGTTCTCCTGCCAGTAAAACTCACTCAGTATTCTGATAATAGCCTTTTTTGGTGACAGTTTAAGGTTGCAATAACTGGTTTCTTTTTGAAAACTGGAAAGAATAAGAATTCCTGACAATTTTTAGTTTTTAAAATTGAAGAGCTGCCTCATCCTCCTGTCTGTTTGATAAAGTTCTTCTTTGTCTATACGCTTTCATCACACATTTCTTTTTGTTTATTTCCGTCTTCACACCAGGTCTCTCCTTGGAAAAAAGAGTCTCCTGATCTCCAGAATTAAAAGCTGTTTCTGCACAAATTGATTCGCGTTTCTCAGGTCGTTTTTTCAACAACCTCGCGTCTTGTTGAAGGATCCTTGAGCGAGACATCTGTTCATTCACTTCTCTACGGATGTGAGCATCAGCTGGATGCAGAAAATGTAAATAAATCCTCCTCCTGCTGAATTTTTTATTTTTTTTATTTTTTTTCCTTCCTGGGGTCCATTCACTTGTATGAAAGACCCCAGAGGATTTGTTCCACTTCAGAGGGATTTTGCTCCGTATATTGGTATTAAAAATAAATCTCTCCTTGTGTCACTGTTACATTATTGCATTTTGCCTGTGAGGCTCCCCATCACTTCTCCGATAACACCATGCTAACGAGTGTGGGACGCCCAGAGGAGAGCATTCATTCCAGGCAATATTAAACTTGACCCAGATGATCATCCTGTCAGCCGTAGATGAGGAAACAGAGCGGCAACATCCAGCTGCGAGACCGGGGACGCAGCGCCGCAGAGATCAGATTACAACACTTGTCTTCCATCAGGTCTATCTCGACCTATTTATCTTCCGGTCCAGTAGCACACACGTGGGACCTGAGGTGCTTAAATGAATAAAGATTAACCATAACGCTCGTACGGAAAACCTCAGCTTGATCCTGTTTTCTCTGCCATCAAAAGGATCATCGCTATCTGACGGCAGAGAGTTAAAACAAAAGCGGTTGTGTCCTGATGCCGGTCTGCTCGTCTCTCAGCAGAGTAATTAATGTAAAGCATCCTCATACAGAACTGCTAAACATCGCCTGTAGTGCCTGCAGTGCTCTGCAGGGAAATATGGACACCTATTGTTTATATCTGCTGTCAGCCAGATGGCATTCATCAGTCATAAACCGCGCATGATTACGAAGGTTTTTCACAGTTTTTATTGCCCCAGATTGTGGCTGGAATAATTACATTCTGTATTCAAGCAATAACCAGGCGGCTGGTGTGCCAAACCTCAACAGAGGTATTTATTGAAGCTCGAATGCATGCGTTATATTTCAAGCAGTCAACATTTTAAATGTCAGCGGAGCCACAAATTCTATATTTTGGTCGAATCTGGTGAGGCGTACAAATAATCCGATGAATCTGTTGACCTTCAGTTTCCAGGCATCCTAACAGAAGGAAATGCTGTAAAGAATCAACAACAACAACAACAACAACAACAACAACAACACACATTTACCAGCCAAGTCAACAGTAAAACACTGAAAAATGCAAGCGACCCAATTTCTTAAAAGATGCTCAGCTCAGCTTCTCTTTGGTATGAGAGACAGTTCCTGTTTTATGTAGCATTGGCCACACTCAGCCCATAAAAATATACTATTTATTCAATAGTCTTTCTACTTGAAAAAGTGCTTTTTTCTTGCATCTCAGCCAAAGGCATTGATGTTATCAGTTAATAAAACGTCCTTGACCGTATCTCTTCACAGGCTAAGTGTGTGGCGGCTCACAGAAACGCATTGTGCTTATTCTTCTGACTGCATTTTCATCTTGCAATCGTGTGCTAAGCATTTCTTTTTTTTCTCCTCTTGTTAAATTGCTCCTGTGACTGCTCAATAGAAACATGCCCAGAAGACACATTTAGGATTTCATTTAGGTATGCGGAGCGGATTTACCGGCTTTCCCTGCCTCAGCTCGAAAATGAACAGAAATTAAAATCAACAGTTCTGAGGCCAAAGAGCAGCCGAGGTGCATCCAGGGCTGCTGTTAAGCATCTAGTGATTTGGATCTGTTGTGTGTCTGTTTGCTGCTGTGTGTCGAGATAATTTTATTTGATTTTTTTTTTTTTGTCTGGCCTCAGATCTTTCTCTGTTGTGAATATACAGCTCTGTAGTGTGACTCTGCTGCTGCTGCTTTTTGTCGCCCAGGTGTCCGGACGGCCCTCGGCCCAACACCATGCGACCGTGTCAGCTGCCCTGCAAGAAGGACTGCATCGTGACCCCACTCAGCGACTGGACGCCGTGTCCCGTGACCTGCGACGCAGGTACAGTCCATATGAAGTGACGCAGCCCCATTCAGATCAGAAAAAGGAGGCAAAAGGCCTTTTAGACGTTTTATTCAAGTGGTTTATACGAGTCAAATCTAAAACATCCAAACAAATCACAGCGGAACTGAAAAGACATCACACATTAAACGTCTTTGTAAAAAGTCAGATACTGACTGTGAAAGACAGATCTCCTCCGGTTGGTTGAAAGCCCAAACAGCGAAGGCTCTGTCTTTGTCAGCCAAGACCTTGAAATGGGCAGTAGTCACCTACCAGATGACGTCAGGCGGGGTAACAGCTCAGAAACACAGAGAAGGGACCCCCAAATCCAGCCCGAAGTGTAGTTAAAAGAAATTTAAAAACACAGCCGCCACTGTGGGAATGTGAGAGAGAGAGGGTGAACAAATTACCGCTGCAGATGAGACGGAGGCAGCTACAGAGAGAGGCAGCAGTCCAGGCTGTTTCTTTATATTTAGAAACATGACTGAGCACTCTCAACTGGGGTGTAATACACAAATCCAGATCAACAATGATGTCAAATAGCTTTATGTAATTGTTTGCAAGGCGGCGTTGTGGTTAGGACTGTTGCCCCACAACAAGAAGGTCACAGGTTCGATTCCCAGGCCTGGGCCCTTTCTGTGTGGAGTTAGCATGTTCTCCCTGTGCCTGCGTGGGTTTCCTCCCACCGTCCTAAGACATCATGTTTGGGTTCACTGGTGACTCTAAATTGTCCGTAGGTCTAAGTATGAGTGTGAGTGTGAGTGGTTGTTGTTCTCTGTGATGGACTGGCGACCCGTCCAGGGTGACCCCACCCCCGCCCAATGTGAGCTGGAATTGGCTCCAGAACCCCCCGCAACCCGGAAATGGATAAGAAGTAGAAGATGGATGAATGAATGAATTGTTAGCTCAGGACTCTAATGCTTTCAGTGTTTTGATATCGTATTTCCACATCAGCACTGAACTACAGTCAGAATCCAAATCTGCTGTTAGTTTTTCAGCTTACGAGGAATTTATTTTGTTGTTTTTGTTGTTTAAATGTAGCAAGAAGGAAACAAAATGCAGACAAAGATAAAACAGGGAAGGGCTGAAGGTCACTTTACTAAAAATAGAACAATTTTCAGTAAAATATCTTCAGCACATTACATTACAAACTATCTTACGATAATAAACAATAATCATTAAATAAACATTTGCTGCTGTGACTCCATTCCAGAATGGACACAGAAGGTTCGGGTTTAGTCTAATTTAATAGTGTATAAGAACAACAGAGCCGGGCTAATTACCCCCCACACACACATGCCCTCACATCTTGTTACACATAATTAGTTTGACAGGTGTAAGACAATCTTTGGGCTGACCTCCTTTCGTGGACCGGTGAGCCGACTCACCCGCGGTTACAAGTGTCAGCAAGTGTGTGGCGTTGTCATCGTTGTTGGAAAAAAAAAAAAGGAAAACACAGCTGAGAGGAGGTCACCTTTGTCAGGCGGCCGTCGCCCGAGCTGTGGTGAATCCGTTATATTGATTTACGACTGCAAATCATTATTGTCCATATTTTTATGACCCCTTGATGTGACACGCCGGCGTAAATCTCCCCACGCAGAGCGTGCCGCACCAGCGGCGGTGTGTTTTAATGTGATGCCGTTGATATCTTCACCTTGTGCGGAGAATTACACACCACCCACACACAAAGGTTTAAAGCCAGGTTCAGGAGCACCCAGAGGCTCCTTTCATCTTAATGAACTACTCCGGGGCTTCTCCACGCATGTAAATACCATAAATTTAATCTGAGTCAATTCCGAGCTCAATGGGACTTTTCTACATCATCACTGCCGGCTTGATATCCCAAGTAATCACACGAGCGTGTTGTCTACGATAGCTGTCAATTAGATTTGGCAACAGCGCTCTCCAAGCCCATTCTTCAAGGACTATTAACGGAGCAGCCCAGCTTATCATTTTGACATTTTTCTCATCACTCTCTCTGGTGCAGACGTTTCTCATTCTAATTCAAGAATTGTCTGTCTGTGCAGCTGGAAACGCCGTGAAGAGAAAGCAATCAAGGAAGCGTCTTATCATCCAGCCGTCATCCAACGGAGGACAGGACTGTCCGGAGCTGCTGGAGGAGGAGAGGGACTGTGAGGTGCCCAGCGTCTGTCCAGGCTTCAGGTAAAACGATCAGGCGTTCCTCTGATCTTGGTCATTTGACTGAAGAAGGAAATAAAGTTTCAAGTAAAGCAGGTTTAGAACATTGATTGTAAAATAACCAGCACTAAAAGTGATTTTGTATAAACATGTTTATAGCTCAGGTTGAAGCAGGCATCATGTCCAGGTCATAAACTGAATAGCTGTGAACTACTCAGGAACTTTTCTGTGACTGACTAAAATAATAATAATAATAATAAAAAAAAAAATCGGGGGCTGCTTTGTTCTGTACTGATTTATTCCAGGTGGAAATCCCACAAATGGAGAAAGTGCCAGCTGGTCCCGTGGTTTCTCAGACAGGACAGTCCCGGTGCTCAGGAGACCTGCGGTCAAGGACTTCAGACAAGAGGTAAAGAAAGCGATCTCTCCGTCTCCCGTTTTCGCTCTTTGTCTTCTGCGAATCTATTCCTCATCCAGGCAGCAGGCGGATGTGCCGAGGTTTAGAGGAAAGGCCGATTTACTCAGAGCGCGCATCTATTTCTCCCCTTTCGAGACCCAACGTGGATTCAGGCTGACGCCCGTAAAAGCATTTTTCTTTTTCTCTCTTTTTTTTTTCGCTGGTTGTTTTTATTTTGTTTTCATTTTTTTGTAATCCTTATTGGTGTGGAAGGAAATGTGTTCACAATCTCAGCGCAGCGCCTCTTGAGACTTGACAGTCCTTTGACAGTTGGGGTTGTCTCACTGCTGCCTTTCTTTTTTTCTTTTTTTTTTTTTCTCTCACCTCAGGTTCTTGTCATGCAATTTTAATCGAATGTGTCTTGTTGAAATTTAGGAGAAGCTGCACCTCGCCTATAGCGTACGACGGCTCAACCTCTTGTTCATATGGGCTCTACGCATAAGTGACAAGTGCTTTTAAGGACTTCTGGCTCTCCCACTTTAAAAGCATTTTTCCTCTTGCCTTTACAGAGGATGGATGTGCCATGTCGTCCTGGGAGGCTTTCAGAAAAATCCAATTTCAGGAGGTCACGCAGAATGATCAGTTTCATTATGTTCCCGCTCCTATAGGAGGCCATTTTCAGAGCTTATATTTCAGTTTCTTCTTCGCTAACTTATGTTAATGGACGGAATAATCAGTCTCTTTGTGAAAACGCTCCAAGGTCCAGTTCAGTACGGGAATGTTGCACCTTTATTATGTTTAAACTGTACAGGTGCACACTCCACAGAAAGGTGGTTGTTTGTCTTTAAGCCGCCGGCTGAGCAGGAAACAGAGCCGGATTGAGAGACAGACACCGACACTGTTGTGTTGTATGTCTGGAACAGCATGAGGGCTTAACTGTTATATCAGCAGATTTATTTGGGTTAGAGTAAACAAGCGGTATAACGAGAGGACTTCTTTCTTTGTTTCTTTCTTTATTTTTCATTTTTTGGGTCTTGGGGAGAGAGACGTATGACGACGTGCAGCGAAAGGCCACAGGTGGGACTCAGAGAGATGCTGCTGCTGTTGGGAAAAAGCCATGTGGCGTGTGAAGGGCCGTTTGAACAGCAACATGGCAGGATTTCTTTCTCAAGGGGGCTCCAACTCTTTGCTGTGCTGTTCCAGATCTCTTCTCTGATTTAACGCCATGTGACACCTGATGTCTGTGCCCTCCTGCACTTGTTTTCACACCTCTGACACTCGTAAACGGCAGATATCACTTTGCTGTTGACTTTAACCAAATGAAACACACTTGTCTTTTCTGCTCTGCGTTCTCTGCTGCTTACCAGGACGGAGATTTTCTGTAAAGAAAGAAATAAAAAATAAATCCATGCACTCTTAAACACGCAGAGCAATTGGGAGCACGTGCTGTTCTTCCCTTCTCTCTTGCACACTCTCACCTCGCACACCATTGGACGCACACTTTCCAGACAACGAACGACATGCTCAGGGATTGATTTTTCCGTGAAGGTACAGCCCCGACGCACGGCGTCTGCACAACAAGAAAATGAAATACTGCAGCAACACAAGTAATACCCTTAATTGATAGAACAAAGACCGGGATGATGCAAGGCAGGGGGAACTGACTCGTGGGCTTCAAAACAAATGCATTTGTGTCTGTTCTGCTCATAATTGTTATTTAGCCCCTCATGAGAGCCAAGAGTACGGTTCTGATCTATTTTTCATTAACTCCTTCGTTCCCATCTTTAAATCTTTATTTGATGTTGCATAGCTCACCAGGAGGGAGGCACATGAAGGGGCACTACAACAATTTTACATATCAAAGTAATTGAATTTGTCACGGGGAGCCTGGGAAAACAGATGTACTGTGACTCGTGGGGAACTTCATCTAAAATCAAGTGCCATCACTTGATTCATGTCGGTGCAATAATGAATTAACAAGCGCGTCCCTTTAAAAGAAACAACACCAGAAATGCAAAAGAAAATTCAATGTGGTGAATTAGGAGAGGAAGAGTTAGAAGCATATGAAATTTTATTTGCTTAGCCAGAGTCAGATGAGGCAATTGATATCACTCCCCTATCTGTCTATTAAATATTGAATTAAGTAGACAGTCAGCTTAGCTTAGCATAAAGAACAGCTAACCCAGCTCTGCTCAAAGGTGTCAAATCTACCAACCAACTCAATAATTAAAATATCATATCTTACCATTCCTGCTTTCACGGAGCAATGTGTGCTCGACTATTAAATAAGTCAGCGTTGGACCTCCTGACCTTTGCCAACCAGCTTCTGAGGATTATATCTTATTATCAGAGAGATATGAGAGTGGTCTCTATTTGAAAGCTAATTTCCAGAAAATGTCAAACTATTTCAGTCGGCAAAAGGTCCCAAACTGCTGGAAGGAAAAGTCTGTATGCGCAGAATGGCTCATATTATTTTATTATTGCAAACACAGATGAACAGATGAAATAAAGTACATGTTGCATTGACGGCATGTCCAAACTTTGAGTTGATTCACCATTGTAGTGCACCGATTTAATCAATCTTTGTCTTGCTGGATTATCAGTCACTCAGCTGTAGCAGTCAACGTTAAACTATGTCACGGCCCGAACGTGCTAATGGAGCCTTTTTGACTTCCTCTAATTCTTCCAGCTGTGTCCTGTCGCCAGCTGGACGGGACGCAGGCCGACATCAGCGAGTGTCTGAAATTCGCCAAGGCCATGCCTGCCATCACTCAGAGCTGTCAGCTCCCCTGCCAGGATGACTGCCAGCTGACCAACTGGTCCAAGTTCTCGTCCTGCACAGCTGACTGCGTTGGGGTCCGCACCAGAAAGAGGGCATTGATAGGTGAGCACAGAGAGTGGCACAACACACACAATGGGCTGCTGTTGTCAACTCTTTTCAGACAAGCTTATTTGCACTGTAGTTTAAGTGTTCATGAGGCAGAAGGCAGTTTGGGGTGGCTAACGTTGGCGGGCAGCACTCCAAGAGCAGTAAAGTGAAACGCAAGGTCGTAAATCTGTTCGCATAGTTAGTCCCAGTTAAATGCTCCGATGGGATTAAAGTCACTAATATGAAATTACTCTTCAGCCTTTGTTATCCATCAGTATGTCCCGGGAGAGCAAGCAGGAATGACAACAGTGGTGCAATGCATTGATGCACCTCCACAAGAGGCTGCTTAGGGTTCAGAAGTCAACCTCAGACAGAGAGAAAGTTGCTGCAAATGGCCTTCATGTGAACGCTGAGTATCTTTTGACCCACTCAACGAAGCACAAAGCCGCAAGGTCAAATGAGGCACATTAAGACTCTTTGAAGAGGTGCTAAGGCTTAAATCAGAAAGGAGAGAGCACGGATTTAGGGGTTTTAGTTATCATCATATCTTAGACGTTGGTCAGTAACCTCAGATCCTTTTACGAGTGGAAAAAAATAAGCCGGTATCCTCAAACCATCGTATTAATCCTAGCTCAATTCTAAAGACAATCGAAATTCAGGGGAGCAAAACACGCAGTCCTCAGCCGCCTCTTCATCCATATGACCTTTACAGAGAGAGCGTTTAGCATACAGCAGTGACGTAGTCAGATGAATTTGTCAGTTCTGAGCGAAAATGAACTTTAGTGGGAAAAAAAACAAAAGCAACAACAAAAAAGAAATGCTTGATTGAGACGCTGCAGGTAACGATGCCACGTTTCCTTATTTGATTGGAAACAACTCCTGATGATAGATTGCCGCAATAAAAAAATCAACATTATTGACATTGTCCGGATAAGAAATGTGAGACCTGCGTCAGTGAAACCATTTTGGGAGCGCAATCTGTCCTCAGGGGTTGCAAACGAGAGGAGTCGCCTCTCCGAAAACAGTTTGAGCTCATCTCTGTTCCTTTCCACTGCTTAGGGAGGAGCAAGAAGAAAGACAAGTGCAAAAACACGCAAATGTACCCTCTGAGCGAGACCCAGTACTGCCCCTGTGACAAGTACAACGCCCAGCCGGTGGGGAACTGGTCCGACTGCATCCTGCCCGAAGGAGGCCGATTGGAGAGCGTCCTGGGGATGAAGGTCCAGGGGGACATCAAGGAGTGCGGACAGGGCTACCGCTACCAGGCCATGGTGTGTTACGACCAGGACAACAGGCTGGTGGAGACGTCACGCTGCAACAGTCACGGTGGGCCCCGCGAGCACATTTGTGCGTTTGTCACTACAGGGGTTATTTTTATTTGTTCAAGTTTTGACATCTCCCCCTCTGAGCCGCCACCGCAGTATCATGGAGGTAAATACATTTTTGTTTGCGTGGCTCAGAGCTTTAGAAGATTAAACACAAAAATAAATACACATAAAAACATTCACACACACATACACTCTGTATTTAGAAGACTCCCTCAGTGCTGCAAATGGTGTATGGTATCATTTGTTTAACACCCTCTCATGGTTTAGGGATTTAACCACAGCTGCAGAAATGACTGTCCTATTTGATGACATCTTACTAAGGATTTAAATGCAGTTCTCCATCGGCTCGGGTGGTACAAGCTCATGGATCTGAGGGAGAGATTGAATTTTCTCTGCTGCAAAGAACTCAGACAAACACAGATTTGTTGCTCTTCCTTAAGAGTTTGGCACGAACGCCCATAAAGGAACTGAGATATTGAGTCATTGAAGGAGCCACAATGGTGGTTTGGACACCTAGAGGTGCTGATGAGTTAGCTTAGCTTAGGAAAACCAGCAGCTGATAGTGAACGCTGCGACCTGGAGGCCTCATGTGCAGACAGTAGAGGGTAGAATTTACGCATGTTCCCACGCATGTGAATGTTGACCCATCGCTTCCTGGCTAGTGATGCAACTAGCCAGGAAGCGATGGGTCAACATTCACAGGGGCCTTAAGGAGGACAGCAGTGCGGTAATAGTGTCTTTATGGGCCGTTTAAGGGCCTTATAGTTTATATATTTGAGGGGCCATCGGGGGGGCTACGTTCCCATCAGGGACCCCAAGCATTTACCTACTGGATGAGGGTTTACATCCCCCCCACCACAATCAGGTGGATTTTCAAATGTGTGCATATAAAAAGTCGTTAAAATTTAGCAGTAATCAGGTTTTCATATTGGATTTGCTTTTTAATGAAGAAATCGTCCCAGAGAAAACTGGTGACAGCGTGTTATATGAATTATTCAGCCGGACACTCTGTGTGTCTGGAAGGAGACAGTGCTGTTGATTTGACTTGGACAAATTGGACTAAATCTGTTTGGCCGCGTGAAGGCCAGGCCGGTGAGGAAAAAGTTTGGGTGAACTGACATTTTTACCTTCTATGGCAAAGAAGAAATGGACGTCTTAGATCCGGAACATTTTGTAGCGAATCAGATCTTCTTCGCCTTTCCGGCCTTAACATCTCAGTTTCAGGTGAGAAATGTACTGCAGCGGCAGATGCAAGGAGAACTTAAATATTCATAAGAAGTGAAAGATTTAGTTTGTGCACATGTCACCAACCCCTCCCACCGGGGGCCGGCGACTCATTCTGAGCAGCCAGTCTCACATAAGGAAACCTTTTTCCAGCACATTCCTGTCAGAATCATTTGTCTCCTCGTCGTAAGGTCTTATCTTAGATCCAAAATACTTCAAGCAAAGAATCTGGGCTCAGAAACTCGTTGTGAAATTGCTGTGAAATAGAATGCGGGAGATGTTCAAATGAATACATCAGTGTTGTGCATTTATAAACATGGTTTTAGTCGCCTTGTATGAGTCACAGATTCAGATATGCATTAGCTAATCTGAGTGTGGGTGTGACAAGAGCACATCGTAAAGACGGGCACCGTGCACGCTTGTGTGTGTGTGTGTATGTGTGTGTGTGTGTGTGTGAGATGTCAGCTCTTGTGTATTTTTACACCTATGTGAGTGTTTGTGAGCGCATGTGTGTGCATTCATCTTCAAGCATCATTGAGCGTAGAAAAAACAAAACCAAAACAGAAATGTTCCTTGAGGTGCACAGGAAGACAAAAAACACATGAGGGGTTGGCGTGAGTACATGTAAAACCTCAAAGATATTAAAGCTCTTTTTTTATCCCAACCGTACAGCCCCCCCCCCCCCCCCCCCCCCCAACACACACACTCTGCCGCTCCCTCCTTCATTTTCACTCCCATTCTCTCATCACCTCGACGTGGTCCTTCCATGACTCTGCTGTTAAGACAAAGCTCTCGGCATCGATGTCAATCAGGCGAACTGTGCCCCTGTTATCTCTGAGCTCCACATCAACAGAAAAAAAAAAGGGGGGGGGGATTCTCATTAAAAGTGCTCTGTGGTGCTGCTCACATCTCAGATTGCTTCCTTCCTCTATGAGAGAGAGAGAGAGCGTGAATTTGAGGGGAAGATAACAATGAATTTTCAGAGTGCCACTTGAGTTAACACAGATGAAACAAGATACAATTTTAGGATTGTAAAGTTCAGAGAATAATTCATTTTAAAGGGATTTTGGAGTGTTTATTAAACCTTCTAAATGGTCAAAGTTTAGATTGTCTCATGTGAAAAACATATGAATGACAAATTCCTCATTCTGTTAGTTCTCAGCAGTAACTGCAGTCAACCATAAGAAAATCTAGTCATGTTGAACGTAACTGAGGCTGAGACAGAGACAGCTCCAGACTCAAGCTCAATCAACAGACTTTCAGTTCAAGACGGGGACTAAAAATGTCCCAACTGACACAGTTTCCATCAGTCGGTTTTCAAAAATGATGCGTCTGTACAGATGTATTCATGGAAAAGAGTAAAATGTCCTGAACAAAATTACATCACTACCAATGAAACACATCAGTTCCAGTCAGAGCTGAACAATTGGTTTCTATATTATGGAGACGGCAGTTTGGTCGAGCTCATTATCCAGATTGCATGAGCACTTTATTGACAAAAGTAAAAAGTGTCACAAGAGACCGTTTTATGGTGTTAGAGAGGAGTTCTGGCCGAAATCCTGTTCTCTAGATGTCGGCAAACCAAATCAGATCAAATCAGATTTATTTGTATAGCGCCAAATCATAAAAAAGTTACATCAAGGCACTTTACATATAGAGCAGGTCCAGACCAAACTCTTTATAAAATTATTTAAAGAGACCCAACAGATCCTCCGATGAGCAAGCACTTGGCGACAGTGGCAAGGAAAAACTTCCTTTAAGAGGCAGAAACCTCGGACAGAACCGAACCAAACGTACAAATATAATGCAAAAATGACCATTCCGACTAACTTATGACTTAGAGAATTTCCATATCTGTCAGAATAACCACTACGTGATTATTTCTGCCGTTTCCTCCCCTCACTTCAAGCTTTATTGTCCCACAGGTGGATATGTGTACAATGGAGCAATTATGAATTATGCAGCTACTTAACTCCAGATAAAATAACTATTCAGCACAAAAACATAAATATAATACTTCAAAAAGTATTTTAAAAAAAGACTGTTATACAAAAGCTATAATTATTAAAAACAACAAAACAGTGCTACACCGCAGCAAATCAATGGAACCACCCAGCAATATGTATGTGTGAGTGTTGAACAAAACACTGAACTGTGAAGGTTACGGTACAGTCAGGGACGTCCCCTGGGAGTCCTCTGCCCCGTCCTATATATTTGGCACTACTCATATATAGTATTTCAATAGTATTTTATAGTAAATCAATGCCTGTAAGCTACCCATGATGCTTTGACCTTTACTGTGACTTAATCCTGGAGGACGGCTCGGTCGGCCTGGTCGCAGCGGGACGTGGCGGAGGGGTGTGGGGGCTGTCACTGTGCCACCAGACTTCAAGTCAAGATGTTGCTGAGCAGACTCTGTGCAATAACAAGAGAAAGCCTTTGAGGTACAATTGAGTTTTTCCGTTTTGAATGTTGCCACACGTTAGCAGTGTGCTGTCAGTGTCTGAGGTCAAAGGTCAGTGGCCGATGAGGTTAGTCGTGCACAGAAAAAGGGCCCCTCTGTCCGTTGGTGACTCCTCTTCCTCCTCCTCATCCTCCTCTTCTTCTTCAGTGCTCCAGCCTGAGCAGATTTACTTTCAGAGCTCCCAGGGATCAGGCCGCCTCATTGCCATGGAGATGATTGGGCCGGGGGTGTAACAGGTCAAAAATCAGGCAGTCGTGTTGGATTCCTGGAGCCAAAGGGTTCGCGTTAAGCTTCTCGGGCCAACCGCCCATCGAGCGGATGAAATTTTCAGTCCACATTCTGGCTGGGTGTACAATCAGTGTCTCCGCGGTGTGTATCCAGGGGCCCTGGAGGCTAGTGGGTCCTTGGGAGTGCATAAAAGAGACTCAGAGAATATTTGGAGAAGTTATATTATTCACTGCTGTGGGTGTAAACAGAAGTCCAGCAGTGTACTGAGAGAACATCTCCTGAATTTTGTGTTTGTAAGTGTGTCTAATTATTTTACTGAAGGAATTTGCGGGACGGAAGCTTTTAATGTTGTACAGTTTATGAAGCCAAAATGGAAACACGGGTTAAAAAGAAACTTGGACATTAGTCATAACCTGCACCGTCTCACATTAGGGCCCATCCAGGTCCTCAACCACAGGAGCCTAAACTCTTTTTATACAATCCCACTTATCAGAACAACTGCTGCAGAAAAAAATAAATAAATTGAAAAATATGACTATGTGAGTTTATAAAGTTTCTGGGAACGATGCCCAGGATTCCAGGAAGTTATGGAGCTTCAGGGAATTTAGCAAATGGATCCCTGCAAGTGATCAATCTTTTACACTTTTTGTATTTTGCCGCATTAAGTGGTTGTCTTCTGTTTCTGCATCAGTTTATCCCCCTTCAGGTTTAAATGTTATGCCAACATTGCCAGTGAGCTCCTGCACGTGCCAAGAGAGAAGAATGAGGGACGCACGATAGCAGCGTAGTTGCCATGTTCACGACAGCAGTGGCGTTGACATGCAATCTCATTAAACGAGGTAGCTTTTGCTCGATTTCTTGAGTGCAAAATTACCTCATAAGCATAAAGTTGATTGATCTCGGTTGTTCGTGTTAAGCCTGTTTACTACCAGAGCTTCCTCAGCATGTATCCAATTTGTCACCGAGAGGTTCAATAATTTAACGGGCAGCGCTGTTGTTGTTGTTGGGGCAGCGTCCTGACAGCGACAGCAGGAGTCTGTACCAGGTTGCAGCTTGACTCCTAATGGCACCTGAGGTGGCCTCATACCAGGACTTGTCCCAGAAAGCTCTCTGAGACGCCAAACAAGTTTATATCAGTTGGACTAGAATTGGATTGCAGCCTGAGTGTGCCTTGGTGAACTATCCGGCCCCAGAGTAGGAGGTCAGAGGTGATGAAGCCAATTTCAGAGCTTATGCTGAACTCAGCGAGGTCTTGATGTCAAGATGTTGTTCCGGACCTAAGGCCAGCGGAGTGTAAGGAGGTCGTTCAGGAGTGTGTGCGTGTGTGTGCATCTGTATGGCTGTCACTGCATATTTAGTTGGCGCCAAAGAGCTGCCAGGACTCTGGTCTTGACTGGATTAAGCAGACGTTTTATTTTATAATCATATTAGCTTGCGGTTCATCTTACCGCTGAGCTCCGGGCCTGCAGAGTGGGCAACCGGATCACCCTTCAACTGTCCTCTTCAGCTGAGCCAAGTTGAAGCTCTGTGTTTAAACTCCAGCCATCCATCTTCCTCAAGTGGCTTTGAGCAGGATGCTGCCACCTTCAGGAGCAGTCGTCAGGAGATGAAAGAGGGCAGCAGAAAGGAAACATTTAAGGACACATCGGAGTGTGTGTGAGATTTTGGTCACCAGAGTGACAGAGTCAGTCTCGTGTCCTCTGTGACAAACAACCACGGTCCAAATTAGTGCTTGCACGGCATCACAACGGTCTGTTGTAATAATGTGTGTGGCTGGAGAGGAATGGCAAACATCCAGCTGTCAGTTCAAATTTGCTTTGTTTGTTTTTTATATATATATAAACCATTCTGGCTTCAGTAAAACAAACCCTGGATTTTTCTCTCGGGCTTCACACTCACTTCCTTCAGACGGAGCTAAAGTCATCAGATCAATCCATCTACCAAAGAGAAGGCTGAAAATGATCACCACCCCCTTTGATTTCAGTCAGATCATGGCAGAGGAGGGGTGAGGGGGGGCTGTGTCAGCAGAAACATTCATTAAATTAGATTAAACCACACAGAAAAAATATTCCATCTCAAATTTTTGCAGTTACTGTTTCGTTCAGTGCTTGGATACTACCACCATCAATCTTTCTCATAAGAACTATAATACCTGCTGGCTGGCCTTGAAGAAAACATCCTATAACTCCCCCTCACATACTGCAGCCAGGATCAGCAGCAGCGACACCCCAGTTCTGTTTCCACGGGTCATTGTTTATCCTATTAACTGGAAATAAAACATAGTGTGCAACTCTTACGTCTGGTTTGACTCGTATCTTGCCCCGCTTTAGTCAGGGTTGTAACATCACGGACTTGGCGCCCGATCTGGATTGATTGCTTTGCAACATAAATGGTTTAATGCCGTTGTCATCAAGGATAAACTCGCCTTTCCGCGAGCTCACTGTTCATGTGTGCTTGCTTTATAGATTTATAACTTCAACTGGACTTAGATGGTTTTTCCATCTTCTCTACAGCTTCTCTTGCAACACAGCCACACCAACAGAGCTGCAAGGGTTATTTTTCTCTCTCTTATTGCAGCGCTATTTCAGGTCTGAACATGGCCTGACACAGCTTTGGGAGTGAGCCGTCACTTGTTCCAATCAGGTACGGGACAAACTCAGAAGTCCTGCACAAAGAATATGAATGACTGCCACTCTCCCCTCTAGTTATCCTCCATTTGCTCCAGCAGAGCTCTCAGTGGCCAGCGCTGGATGTGTGTTGTTGTACCTGGCAGCTCAGTATGTCAGTGTGAAGCATGATGGTGCCACACAGGAACATATGCACTAAGCGAGCCTTTTCCCAGGTTAAATAAAGTGAGAAAAATACTCCGTAAGGACTGAGTGGGCAATGTGGGAATCCTCTAAGAATGGTTGCGTTATGCTGGGGGAGACATGCGACTCTGGACTGACTGATGAGGCTGCTGTAAACACACTTCCAAAGCAGTGTAACAGACCCTTCATCAGATGGAGGAAGTAGCGAGGCAGCCCTTCAAGTCACCTCATTGATTTTTTGTTTAAATCAAAGGATTAACTGATTTACAGGCCGGGGCTGTTACATAAGCCCTAAAAAAACAAATTGGGCTCTGAACTCTCCCGTGCTTTCTCTTTGGATAAGTGGAAAAAAAAAAAAAAAGTGTGGAAAAACGGTGTAATGTATGAAGCCAAAGGTTCAGGAGAATAATCTCTTTCAGCACATTTGACCACTGTGTTCTGGCAGAAAACAAAAAAAATCACAGCCCAGCGATGGGAAAACAAAAACCCCAAAGTAACGAGCAGAGCGAGATGGTTAACCCCCCCCACACTGTTGACTGAGCCGTGACCTCGTGTTCTGACAGGCACAGATTCAAATGATGAAGCTTGTTGCACGACTTAACCACTGCCTTGTTATATTTTTGGACTTTTGTAACAGACCATAAAAACGAGCCTTTGATTAAACATGGGCGCTGTTTTCATTCCACCGGGCTGAAAATCAATACGAGCATTTAGATTAGCTTGTGAAGTATCGGTTTATGGACCTCACTGCTGGGTGTTTCCCCCCGTGTAGCTTTTAAATGGTTCTTGAACTTTAATGGTCTCATGTTAGATTGAAAAGACAAACGGAGCTCTGGGACTTGGGACGAATGTGGTCTCATAGAGGGTAAAGAAAAACAAGATTCTTCTCAGGGAATGGAGAACCTCAGCGCCGGCTGCTTTTTTCTGCTAAAAGAGTCATTCTCAACCTGTGAGGCAGAGAGAAGAGAGATTTGATTTCAAAAGTAATTTCTCATGAATCAATTTTCTGGTGAATGCTTCTTCCATCTGAATTAATGACTCTCCTCTCTAAATATTCATAGAAATAGTTTTAAAAGTCTCATTTTCCTCTGATGGCTGTTTGCACCTCACCCTTCAGTTTACAGGTCGCAGAATCGCCTCCGTAAAGATTTGTTTTGGATTTCAATTTAACCCTTCCCCTCCTTTCAGGTTACATCGAGGAGGCATGCATCATCCCGTGTCCCTCGGACTGCAAGCTGAGCGAATGGTCCAACTGGTCGCGCTGCAGCAAGTCCTGCGGCAGCGGGGTCAAAGTTCGCTCCAAGTGGCTCCGAGAGAAGCCGTACAACGGCGGCCGGCCGTGTCCCAAACTGGACCACATCAACCAGGTCAAGCTGGAGCCCGAGCAGGAGCCTGGAGCTGGTCTCCTTGAATATTTATGAACCGTGGAACAATATCTTTATACTTATTACAAGAGTAATGCATATTATACATATCCAGCTCGGGCGGAGGAAAGAGGGAGAGAATGAAATTAATTATTAATGAATAATTAGCCTGACGCTGCAGAGCTTTGCTTTAGCTTCCCCTCATTACTGCTGCACCCATATTTTTTTTTTTTTTTTTTTTTTTGCTGAGCAGCATCACTAGGATAAGCAATGGGCGCTATAAATGGATCCCATCCAGCACATTAATGCCCCAACATGCGGCAGTTCGCTCCTTCAGGTTCTCACAATTTGAAAAATGAAATGCAGTCCAGGCCGGAGAGTATCATCAGATTCAGATTAGAGTGGTGCTGATGTTAACCTGCCCGAGTGTGTTTGTGTGTGTGTGTGTGTGTGTGTGTGTGTTCGTGTGTTCACACAGGTATTTATGCCAGAGGCTTTTCTGATTATGTCCTCTTGAATGTTGCATTAATCATTGGTTCTGCACTATGTGAACATTTGGCATGTGCTCATTAATCCATCTGTCTCCTTTTAATCCACCCCAATGCTCACTGGATATGACTCACTGCCACAGGCCCAGGTAAGAGCTGCTTTTCTCAGCTATTTGTAATGTAGTCACAGATGTTAAGAGTCACACATGTCAGTGGGTCACTGACAGATACATGTACACAGTCACAATAAACTCACTGTAAGTACATAAGGCGCCGCTGCAGATGGGAGTTTTATTTCTGCAGACATTTCTCAAGGGCAGAAATAATCCCACTGGCTGAGTTAAACCTCAGAGAGCTGAATCGCTTCATTTTAGGCAAAACTTCGCTGACGGGGCCGTACAGCTCAGGCAAAAAGAACAAAACAAAACAAAAACCTAGAAAAATACAATTTGTGGAAGCCACCTTTTCTTTTCCTGTTCATGATAGTGATCGTCATTAAGACCCCCCCCATCAGGGTTTATCCTGCTGTGAGAACATGTCCCATCAGATCCATTTCAAAGTCTTGGGAACATGAAAAAGGTTCTTCTGTCCTCAGGTGTACGAGGTGGTGCCTTGTCAGAGCGACTGCAATCAGTACGTTTGGGTGGCTGAACCGTGGAGCGTGTGGAAGGTCAGCAACGTGGACCTGAAAGAAAACTGTGGCGAAGGCGTTCAGACCCGAAAAGTCAGGTATCCATCAGCCTGTCCATGTTGATGCCGACAATATTTATATTCTGTAACTATTAGTCAGTCAGCAGAAAATGAAAAAAATGTCTATGAATTTATCAAATATCAGCAATATTCATTTTTCCTCTAGACTTCCTCTACAATATATGGAACTGAATCTGAATAACTAGATCTCTAATAATTGGAAGCTTAAAGAAACTTTAAAGCAGGATAATCACTAAAACGTGTAAAGTTCTGTGTTTTTTATATTCTCATCCTTCATATTGAACAAACCACTGCAGGATTTTTGTTATCTTGTGTGCAGCTTCAGTGTGACTTTCCACCGATCTCGCAGGTGCATGCTGAACACCATAGACGGGCCGTCGGAGGCCGTAGAGGACTACCTGTGTGACCCGGAGGAGATGCCCCTGGGGGCCAGAGAGAGCCGGCTGCCCTGCCCCGAGGACTGCGTTCTTAACGACTGGGGGCCCTGGGGCCGCTGCAGCCTGGTGAGAACTGAACCCGGATCAGAAAACGGCAGCTCGGCTGTCTGACACAGACGCGATACGGGAACGTCAGACTCCTGTGAAGCCCGCTGAGATTTATCTTGATATCTTCTTCCTGTCAGAAACGTTTTCTCGGTGGCTCAAGGAATTCAAAGCGTAGCTGCACTGTATTATCGTGAGCGGTGACTGAGTCTTTGTCAACGGGTTATTTCTCGTCCACCAAGGAGGAATAAAAAAGATATATGAACTAGAAAGCAGGAAGAAAATGGCTTATACATCACCAATATTATAGTGTACTCGCTGTGTATTCAGCAGGGAAGGAAGATGATTTATGATAAAGACTCTTGAGCAGGTTTCCAAATTTACATTTACACACAAAAAACACACAACTCGCATAAATCTGCCTGTTTTTAATTAAACTTTGCAAACCGCTACATATTATGAAGACGTTTCAGATCCGTAATGATCCTTTTCCAACTCTGTATTTATTATGCAATGATATGCTTGCAAATTGTGATTTGTAAAGAAACGCGACTCGGCTGCTTAATCTTCATTCTCACTTAAAAAAAACCCAACAAGTAAGGTGTCAGAATGTCCTGTTCAGCTCCTCCATCCTTGACACCTCTGATTGGCGGTTAAAAGCCTTTTTAAGGGCTCTGGTTTTACCTGCTGTTCTCGCAGCATCACCCCGACCATTGTTAATCACACCCCATTCCCTCCCAAAGTGCTTGACACAAAGACTTCCAACAATTCCAATCTCAACATGCAGTCTGCAGCCGCACCAGCGGAGCCTCGTGCATGTTTTATTTTTCCTGCCAGCGATGGAGTTATTCATTTCTTCCCTCCCAACTCTCTTTTGAGCAAGTAGTGAGGGTGTAAAATCTGCTGGTTTCACATTTATAACACAGTTTCCATTTCAGCCGTCCTGTCGTTTCCCAATGGTGGGAAAATCACATTTCCTGTATTGGGAATCCCGAGGCCTATGCTGACTGCCGGACCATGTCTTCCTGAAAAATCTCAGATGAGCAGTGACTCAGTGAGCTGGGAAACAATTCAGATTCTGCAAATTCGCAGTTATCAGCTTTAAATGTGGGAATCAGCGTGGCAGGGACTTCCAGGGATCTGTCTGGACTCGCGTAACGCTCTGCAATAAGAGCAGCCTAATCCCAAAAGCTCCAGATTCTGACGGTCAGTCTTCGTTTCAGCCCTGCACCAGGACCAACACACGACTGCGGACGGCGTACACCCTCCGGTCCCCCAGCGTGGGGAGGCAGTGTCCGGACACAACAGACAGGGAGCCCTGCAGCCTGAACCTCAACTGTTTCAACTACTTCTACAACATCACAGGTAAAGGAAATGATCCTGAACCTGAACACCCCCCCCCCATGTCTTCACCGCTTTGAATTTAACTAAACTGGAACTACGTCACAAAAAGAGTTTGCTGCTGGGCATGTTTGGATTGTGAATGGAGCAGATGTTTGAGCAGCTGCCTCGAGTGTTTCAGGTGAAAAAGTTTCAGCTTTAATCAAATATCCGATGTTAAAAAAAAACAGCAGCTCTTTTGGGGGGGCTTTGAAAACGCTCTGATCACGATTGCAAACACAGCCTCCGTTCAGAGCAAAAAATCTCGTCTGTTTAATGTCAAGACAAGGAATCAATAACTGACTTATCTGTTGCTCTGTTTTCAACTGCCTCATCAGTTTTGTTTCCACAAGGCAGATAATTGCAATCCTTGTGAGGTTTTATCAGACGTCTTGTTTTGTAATGATGGTGTGATGTTAATGAAGCCCTTTGCTCACAGTGACTCTTTGCAAAACTCGTCTCTGATCACATTTTTTGTTTGTAATTATTATTATTATTTTTTTTTTTTTTTTTTGAGCTCCACTATTCAAAGAAAAAGGTAATTTTTTCTGCAGACACCTGCAAATAGAACCATTAAAAGTCCCATTTTGAATAAAGGTTGATTATAAATCAGGTCTAGGCTCTATAATAACATTGTGAAATTGTGTCAGTCTACAGAGACAGAAACTGAGCCTTAAAACCACCCGTTAGCACTTCTCTTTAACTTTGTGATGTCACCTGCAATAGTTTTATTTATTCACCCAGAAAAAAAGGTTTAGATCCTGTCTTCCGATTGGTTCACTGAAGAAGCCCAAGAGAGGAGATGTAAAGCTACCCTGAGATGGTTTTTAGTTCTCAAAACTACAAATATCTTCTTTTCCGAACACTTAAAATAAAAGATCTGAGAAGTTTCTTATAAGGGCCCTTTAAAACCTGAAAGATGTCAGGTGGAAGTGAAACATTTGACTGCTGGCCGCTGCAGGTTAAGTGCCTTCCTCTGTGGTGATTGCAGAGAACATTTTTGATTCACTTTAATCAGAAGGATTTCCGCGGAGCTACTCAGAGATTTGCTCTCACAGGCTTTTCAGAGCTCCGCTCTCTAATCTGCAGGATATCACGTGTCACAGAGGTTTCTGCTGGAAACTGTAACAAACCATTTCAGTGAAAATAAACAGAAAAACAGATTGGCAGCTTTCCTAAATTTTCACTTGTTGAAATTTTTATCGCGTAGGATTCGTTGCCACCGCCTCATATTCACACGCCCTCTCCTGTCTTCCTTTTGTGTTGTTACACCCACAGATGTGACATATAATCCTCACTGCTGGGTTCACAGCAGCAAAAAGGTTTCCCAAGGTGTGTGTACATAATATAGGAGCAGAGATTATTATTGGGTAAAGCACTCTTTTCCTTTTTTCTCATAGTTGATGCCGAGACCATCCAAGCTGCTCCTTCCTGCAGCGTTTCTCGCCGCCTTTCTCTCTGTCTCTTACTGTCGCTCTTTCTTGTTGCAACCTCCCTATATTCAGTCCCCAGAGTCCCACAAAGCTCCTCAGCAGAAGGAGACACAATTCCCAGAGTTGAGCTTGCAAACGAGCTCGCTGCAGCTAAAAACAGCCACTCATTTCTGTCAGCGGAGGGCACACTTTATGAGTGATACCTCAGCCTCCATGTTACATCAGGGTTTTTTTTTTGTTGTTGTTGTTGTTGTTGTGAGGTTTTTTTTTTTACAGCATGCATATTGTAGTTTCAAAGGTATTTGCACTCAAGTCTGGAATAAAATGTAGTCTGTTTACTTCAGAGAAATTAAATATATATATATTTTTTTTCAGGATGGGGAGGAGGAGGGGGGTTGATGTTCAGCCTCTCACAGCTCTGAAATATCCGGCTGAGGTTTAGAGAATAAAACTTGTAGTGATGCTGCTTTCTAAATCCCGGTTACTTTTCAGAAGAGGAAACTTAAATCTGTCTGCCTGCCCACGCAGCTCACTAATGATGCCGGCATAAAAGGACACTGATGGCAGCCGCAGTTATTGGATTTAAGTGAGCGGTTTTTAAAAACTTCCGATGACCTCTGTGCTGAAAAAGTAATCATCCGTCGTTGACGGAGTCTGACCTTGACAGACAGCAATGGAAACACACAGGCTGATTATTTAAAGGCAGTGGCAGAAGGAGGAGGATAGTGGGGGGGGGGGATCATGCAAGGTAATGAGCTGAAGTCAAAATTACAGTACAGAAAGTACACAACTTGCTGACTCATCCTGGAGCCTCCGGTGGTCAGTTTGCATGCAGGACACGTCTGTCCTGAACCATCTATCCAGATACGGTGTCGTGAAGGAGAGAAGATTTTGTTTATGTCAGCAAAGTAGTTGGTAATTAATATGATGATAAAGTGCGTCAATGCAAAATCTGCAAATTTTTCCAAAATCCAGACACATATTTGTAAAATTAGCATACGAAGGGCAACGTGGCGCCGCAGAGTGTACAGAGCTAACACTCCACAGCTTCCTCATTGTCTCGAGCACTTCTGAACAGCCTCTCCTCACGTTTTGTTCCCACACTTCATCCCACTTTGACTGAAAATACGCCAGCAAAATGCTTCCCACCTGTAACTTGGATGAGTTCCTCTCCTTCCCCTCCCTGCTCCCGCTCAACCCGCCTCCCGACTTTAGGCTGGCACCCATGACGGCGATATGAACAGCAGCGGCCTGCTGGAAGCTAATAAACATTTGCTGTGTGTGGTGAAGTTAAGAGACGTTCACACTAGTGGGTAACACTCATCGTCTGAGGGTTATATAGTTCTATAAAAACATAGCTGGGGATTCGACAGCTAGAAGATCGAGATGATTCCGACCATTCCTGTCGTTCATCTTGATTTTTATAGTTTGGGTTCATACAAGTATGAATAACAACGTTTTTGCACACAAACTTTATTTTGTGTTTTCTAACATTAGCCTGACAGTTAGATTTTGAGTCATTTGGCTGCTTTAATACAGATTTTTATGAACAGCGGATCAAATAGCGATGTGGTCGACTGTAGTGAGAACCCCCCCTCAGGTGTTGTAGCACATTTACCTTGTTTCAGCTCATTATTTCAGTTTTCCCAGCCTGAAACTTTCCAGTTCTTGGTCACTCTCGCCATCTGCATCATTATCAGATTGTCACAGCTGCTGAGTCATGATTTGGCTCAGTCATATGCTCAGGTGTTAATCAGGCTTTTCTCAATACCCTCAGTGTTAACGTCTTAGCTGGCTGTCAGGTGACTCACACCACATCGATGCATCATCTCCTCAGTCGAAAACATTCAGTTTACACTAATTTCCCAAAGTGGCACAAAAAAAAACCAAAAACATTTTAAATAGTGTTTTAGTCAGAATTTGTAGAACTGAGTTAGTTCTCAGTGTTGTTGCACTCAGCTGAAATTAAAAGCCAAAACATTCAATTCAATGAATAAATAAAGACAAACACCGTCCCATATTAGCTGTCAGTTTTCATACCTGAGAGATTTGCATCCTGACTTGCAAATTACTTAAGACTTGACTTTAGACATGTCTCAAATGACTTGAGATCTGATTTGGACTTCAAAACAGCTCTGATGTTTGCTTTGATGAAAAATGAGCTTTTCCTCGAGTCGTGCTGATGAACCTCAGAAGAGATGACAGCGCGCTGGCTTCTTCGCTGACATTTACTTTGAGTGATTATTCGCAGAAACCAGATGATTACTGATGGAAAATAGATGCTAATTGTTCCCTCGCATAATTATTGAACCTCTCATTGTGTGATCTTGTTCATTATTCTCTGGGTGAGAGCTGCCATAGCTCAGAAAGCCGAACACAACACAAGTCTAACCGAGATACCACAAACCACCCTGTGACTTCTGTGTACAGTCCCTTTGCTGCCTTTAACACGAAGGAATCAAATGCATCAACTTAATGATGCTCAGTATCCAACACTACAAGACTGCAGTTGCATCATTATGTAGTAATCCTTTATAAATAATATTACCCACACTGTGTCGCAGGGGATTGCCCGTGTTGTGTGTATTTCAGCCTGGCACTAATGGATCTCTGTCGTGTTGTTTCAAGCACCCTGAGTTTACTTTATTTTGGCAGTTGCGTGAACATTACTGCCAAAAATGTAAATGTGAATATATTTTGTTTCTCCTCAGACTGGAGCACATGTCAGCTCAGTCCCAACGCTGTGTGTGGGAGCGGCATCAAGACCCGGATGCTGGACTGTGTTCGCAGCGACGGCAAATCAGTTGATATAAAATTCTGCGAGGAGGTGAGGCCTGCGGAAAATTCCTCAAGTGTCTTGTCTGGTGCTTTTCTTATTTTTATTTTCTTTGGCAATTGAGTTTTTTTTTTTTTTGCCTTCTTTGTTTGACACACTCGTTTTTCTTAATGACTTAATCACCTTCATCATTGTTACACATTACTGTATCCGCCTCGACTTATTAGGCCCTCAGCAACATGAAATATTCAGAAGTATTCCCATGCAGCGATTGTTGTCAAAGCTTCAGGCGGAGGGTTTTATTCATTTGTAATGTGTCTGGGCTCCTGTAATTGTAGCCGGCGGGCTGTGGCACAGCCGTCCCCACAGCTATTTAACCCTTGGCCCATTTCATCATCTGGCTCATTCACAAAAACACAGTGTCGGGATGGATTTCACATCAGCTCCCAAAGTCCAGCTCCGCCGGCCAGATGCCTTTCTCCTGCCAGAACAAAGGCTTCTGGGAATTGTGGTTCAGAGAGGGTCAGGCTGCTGTCTGGCAGTCGTGGATTGACGGCTGCCTCGACTGCTCATTTGAGTTGGGGATGACTCGATCATGTGTCACAAATCATCCACTGGGTCTTCCTAAATGTGCTGCAGCTGAAGTTGGAGAAGAAGTGGCAGATGAACATCTCCTGCGTGGTCGAGTGTCCCGTCAACTGCCAGCTGTCGGACTGGTCGTCCTGGTCGGAGTGCTCTCAGACCTGCGGACTGGAGGGTAAGACATTTAACACTTCGTCATCTTGCGAGAAAGAAAATGACCTTTTACTGACCTTTTACGAACAACTCACCAGTTCTTCAATGAAGCTGCATCTTTCGGTGATGACTAAGCTGAAATCTAGTTGTGCACTTATGAGATGAAATTGCAGTACAAGTAAAGTAAAAACAAGCACTCAGAATAACAGCTCTGGGAGAAATAATGAAACATCTTTACTTTAAAGCGAAATGGTTTTTTTAAGATATGACATAAAAGATTATGTCGCATTAACCAGAGTGAGCTTTATCACTTCCTGTTCTTGAGGGCAAATGGCCAAACACTTCCAGCTTTAAATCTTGGTGCTGATCCATCTGAAGCCTCACTGATCTGCTGTCGGTTTAGTCAATACAAACTCACACTGTGCAGCCAAGCATTGCTCAAACCCACAGAAACTCCAGGTGAGGTCATAAAGTTACTGGAGGTAGCAGAGTTTTGGGGACATGTGCGCCAAAATGATGCAAAAAAAACAAAACAACATCAAGAATATTTTCATTCGATGAAAAGATGCAGCCAGAAAAACATCGTGTACCCTCAAATAAGAGTTTGAACGAGCTGATACAGAACGTACATCATGTTGTACTTAAACTAAAGGGAGATAATAGTTGGAAATTTTATAATAAGGGGTTGAAAGGTCGCCTCCATTAAACACAGCCAGTGAAGAGAAATGGGTCCAACTGTGTGCATCATCAAGCAGATGATAATTACACTGTTTACATAAGAAGGCAGACTTGGGTTTTATTATCGTTATGATGATGATGTCAGCTAATTTCTATTTGAGTTAAAACCGCCACAGCTCAGAAGATAGACGGGCAATGAGTGCAAACCACTTCTTAAAGCTTCTCGAAAAACAAAACACAGAAGTAGTCCAAAAGAAAAGAAAAACAAACCGACTTCATATTGACAGTGTCTGTGCTGAATTTATGAGCTTGTGAAGCTTGGAGGTATCAGGAGACCACAGTTGTACATATATGGATGGATTATTGATCAGGCCTGAAGGCCAGAGGCCAGAAGATCCCAAAGCCAGATCATCAGTATGAACCCTCAGTGGCACAGCTTTTTTTTTTTTTTTTATCGCCCGATTCTTCTTCAGAGTAATTTAATATTGTGTGTTTACCAACAAAATCCAACCAACTATTATTATATATTTTATTTTTTTTCACGTTTTTCCTTCATATTCCAGCTGCATCTCAAGGCTCCAGTGATATTTAGTTAAAATACTAAAAGCTATTCAAATGAGAACAACAGAGCCGCTTTCATTCAAAAAAAAAAAAATCACAGCGTGCATCTCAGGCTGTTGTCGACTGTTTAATGAGATGTGTGTCGTATTTAGGACCAGACCTGAACAGATCGGTGTGAATCTGACCATCAGAGTGACCCAGGTCCAGAGTTCACATCCAGATTCGGCCAAATGATGTGGCTTTTTGTCTGAGGGGTGTTCGTGTCTGTAACCGAGGGGGGGGGCAGTTATAAAAGCTTCTAAAAGCATGGACCATGAAAACACGGTCTATCGAGACAAAAGCC
The DNA here is from genome assembly GCA_034769265.1 of Remorina albescens. NCBI lineage: Eukaryota > Metazoa > Chordata > Actinopteri > Carangiformes > Echeneidae > Remorina > Remorina albescens. The sequence goes on from CM068486.1 coordinate 3,056,558, forward strand.
AGATGCTGAAGAAGAAGTCGGTCAGAAAAATTCGCCAAAGCCAAAGAATGAACGAGGTGTTTAATCAAGAGGGAGTTCTCCCTGTACTCCAGCAGTTCACTCAGTTTCAGATTGTGTCCCTTTCCAACGTTGCCGCTGTTTAAGGTGTGAGGGGGAGCTTTGAACAAGGATATTAGATTGTCTGGTTTGTGTGTTTGGGAGGGCTGGTTTGTTTTTTCTGTGTCGTAGGTTGGCAGAGGTGAACTCTGAGGTGAGCAGATTGGGGAAAAATGAAAGTGGGGATATGCAACAAATAAAATGTTGTTAGATCTGAGAGCTGGCTATTAAATAAGCAGGTGGACTTGAAGGTCAGATTTTAAGGTGTGTGTCTGTCTGTGTTTACGTGCAGGGCTTTTGTGTTGAGTTGGGTTTTTTTGTTTTGTTTTTTCGTTAACTCGTAGCATCAATTCTGCACTTAGAACAAACTGTCTCTGAGGTGTGAGCTGCTGTGATCTATTAGATTTATTTAAAGTGCATTTGCTGATTGATGGCGAGAAAAAAAAAAATCAAAGACCAATCAAAGATGGCGGAGGGAAAGTGCCATATTTCAGCCAATTTGGAAAACGCTGCTCTGTTACGCAGAGTGCACACTAGGATTAATTTAAAGCATTCAAAGCAAACATGCATCTAAAATGAGTTGAGGGTGACTGCTATGAGCTCAAACTGCGACGGTCACTGCATGTTTCCCATCCGTCTGCATTTAGTTTATAATGAAGAGAGAACACTCTGTATCTTTTTCAGTTACAAATCCAAATCTCTAAAAGCACAGAAAGAAAAAAGAAAAAAAAAAAAAAGCCATGCCAGTAAAACTTTTTATGGTTGCTGTTTTTACAGCTTGATTTTATTCATTTAAATAATAATTAGTTCTTTCAGACAACGTTAGCAACACAATTCAACGTGACCGATTGTAATGAAATCATCTTTAAATGAAGGGAAAATTATCATTCATAATGAACCAACGATGTCACTTCCTGTCTGTTGGGTCCAGGCAAGATGTGGCGGCGGCGGTCGGTGGTTCAGGCGTCTCAGGGCGACGGCCGGCCCTGCCCGTCTCAGATGGAGCAGTGGAAGCCCTGCCCCGTCAGGCCCTGCTACCGCTGGCAGTACAGCTCCTGGTCCGAGTGCCGGGTGGAGGTAAGTCAATACATCACAATACAACGCCTAAATCCCGGGACGTTAAATATTAATAATCATATTGACCTCTTTCAGATACAAGAAATGAAATTTTGACAGCTCAGCTGAGGTCAATGCACCTGAGAGTTTGAGCCAAAAAGTTTATTTTGGGGTGGGAAAAAAAAAAGAAAAGAAAACCTCAGCATCTGGCACAAAAAAAAAAAATAATAATAATAATGGAGTCTTTAGTATTGACGAACAACCTCATAAAATCCTTGCTCATACACTTATTTTGAAAGATGGATGAAAAAAATCAATCTAATGCACCTTTAATGCTGATATATTACTGCAATCGAACACCGTTGCCAAGCCATTTGGCAGCATCTATACTCCATTTTGCATTTTCGTGCCACCAGGTCAGATTGTTAAAGAAGTGTGCCGGCTTGCTTCGTGACATAAAGCAAAACTGTGAAAGCGTTGTTGTGGTTTTATGGGAAGAAAGAGAGACCTTAATGATTCATTTATATCATCTGTTCCTCTCAGTTAACTCTATCAAGCCTCTAATAAGTCCACAAATGATCAAGAGACACAGAGACAGATAGCTCAGTGATCAGCCATTAACCAAGAATCACAAACACTGTCAACTCCAGGTGTCCTTTCTTCTGAAGTGTTACGCAAGTAATGAAGCAGCTAACGATGTCTTGTTATTGATTTAGTAACACACAGTCCTTTAAATCCTTTAAATTAATCACTGTTATTTTGGCAACATTACTGTAATCTATCTATCTATCTGCTGCTGTTTCTCTGTCCGTCCATCCTTCTGTCCACCGAACTGTGACTCTGATCTGATTTCATGCATACATGGTTTGAAAAGTTGAGGTCAGTAACGATTCTCATGCTGGGAGGTCGGAGATGTAGCTGTAGCTCCTGCCTGTTTCCACACCGCCTTTCAAACATACGAAAAAAATATGTATGTATTGTTGGCTTGTTCTGACTTTACAGAACATGAGAAGCACTCCCGGTTTAATTCACATGTCTTGACCCACATGAGTATTGATTTAGTATTAGAAATCGATGAGGGATACTCACGTTTGCCTTCAGTACCAGACTGCAGCGTTAATGGATAATATGAAAGGCAGTGCACTTTAATTACACAAATTTATGTTTCAAACCCTCGTTGGGTTTACTCTCATTCAGACATAAAAAGAGTCTCTGCAGCAGCCACATGATGTGACTTTTGGGTTCATTATTAAAATGACTAATGGACCAAACGTCCAGCCAAAGCTGTAATTAACCTCCACTCATCATCTGTCGGTCTGACTCCTCTGCTCTTCTTCTGTGGTGTTCCCGTCCCGTCAGAGCGTGGTGTGCGGACACGGCATGCGCTACAGGAACCTGTCCTGCTTCGTGTCCGACGGCTCCAGCTACGGCGACAGCAGCCTGGTGGACGAGGAGCTGTGCAGCAGCCTGGAGCTCGCCGTCGACGGAGACAAGCAGATCAGCCTGAAGGAGGCCTGTGTCCTTCCCTGTCCAGGTAATAATAATAATATTCATAATAATGTTCAACTAGTAGACATTTTTTAGTTTTGCTTGCAGAGCAGAGGCAGTGTTATTATAGGAAGGGTGTGCGTCATTGTCATAGGTCCGGCATGTGTGTCTGCAGTAGGGGTGTGTAATTCCCACTCAGATGATTAAATATAAAGTCAGTGGCACAATTTTAACACGACGACAAGACTGAAAGATACTAAGTATGATATTCAACTCTCATATAATTCAGCTATGATTAGAGTTTGCTTATTTTTACCTCATAAATATTAATTTAGAATAATCAGTCATTTTACAATTTCACTGAATAAACTGCACACAAACAGCGGCTGACAGTGTGTTGTTTACCTGAGCTGCTGGGTCAGTGTGTTTCCTCTGAACTGTACAAAGACGGGAGAAAAAAAAAACATCCAATGTAAATATATTTTGCATTTCAGAGGAGCTCAGGAGGTTCAACCGGGAGGACGCAGACATCACGCTGCAATGCACAGCGCGCACTTGATTTTACTGTATGTCCCACAGCAGGCACTACAAAAATACTTTTATCACAAGGTAGATTATATAATTTCCAACAAATACCACCCAGTATCTGTTTGTGACCTCTAAAGTGAGATGTAGGAGCTCACCTGGAGGCAGAATAAATGGACTACATTATGGCAGCTGGTTTGTATAGCTGTGCTGCTTTATGTGAATTAAATTTACTGGTAACTTCTATATTTCATTGCCTGTAGCAGCTCGTAGAGCACTTTCCTCTCCTCTGCCGGGGTAGGAATGAGTTTAAATCATGACAGACGTTGCGCTGTAGTCTACTTGCAGATTTGCATCTCGTACTCTTGTATTTCGTTTCCGCTTTTGCACACTTTCCCGCAGTTTGCTTGTGATTTATTCCCAGCTTTTACATAAATCAGCCGAGGTGCTGCAGCCACTTTCTATTTACCTCACACTGCAGCAGCCCAAAGACTCCCTCACAGGCCTGCCTGCCGTCGGCCACTGCGTTTGTCGAAAGCCCCCCGATCAATCGGAGTGACCGCTATCAGGAGTAGCTTTCTGTTTTATGTGGAACGCGCAGATTATTTGGACCACCTGATCGCTCTGCGAAATAGAAATTGTGAAATAGCAGTGGATCCAGATGAAAGCCATGACCCCTGCAATTCAATTTATTCCATTTGTACAGCAAAGAAAACACAGAAGCAGCATGATTAAAACGCACACATGCACAGACACACAGTGATAGAGGAAAAAGGCTGCAATCAATAATATGTTTGGGAGCGATAACAAAAAAACCTCAGGGCTTTCAGAAGAAAGACAAGATGGTAAACTGAGGTGCAACCTCACTGAATCACAATCTGCCGTGCTGTTAAATTCAAATTTGATGCATTTATGCACCTCCAATCTGAATAGAGAGGCTGATTTACAAGAGAACAGACCGAGTATGTGTTTTGTCCGTGTTGATTAGTGACATGAGTCGTGAAAATATGTGCCCCATCATATTTAGCAGACTCTCTGTAAGGCCATAGAACGACACATTTGACACACAAGGCAGTTCCAAGTGATTTGCATACTGCATAAAAGCATGAAATAAGAAATACGGCTAAATAAATGAAAAGCACAACATTAAAGGAGAGAAGTTCAAGGAAAGTTCAGCAGATAATTAAACAAACTGTAGTTCATGAGTTTCATCCTTTGTCTTAAACAGGAATCCAGTAAAAATGTATTTCTGGTTTAACATGAAGACAGCTAAGCGAGGTGTTACAGCCCAGCTTCTCAGCGGCCCCAGTCTTTAGACTTGGACGGCAGCAGCCACGAGCCGCTCCCTCTCCAGAATTCATGACCCAGATCCCCACAAAGTGTGCTGTTAGCTGATGAAATGTGTTGTCAACTGATGAAATGCTGACTGACGGTAAAAATATCACCGTTAACGTTGTAGATGGTAAGTTATGGAGCTGGAGAAGCACACTGTTAATTACATCCCTTACAGTTTTCCTCTTTAAATGTCATCTAGGAGGAAAAAAAAAAAAAAAACAACCACCCCAGACTCTTTAGATGCTAAATGTCTCTTTTACTGTTCGAAGCCTAAAGCCTGACCAGCCCGCCCTGACCACTTAGCTCTGCTCAAAGATATAAATAATACAAATAATCACTGCACACTGGAGGGCTTTGGGGGAATGGTGAATGGACTGTAGCTCCAGGTTGTGTGGCTGTTTTTTTTTTTTGGGGAAATTATTATTATTGTTAAAGCCCTGTGTGTTACATGTTGACTACTCTCGTCGTGCAAAATTGTTAAAGCAGCCTCAGATAAAGCGTAGAACAAAAAATCCAACACTAGACCGATGCCTCGTACCATTTGGTGGATACCTCAGCCCAGAGCTTGTTAGTCTGCCATGTGTGCACACATTTTCAGCTTGAGTAGCCCCAGTGGGTAACAAACCCCCAAACCTGGCAGTGTTACTTCACACTCGACCTGCACAGGATGACTTTTTTTTTTTTTTTTTTTTGGCTGTTGTTGCTGAGTGATGAGGTCTCTCCACAGCCTTTATGCTGAGCCGGACATCTGTTGTGATTTACATGATGTGCGACCACAGAAAAGCAAATCCTGTTGAAGTATTGTGCAGCGTGGTTTTATTTAAATACTATGAGCCCCCTTTATGGTTTATTGCAGAGTAAACTAACAGTCTGGCATTGAACTTTTCTCCACGTAAACAATCAGACACATCAGACTTTTCCCTCCGTCCTTGGCGGTCGCCTTCAGACTCAGGAGACCGCTGAGCCCTCTGCTTCTTTGTGAGCATCGTCCGGCCGTCCTAAATCTCAATCTGTAACACTTTCAGGTCAATATATTGTTAGCTTCTGCGTCTCTTTGACTAAAATAACGCAGAAGTTAAATACTGTATTTCCGTCAGCCGTCGAGGTAACTGGGTCTTTATTCGTTTTTCTAGGACAATCAGCCCAACCTTATATCATTTGTAAACATCTCTCTATCCCGTATCTCTTTTTAAGTACTTGATACTGATATTTTGCATTTTTTTCTATGCTGGTATAACAAACATCCCCTTCATGGAAATTATAAACTAACATCTCATCTTAACTTATATTTTTGTAAACTGTGTCGTTGCACTGTCCTTTCTTTTCCCTATAAGCCTTTAATCAGAAATATCTGCAAGTGTAGAGTTTCCTTAACTTTGCTAAAAAATTGCAAAGTAGAAGAAGTTATGAGTAAGCGGGGAGAAGCTTCATGTTTTATTTCTTCACGGCCGCCCACCGTACTCCGACAAAATTTGAATAAAAATAATGCAGGACAGGGGTCCGCTGCTCAAATTACCTGCAGCCCACTCACAGGGTTGTTCTCTCCACAGGGGACGATTGATCGCTTCACAGAAAAACAAAGATTTCAGCTTTAAACAGTATCAACAACAAACAACTTGATCTTCGGTTGCCTCCTCATTGTTTTTATTCAGCTCTTTATTGTTATTGGAAAGCATATAAAGAAATGAAATGTCCTCAGTCTGCTCTAATGAATATGGAACAAACAACAAATATAACAGAAATGGAGAGCAGATGAGATGAGAAAGGAAACGGTTCCCCTCTGTGCTTCCACCAGTGTTTATTTATACCAGCATAAATACACTAAAATACCCAAATACTGATCAGATTTTACCACCGATAGATTAAATTCTCTCAAATTAAAACTGGGGGAAGGTAAACAGAGAAAGTAGTTTTACATATTTAAAGTTGAATGAGAATACTTATATTGACCCTTTTGTGGGGACATGGGGACGAAAAAAAACCAGTAATAATAAAAATAATAATAATGACAACATTTAACTTTCTGTGTTGAACTTTTCTTTAGTTAATACGGTTCACAGTGTTTTTATCTGTAAAATAAGGAAATATCAATATCTCTACTGTCCCCTCTTGCTAAGTCTTTATTGACCGACAAATATAATTTACTGAGGTTTTGCTGATCGTGAATATGTGGCGACTTTGTGACATTTAAAAAAAAATTGCAGCTTTTTCAGGAAAAACACAAAGGCCTGAAGAAGCCATCGGCCTTAATGTGGGTCTAAAAAGGTTAACAGTGATGGATCTTCTTCAGCAGCATTAACATTTGGGTGTTTACCAATAACAGCAGTAACGACTGTAGCTTCTGAAGTCCCATCAACACAAACTGTGATCCAGAACGCGGCCTGTGGACCGCACTGTGACTGACGGACGATATCCAGGCACTGTAGCACGAAAACAGCACAATATCATTTTCAATCAATATCATCAGAATGTCGAGCCCCAAAGCGAGGTAAAAAAGACAGAACAAAAAAAACAAAAAAAAACAAAACATCTGACAGATGGGATTACAACTTCAAAGCTGTTGTCAGGTTTTGTGATGGAGGCTTGTCAGCTGCTCTGCCCAGCGGAGCAGACAGGTGAGCCCCACCCGACGGCTGCCCCCCCCCCCTCACGTTATCGTGCAGCACACAGAGAATTGAACGTGAGCGTTTCACTCGGATAAATGTGGCAAACATTTCAATAAGAAAAGCTGGCAGAACAAACCCCCAATTTACTGTCTGATTCGGCTTGATAACGAGCATCTTTGCACACCCTGCCACTTAAATGTAAATGTGTTATTTTCAGTGTTAGCGGCCCCTGAAGGGGGAGTTATTATTGTTCCTTACTTCTGCCAAAAGACAAAATACAAATGTGGAGTTCATTTCCAAAGCGCTCTGTATCTATTTGAGTTAATCGCTGGTCGTTCAGCATTCACTATCTCTAACATACAAAAGAAGATTGTTGTAATTTTTCTACAAACCGCAGTTGTTTTCGAATAACTACCATATGATATCATTTTATATCTCACAACTGTGTGGCATTCATCTGCAGTGGCAGATTTCTTATTTTGGAAGGAAAAAAAAAAACAAAACTCATCAGAGGTCTGCCAGTCCCCGAGATGGAAAACCCTGAGAAACGCTGCCGAAGATAACAAGTCAGTCCAACCCCTTTTGCCAAACTACGGGAGCACTGAAGTATCAAACAGCAATCAAAAGCCCAGACTGTGTTCTGAGCAGGGAGGTAGTGGGGTGTGATTTGGGAGGAAATTCAGGGCTGTTAGTGCCGGGCCAGGGACAGCTTGGGAATTCTGGCAGGTTGCATCCACACGAACACACACACACTTTCATGCACTGCCACCCTGGACCTGCGCCCTTTTTCCCCCTGCTGTTTGATGAGCTGCAGTTGTCAGTTGTGATCAAAACCAACCCACTCTGCATCCTGAACTTAGACCTTTTCACCTCCTGAAACTCAAAGCCTCTGAACCGTCACACGATACGATATGTAAATAATAGACACACATTGTGTATGCATCTCCGCATCTCGGGCTAGTTGAACCGCTCTCGTCCACAGGTAAACAGGTGGAACAATTCCACCGCTGACGCTCAAATAAAGCTGCAGATTTTATTTATGGTTTCACACAATAAACACTCCTTTAATATTCAAATGAAGGCAAAAACCTGTTCGCCTTTTAGTCCTGAGCCCCGGAGCCAGCAGGGCCAACCTGCCTGAGTGTCTGAGGCTGCACACTGACTCACAGGAAATTAAAGCATTTGTGATCCAGACTTTTTTTTTTTTTTTTTTTTTTACAGGTCATTGGTCAGATTTTTCAAAACCTTTGTGAGCGAGCGAACACCACAAGTGAAGTAAAATAATTCGTCTGCTCTGACTTCATTTGTAGCTTCTTGATTTGGAAAAGTAACCGTAACAGTAATTGACTGTCTACCCTGAAACACACCCGAGCCTGTGGTTTGTTTCAGTTCAATTAAAGTGACATATTTTCTCTTTTAGTCGACATTGAGCTCAAATTTTTTTGTGTTTAGTTTAATTGTTAAACATTTTATTTGTATGTTCACAAATTTAAAATTGATTTTCGGAGAGATTATCATTCATTTTACGGTTTGTGTTAAATTGGGTACTGTTTTGTTTTCTAGGCTAACATCTTGAGAGTGCTGTGAAATAGAACTGCAATCATCTGTTAATTTGTGATTAAGACGATTAAATATAAATATAAAAGGTGTCCAAAACTTAATTAATGTAGTTCTGTCTTTTAATATCAGATCTTCTCTGTGTCCGTCCCGTCGTCTGTCTCTTCTCTGCTGCAGGCGAGTGTTACCTGATGGAGTGGTCCGACTGGAGCTCGTGTGTGAGTATCTGCGTCAAAGGAGCAGGCGTTGACTTCGGCTCGGTTCAGGTCCGCTCTCGAGCCGTGTTGGCCCAGGAGCCTGAAAACCTGCAGCTCTGTCCGGACCAGGCGTGGGAGTCTCAGCCCTGCACGGGTGAGTGGCAGCTTCGACCTTCTCACAGCTGGAAAGTTTGACAGATGAAGAGACGCTAACTCCCTTTGAAAAGGGATCTTATACTGCACACAAATTACCCAGCAGCCCCAAACCTCAATTCATTTCAATTTACTCAAGTCCGGTTCGGACTTCATAGAGTGGGTGGGAGGGAAACACAGGGACAGACCGACTGTCAATGCATCAGAAGCCCAACACCAAAAGACAGCTACACCCAGGGTCATGCCTGCAGGCTGTTTAGCCCTCTATCCATCTGAGCCTGTATGTTTGGACTGTCAGAGAAGACTGGAACACCAGAGGAAACCTGCAGAGAGAAAACGTGTTGAGATTGTTGAGAAGGGATTGGCGACGGGACTCGGGTGAAGATTTCTCTTCCTGGGAGGTGAAAGTACAAACCGCTGAGCTACCTTGGTGCCAAGTCTAAAACATAACTGAGAGAAACTACTACAACCGCTTCCCTCTGCACTCCGGGTCAACTGGAGCTCTCCAAGATGGGATTTTTCAAGTCGGGTCTCTAAATGGAGTGAAACCACACACTCATTTACGGTTGTGTTCTCGGCGGCTCCCCAGGCGCATTAATCAGCCATTAGGTTGCAGCGTGGGTTGTGAATCACCACCGCTGTCGCCACTGCCCTCGACCACCAAAGCTCAACGTCTACAGTAGCCACAGCTCACACCTCCCCCGCCCTCCCTCGTCTCCCAGTCTCCCTCTCCTGACCTGGTTTCACAGCATCACTCGAGGCACACGGGGGAGGAGAGACCCGGCCAGGACCAGCAAAGGCGGAGGAAGATGAGAGCTGAGGCAGGGGAGGCGGGAGGGCAGTGACGGAGAGAGGGAGGTTGGGGGCGAAGCTGTGTCCCAGTTGCACACTTTACTGTATACTAATTCTCACCATGCTTTGTGTTCACACCACATCCACAACACAACAATAAAACTGCAGCAGAGACTGAAACCAGGAGATTTTCAGTCTGCACCATTTTACTTCAATGCAACACAAAAAACAGCAACAAAGAAATGGAAGACATGTAGAGATAGTCGATGGTCTATCCAAAGCTCCACCAACATAAAAGTTAATCCCTGATGAAACAGCCTTCTTGCTTTCTGAGGTTTTCAAATTTAAAGCTGGCAGCAGGTAAAAGTTGTACTGGCCAAAGCAAAACTAAAAGAACACGAGTGAATATTTGAGAAACCTTCATTCATCAGGTGGCCAGAAACACAATTTTAAAACTGGTAATGCTGCCAAAGTCTAGCACAAAAAAAAGTCAGTAAACGCAGCTTTAAAGTCAGTGTGATGGACGCCTCCTGGCATCTCTACTGCTTTATCTACAAAATCAGTTCCTTTTAAACTGACCATCAGCCAAATGAAGCAACATTTTTCATGGACACTACCATCAGTTTATTCTGCATCTCAACAATTATAAAAATAAAACTCATAATATGCAGTTTAACAATTTAGCATCAAGTTTTCAGTTCAGAGGTTCCAACATGCAGATTCCAGCTCAAGAGTTTGAAACCTGTTAGATATTATCAGAGATTCAGGTACACACACTTCAGCCAAGTCAAGGTGAGAGTCCAAGGAAAGCATTAGTAACATGAGGCCGGGCGTCTCCCGGTTTAATGAGACCTCGCACTCCTCAGTCAAGCAGCTCAGTGAGTCCATAGTCCGCTAAAGTGATGCTCCGAGCTAAACGCTAACGTCAGCATGATGTTCAGCAGGAATTATCTTCACCACGTTCACCATCTTGGTTACAACAATTGCCAATTAGCGCTCAGGTTTTGGATCATAAATTAAAGCGTGACCTGATGATGTTGAGATTCCAGTCTGGGCTGAAGCAGTAGACCGAGGGACCGGCCCCCATCTACCCCCCAAACCATCCAACTTCTGGATGACCAGCCAACATAGCTCACCCAGTGAGCCCTCCAATCCAAACTCCAGACTCCCCTGATGTCTAGACCTCGATCCACCACCATTTCTGTGCTGGTTTATGTAACAGGCAAGCTGCAGACCATTTTGGTGAAATAGGGTTCATATAAAACGGCTGTAATGACATGACGACAAGATAAAGTCAGATTTTTCCTTCTTTTATCCCTCACAGAAACACTATGACATTATTTCTGCTTCCAGAGCAGATTTTCTTTTGATAAATATATCTTTAGTAGTAAAACCCCTCTCTGCTCGTGAAGGATGCTGGAGAGTCCCGGCTGAAGTGAGTGATTCAATAACTTAACATCTGAAAAACAACCTCAGCTGCACCACAGCCAGAAAAAAAAAAAAAGCCAGATGAGTAAAGGGAGGGACGTAAAGGAAGAAGCCTTCTGAGCCGCAGACAAAATACAAACCGGCCCATGAAGGCTGCAGACAGAGACGAGCCATCGACTGGAGCGGCGTTAGCGTACCCAGGCCTGTGGAGAATAGATCTTTGCTTTGTTCAAGGTTAAATTCTTCATTTACGCTAAAGCGAATGTGCAGGACTGATGATTGGTTACACACAACTCCGCAGGGAAATATGGTCATTTACTGCACTGATGGAGATATTGATAAAGTCATAATAGCATTGATAGGAAGTCATTAAGCAAAAGCTCTTACTGAAGATTAAAACATTGAACTGGACCCTTCTGTGTGAAGACACGCTGATAGTGATAAGACAGCAGCCTGTTAAACAGCCATAACTTAGCAGCTGCTTTATTAATCTGACTTTGGAATGATTAATGGTCTTTAGCCGAGACTCCCACTGTACGGTCTTTACGGTTGTTGAGTGTTTTTTATTTTTGCTTCCAGGGGGTGAATGTTACGAGTACAAATGGTTCAGCAGCAGCCGTTCAAACTCCACCCGCCCTTTAATGTGGTGCCAGCGTTCAGATGGACTCAATGTCACCGGTGAGGAGCTCTTGAAATGTCTAAAAATGGAGCTGATATTGAACAGCAGAGAGTTGGCTTATGGGTGAAGTCTTGTTAAGTCCGTAAAAAACTTTTTTCTGTAAATCCAAGGTCACCTAAACTCATATAATCGATAAATCTGGCGCACAAATGTAATCATAAAGTGATTCTTATGTAAAGTTCACCTTAATTCTGGTGAATAACTTGAAGATTTCCATCAACTTTTCTTCTGCTGGTTGTCCTCTTGAATAATTGATTCATTAATATGATTAATTGACCAATAGCAGTCATCATCTCAGCTCCCCTCTGTGCTGTATTTAGATATTGAGATTGTATAGAGGACAACGAAAACCAGCAAATAATCTGATGACTGAGGCTGAAATTCATCTTTTTCTTTCTAAATTATTTTCCAAAGCATCAGCCAAACCAAAACATCAGCTCTGGCATAGCGATAATAGCCAGTGTTGCTTTGTTTATCTTTAAATTGAGGAGCTGCAGCTTACAGCTCAGCAGTAAGTCTGAAGTGTAGCTGGCAGTTTTATATAGTTGGTAAAATTTACACCAAATATTTCAGATATATAGAACCGTTCTGAAAAACTATGGACTTATTTCTATAAGAAGCTGAGGTGGTGGGCGACAGCAGCTCATATAACTGTTAGGGCTGCATAAAAGTATAACCACTCACCTAAAATAGGATGAAATAATAATTCTGGTTCCATCAGCTGCATCAATGTATAGACACAGATGGATGGGTGTAATAAATGTACTTTGTATTGAAACGGGAGACTCCTCCAGGTCACACACACACACACACAACATCTTCCTTTTAACAAACGTGTATCCTGTTTGCTTTGATTGTGTTTTCACCCGCAGGAGGTTGTCCTCCCATGAACCCTCCGATGGACAACAGCTCCTGTGAGCCCCCCTGCCTCATGCCCAAGTCTTTCTGCAGCGAGGTAATTTTCTTTCTGTTCCCATATCACCAATTCGTCCAACAACAAGTATTGAGGATTAAAAAAAATTTGGTTTCGGTGCCATAAAATGCATAATAAAAATCCAATAAACGGTGTAAAATAAAAACAACAAAAGGACATAAACCTGGAAGCACAGGTCCTCTGTGCTCACTGTGATACGCCGCTGCCACAATTGAATTTCAGTGAAATGATGACAGCACAGAGATGTAAAACCTATTCCGCCGTCGCCTCCCATAGCCGTGCTGCATCAAAATGAGCAGAATGAGTTTTTGTCCGGCAGCTCAAGCAGCTGGTAACCATCAGAGTTTATCCATTTGAATTGATTGTATAGTTTAAAAAAAACGACGACGGTTGGATTTAGCGGTAAAAGCTGGTTATCAGCTGCTGTGCGGTCGTGCGGACGGACTCTGTAGCCTCAGAATGAAATGATCAGATTAGAAGTGACCTCCGAGGTCACAGGTGAGATAAATCTGCACTCAGTTGCCAGTTTATTAGGTACAGACAGTTAAAACTAATGCACCCCTGTAATGAATCCTCCCGCCTCGACATTTCACTGACAGGAGTTTCACATTTTTTGTCCACCGTATTTACACCAATGAAACACAGAAGCACCTCTCTGTATAATGCAGCTCAACGTTAACTAGATCTTCCATAATGATCCATAAACTCTGTAGACTGTCCATAAAAATGGACGTAGACACTGGGGCTGTAAAGTGAAGCCTTAAACCTGCAGTTTATCCTACGACCATCGGGGATCGACTCCACTGGCAGTAAAATGAAGACAGACTGTATTGAAGATTTAAGTCTATGAGGAAATCACCGTACTTCTCACTTGGTTTATTAGCTTGGTAAATATTTTCCTAATGAGTTGATGCTCTCAGTCTCTAGTTACTTCTTCAATACAACTGGATGTTGATTTCTTACATGATGAAATGATCCGCCCCCACAGCTACACCAGCTCCTCAAAATATAGTATAAACTAGCGTGGCGACGGTGCTGAGAACAGAGTTTAGCAAGCAGCTTTTGCCTCTCCGTCATTACTACTGTTGACCGAGGCACATCATCCCCAGCTGCTCTTTGCCCGATCAGCCTTAACCGGGGAGGTTTCAGGTAACTTCATGTTCAGACGAGTAGCGGTGGGTAAGAAGCACACTGAATCCCGTACCTAATCCTGTCTGCTTTTTTCCCGGCTGAGTCAGAGACCGGTATTAGTAGAAAATACAGTATATGAGAATGAGGCCGAGAGGTCACAAACAAGCTCTCAGGTGTTTCAGGTGTTTGTGGAAGTGGACGCTTTTATCTAGATTGAATGAGTGAGACAGAGACTGTGTGTCCTCAGCAGCACAGTCACATACCACATCTGACCAAACAGTAAACCAGCAGAGAAGAGCCTCTTCCTTCACCCCCCCAGATTATTCTCCACTCTCCTTTGTACCGTTTACTGCAGCTCAGACCAATTGTGATAATGTGCTGCCCCCTGCAGGCCGGTATCTGCATGTGCGACGAGGGCTTCACGGAGGTGCTGTCCTCCACCGGGCAGCTGGACCAGTGCGCCCCCATCCCGGTCCTGGAGATCCCCACGGCTGGGGATAAGAAGGGTGACGTGAAGACCAGTCGAGCCGTAAACCCCACCATGCCCAGCACCATCCAGCCGGGACGCAGCGGACGGACCTGGTACCTGCAGCCCTACGGACCAGGTCAGACCACATCAGACCACACCACGCACAACTACAACTACAAAATCCGCACGAGTCTTTAACCCGAAATTTATAATTCATGAGGAAAAAAGAGACGCGCGTTTGTAAACGATGGTTACTGTCAAGTGAAAAATCTTGAATCTCCTAACTGTCATGTTTTTGGGGAGTTAACTCGTCCTTAATGTTCTCAGCAGCAGCTCCTGTTTTTCAATTGTCAAGTTTTACTTACAAAAACCACCACGTGAAGAAGCTTCTGAGTCAGAAATGTTGAGGAAGTCAAAAGAAAAGATACTGAGCTGGTTTATATTTGATCATATTTTTAATAGTGATGACGATGGAGGGGCCCGTAATCAACAACAACAACAAAAATGAAATGAATATCAATATCAAGGTAAAGAGTGCAAAACTTCTTGTTGATGGGAAAGTTTTAAGTCAGGAGTTTGTAGTCTTTTTAATATTTCCGCTTTGCACTCGTGGATAAGAGAAACAGCCTCAATTTTACTTGGGTGCCCACTTTGTCTTTTGAAGTTTGTCTAAAATGGAAAAGTTTTTAGGAGGACCAGAATTTTCTCAACCTGCAGAGCAGCATGTAATCCCTGAAGTGAAGTTAAGACATAAAGCTGAGGGGTTTTCATGTGTCAACAGAAGAACGCGCTTTACTCTCACTTCGCATCAGGCAGATTTAGTGCTGACGGGGTTTAATTAACATTAGGTTTAACACATTTGTGCTCGCAACTGTGCGTATGAAATGCACCAGGCCCGTTTTCACAAACGCAGGATTCCTCGTATGCAAGTACGGAGGTCGCCGCCTCCCCCTCCGAGCTGCTGGTGTATTAACATTTGAGAAGTGCGTCTGCACAGACCGCCGTAATTGATGGTGCTTGACAGTAAAATAAACATTTAGGCTGCAAGAGCGCAGAACAGATTGAGTTAACGTCCGTCTGGAGCAAACACTTCCACATACACCAACTCGTGTATCGTTTATCTTCCAAATGTTTGCTCCTTCTTTTCTTATTTTATTTAATTTTTTCTGCTGTTACAAAGTAAATCACAGGAGAATTTAAAGTTTTTTTTGTTTGTTTGTTTGTTTTTTTGCCTTTTGTGAAACAAATAAAAGTGAAGAGTTTACAGTGTATGAATCAGGTACCAATGAAACAGCTCCTGTTGAAACAACAGTGTGGGGGACGATTCGGCGTTTTAACTTATATACTGAACTATCTTTATATTGTTTTTCTGTTAGTTGGCAGAAAGTTAATTAGCACAGGTCTCTGCTGTGCTGCTGACTGCAACATAAACCTTGATACGTCCAAAGGGGCGCCCAAACTTTTGTACTTGTCTTAATTAGTTCAAGTACTTTTTTTTTTATGAGTCAAACTTTTGCAACAAACGCTGAACATTGTCTTACACTGATGAACCTTCATCAGATTCCAGTTTCTATAGAATAGTGTAATTCCCTTCCCCCCCCCCCCCCCCCGGGGTTGGTTTTATCCCACAGAGTATTTTGTTGGTGCTTGATGAAACTGGACTGTAAATCTTTGGCTGTGTCATTATAAAGTGTTCTTAGACGGTAGGATTTGCAGGAATGTCTTGGTGTCTTGTGAAGCGTTTTGGCCTCTAATGGCTGCCGGTGGCGTGTTGCCGTGTAAACAGACGTACTGACGACCCTCCTCCTCCACAGATGGGAAGCTGAAGATGTGGGTGTACGGTGTAGCAGCCGGAGCCTTTGTGCTCCTCATATTCATAGTGTCTATGATATACCTAGCTTGGTGAGTGGACCAGTTTAATCTCCCCCCTATTTATCGTCCTCCTCATTCATGAAACCGACCCATCCTTATTTTCCCCTCCACCCACTTCGAGTCCAGCGCCTCCTCCCTCACATCACATTTTGTGTTTCGTCTTTTTTTTTAAATATATATATATATATATATGTCTTTTTCCTTTTTTTTTTTTTTTTTGTTTCCCTCATGCCACCCCCCCCCCCTCCATGTGAGAGCAGCAGCTGCTGTGTCAAGGTGCATCGCTCCCTTAAGGCCCAAGAGTCTGATGCCAACGGGGCGGCAGTCTGGATGGGCCAAAATGCACATGAGATGAGTTACACCTGCCCCGATTGCCAAGAGCTGGCTCAAAGCAGTAGCAGTTAATGAGGATGTGAAGGGTTCACCGCCCCCCCCCTCCACCAAACCCCCTTCACACCCTCCACTATAAGTGCCTGTTGTCCTTGACCTGTGACCTCTGTGAAAAGTGTCACACGTCCTGCCTGACTTCCTGACAGAAGGTGCCGGTGCAGGTGAGGACGAACCACCAAGAGGATTTTTCACATTTTTTAATTCAGCCCATGTAGATTTTTTTTTTTTCTTCTAGAGTGTGATGACCACGTAGATTCTGTTTACCTGAAGATTTTCCACCTGCTGACATAGAAGGCCTTTGATCAGTAGTCGAGGTCTTATTGAACTCTCTCACCTCGTGTTTATACTTCCTGTTTGGAGGGACCCATTTCACAGCAGAGCAGCTCAAAACGACCCACAGCAGTCTCTGCAGCCTGAATCACAGGAACCACAGACGTCCTTCACTTGAAGGACAGTTAGTAAAATGTTTATTGGATTTTTTTTTTCCTCCCCAGAGTCGAAGGAGAAGATCGATACGATTCCACTGACGCTGTGCTAAAGAGACACTCTCTGTCTTAAATTTCAAAAATACATCAACACAACTAAAGTTAACTAATGACACAAGTTTTTCTACTTCATATGCTACTTCCTGCTTTATGTTTTTGGACACATTAATATAATTTACATGCTTAATCTATAACCAGAAATGATTTTCAATTTTAGTTTGAAAAGTCAGATTATTACTACAGCCATTTAAATGTTGTTAATTAAAAGCGGCAGTATTTCCCTCCAGCAGAAATATGAATGAATGTCGAATGAAAAGATTTTGTTAAATACAACAAACTTTAGTTTCTAATTAGTGATTGTCTTTAAGCGTTGTATTTCTAAAAACATTTAATTCATCTGCATTTTTAATCAGCGAAGCTTCTCAAACGAGATGCGTTGGACTCCAGGGGAACAAAGTCAAATTAATAAATAAACACAACTTCCTTTATGTCCCATTTACACATAAACATGATGGTTCCCTTCACAGGCAGGTGTAAACGGGGGGGGGGGGGGTTAGCGTGTTAGCTTAGCACAGTATCCCTGTATGTCGACACACCGTCATTCAGAGGACTCTGTGTCTCCCTAGGAGGATGTAATGGCACAGTGTTGGTTAGTTGTGCTCGCATTGTGTTGTTACGCACTCAGAGTGCATCAGTGTGTTTGTGCAGTTGTGTAGTTAGAGCTGAAGGTGGAAGTCCAGACCAACTACAGACACATCTGAGAATCTGCAGGGATCAGACTTAAACCCTGACTGTACTTCCTGTTGGTGAGCTCACACTGTCCTCTTGTGGCCAAAAGAGGAAGTAGTCCAACATGTTTCCTTCCTCCCATCTCACGTCCTTCACAGTAAAAGCTCATCTTCTGTGTGTTACGTTCTTGTGTATTGATGTTTGTTCTCGTTGTTGAGCAGTCATTTTCTGATTACGAGTATTGAATATTTAGCTTCTAAAAGCTTATTGGCTTAATGATTAGACTTCTTAGAGGGTTTGGGGTTGTTGGTTAGATTAAATGAACCGTTTACAGTCCATCGTTTTTCAGCTTTGGGAAGTCTTTTTTTTTTTTTTTTTTTTTTTTCCCTGAAATTTTCTAGAAAAAACAACTGGAAGTAATCATCTGCAGCAGGCTGAGTGCTGTTCCACTCAATATCTGTGAACATGCCAAAGCCACAGATGAAAGAGGAAGGAGGACTTTGGTGGCTGCAGATTATTAATTTGTGATTTATTTTTGGTTTTTGCCGTTCATGTTGAGAATTTGTCGGCTCCTCTGCGCTGAAACTATCCAGAGGAAACTCCCACAACAGCTTTCCCAATCGTCTCCGCAAACTTCCCAGAATATGCTCGCTGTTCTCCAGAGACAATCACATCACATGTGTCTGTTGTCTTTGGCAGAAAGTTAGTGGGAAAGCATTTCATGTTTAGAGGAATTAATTGGACAAGCAGCTGGAGATGTAGCTACAGGAGAGCGATGATACGAGATGAGAAGGCCCTGCTAAATATTAGCTTTACTGTCTTTCACATCCGTCTCCAGACGACATAAAACGCCACATTATACGCCGTGTCACTTTGAGACATGAATGAGAGATGTTGCATCTGAGGCAGCGCTGACAGCTCTCAGAAACACAAAGGCAGAAAAATCAGGCGTCGTCTTCTAACGCTGCTTTCCCGCCCCTGGAGGCAAATCAGCAAACGTCTGGCACGTGCGCATGTAAATGAAGCGACTAATACCCTTTTAATGCTTTTAGATGACTCGTAACGTACGAGTTCTTTTCCGTGACAACAAACCGTGTTTGTGTGAAACCTGTCAGCCCGTACTCTGGTTAATATTCTAATATATTGAGCCCTCTCTGCAGTGATCCTGGTCTCGACTGTAGACAGTTTTTTTCCGAGTGCAGATTAGATTCTGTCTGTGCAGATTTATATTTAATAGAGAAGGAGCCTGTTTTTTTCTGTAAAAGAAATTGTGCAATTTTCTGACTCATTGAAAGTAGTTTGCAGGTGTCAAGGTCAGTTTGTTGCTCTGATAATTTGTCCAGACAGGCAGCTGACTGTGTGGATTTTTTTAACTGATGAATTTGATCATAATTTCTGTTTTTGTCCGAAAAGACAAAAACCCTCAAGAGCCCCGTCCTTCTAATAAACACTTCCTGTGGAAGATTATACATCTTAATCCACCTGCAAAGCTACTAAAGCTTCTAAAAACACATCGGCGAGCAACATAAAGTGGCATTAGTTGGACTTCCATCCAAAGTGTTATCTGAGAACAAAAAAAAAGATCCAAATGAATGATAATATGAGTTTTAAGAATTGGTTTGTCCTGCTAAATAGCCGATGATGTAAAGAGGCACTAAAGGCTTCAATCAGTGAAAACAATGCAGGAAACAGCCTGATGGAAATAGAAATCCTGAAGCTGTCTCCTCATCTTCCCTCACAGATCTGCTGTTTTCATCTGACGCCGCCTTTAATGTCTGCAGCAAAAAGCACGTCTCTTTCTTTGTGCAGTTTTTGTTTTACTGACACAAATAACTTTTAACGTGCAAATAAAGAAAATGCATAAAAACAGGTGGATGGGAAACGGCTCATTTAGAGCCAGGAGCTCACTAAACGTGTATTCATCCACAGCAGAAAATAGTCCCCAGCAAATTTACTCACTAAACGCTGTGATTGTTTTCAGAGAATTCGCAGGAAGCTGCACGTTTGAGTACGAGAGACGGACTAAAGCTAATGAGTTCTGGTCTTTTCATGAGATTTGTTGGCGATAAGATAAAATAGAGATTCTTTTAAAGTAACTTTTCCTTCCAACGAAGCGGATAAATCGGACCACACTTGTTTTAACATCGTTTCAGATCAGACTGTTGAATAGAAAGTGACGTTGTTGTGTCCTGTGACGTCAACCTCATCGCCTGCACTTTATTCCTCATAATTACGACCGCGTTCATCTGGAACGATGACGGGTGTGGTATTTCCTGGGTGGGTGGGGGGCGGGGTGGGTGTTGGGGGGGGAGAAGAGCTCCACTTCCTCTCTGATTCTGTTTTCCTGTTTTCACACAGCAAAAAGCCAAAGAGACCTCAGAGACAGAGGCAACAAAACAACCGACTAAAACCTCTGACTCTCGCCTACGACGGGGACACGGACATGTAGTCCCCCCCCCCCCCCCCCAGGACACCTCACCCATCATAGAAACCCAGTTCATCAAGCCATTGCAGAGAAGGACATGGATGTTCGCATCGTGAATGGACACGTCACAGAAAATCCTCTTAGCAAAGACACCAGTGAGGTTTAACCATTTCAAGTAGAGATCCATCCTGCCCCCCCCCCCCCAGGCCCAATCCAACCCCTTTTGGTTTTGTTCTATTCAATATTTTCTTTTGCAAGAGCCTTCCTGACCTCCAACCTGTTCAATGAAATGCCTTTTTTCTGCCCCCCCCCCCACACACTTCACGTCCACACATCTGTGATCAGAAGACTTGTTTCAGACGTAGGGGGAGTCTGGGTGCAGGAGATGGACCCGGCTCTCTGCTGCTGTCTCTGAACATGGCGGCACAAGCTCCAACCCCCACCCCCACCCCCACCCCCAACATGCTTTTCTGCTTGTCCCCTAAAAATGCTGAGTAGCTGGAGGCTTAGGATGCTCTGACGGCTCGTACGTTGCCAAAAGTCACCGCAGGGAAGAGGAGGAGGAGGAGGGAGAGGAAAATCTCCATAAAAAGGTTTGGACTCCTTTTTCTCAATCCTCAACCGAGTTTTGACTCAAATCTCTTTTCCAGTCTTGAACAAAAGGGAGGCAATTCTTCTCCTCTTTCTTTCTTGATTTTTTTTTTTTTTGGTTGAGAGGCGCACAGGCCTGAGTTTGTGGGATAAACTGATCAGTACGATGCCGATGGAGGAGTAGCCTGCAATCAGTTGTTGGTGGAAACTCCTGCCTGCCTGCCTGCCCGCCTCCACCCTCGCTTTGTTTCAGGCACTACATTGCACTATATTAGTGCAGCATGATATGCACATGTGACTTCTACCTTCTATTGCCATAAAACACTGCCTCTTCCACAAGACGAAACCGTACAGAAGAGGAACAGCCGAGGTCAACACGGGAACGAGAGACGACGGCGACGCGAAAAGACGTTCAGACGTGTCACATTCTACAAAACGAGTGTGAATTTCGAGTAAATATATGTATAGATTTTATTTCTCACAACTGATATTTTGGTTGTAGTCAAGTACCTTTTGTGGTTTGTAGATTTCGTCTGGTGTTATCACTGTATTTCTGCCCAGATGCAATTATCAAGCGATCTAAAGTCCAGTTTCAGCAGCAGGCCACGTCCTTTAATGAATCTCCTGCTATCAAGCTTTTTAACCATGAAATAAAAAAAATAAAAAAAATCAGATTCTATTCAAATCCTTTACCTTTTTTTTTTTTTTTTTTTTTTTAAAAATCTACAGAAGTCCATTGTGGAAAAGCTGAAATTTAGCAGTGAAAGAAAAAGAAAGATAAATCGATTTAATCCATTCACGTCATGCAAATGTCATTTCTGCCTTACTGACAATAACGAAGTACTAACAGTCCTGGAATACAGTTTGTAATACTTGAACAGGATGTACATTTGTACTCTGTAGCACAGTATATACTACAGTACATATACACACAAAGAGACTAAATTTGTTTTCCTTTTGAGGAAAGTTTGAGTTTAAATACGTATTTCATATAATAAACCGTATCATAGCTCCTCTTTTACAGCCACTTCACGAGCTAAAAATAAAATAAAAAAATATATATATATATCTATCTGTACAAACAAAACGTATACAACATGTCAATAAAAAGAGAACACGCTTCTGCTGAGCTCAACGTGAAAACAAAACTGGTGTGGAAAAATGTTTACTTCTTTTTTTGTTGAGGGATTTGTAAATAACAGCAATTTTTTTATTTTTGGGGGGAAAAAAAAAAATCTAAGTATGTGTACATTTATTTTGTATTGCACAAAAAATGTTTAGTTTGACTATTGCAAAGTGGGTGTATGATATTGCCGATTGTTGTTATCACGATGCAAGTTGTATGTTGTGATCAATTTAAAAAAAAAAAAAAAAAAAAGGAAAGAAATGTTGCAGTAAACGACGAAGGCTCGGCCGTTTCGTACAGGTTGTTTATATGTTTGGGACAATACTGACAATAAACGAGGACGGTTGTAAACACACAACAGGAAAGTTCTCTGTCTACTTTTGTGTGTTCACTGCAGATCAGATCGTTTCAGGATGAGGCTGCTGTTCGTTTTACGAAAAAGAGCAAAAACTAGAATAATTCATCATCAACAGTTAAAAGCACACTTAAAGATTTGATGACGCCGATGACTTAAAGGTCCATTATTCATTAATTCAAAGAGAAATATCAGTTTCTTGTTTTACTTCAGTTCTTTTTAAGTAAAAAAAAAAAAGTGAATTTTTATCCCTCATTGGTTCGTTATCGGAATATTTATTCTTCTTCTATGTTTTTTTGTTTGATTCATCTAACTCACCTGCTGTCTTCGGGATAGACGTGTTAAGCTAATTGAGCAGCTCAATCTATCAGAACTTTAAGCTAATTATTTTTCACTTGTGAGGGAGGCCAGACTGAGATGGTTCGGACATGTCCAGAGGAGAGATAGTGAATATATTGGTAGAAGGATGCTGAGTTTTGAACTGCCAGGCAGGAGGCCTAGAGGAAGACCTAAGAGGAGGTTTATAGATGTAGTGAAAGAGGACATGAAGGTGGTTGGCGTGAGAGAAGAGGATGCAGAAGACAGGCTTAGATGGAGGCCACTGATTCGCTGTGGCGACCCCTGAAGGGAAAAGCCGAAAGGAGAAGAAGATTTTTCACTTGTGAGGCCCAATCATTTTCTAAAACAGCTGGACCGCTGATGACTTTGTCTAAAAACTACAAACAGGAAGACACATTTAACTTGTTTGGGACTATTTTCAGCTGCGGATTGATACACATTAGCTCGTTAGCACACCATATGGAACATCAGCTGTGGATGATCATTTCTTATCAGGACTGATTCATTACAGACTTAAAATAAAATAAAAACTCAAAGAACATCAGAGTTCGTCTTTTAGTACGGAACAGCAACGAAACAGTCACACCTAAAACACCTCGAATCTCTAAATGCAGCTCGGTCGGCTCTAACAGGAACATTCGGGGGATTTAGCCACTGAAATTAGAGTTTGATTACTTTTAAAGTCTGGACGTTGGGTTGGTTTTGTTAGCGAGTTCTTCGTGTTCGTAACATTCACAGATCTCCTCTAACGCCACAACCCAAGTTCTGTGCTAAAAGGACACGATCGAAGGTTTACGCGGGAGCCGAAACGAGGCCTCAGCAAACTGAGTTAATCAAATCGACTGGGGATCTTCCAAGTTCTTCGGTTTTTAGAACAAAATTCCCTCTTTGTGTTTGGATCCGTCCGCCGCAGATCAGCACAGAAACGCTGTGAAGACTAAGAAGCCTGCGACTTTGAATCCGAGCCGAGTTATTCAAATTGAGCGGGAATCTTCCAGCCTCAGAACAAGGACAGTTCAGCAGGAACCAGGGAAAACCTTCACTGTGGACCTGCTGCTGTTGTTCTTTGGAGGGAAAATTGTGAATTTGTCCTTTTTCCTAATCAAAAGTTTCCTCCAGATTTCGTCCATGTGCTTCCCAGAAGTGACATCACTTGATGAGTCGCTGCTCGGGACTGAAGCTTTTAAGATGTTTAACTGACGTCTGAAGGTCGAGGGCATTTGGCCGACAGCGAGAGTCCGATCAAAGATGCTATCAAGTTGTTTTATTGAATCTGCTGCTTCTGAAGTTTGACCCGCGCCATCTGGATCCATCAGCTTCTGCTGCTTCAATCTTAATTATGCTTTTTTTTTTCCTTTTTTTTTTCTTGAAATCGTCTCAGAACTTTTTGTGAGTGTGAAACATTAACTCACTGCGGTCGTCTTTTATAGGATGTTTGGCAGTAACTAAATGTGTCTGAAGTTCATCACGATTCATCACAACTTTTCATCATGAATCCATGACAACATTTGTGTTTCGTTTCGCGCCAATTCAACAGAGGTGTGAAGACACAGCTACGGTCGCATGCTGCATTTTTTAAAACACAATGACAAAAGCAAAAAAAGAGTAAAGACTAAAGTTTAAATGTCTTCAAGCTTCAGTGAAAATTATTTTTATATATTAGTTTAATTTTTTATGTTATTTTCGCTCTATTTCACATAAAAACTTAAGTAACCTTTAAACTTTTGCGTTTTTATGGCTTCATTGTTATTTATTCATGAAGATGACGAGAATAAGCTTTTAATAACTTATCAGTATTATGATTATTATTATTGTACGCACTGTTATGTTATTATTGATGCCTGATTGGGACACGGTCCGACATTTAGACTTAAAGAAGAGAAAACTTGTGAGGAAAATGTAAAAAGTCTGTTTGTTTTTTATATATAAAAATAAACATTAAGGAAGTGATTCAAGTAGCTCATTAAAGTCAAAGTTAAAGTTATTATTTCTCCCAGTCAGGAGCATTTAGGACGATCAGCTGTTATTAAAGCTGCAACATGTCGGCTCTAATTATGTTCCCTGAACACAAAACGCCTGATGAACAGAAAAAGAAACGGCACTGCGGTCGACAGCCACTAGATGTCAGCCCCCGACGACGTTCGAGGAAAAGTTGCCTATAAAAAGTGTCTAATGTGGATCTGCCCCCCCATCCCTCCCTGTTCTCCCCCACTCTTCCTCCCTCCCTCCCCCTCTCCCTCTCTCTCTCTCTCTCTCTCTCTCTCTCTCTCTCTCTCTCTCTGAAGCTCAGACTATATAAAACATTCCTCCACACTGATGACACTCAGATCTACAAACACCTCCACCCTCGGCACGGCGCCTCCAACCACGTCCCCACTTGGTCCCTTGAAGCGTTTCAGACATCTGACCCTCCTGAATGAGCCTGAGGAGATCCATCTCTGCCGTCTCGCCTCAGGACCGCCTTCCTCACTCTTTGTTTCTCCTCAAGTTCGGCAGCTGATAGCGGCTCAGTCAGGAGGAGGTTTCTTTTTTCTTTTTTCTTTTTTTTTTTTTGTGCAGCTGAGGAGATCAAGGACAGTTTGACATGAGGGGAGACGATCCACAGAGAGGCATGAAGACCACATGTCTGTGGGCTGCCGCCGCGCTGCTGTCACTCATCTCTCTGGTGAGTTAAATGTCATTTTGATTTGACCTTTTTTTGTTTTTCGGTTTTGTTCTCACGCCTTCTAGTATCTCTCCTCTCCCTGTGATTAATGCTGGCACTCATGTAGTAGCGTGGACATCAAGGAGCATCCACAAAGAGATGCTTTAGACAAGAGAGTTTCAGACCTCATGGCGTAAAAACAACATGACTTGTCTTTTCAAGATGATGCTAGTTGCTCCGATGATGTGAAAATCCAGAATAATGTTCAGGATTGTGTCATTTCATCCATTTTCTTCCATTTTACCTGCCACAGCTAAGAGGTTGTTTGGTTTTTTTTTCTCCCTTCTTCCTTAAATGTGATACCTGTGATGATAAATTCAACAGATTTAGAGCTGCTCCATTAAAACGACTCATTATCATCTTCAGGAACGAACCAAATGTCGGCGAGGAAGATTTACAAATTCAAAATCCACAAAAGACGCGCACACACTCACTCACACCCGCTGGATGTTTTGTCCCTCGGCACTATCAATGCAATCCTCCCTTTTGCATTTTCTCCTCCTCTCTCCCGTCTACAGATGCAGTTCACTAAGAATGTATCTGACAGTACGGCGGCGAGCAGCCTGAGCCCATTATGACAAACACACCAGAATGCTCCTAACTCAATGCCTTGACAGTTTGTGACAACCCAATTCCTTTAATCCTCGGAGAGACAGTAACCCCTCACCCGCTGATAAATCTGTCAACAAAGCAATCAAAGCAGAACAGGAGCCACTCCTCTCTCCAACAACAAAAAAATTCCATGAACTTAATCCCTACAAACTTGACTGGCCTTAAAAAGCTCCCGTGGTGTTATCTGTGTTTAATTTGCATAGTGATGGAAAGAAGTCAATTACTATTAATTATTCTCTACAACTTAATACCCATTATCGAATTGAATTCACCGTCTCGAAAACCATAAACTCAATTTCACAGCTGACTAAGCACACTAATCATTTCACCCCCTCCCCACCACCACCAGCACCAGCACCACCACCGCCTCACCCACCCACCCCTTCTTTTTCCTTTACTTTACGAAGCCCTTCCCGCTCCGGAGGAACACGAGAATTCTTCGATTTCAGAAGCAATAACATTAACCAACATGGACTCCCCCCCCTCCTCCTCCCCTCCTCCTCCCCTCCTGCCCCCCCCCATTTGTTTTGCGATATAGAGACAAACGTTGAACGTTAAATATGTGAGTTACGTGTTCGGAGGCATCACGCCGCCAATGTGAGCTGATCTCACGGCATCACTTGATGGGAATGTTTTCTTTCTTTTTTCTTTTTTTTTCCCCAGACCGGGCTGCCAAATTGCTTCGCTATGCTTTAATGGGATGATCATAATTGTTTCGTATTCGGTGCATCCTAAGCTTTCGCCTGCAGCTCCTTCAACAGATTGACAGACCCATGGGAACCTCACAAACTTATTTTGGCCGCCTTTGAACCAAGTCGTGTGTGAAATAATATGATTATGCATTTTTCCTCTGGGTAAGTTGGAAAACTGGTGGCTAGGGTTTTTTTTTTTTTTTTCTTCTTCTTCCTATCCTCTCCTCTTCCTCCTCCTCCTCCTCCTTCTTCAAACTGCCCCGCTCTAATATCCTGCAGTCTGTCCGTGCTCAGTATTTATCCTCCTCAGAAGTCATGGTAATAATTGTGCCCTGGCCTCTCCGAGTGCTGCTGCAGTGATAGGACTCGGCTCCATCCACGAGCTGCCTGTGATGTCTTGACACACTTTTTGATTTGTCATCATCTCTGACCCCCCTCAGGTAACACTTTGATATCACTGGGAGAATGCAGACTTAAATTCTTAGTGGGTGTCAAATGCCCTTAGATGATCCATCAGCTCGACCGCGGGGGGACCTCACGAGGCGAGACAAGTTAAATTCACTGTAAATGACTGTGATGACAATCATATCCCAGAGTGCTCAGCTGGAAGAGGCTCTAAAGGACGACGTCAACAAGGACGTCCCGTCTAAAGGAGCATTTCCTTCAAACACAGAAACGTGGCACCAAATTTAAAGATGGAATTTCATAAAACCGACAGATTTTAGTTTCTCGTCTTGGAACCTTCTCCCGATTTGTGATTTCCGGCGTCTGAAAACCACAAATTAGATTAAAATGAGCTTTAACTTATAGCCCAAAGGTCACAGGTTTGATCCCATAACAGTCACATGTCCTTGATCCAAACTCTAATAGCTCCTCACATTTTAAGCCTCTCCAGATAAGAGCATCAGTTTAATACCTAAAATATGAAAACTAAATAAATCCACTGAACTCTCAGCCTCTTCTTTTTTTTTTTTTCCTGCAGTGCAGCTTTTATGCACACGCACACACACACACAAAAAAAACCAAAACAACAACACTATTTAAAAACAACAACTCTATTAATTTCAGAATGTTGCAGCTGAACTGTGAGAACGTCGGCCTGCAATCAAGATTGTAACGTGGAAGCCCAAATCTGCTATCGGCCCGGTTCTCCTCTCTCCCCCCCTCCCCCCCTTCTATTCGAACTCTGTTAAACTAGAAGTGTCGCATTCACAAATCCTCCCCACACACAAATCACAGCCGCCGCAGCATTCAAGAAAATGAGAAGTGACACACACTTTCATTCTCTCTCGCAAGGTTTTGTGTACAGCCCACCGCCGAGTCATCTGGCTCCCGCGGTGGTTCTATTAAAGGTGGAATTTGTTGGCTGTTTGGAGGTCCAGCCCATAGAATATCCTCCAAGCTCCTGAGGGAAGCCGGGGTTGTTTATCTTCCTGTTTCAAAGAGCGGACGCCTGCGCCTTATCACAGCCTCGCCGAGAGTAGATAGCATTTAGGTTTGTCCAACAGCCTGCCTATATGCTGCATCTGGCAATCTGTGAGTCGTTTCCTAAAGGACTTCTGCATACTGATGCTGCTTGTGTTATCTTGCTTTGGGATTCTGCCTCATAAACCAAATCTGGGAGCAACATTAACAATAAGTTAAATGAGGTTGCTTTTGGGGGAAGGAGGGAGGGGGGGGAGGTAGAGAGAGAGAGAGAGAGAGAGAGAGAAAGAGTCCTGCTTAACAAACTGCAGGCCAAAAAGTTGGAAAAACTCTGAGCCGTGAAATGAAATGAAGCTACGTTTGAGCGTCTTTCACGTCTTTCGTTATATTTAATGCGTATCGTGAAAGACATGATTCATATTGCTGCACGAAGCTGTGACCGACACGACTTTGTGTGATACCGGTTGCTGTTTCGGAGGTCTGCGTTATCAACTGGAGACACGGACGAAAATAAACAAAAACACCAAACTCCAAGGTATTAAAAATCTGGATATTTCAGCCTCTGCCAGACTTAGATGGAAGAACAACACTAAATATTAAACACTGCATATTACATATTTTACTTTTCTGTGCTTCGTTTGGTTTCAAATCAAAGTATTTCTTCCTGATTTTTATGTTTTATTGTTGTTCTGTTTCAGGAAGCATTTCACCTCGTCTAAGTTTTATTTCTAAATGCGCAACAATGAAAGTTAAAGCTTAAAATAATAATAATAATAATAATAATAATAATAATCTTTTTTATTTATGAAGCCTTTAAAAGTGTGTGGGTGTGACGTGATTGATGGTGAACACGAGCAAACAACCAAACAACTGTCATTACGTTCTGATTCAAACGTGGCTAAATCCTGACTGATGCTGTTTTATATTCATTAAATATTCAACTTCACATTTTATCTGATTCCTGTCCATCTCCAAACAGTGAGAACGGCTCCAAGGAAACAGCAGACACACAAAATCTCTCAGAAATGTAACCCAATTTGTCCAAACTGTGGCAGAGAATCAGAAAAAGCTGATTAGGAAAATAACTTTTTAGGGTTCAAATTAGCAGCCATCGTTTTCCTTTCTTTTCTGCACAAACAAGAAAACTACCTGAAGTTTTTTTTTTTTTTTCAAATTTGCTGAAATGTGACAAATTTATTACAGTGAAGGTCAGACTCAGCGTCTACCATCCAGTCTTTTACCTTTTACTGTCAACAACTCTGACTGAAACGCCAAAACAACCGTCTGTTCGTTTGTCTGTGAGTCTTAGCAGCAACATCTCGTGACTACACATTTGGCGGGACGAGTGTTTGGGATTTACTGATAAGGGGAAATGATAGAAGATGACCAAAGCAATCTAAGAGTTTTTGTCAAGTAAAGAATTAAATGGAGACAAAAAGCTTCCTCGAGCAGCCAAAACAATAAATTCAAATTCTTAAAAACTAGCATGGAAGTCTTTCGTGCAGGAGTTTCTATGAAAACTAATCGTTTCCATTTTGAATAATTTATCTTTCTTCCAGCAGTGAACATGATGTATCATTTTTTTTCTCCCCTCTTTATTTCTTTGTTGCAGACATCAATATTAATTCAGGTCGACGGATTTTACTTTTTCTGTTGAAACCACTTTGGACACATAATTAGAACAGAAGAGGGGAGTAGAGCAATTATTCCTTTATCTCCTTTCTTTCTCTCTTCCTTGTAGATTCTATGATTTTTTTTTTTGGCACAGTCTAATAAAAATAAATTAGATAATGTGTTTTATTTTGCTTTTTATGATGCAGCAGATTGTAAACGTTACATCTGCGTTTTTATTTTTTCCCGCAGCGTTTGTCTCTTTTAATTGTAAATATTCCGACTGTGTCGCCTCAGGGAGTGAAAATTTTAACCAACAACTATCAAGCTTTTTCATTAGTCATTAATTAGCAGATTATTTGGTCTGTGAAAATATATTACTTTACAATTTCTTGAAGTTAAAACTTCTCGTTTCAACTCTAAATTAAAAAAAAAAAAGCTTACATTAATATCACATCGATTTCAGATTATTATTTTGTGATCAGCTGACCGATCATTTCAGATCTAAATCTAATGACAGATACCTCAGTGGTCTTTCTGGTTTTAAAGTTATTGATGATATTTTACAAAATATTCACGATGAGAAACAAAAGATCCTGAAACTGCAGACAAGATTCCTTAAAGTAGAAATTCAACCAGATTCAAACGTTCACAACACAAATCTGAGGGGTAAGGGGAAAATATACTTCGATTTTTTTTTTTTTTTTCCACAGAAAACATTAAAACAATCTGGGAAGTTTAGATGTGAAATCCACTCTTTAATTTAACTGCTCCAAACTCTGACTACCCCCCCCCCCCCACCCACCCACCCACCCAACAGACATCAGTTTTATCTCACCACTTCATTTTAACCCAAAAAAATATGCTGCCTGAACAACAACTGACGTTATATCAGATCCACGCAGTAGATTTTAATGACATAAAGTCATTCATTAATTCATTCATTCATTCATTCATCTTCTACCACTTATCTGTTTCTGGGTCACGGGGGGTGTTGGAGCCAATCCCATCTCACTCTGGGTGAGGGCGGGGTCACCCTGGACAGGTCACCAGTCCATCACAGGTCCAACACACAGAGACAGACAGAGACCAACAACCACTCACACTCACACTCAGACCTACGGACAATTTAGAGTTACCAATGAACCCAAACATGTCGTCTTTGGACGGTGGGAGGAAACCGGAGTACCTGAAGGAAACCCACGGAGACACGGGTAGAACGTGGAGACTCTGCACAGAAAGACCTCAAGCCGGGAACCGAACACTTTCTTGCTGTGGGGCAACAGTGCTAACCACTAAGCCGCCGTGCTGCAACTGGATAAAACCAATTAAGTGTAAAACAACAACATAAAAAAAAAACCCTGCCGCTATGAACAATATTGTTTGATATTTAATAAAATCCACTATTGACAAACCAATATCTGTTAAACCCAAAGTTATCAAAGTGTGACTGTTGACCTTTAAGCTTCCATCTCTGTTCCAGCCCCCCGCCCCCGTCCTTTATCCTGCAGCTCTCTGCCTCTTCTCTCTGCAGTATCTCACTCAGACACATTCATGCATCTACAGTAACGCTCCCTTTGTGCCGCACTTGCATGTTTTTGAAGCCAGCAAGAGGTAAATCTTGGCCCTCCGAGTGTTGGTGCAGTCAGTCGGTGTGTTCTGGATATAAACGTTGCTTTAGTCAGGACTGCCTCTGATCTGCCTAATCTCCCCGGGCTGGATTACAGGTTGGGCTCTAATCCGTGAAGTGGGGTCTCTGTGAATGTGCCTCCGAGCGCTCTAATCCAAAGACTGTCAGGTGCTTCAGATGAAAACTAATTGCGTGTCACAGTTTGGGGACCATACACAACGTCGTGACAACAGAGCGAGTTTCCACAACAAGGAATTAGGTCTGACGACGGCCGGGCACGCGCTTCAGATGTGCTGTTTAATTTTGAACATTTTGGGAGAAAATAGAGAAGAAATCCCCTCCAAAAAAGAAAAAAATAGATTCCAGTGACACCTCCTCTTACAAAGTTATTCGTCGCGCAGTAGTCGCGGAAAATGATGCCGCTTTTCAAAACACATTGTTTGCGGCAATCTAATTTACCGGTTGACAAAATGTTAAAACTCAAACCACCTGACTCCCAAACCTGGCTGGATCTGAACCGTTTAGGAGACGTTCCTCCTTCAAAACGTTGTATCAACACAGACTACGCCACTTATTAGCCTGACAGTCACTTAAACCAGCTCAAAGCAGTTTCCTAATATCCCTTGATCTGGTTTCAGGACTCCACTGAGACTCAAAACTAGTTAGTGAGACGCATCAGTAATTACTGCTCGACGAAAATTATATTTCATTTGATCACCAGAGACCGCAGTCATTAAACGACTCAGGATGGAAAAACCCGTGACAAATAAACGGAGCTTAACGTTTGCATTAGAGGTCAAAGGTTATTTAAAGACACTTTTAGAATCAACTGGGGGAGGATCGAGTGTTAGAAATCCACCTAACCAAATCATACACAGCCCTTTTACTAAACATTTTTCACCCTGGGACATAAAAAGTGTATAAAGATCTAACATTATTTTTAGAATTTGCCACTATTTTAGTTTAACATTAATAAGCAGTAAACAAACATTTAAGAGACTATATCTATAATGTTGTCGTAAAGCTGAAATTTTAGTATACTCCTTTAAAGATGTATTTTATATTATTGCCACTGTGTTTATTTTATTGTTCATTTTCTACTTAAACACGTGGATCGCAGTTTTCTGAGTTATCCTTGTTGACAAATACACTACACACTAACCAATCAGCTTGTTTTATTGCTGCTGTAGTGTTAATTTGTTCCACTAAATGAACTGAAATAACTGAAACATAATCAAACATGAAATATTCTTTGGAGCAAAAATAAAGGCCGGACTATAAAGTGATAATCGCCTTTATAGCCCCACGAGCGACAGTCTATAAGGTACTAATTCACTGGACTTTTACATCCTAAGGAGCTTTATGTTTGACTGTAATGGTGACGATAAATCCTGAACAGGAGCTCTCCTCATCTTCACACTCACTTTATCTTTTTACGATACATCAGCAGAGAGGCAACACGACAGACTTTAGTTTCCAGCGATGGAAGACAAAAGGAGGCGTTCTTTAATACAGTTTAACTGCCCCGCTGCACAAGGAAGCCGCTCAAACTCATATTTCTCTTCACCTCGTCACCAAAAAACATTTTCCTGTGCAGCTTGCTGCAGCTTCCTTCTCCTCTTCTAAAACCAACCCATCTGGTTGGCAAGATCCGGCCGTTCCAAAACTTTTTAAAGGTTTCAGTCTTCCGTGTATTTGAAGGAGTCTCAGGATGTCTTTCTCTATTCAGAGGGGAGGAGGAGGGCGAGATCAAACAGCTACTAAGCCAAAGTCTCCACGATGCCACTAACGGTTCGTTCACATCAAGTCATTCATCATTGAGGTCTCTTCAAAACAGCTGGAGGCCATCCTTTTAAACTCCTCCACTCTGAAGCCAAGCGCAGAAAATGAACGCAGGCTTCAGAGGAAGATCACAATCCCGACAACAGTTTAGTTTGCAAGAGCTTCTCGCGGACTACAATGTCATTCAGTGAACTCTCCGAACGAGAGGAGACCTTATTTTCAGAGTATTGATTGCGCCGTGCAGGTATGAGATATAAACGCCGGGACCAGATAGATGTACTGTCACGTAGCTCGGCCTGGGTTTGGGCATCACTGTCACAGGCCTCAGTGGGGTGCACGGGCAGTCTTCGCTCTCTCATCTGTGTGATTGTTAGAGGAGAGACACAGAATGAATCATCAATCATCCATTCAGGGCACATTCAGCAGGTAATAGTCTGCTGTTGCATCACGTCTGCACCCAAAAACCGCTTCATCCATCGCGACGTATGGCAGGAATACCCTTAATCTTGATTAGGGCGCCCTGCACAAGACGTTTCACGCACAGTGAGACTTTAGATGCAGCATTAACACCGTTTGTTACAGCTGCTGACGAGCCCTGGACGGATAAAGCATCCATTTGTTGGTTTGTTCCCCGCCTTTCTTTCTTAACAATGCCAAGCAGATTGGATTGGGAGGATTTTAATAGATGAGAAAGCTGCTGTCCACATCGCGTTAATACCAAAAAAACCCAAAAACAAACAATAGAAACAAACAAAAAAAAAAAATCCAAACACACTAAATTCAATGAAAATTAAACAATTTTGTAAAATGGTAACAGTAATTTTCTGTATTTTTGACTGCATTGCTGCAAAACAACCAGAGAACAGTCGAAGGAAGCGAACGGCCATCATGTTGGAATAGAGCCGACATTAAAGGAGCTATACGTGAGTTTTGCTATTGCTGCGTTAGCATAAACAAACACCTCACAGGTTCAGCGTCGAACTTCACTCCCAAATTTCCAACCAAGTCTCGTCTCTCTCACGTCCTTTCTTCGAGTTTTTGAGTTTTACAACCTCTCGGAAACGCAACAACACACAAAGCTCTTGTGGAGATACGATCGGTACATTGTCCATACAATACATACAATCGGCACAATTCTGGCAAGAAACCGAGTTCAGCAGCAGAGAAAATTTACATAAAGCCCCTTTAAACGAAAAGTAAACATTCCTCTGCCACATCCACCATCGACGTCCACTCACTCACTTCCATCCTTTTTGTTGGAAATGTGATGAAATTTCTGTGGATACGTCCTTTAGAAGATTCACTGATTCATCTTTTAAGAAAGATTAGCAAAGATTTTGAAACTTTTTGATGTTAATTTATGATTCATAACCTTAACCCACAAAGTTAACCCCATGTTCACTAAAGATGGTCAAAAAAACAAGAAACAAAAAACAACTGCACGTTGTGTGACTGCACAGTTTGGTCATGTAATTTAAATGGATGATTTAAAGCAGCAATTCAACATGATTCCTCCAAACTGAACAACTAAATGAGATTTTTAGGTTTGGATTTGTGATTTTACTTTGCAGCAGTTAGTTAGTTTGAGGTTGAGGTAAAACTGGCTCAGTGGAGGAGCTGGAACGTTGTAGGGTACTTTGTTGAGTTCAGAAGATCTTTATTATCGTGGTCAAAAATGATTACAAGCTGAGGAGCAATCATCATAATTTTAAAAGAAAGGTCTGTGATCCTTCAACCATTTCCTTATTCGCTCATGACAGAGTGGAGAGTATAATTCCTGGACTTTGTCATTTCAAGTGCTCCCTGTTCATTTGCTGAAATATGTCATTCTTTTGGAGGACAGTCCAATTTAAATGAATGGCAATGATCAAGTTTGACACACTTAACGGTCCAGATACGATGAATCTCTCAGTAGATTCTGCAGTTTAGGTGTTTTCCAGTTGAAAAACGTCACTAATTTGAACTATGTCTTGTTGGTGTCGTCGTTTCAGGCTGCCAGTGCTGATTCACCGAGTTCAGGAAACTCGGACTTGAGGGAAAGTTCAAAATCCAAAGTGAAGACGTACTGGACTGAGAGCAGCAAGGCCTTCTCCATCAGCCGCCTGCTGTCCCAGACGCTCGACGGCAAAGAGAACTTCACCTCTCTGGACCTGAACTACGACGACACGGACTCCTTCTCCAAACAGGAGCAGTGGAACTGGCTTTACAACGCCTCGAACCCCCACGACCCTCGATCCCGGACGAAAAGGAGGCCCATCGTCAAGACCGGCAAGTTCAAGAAAATGTTCGGGTGGGGCGACTTTCATTCCAACATCAAGACGGTGAAGCTCAACCTCCTCATCACCGGTAAAATCGTTGATCACGGTAACGGGACATTCAGCGTCTACTTCCGCCACAATTCAACCGGTCAGGGCAACGTGTCCGTGGGACTCGTTCCGCCGACCAAAGCTGTGGAGTTCCAGGTCCAGCAGCACCACCATAACCAGCAGCAGCAGCAGCAGCAGCAGACGGCTCTGGAGACCAAAGACACCAAGCTGTTCAACTGCAGGGTGGAGTACGAGAAGGTGGAGAAGGGCACCAGGAACTCACTGTGTGCCCACGACCCGTCGCAGAGCTGCCCGCAGGAGCAGACCCAGAGCCACGTGTCCTGGCTCTGCTCCAAGCCCTTTAAAGTCATCTGCATCTTCATCACCTTCTACAGCACCGACTACAAGCTGGTGCAGAAGGTGTGTCCGGACTACAACTACCACAGCGACACCCCCTACCTCCCCACCGGGTGATCGTGTGGCCAGGCAGAGGACGGACAAAAAAAATAAAAATAAAAATAAAAATAAAAAAAGACACAGAGAGACAGAGACAGGCTGTCGGGTCCTGAGTGATGTCAAATTATTGGAATTTGAATGAAAAATGGAGTCAAGACTCGTCAAACTTGAAACGTTGACAAGCGTTATTACAGCTAACAGACACTGATACTGCTCGGATGAACAGAGCTGCCCTGAGGTCATTATGAGAGCGTTTAGGGACGCATTTATAGGCTTGCAATACTCATATCACATGCATAGCTACTTACATCGAAAGGAAATTCTCAAGCCAACTGTAAAAATATGCTGATTGTATTTATGTAAATATTGTGGATTCCACACAAGGACCGGAAAGGAATTTTACTAATGTTTTCTCCTGCTAATTTCGTTGTTTACGTTGAT
This sequence comes from Remorina albescens, assembly GCA_034769265.1. Classification (NCBI taxonomy): domain Eukaryota; kingdom Metazoa; phylum Chordata; class Actinopteri; order Carangiformes; family Echeneidae; genus Remorina; species Remorina albescens. The sequence goes on from CM068486.1 coordinate 3,092,975, forward strand.
AGTGTATTTCCGTCTCAATCATGCTTTCTGTCTTTTCCAATCAGTCTCTGGTAATCATTGCAAACACGTAAATGTCAGTGCAAAAGAATCTGTCAGTACGCATTAGAGGGCATAATGGAAAAAGCAAACATATTTTGGGGGGTGTCTTTCTCTGCAGTCTCTGATATCGTCGGGATCTCGCCCATGTCCGTGCATGAACCGAATGTGGTGAACAACTGAACAACGTCCATCTATATTTTCATGTTATTGCAGCTGTCAGAAATAATCTGCATCTAGTCAGGTTTGTTACGGGAGAAAAAGAAAAAAAAAAAAAAAGAATATTTCTATTTTAATTCTGTGTTATGTGTTAGTTTTAAGGCCACAGTTGATGTGCAGTAAATGGAAACAACGGAGGGCTCCCGTCAGATCACACAGAAGCAAGCAAACGTCGCAATAAATAAATAAAAGTTGCAGAAGACGCACACAAAGACAGAGATACAGAGGACCATTTTTCTGCACTGCTTCAAAAAAACAATAACACTAATCAAACATTATTGTGGTCTAAATCTGCTGCTGTGTCACTCCTGCATTTCCATTTTAGTCATTTAAACGTGTCCGCTATCATAGATTTCATGACAAGCTGTCAGTGGTAAGGCGCTTCAGGCCCACCGTGCCCCTCCATTATCCAAAAATAACTGTACGCGCCAGAATTATCATTTTACTGGAAAAGTGTCGGATAACGAGAAGAAAAAAAGAAACAAAGTCAAAAGTTGCTGTTGAAATGTGTAAAGAAGAGCTACAAGAGTAGGCGAAAGAGGAAAATCATAGAGATGCTGATTAACAAAGTCTGAGAAGGAACAAATACTTTGCTAAAATGCGGTTTTTCTTGCTCCAGAGGAGACGGGACATACATTGAACAGCGGGTGCTAATAACACGTTTCACCTATCAGACGTTAGCACCTCTGGTTATCAACAACAAAAGGCAAATCAAGGATGAGACTAACACTGGCTGTTAATGATATTGGATGTTCCAATTGACTATTAAACCTTCATTATATAAATTGGGAGCCAGTGGCTCCACGTGAAGCATTTAGAGGAAATGAACACAGTGTAAGTGGGAGCTCTGCAGAGTCAACACCACAGAAACAATGAATTAAAGCGCCGATAGAAAACCTGTGAAAAGAAAAGAAAAAAAAAAAAAAAAAAAGTACAAATGTGCACCTTAGGGTGCAATCACTGCCGTCTATTTAAATTCACTGCTCTTTCATAGTGTATGCTATGGTATACACGACTCGGTAACTGCTAATGGCACCCTGGACGACATCCAATATGTCTGCACGGGGTGTATTTTCTGACAAGGCAGGCCAGAGAATGGAGGTCCGCCTGTGGGATGAGTGAGCATAAAGAGGAATTTATGATGTGGAGGAACAAGGAGGGCAGAAATCACTGGAAGCACCTGACTCGTAAATTGAGAGCATGTTTCTGTCACAGAGAAGAAGGAATGACTAATGCCTGAGATTGCTGTTTGGGCCAGTTCTTTCATCTCAATAAAGTGACTTTGATATCCCTCCACCCTTACCCAAATGTGCCAGGGACAGTTTGTTCAGCTTCAAAGAATTAAAGCAGCACTTTGCCGAGACAATGCAGCCTCATTATGCACATAATCTTACAAGTGTAAACAGTCTGGCAGCAGAGTGTTTGGTGTGAGAGCTGCTGAGAGATGGATCTGTTCTGTGACTGATGTCTTCGGAGGAAAGGCAATGTATTGTCTCAAATCACGATGATACACGTTAAAGACGGAAAAACTAAATGTCCGGAGCTCCCTGAGCGTCTTTAGCATCTTTTAGCTCGTTGGTGCTTCGCTGTTCTCATCAGATTGACTGGTGAAGCGTTTCGCGGCTAAAGAGTCAGTTATTTTTACTAAAGAGCTGGTGGAGACCAAAGAAAGAGTTTTTAAAATGCTTTACATTCGAGATCAATACTTCAATCAACACGTTGTTTCTCTGCACTCCAGCTGTCAAACAAATCCGTTCATTTCCAGTAAAAGTTTGACAAAAGAAAAATCTACTTTGAGTGTGTGTGTGTGTGTGTGTGTGTGAAATCTAATAAATAAAACAATGAATTTAACGTTGGGCTGTTTTACAATCTTTAGTATCTGATGTATTCGTAACTTCAGTTTCAAAGTTTCGTCAAGTTTCAGGCTCCATTTTGAAAAAATTGCCAATTTTGGGAGATTTAGCTTTTATCTCTGGAGCTAAAGTCTTGTGAGCATTTAGATTACTGATTGTACCCTCAGTGAAACTTGATGAAATTATTAAATAGCAGGAGGGGATGTAGAGTTTAACAATTAAATACAATTCTTTTTCAAAATTAAATTCAAACCAATCTCAAATATATAATAACCTCAATTCAGCAAACCTCATTCTTGGAGAATTGTTTGCACAACAGGGACAGATCGGGTTCATTTAAGTCCTCTTTAAAGCCCCCCATTTCTTAAATTATATTAATTTCAAAGCACCATTTTACCCGGCAACAAGAGCAGGCGGTCGTTTTCCTTTGAGGACCGCCCATTTAATGAACTCTCTGTGTATGAATGAAACCGACGGCATTACTGGACCTTGTGAGTTATCTTTGGGCCCAGATCTTCTCCCTCGGTTCAGTCGTCCTGGGCCAGAGCCATCCAAGCCTGCCGTCTATCCTCTAGCTCACCCACAATCCCTGATTAATGTGGTCTGGGCGGGAGCTGTCAGAAATGGCAGAGAGAATCATGGGATTTCTCCTTCAGAGTCCCAATGACACCCAGCAGCTGCAGGAGTAAACAGATGACTAACCACTGGCCTTTTGGCAGCCTGTGGAGATTCACACGGAGGGAGGGCTGCGAACGTTGCTTTGACATTTAGGTGGATTAGAAAGTTCTTGGGTTCTGCTCTCGTGGTGTCAGAGGTGGTTGGCATAGCAATTATTTGCCTCTCGGTTTTCCTCCGCTTGACCCGCGAAACCGCAGGGAAAATCTGAGAGCTTTAGCTGGCGGACGTTGGTGCGAAATGAAATGCTTAAGTGTGAAACATCTTCGCACGCCTCATTTCTAGAACAAAGAATATTTTGGTTGCACCACTACAGACGAAATAATAGGACTCTTACTTATAAAAAAAAAAAACCAAACAAACAAACAAACAACCACCAATTGTCATTTCAGATCATGTGCCGCTGCAGAATTCATTTCAAATCTGGGGCTGGAAGTGTCCTGAGGCACAGTTTTGTGTGAGGTATTGACATATTAAAGGCTCTATCAGACAATAGCTGCGTTTTTCTTGGGTTTTTTTTTTTTACCCCCCCCCTTTTTTTTTTTCCCCACAAATAAATTACTCTCCTCAAAACACTATTACTTCTTCGGAAATGAGAATTCACTCATTGTGAATGTCTCATAACAGGTAAAAACTGGAGAGAATTAATTAACCTTTGTCATTTTAATTGCTTTAGTGACAGCTGTCCTTTGGTGCCGGAGCTATCCTAATGCACATACTGTGGGCTTGTCAATTACTTTCCCAGTGAATAGATTAAAACGCCACTGAGGATAGAGTCATTTCATTAGTTAGACTTAATGCCCCATAGACATAACCAGGTACGAACACTTCACCCCTAAATATGCAGGAAAATGAACAATACTATTAAGCCCATATGAATCGAATGAATTATGGCAACATGAAATTAAGTTTACGCTCTATTTAATTCTGTCCTGCTGCTTATATTACATTTTGTATACAGATTTCTCTTTTGCAGGGATGTGGAAATTGATAATATTTTGAAGCTCTTAATGAAAGGTCTCTGAAAAAGTGAAATGCGAGGCACCTGTGTGTCGCGGCTAATTGCTCTAATGGATGTTAGCTTCGTAACATTGTCAATTCCCACTACACTGGATAATGGCTGACAGCGGCGACTGTGCAATTCTCCCATTTTGCCGTTCGCACGTCTATGATCTAACGCTACTCAGCTCATCATGAATCTGAAGACTTGGAGACATTTGGTGTTGAAAGCGGCAGGCTGAGACAGCCACATGACAGATATTTGAAAACGGCCTAATTTCTCTCACTCTTTCAGCACGTTATATTGAGACCGGAGAGCCATTTTCACATTTTATCAGGTTGCTTTCACTGTGAGGATTTTCACAGGATCAGGACGGCAACAATGGAGGCAATAGATGCTATGGTGAAATTCTCAATACTGCTGATGTTACCAAAAAAAAAAAACAACATTACATGAAATAGTAAAGAGTGAAACAATAACTAACTCCACCGAAGATCAGAGAGTGGAGAATAACAGTGCAGATTTTTTTAGTAATGATAAATTATAATTTGTTTTATTTGTAAATTAAATAAAAAAGCATTTCAAGGCGCTCAAAGACGCTTCACATGAATTTAAAATGAACAATGAGACAATGCAATAGAATAAATGAAACAACGTTATTCATTAATCCCACATTAAAAGCAGTTTATGTTGGGTAGCTTACAAAAGCTGTGCCAGATATGTCGATGTGATAATGTTACGATAAAGCTTAAACTGATTTATCTAAATTATAATAGTTTGTGTTTATAATTGAAAGTAACTAAAACTGGATTAAAGCTACAGATGAGCCAGTTTTAAACCCGCCTGTAATTTATTGACCCAACTTTGATTTGATTGATTTTAATGAATCTTTTTGTCGATACATAAATGAAACTTAAAGCCAAGGAATCAATTAGTTGACTGAAAGAACAACCTGCCAGGCGACTGATCAATGAATCCTCTCAGCTATTTATGAGGCTGCAACTAACAACTACTTTCATTATAAATTCAACGTTTTTTATATCAGCTTTCTTTTTTTTTTTGTCTATAAATGGCCGGATAATCGTGAAAAATGACCCTTGAGTCCACAGAGACGTCTTGAGATCAACACTTTATCTGAGATATTTAATTTACAATGATGGAAAACAAACTAAAGCTAATAATTCTCACTTTTGAGACAGATTAAACATTTGTCTCAAAAAAGGCTCTACAGTTTTCTTACCTCAACACTTGGACCGTCCAGAGGAGAGACATCTCCTCCATGATGGACAGATTTATAATAATAAAGAGTCATTTTCCCAAACACGAACGTCCAACATTGTCTGGTCTCAACATCTGAAATACATCAGTGTAGATGACATTTGAACATGTCAACAGGAGCTATGGAGAACGATGACGGACATTTGGCCTTTTATAGAATAAAGAACAAAGCAAATAATAAATCAACCAAATTTTGAAAAGTGATAATTAATTCCAGTTTTGGATCAGTTACATTATAAAGTTATCTGCAGTTGTAACTTTATTTACGGGCTGTCCTTTAAAAAGCGACAGGCAGGTTGTTATTTGAGGGGATTTACACTTTGTGTTTCATTCAAATGATCATTTGAAAAGTCACTTTGTGATCGTATCAGTTTTGCACAACATTGAGGCTGAAAACAAAGGAGAAGAGACACTTTGCTGCGAGACCGTAAGAATGAAATTTAAAAATGGACCATTCATTTAGAAAGACAGCAGACGCTGGTTCTTTACTAAGTACAGCTGGTCATGGTTACGCACAGCTGCACATGGCTTTCAAGAAATCCTCCCAATACCAAGTATGTCAGCGTCCCTCGGTCGACTGCAGTCTCTCAGTTCTAAGTTGTGTTTGTCTAATTTCTGCTCATCAGGTTTCCTCTCAGCTCTGGTGAGAGTCCTGATGGCGATAGATGGGTTGAATTTATTTCAAAATGACACGAGATATAAGAGGATTACATGGCTCATGAATGTGACCCGTTTCTATCCCGCGATTTATCTTTTTCGTTGCTATCAGAAATCCTCATCTCCATCCATAACGGGCTGTCACACGACACAAGCACTCGTGTTCTTGTGCCTGAATGGCTCAGATTTAATTTCAGTTAAGGAAATAGAAAGGTGTGCGTCTGTTCAGCTGAATAGATCTGCGTGTTGCCGGCGTGTTAAAAGCGCGCCCGACGATTAGGCCCGTTCACGAGCAACAGCAGCACCTCAGAGCACGAGAGCAACCGGTTGATGATCTGTTTTTATGACACACAACACTGTCAGCGTTTATCTGCTGAAACAACAGTGGGGGGAAGGCGTTGTTTACCGTCTATCAGCTTGTCAAGTACCTGTCAGTATGTTTGGAGCCATGTGATCCTATTTATACAAGACAAGGGACGCAATAAAGAACAATCAGATACTTTTCTCCATCATTTCCATCCTCGGGAGGATACAGGAAGTCGCCAAGTTATCAGGTTTTAGCAGAGCACCTTGGATATGCATCAAAACATCAAGGTGTTGCAGTCAGTGATGATTGTTTGTGCCTGTTCAGGCAGCTGTCTGCATGATGAGTGGCCCCTTTTCCCATGGCCTCGTCTAAATATATAGAACAGTTTTCCTTCGCCGTGCTGCCTTCAGAAGAAGCCGGCAGGTAAAACAATCAGGGCCATCTCGCCGAGGAGCCGGGGCTTCGTTTTGCCATTGATTTATATCTTAAACAACCTCTCCTGGTGCTTCCACTGCTAAAGGTGAGACGCACAGCCAGTGTTTGTGACAGAGATGGACTAGGCGCTGTGGCGGGAGAGAGAGGGATGATGCCGTTTTAAAAAATGCATCACCATTAAATCAAAGAGTAACCTTGAACGAGTCGAGTCTGCTGCCAGCTCGACGATACGCTCTGCCCTCAGCGCTCGGTGCCACGGAGCATGCCAAACAGCAGGGAGAGAGAGCTGCAACGCTCTGATACAGGTTAGGCCGGTAGTGCCGGGTAACGGTCCAGCTCCTCGCTGACCAAGGGCATTCATGCTGACATTTAGTCCAGGTTAGGGCTCCACATGTTATAGACACACGTATGGAATCGGAGGAACGGGGAATGTCCTTTTTGCAAACTGCTTTTGAGAGGTTGAGCAAAAAAAATTTTAAAAAAGTCTTTTCAAAGAAATCCCCGTTAGTCAGAACACAAATGTGTGCACAGATGGCAGACTACTGGTTCAACACGTGATCCAGCTACCTGAGGTCTGACTAAAACCTGCTCTGACTTGCTCTCAGACTTTAGCAAATATCTAAAGAAAAAAATAATAATAATGAGAGAGGGATTACAGTCAAGAAATGCTTTCATAATGAGAAAATACCAAATGTGAATATGGGATTATTTTCATCATTCTTGTTTGCTGAGAGACAAATTCCCAAAGCAATTACACAAGTTTTAGCACAGCAGCCTAACAAAGCATTAGCGTGTAGCCTAGAGGAAGAAAAATTGAACCCCACTGGACCTTCAAATACAAAAAAAAAAAAAACCCAAAACAAACCTTTACATATTAGTTGTTCATGCAGATGACTAAATCAAGGAACTACACTTATTTATGCTTTTTAATAAGGCACTCACAGCCTCAGAGGAAATTCTTTATTGAGACGATGAATGGGAGAAGCTGTACAACTGCTGAGTCCCACAGAAAGGACCATATTTTCAGTAAATAATGTCGTCTGGTCTGTTATAGTATACATAAAACAGTTAGCAGTGCATGTGGACTGACTGAGGTTGAGTGCACACATTAAGTTATAAAAAAAAAAAAAATACCATGCAAGAAACATCCTTTTAGATTAGATTTTTGGGCAGAAGCTAGCCGCAGTATAAAACTTATTTTTAAATCTGACTTCCTCCCACATTCATTGAGACATGTCATCCATCTATCTCGGCCTGCGGCTGCAGTAGTTCCTCGGCCGTGAGTGGCTGCTGCAGCGGGGCTGTATTTCAGCATGTTGAAGTGCATGGAGAATTCCCATGAAGGGTAAGGGATTATGGATTTTGGCCTCTAAGCTGCCTGGATGCCCAGTGAGGATGTCTCTGAGCGTAGTAATCTTCAAACACCACGCAGAGTGATGAGTGGGCACTGAGGAGTTCTACTCAGGATCTAAATGTGTTCCAGCAAGTTACTGGTGAGGGGGGAGACAGAGAGAGAGAGAGAGAGAGAGAGCGAGAGGCGAGGGAGGTGGGGAGAAAACACCATTTGGTGCAGAAATGGAAAGGATCGACTCAGTGACTCCTCCAGGCAAAAGACACTTTTGATCTTGTGACCTGTTTTGAGCTATAGTCTGTGTCGAAAACTCAGGCCGAGCAAGGGATCATATTGGAGTTGTGCAAATGTAAATGTCATGGTTCCCCATCACCACACATAACTGCAGATGGAAAAAGTCAATTGAGCGATTTCTGGGGTCATGTCGGTCACTCTCAGGGGGCTGCAAAACCTTCACAATGAGGGCACGCTCGAGTCCTGTTGGAGACACTGTCCCAGAAAATGGGAGTCGGCGTGTTGGGCTTTCCGGCATACAGTTGCTGATGCATGCAAGATGAACACAATGGAAAGTATACAATACACAAACACACAAAGAAAACCTCATGAATGAAGCGCGGCACTCCGGAGGGGGGAGGGGGGGGTAAGGAAACGTCAGAGCAAATCAATAGTGACGCAATGAACCTGATCAATTCTGGAGAGGAATTTCTCCGTCCTGATTGAATTAAAACGCTAACAGCATTAAATGAAGGCCCCGGTTGTCTTCCTGTCTTATTTAAGTGAACCCGACTGTGATGCCGTGGTGGACCTGGAGATAAGGGGGGTAAGTGCAGCAGCAGAATCAGATGGGGTGAAGGACACCCGTCTTTCCAGAGATTGTATCCTCTCATTACGAGACACAGCTCGTATCAACAACCTTGGGATGATGTCAGGGGTCAGGGTTTGGGCGGGTCGAGGCTGAGACTCATGCGAGGCCTTCCTCCGGGAAAATCAGAAGATGTTACGACACTAAAGATGTAAAAGGAAACCAACAAACACAACACGTTTGTTTTTTGGATTGAATCGAGGTCGGAATTGAAACGTATTGTGCGAAAAACTGACTTCAGGGCATTCGAGGATCAAAGGGTTCAACGTTCCCCCGGTTATAATCAAATTAGGCTCCACATAAAACACACTTCCCGCACATAAATCCAGAATCTACTGTTTAATGAAGCGCACTGTTGCTCGTTCAGTGAAACTGCTCCCATACGCCTTCCGACTGAGCAACACAAATACTGTCGAAGACCACAAACAGGTAGATCAATTTAGAGCATGACAAGAAAATTCCCTTTAGCTGACAACAAAATGTACATGCTATCAAATCAGCTGCAGTACAGTGTGATGAAATAAACTGAAGGTCGGGGCCCCAAACAGGAGAGGAGACCATTAAGGCCAACTGCCATTCCATTGTGTTGCACTGCCATCCTTTGGACAAATCCAGAACTAAACATGAGGAAATGTTTCATGAGCAGAGTCTATAAAAAGGGCTGAAGGAGGCGCTGACACATTTAACACAATTAAAGCCAACACAGAGCAATGAAAATGAGCTAAGGTCCTTTTTTTGTGTTTTTGCTCTTCGTTCCTCAAATGTTTGATATACAGCCGGTGGACAAGAGCTCAGTAGCACCATCTTATCTAATTTTTGTTTAATTTGTTTAATTCAAGTTTTCAGTTTATATATATATTTTGGGGTTTTTTGCTTATATCCTGTTGTTTTTGTATTAATCCCAACTCTGACCTTGTTATTGTTCAAAGCTTAGTTATAGACATCCCCGACAAATTTAGCAGAAAACTATTGTGCCTCATTACATATCGGTGCCAGCTACAGTTATTTGTTACTAGGCAGATTAGAACTTTTCAAATAAAACATAACATACATTTATTATATGATATATAATATTAAAATATGTTCTAGATTAGACGTATTGTTATAGAAAGCAGAGGAAATTAGTTCCACCGCAAACATTAAAACCTGATTAATCATTTAAATAAAAGTACATTTGTTGGAATGTGAAATAATATTGCATCTCTTCTTTTAAGTTGACATGATATTACTATTTTTAGTCAATTATATGATTAAATAATTTCTTACACCATTAGACAAAATAACGAGAACAAGTACTGGAAAAGCTTCTGAGCAACGACAAATAAAGCTAATTATATAATGCAAATTAGCACCACACACACACAACTGTGACACAACATGACACAGATGAGAGAGCCAAGAAAGCATCATGAGGTCTGTGAAAAGCTCTAACAGCTATAAGGTGTGTAATATTCAGGAAGGCCGCGTAACGACTGAACGAGGAAAGAGCCAAATCGTCAGTTAAAGAGTTAATGAAACAAACTTAAACAACAAAGAAAGTCTCTTATTATCGTTTTCTGATGCTGCTGGAGGTTCATTTACACCAGAGCCCTCTCACACAAATGGGAAATATAATGATCCACAATATATATATCTTTTTTAATTAGTATACTGGTCTGTAACCATCAGAGAAAACGTCTGAACACTGTGAGCTGGAACTTCTTGAAATTATATTATAGTCAAGGCAACAAGCTCTGCAAGGCTGAACACCCAAAAGATTTAAATTTGTGTCCATTGGTTTTGAATAACTGACTAAATGTAGTTTTTTTAATTTAAAGAAACTAAAGCCTCCTCCCCGAGCAGCTCAATTTTTTCATTACTATTATTGCACATCTACCTGTAAAGAACAACTGAATATATTTTTTCATTAGATTTCTATCGACCTATAATGTGGCAAAAAACAAACAAACAAACAAACAAACTGCTGATGGCCATAAAACCAAACACAATGAGCTGTAAGATGGCGAAACTCTCCTCAGAGTTGAGTGATAATTAATTATTTGCTCTTCACTGCAAGTGACATTTTCTTAGTTTATTCCTTTTTTGTGGCAGGAAACACACCCAGCATGTAAAAGGCTGACAAACAAACAAACAAACAAACTGGTCCTAAAAGTAATTTTGGCCCCTGGACATGTGAGGCCCCCTCAAAGGTCAATCAGGTCGACATCATATGAAGCCATATTTGTAATAAAGATCTCTGGAGAAGAACAAAAAGATATTTTTACCTGTTGGAGCTCTGACAGAAACTTCCTGTTTACTTTTCTGAGCTGTATCACAAAAAAAAAAAAAAAATTATAATAATTAAAAAATAATAAAAAAAAAAACAATAAAACAGTTTGAAGAAATGACGAACAAACAGCACACTCACCCACGAGGAGGTCGGCTCGTGCACACCTGTAACCGGAAGCTGCCGTGTTTACCTGAGACAAACATTTGACCACGCGACAAGAGCGGCCAATGAGAGGCGGAGGACAGATGATGACGTTCAGTGCGCGAGGAGGATGATGGGCTGAGCCGCACGAGCAGCTGTGTGTACACACAAACACACACACACACACGGACACACACACACCGGCAGCAGCTGCCCTCCGTTAACGAGGCGGCGGAAATAAAGATCCTTCTCTTCACGTTACCGACACCGGCAGGTATGTGTGCTTTTATTTTGACATCCGCCCTTTGCACGGGGTGATTTCGGTGAAAATGCCCCGAAGGACGACGGGAGGACCCGGAGGAGAACCGGACCGGATCACCGTGATGGGCTCAAACATTCAGATATCCTCCTTAATCCGGATTCATACCGTCAGGATGCTTCTGTTGTTGTTGTTGTTGTTATTATTGAGATCCTGTAAAGCGCGTTCACGTCGTGAGGCGCGAGCTTTATGTAAAATGTAGTGATTCATTATTAATTCCATCCCTTCTGTCGATGGACAGAAGATGATGCACTTCCGGGAAAAAAGTGGTGGATTTCCTCATTACGGTTTTAAATCTATTACAGATAAATAACAAATAAACAAATAAAAGGTAAACAGTCTTTATTAGTGGGCCTCAGCACTCAGATCATCCTGTGAAGTAAAGTCAGTATATTCAAAACGTTAAATCAGTAAAAGCTACAGGCAAATTAAATCAAAGTGTGAGGACTAAAAGTTCTCCAGTAAATCAAATGGAAATAACCGGTGCCTTCAGATTCTTACATATAAATGCACCGCTCATTTCTGCTCCTGATTAATTTTCAAACAGAGTTGGGTGGGATGGTGGAGAACACAGGAGCCCGGACGTTAGTCAAACAGTAACATGACTCATGCTTCAGACTTTTATACGCCTGATTCAGGAGGATTTGTTCACTGGAGACGTGAAGCTGTGCACTAATTATGGCCTGGATAAAGTTTTTGGCCAAATATATGAAGGAAAATGTACAAAAACTGTGATTTAAGTCTTTTTTTTAATGATAGATAGATAATTGACCCAGTTTTGTCTGATGTAATTGTGATTATGTTATAATTATAGAACATTTCAACAGTTAAAACTAATTCTAAAGAAAAGTAAGGACACTAATTTAAAAGATTTTTATAACGCCCAAAATGAAATCATTGAATCTCTGCAGCTGATGTGATTCCATAATGTGAGTACATCCGTGTGAAAGAATTTTTGGTTATTTAAAAATGATCTATAAGCCTGAACTTTCACTGCTTTGGCTCTTTTTCAAGATGCATCTGCCATCCAGTAATAATCCGAGTTTGTCTGTTTCTTCGCAGCTAATTGTGAAAAATGGAGGGAGGAAACTTGTGAGTATACCTTCGCTACGATAAAGTTCATCCCAGAATGCATAGAGTTCAGAATAGGACAGTCAAATATTGGTTAAATATGGTGTCTTTGCAGTGGCGACCCCCGGGACTATCTGGACCGCTTCATCCAAGGTCAAGACTCGTCCGTGGTGAACAAGTTCCAGCGGAAGTACTGGAAGACCAAACAGACGCTCATCAAGGTCACCGGGAAGAAAGAGGACGAGCACGTGGTGGCGTCAGACGCCGATCTGGACGCCAAGCTGGAGGTGAGGCGCTGTAGTTTTGCAACATGCTCAGCGGCTGCCATGTTCGCTTCCCGCAGCCCTGAGTCGCATCACAGAAACATTAAGAAAACGCAGGAGATACTTTCCCTCAGGTGGAGTCTGCACCGACCAAAATGGCTTTTTGATTCACACAACGGCAGTATTTGCTCGAGGCTTAGAAACATGCATTAGGCTGCCTCTCCACCCTCCATCATCTGCGGCTGAATTTAATGGCTGAAATCGATACTTGATAAAAGCTCAAACATCTAACCTTAATTTAGACTGGCCCTCCATTGGCACCGCCATAAATCACTCAAAACTGAATCTACATATCCGATCAGAGACCGTTTTTAAAGCCATAATGTGGCATTTTGGCACTTTTAGCCCATCGAGGTTTCAGTTTATCCAACGTGTAGATATTACATCTTTAAATCAATAAAACATTACAGACCTGATTTCTACCACAGTTTGATGCTTCAGCCTCCATAAAATTAGCAGCAAACACTCGACTGAAAATGGGGCTTTTCTTCTGCGTTGTGTTCATCGTGAGTTTCTCTCCTGCTCTGCAGGTCTTCCACTCCATCCAGAGAACGTGCATGGAGCTGCTGAAGGTCATCGAGCAGTACCAGAGGAGGATCTGTTGTACGTACGGCCTCTAAATGTTGTTCATGCAGATCCTGAAAACCTCTAGACTCCAACATCGTTGGTATCGTTCCCCCTTCAGGGGTCGCTCCTGATCGCTCCTTTACTAGTTAAACATAGCAGCTTATAGCCAGCTAATGGCCACACCTCCATCCAACACTCACCTGGGGGACTCTTAGTCTGGTCCTGGTCTCCTGGGATTCTTTTGTCTTGGGAGAACTACCCTGGACAAAAGTCTCAGTACAAAAACATGAATGTGTGATGTAATTTTTATTTTACTGTCATTCAAAAAATACGCTTCATTCACCTGAATGCACATTCACTTTGGAATTTGATAAGTTGAGCTTCATTTTATTAGATTGAAGCGTCAAATAATGTCTTTTTTAAAGATTTGTAAGAGACAGAATCTTAAGTCTACGTTCTACGTTCTCCGTCTCCGCTGCGCAGTTCTTTCCCAGGAGGAAAATGAACTGGGTCGCTTCCTGCGGTCTCAGGGCTCGCAGGATAAAACCAGGGCCGGGAAGATCATGCAGGCCACAGGGAAGGCACTTTGCTTCTCCTCCCAGCAGAGGTACGTATACACAGGAAAAATCATCCCTGTACGTATGACGGATAAACAGAGGCCACATGCAGATAATTTAGACCTTCACTTGATTCCCAGAGAGGAAGCAGGCACGACTGTCCTGTTTGTCCAAGTGCACTCCCAGAGTTTGGTATCTGAAGAAAGTAAATAATCATAACCACAAAGGACAAGTATAAACAGGTTCACGCTGATAAATCAAATGTTCTGCATCTGAATTTCTTTCATATTAATTTTAATAATTCATATTAAATCCAAGTCATTGCAATGCCCTTAAAAATTACTTTTAAGTTTTCCTTTTTTCTTTACTGAAGTGGATTGAATTGATGGGCCCTGATTGATCGCACTATTTGTGGCTGGAAGAGCCAAGAGAAACTTTTTATTCCGTAAATCATTTTCCCTCCAACCTTCAAACTATTCAGCAATATTATGCATCATAAACACCAAAAGTCTGAATACTTTACTACGGTCTGAAATGAACTTAGAGTGGTGTTGATCATTTACGTCAAAGGTGCAGCATGCGGGATATTAATGGTGGATTTAATGTCCCACAGACTGGCTCTGAGGAGCCCTCTGTGCCGTTTGTACCAGGAGGTGGAAACCTTCCGGTATCGAGCCATCTCGGACACGTGGCTGACGGTGAATCGGATGGAGCAGTCGAGGACGGAGTACCGTGGCGCTCTGCTGTGGATGAAGGACGTGTCTCAGGAGCTGGATCCAGATACGCATAAACAGATGGAGAAATTCCGCAAGGTTTGATATGATCCGATACGTCATGACAGAAAGTCAGGGGACATAAACGTCGGCCGTATTTCACGAACCTTTGGCCGGTTTCTGGGCTGCCATGGCTCAGTGGGACACTTCAGTGAAAGAGAGCTGTCGTTGACAGTATTAACCAACCAACATTTCCAATCATACAAAAAGAAAAAAACAAATTGCCTGAATTACAGAGTACAGAACCAGAGAGCACTGTTTCTAACTAACTAATAATTCCAGCTCAAATTTGGTGAAAGGCCATTTAAGCGGCATTAAGCAGGAAAAACAAAACAAAAATGCCACTAGATGGTGCAACACTCCTTTAAATGGAGGCCCATTGGTGCAAACTGTTTCTTCCCCGCCAGCACAAACATGATGTTTGTGGTTTCATCGTTTAAACCCGTATGATAGATAGCTGTGGCTGCTGATCTTCCATCTGTTGTGTCTCAGGTTCAGGCTCAGGTACGCACAACCAAAACAAGCTTCGACAAACTGAAGAATGACGTCTGCCAGAAAGTGGACCTGCTGGGGGCGAGCCGCTGCAACCTCCTCTCTCACGTTTTAACCACATACCAGGTAGGCCGACCGCAAGCCCTCGTTTGCATACACGCCATCGATGTTAATGAGCTGACGGTGTTTCCTCGTCTCGTTCTTCGATGCTAGACAACACTTTTGCACTTCTGGGAGAAGACGTCCCACACTATGGCAGCGATTCACGAGAGCTTCAAGGGCTGTCAGCATTATGAGTTTTCCACACTGAAGGTCAGGGAACATCTTGACCTGACGGCTGCCAATGTAGATTTAAATCTGGAGGGGAAGACAGAGTAACTCCAAGTAACGACCTGGTTATTCCTGCAGACTTTACAGGACCCCACGGACAAGCTGGCCAAGAAGAAGGGGAAGAAGAAAAGTAAGGCGGGGAAAGACGATGGGAAGAAAACCAAGGCTGCTGATGACCAGTGAGTTATCTCATCTTCATCTTTACTCACGCAGGTAGACCAAACGCATGCATATGCCAACAGTGGAGGCTGGAAGTGCGTTTTAAGAAACACTGAACTGGTCTGTCTACACAACTGTTGTGTTGTTGTGACTTGACTTTAAGTTTCTCGCAATTTCTAGACTCATCCCACTCGTAAGTGAAGACGCCGGCGATAAAACCAGAGAAGGTAAAGGAGAATATTCCAATTATCCAACTGCAGTATGTTATATTCACAGGATGCAATTAATTATTTGTCTTGACTAACTGATGCATCTAAAATGTGCAGAAATGGATCCTAAGGCGACGTCTTGAAGTTGCTTATTTTTTTCTGAGAGCAATCAATTTACTTTCATTATTTTCAAAAATAAGCAAACTTTTAATATGGAAACAAACGAAAGTTGAGGATTTTTGCCAAAAAAAGATTAGAAACAATTAAGCGAATAGAAAAACAGCTGCTGATTCACTTTCTGCAAATTGACTAGTAATGCAGAATAATCTCAAAATCATTTAATAAGAATGTGAGAGAGCAGCTTCTGATAAAATATTAAGAAAAGACAATTCTGAATGACCAAATGAGGAAATCAGGATTTCTATTAGTGCAGTTTTATTGCTAAAGTGCTCTCTGATTGTTCTGTCTGATTGTTCCAGGAAATGAAGATCCTCTGTCATCTTATCTGGCATTAGATGGAGAGGAAAAGGACAGCATGGCCTTACTCCAGGAGATCCTGGGTGGTATGTCTGTGGACGAGGGAGACTTCTCCCGAGAGTGGACGGCGGTGTTTGGAGACGCCGAGGAGGGAACGAGACCTACGGAGGCCCAGCAGAAAGAAAACTCCTTCTTTTTACCATCTCAGCTGCTCGACCAGAGCTTCAATGATCTGACGTCTTCCCTCTCAGGTGAGGATATGTTAATCCATGTGTGTGTGTGTGTTTCAGTGCGGTTGCGTCGCTGTCAACCAGACAAAAAATGAAGCCGAGGATAGTTGAAGTTGTCCAAAAAGCTCCATAGTTGGCAAGGGTGTAATTTTCTATCAAGATGAGCTCCACTCCAGGTTTCTACGGCGAGGAGAAACTACTCCCTTGTCCTAAATAAGAACTAAAATGAAATAAATATGCCAGATAACTAAATAATAAGTTTCTTATGTTTTCCATGAAGTATGCAAAAAAAAAAAAAAAAAAAAGCACAGCTGAAATCAAGTTTTTAGCTAACTATTTCCACACAGGAAGGAAAGTGGCTTTAAAATGATTTATCAGACCACCTTCTGTCTATTAGATTTGCTCATTCATTGTAATTGCCAGCTACTTTCCATTTCGTCCAGGCCTGGGCACCGGCTGCGAGCACCTCGTCTGGATTTGTCGATTTGCTTTTGTCTATTTTCAGCTTGGAGGGTTTTGAGAAGCCCCGTTATTTTAAAGCGTCACAGAAATGTAAACCTAAAGTGTGCGTCTACATCCTGGATGGGGAAAAAATAGGAGATCAGTTAATTAGCTCCCAATTATTGTGAGAAGGTACGATCTGTTTGTGGCGAAATAACCGTTTTACAAGAGTAAAGCGTTAGAATTAAGTCTCCAACTTCACAGCAAAGCCTGTGTGAGCCGGTCCAGGGGAGAAACAGGAGAGAGACGGCGACGCCGTTTGAAAGGGAGGCCGAGAGTCCAGCTGGCCTCTGGAGCTGCTAAACTTCTTCCTTTAAAAAAAAACAAAACAACAAATCATCACCCTATATTCAACCTGCTTGACTTTTTCCACATTGAATTGGAAAATTACAGCCAAATGAAGCCAAGTGGAAACACCTGCGATGTGTAATATAGTGAACTATCAGAGTTCAGTCAGAAGTGTGTCAGCACACAAATCTTTGCAGAAGTGTAAAACAACTTTTAAGAGCCAAATGAACTCAAAGATCATTTCGAGGCAGCTCCAATCTGCAAGTGCACATCGGAGAAGTCGCACACGTAGCTATTGACAGAATGCAAAACTTATTTGATGCCTAGAACTCACAAAATGTGAACTCGCTGTTTGAAACTCAAATTGTTTTTGATGCTAAAAATAGAAAAATACAAACTTTTAGGAGCAGGTCGTGAAACTTGTGTGGGTGACTAGGAAAAAAAGTTTAAGAGGCTGATCTTGTGAACTTCAGGCGACTTTGCTGCTGTCAGAGATATCACAGGAAGAACAACATGGGCGTAGCACTTTTTCTGTCATGGCACGCTGGTCAAAGAAGTCACACTCCTGCAAGAAGCATCACATGACAGCAGAAAGCCCGTGACCTCCATTCAACCTGAGGGCTGCAGCCCAAAATAGGCGGAACCTGAAAACAACCTGGCCCACTGAGTCAAATAACTTCTGATCCTGATTATACAGCCTGAAATGCCGAATCAAAAGCAAAATGGCAAGAGATCAAGAATGTGAAACAAAACTTCAAGGAGGAAAATCACGCACCAATCACCTTCACAAGTATGCAATGTGACTTACAGCTGCAGTCACGTCCTGTTTTTTTTTTTTTCTTTTTTTCAAACAATTCACAACATTTTTTTTTTTTTTTAAGTTCCTGAAAAACAGTTTCATCATTCACTATTTCTGCTTCGACAACCCAACTTGTTGAAAATGTCAAACTGGGAGTTCAAAGAAAGTTAGAAGATGCCAGAGATGAAAATATCCAAACTCATTTGTTAGTATTTGGACTTCAGACTGTTTGTTACCAAGTATGATATCACAACGACAGCATATTCTGTCCTCTCTGGTGATATTTGATGCTTTATTAGAGTCACAAAAGCACAAATTCAGAATCATGTTTTAGGTTTTGCTGTTTGTGCGAATCTACCTGGCTACACAAGAGCAGGATCGTTTATTTTTCGGCTCATGTTTTTGCACGTTAAGTTTGTCCCGCTGATTAATCCAAATCTGCGTCTCCGTTTCAGATTGGGCCGGCGTCGCTACGCCGCCGGTAGCCGAGGCAACGGAGCCCTCATCAGGAGCCAATCAGGGCCCCTCGAAGCCGACAGCAAAAGGTAGGGCCGGGGCCAGAGGAGTCAGACATACAAGTAGATTTGAAAGGAAAAGGCTAGTCAGAGTAAAACCTGCGTTCACGGGTGGCCTGTTTCCATCATAATCTCAGACCTCGTCCAGATTTTTACGGGAGATGTTTGTGTCTTCGCCGTACAGCAGTTTGTTCCGGTGGCATTCACTGTTGTTTAACTCGTTTTACAGAGATGGCAGGGACATCCAAAGACCTCTCAGCGTGGTTCAACCTGTTCGCCGATTTGGACCCCCTCTCCAATCCCGACGCCGTTGGCAAAACCGACACAGAACACGAACTTCACACGGCGTAGATCTTCCTCAGAGTCAAATTGATGGCTTTTCCAAACACTACATCTTATTTATTTAATTTTTTGGGGGGGAACAGCAGCATATTTTTACCACTGTGATCAGAGCTCAAGCAATTATCCGATTAGGCAATAAAATCAATCTGCAACAAATGAAATAACACGAACATTTTCAACAAGAAATACTAAATATTTATTGGATCCAGCTTTTTTCTTTATCATTCATGGCAGTTAATTGAAAAAGTAATCAGCAGATCAATTGATAATGAAAATAATTATAAATTGCCATCATAACTGAACCCATTTCTTATCATCACTATATGTAGAAATAACTATGATACCACCTTTATTATTATTATAAAATTAATTGCTCAAAAAAGTCAGTTATGAATAATATTGAGACAAATATCTTGTTCTACCAGGAGAAGCTTTCTTAATTCAACATACTAATCTGATTTTTCTCATCGACATCACAATCTGCTGCTGTAGCTTTCCCGCCAGTAACGATTAGCTCCTGTGTCCTTTCCATTGTTAAAGAAAATAAACATTCATCAGACGATCTCAACAAGCCCGTTGGCTGTTTCACTGGGTTAAGCTTTCGATGTTTAGCACGGATACCTCACTACGAGTCGGAAACAATAAGCCTTTGACATTAGCTGCCTTGGAAATCTGTAGTTTCACGTAGCATTCACGCTTTATTTCTGATCATCACTGATGATTGCAAAGAAAAAAAAAAATCGTGTAGCTCGTGTTTACAAAAAAAAAAAAAAACAGCAACATGTTAAATGACATAAAGTTAACAGCTTCATATTTAAATTAATAAATAGAGAAATATTAAAAAGTATATTTTTCTGTCATCAGCTGATGGACAGAGAAGGTGTTTCCTTCTCAAGGTGGCAAAGAGATTTTTCCTTTGTGAGACTGAAGCTCGTCAATGTGTTCTGCTTCGTACTTTAACTGTGAATACACATCACTCATTTATTATTGCATGCTGCATGCCTTGTTTTTATGTTATCCAGTAAAAGTGTGACTGAATGAAAAATATGTTTATATAAATGTGAGGTTTTTCATCAACATACATTCTATCATTTGGGCCTGTTTGTCATTCACTTATTTAGAGTTCAACATTTGCAGTTTTTACTGTGTTGTTTTCTAACTGGAAGGTTTCATAATCATGAAAATACAATCTTTCTGATTTTGAAGACAATGCTGCATAAATTGATGTATATGAGAGTTAATGCCTTAATCTGATTACAAGTTAACAATATCAAACCTCATTAGAGTTATTATTGGATTCCTTATACAGTGTATTTGTTGTAAATTAAGCCTTGTGTTATTTGTTATTATTCAATATTACCCAAAATACATTGATTGCCTTACCCTGACTCCTGTTTGTATGTAATTAATGTTCCTAAATACTGACATTATTGGTTGACTGTCTACAGCCTGAAAGTTATCACATACCCAAGCGGAGATTTGTTTGTTTGTTTGTTTTCTTTATTGAAAAACACACACAAGATCTACATAAAAATGCATAATACACAGGAAAACTAAATCATCATTGCCAAACATGGCAACCATTTCTTAACTGCACTGCACAATGAGCTTGTGAATAAAATTAAAATTAGTATGATTGAAACTCTTGGAGGTGCAAGCAGAACAGAGAATTTCAACTTAAACTGTGAGGAATGCTTTGCATATGTTGTTCATATTTGTAATTGTGTGCAAGTGGCTAGAAAGACCAACGTTTCAAAAACGGAACAATCACTACTTTCATCCTCCTGTTCAAAGCTAACCTGCTTTAATTCAATCCTTTTTTTTTTTGTTGCAGTACAAAAGTAACATCTGGGCACATCTGTGAGGATCTGTAGCTCGAGCCAAACTTTATTACACACACACACACACCAAAAAAAAAAAAAAAGTTAGTGTAGCTTTACTTGAAAACAAAATTGCACTCAAATTTGATTGTTTTAAGAGATTGGTCCAAAATTTAAAAAAAAAAAAAAAAAAAAAAAAGCTGATTATCCCCTCACTTCAATGTAAGTGCATCGGCTTGGTTTAACGGTTAGCGCCTGTGTTTATATGTTTCTGAACTGTTTGTAAACAAAAAAACATTCTGCTTCTGGCACAAACATTGTGCCTCCTTGTGTCCCAAATTCACGACAGGCCTTTCATTGTTTTGAAATTTGCTTTGGTATATTTTTATCAGTGGGGGCAAAAACAAACAACATAATTGTCAACTACTAAATTTGGGGAGGGTGTAGCTTATTTAGCTAGTTCCATTTACATGAGAAGTCACAGTTGAGCAGCGCAACAGTGATCTCTGGAATGTGTCGTAGCACCTGAAACTCTAACCTGAACAGGTTAATGCGAAAGCCATCTGTCACCGACTGTGACATCGATCATCTGATTCAGTCTGTAATAACCTCCCTCTCCAGGGAAAAAAATAAAACATCTCTGTGAAAGACTCTATTGTCTTTCTGTAGAAGAAAGTCGAACACTGGGAAAAGGCAACACAGTCCAAGCAAGTACATTCCACATAACCTGAGTTATTGTTTTGGGTAGTGTGGGGCAATAAAACAAGGCAACTGGGGGTAGTTGTGTGCTTTGTTATTGGTTATATGTTCTCTAAATAAAACAGCTGATAAAGGCATTTTGTGTTGAGCTTACCGAGTTTTAATTGTGTTCAGACTAGAAATGCCAAGTCCTGGATTGTAAGCGTGTTGAGTAGAGCCTCCACTTCGGTGACTGCTGGTTTCACACAAGACACTGTTCTACAAAACTTTCAAATAATAAAAGAAAAAAAAAAAAACCAAAACAAAACCAAACAAAAAAAAACAAAAAACAACAACAACAACAGCCATGGCCTGGTCTTAACAAGTGCAAAGATTGTAATTAACGTAGGAAATGGTATTCCAACAGTAAGACATCCCAGTATGTCAAAAAAGCTTAAATATATGTACTTTAAATTTTAGCTCGCTGAACAGCTAACAGGCTGATTAGGTAACATGAGAAGAATGTGTTTCTGGTAATTGTGTCTTGTCAAAGTCTTGGATTCGTGCTTTTTAAATTTAAACTCGATAGAACTGCCGGCGCTACGTAGCACAATAATTTGAGCAGTCATCACTACTTTTTTGCAAAAGAAAGCAAAGCTATTTTTGTTATGAGTGATGTCACGATACAGAGGAGAAGGCTAGGTTAGTGACGGGTGAAGGGAGGCTGTGCCCAAGGTCGAACAACCAAACCAAGTTTCTGTTTTGGTTTTTTTGGTACAACATAACAGAGAGCAGGACAAGCACTGGAACCGAGCAGAGCGGCTTGTGCAGAAGGATGCTGGTACCTTTATCTTCATGAGTGTTTGTCATCTCTGGACCTTGGGCACTCTCTGCTGGCTAATGTTAGGATTAACGGAGTGCAAGGATCTTTTTTTTGTTTTGTTTTTTTTTGTTTGTTTTTTTTTTGTTGTTTGTTTTTTTCCTTCCTTTTAAACCTTACCACCTGACAATTTGAAATGTTTGAGTGTGGATGGTTGGGTCATGAATACCTGAGAACTAGCTGGTGAGGAGAACTTGTGCTGAGCCATCTTTCCCCACATCTGTGTCGGGGCTCTGGCTGACTATGCTTTTGTCTGTATTTACACCTGTGCTTTTGTCGGTGTTCCAATCGGTGGAGGCCGGAAAGGTAGGTAGTGGTGCGGCGGGTAGAGCTGGGGTCACCTGAGGCCCGGGGCTCTCGTTGCCATGAAGACTGGACGATGGAGAAATGGGGGAGAACAGGGAGGAGCAGAGGAGTTTGACGGGGCAGAATGCGGAGCCCCTTGGAATGAAGTTCACCTTGTTTTTGTCCGGGCATGAGAAAAGAGGGAAGCCTTTTGATTTTCCAGATCTAAAGACAACAGAAGTTCAGATCAGCGTTTTCCACGGTTATATTCTGATCATATGACAGATGCTCATCGTTTATCCCACACAGCCATCATTTTTCCCTCACGCCTGCCACCCACCATACAAATCAGCTTGATTTCTTTGTTGCATCAACTCGTCTAACAGGATGAGTACAGAACAGCACATAGATGGTGAGATTTAAGAATACTTACACCAACTCCTCAAACACTTTGACCTTCTCACAGCCCTCTGGAGGTTCCCGTTTAAACATGTAGCTGTTGTTAGGTTTGGGAGAAGTGGCAAACTTGGGGAGAGGAGAACTGCACACGCCGTCTGTAAACACAGTTAAGAGAACATTTACTCTCATATTTTTATTAGTAATATAAAAATGTTTATTTAAAGTAAAATTTAAGGCTAGCTTTCGGTACCTAAATAAGTGTGAAGGTTCAGTCCCTAAAGAAGCTCTTAACCTGTATAGACTTGCACGTGTCTGTTATTTTTCTCAGATGCATGCAGGTAGCAAATGACTGAAAGAATAATATAAGTAGAAGTTGCCGTTCTGCAGTGAAACCGCTCTTTAATTCCCACAACACTTGAAGCTGCATCGATCAAACAGTGAAGGCTCACCTTTGTCGATGTCCTCTGCAGAACAGGGGCTTCCGTCAGGGGAGTGGAGGTGGTCGGAGCTGCAGGGGCGGGGCGAGGGGCTGGAGTCGCCACTGGAAGGGGCCTGCGTGTCTGTGTCACGTGTGTCCCCGCCGTTGCTGTAGCGATGTGGAGGGAAGGGGGGGCGCCGACCATCCACCACATCCATGGCCTGTGAGGAGGAGGAGGAGGTGATGAGAGGTCACGCGTTTACATACATGGATCCAAAAATAGCAGAAACGTGATGCATTTCAAGAGAATCAAAGCTCAAAAGATCACACTCAATCCCCCGTAATAACGACGTGTCCTTGAAAAATCTGTGTGCGCCGTGTGCCAGATGTTGAATCGCTACCTGCCCATTTCTTAGACAACGTCAGTCTGCGTTAAGAGTGCATTGGCTAAAAAGTCCAAGAATGACTGGAACTAAAAAGACCTCTGGTGTGTTTGTCTCTCTGTTTAAAGGGCAAGTGGTGAAAAATAACACCACAACAGATGGTAATACTTGAAAATAGATGAACCATGTGATGTGCACAGCATTCTGCTTTGGCACAACTGATTCAAATGGGAGAGAGGCTTGGTGCAGAGCAGGCTGTAAATCTGTACTGGTGTAATGTTTGCATCTGTCTTAAAGGTCTGTGTGCGTTTGTGACTTTCTATGAGGGGAGAGCTGCACAGCCCTGCCGGAGTTTACTGCCCCACATCAGGCAAGATTTACGAGCCCACTCGCCTCAAGAAATTTAATTCAGTGTGAGTGAGAATGTGTCCTGCTGTTTGAATGTACGGTGCACCATGTTGTAAGTGATTTTAGAAGAGGGTTGTTTGTGTGCTTGTCATAAATTTCAAGCATAGCTGAAAAATATTTTTGAATACAGGTACATTTATGTATAGTAACACAATGGCTCAGTCCTACATCAACAAATGAGTCCAACAGTATTAATGACTCTTGTCCGGTGTTAAGTGAAACACACATTTGCATCACACAGACACTGTGTACACTTCAGTGCTGTTAAAGTGGCAGAGGCTGGGATAAGGTGAACCAGACAGAACATTGATAAATGTGCTGCCTTTCTGGAGAGCTGATGCACGGTGATGTATCGTTATGTCTTCACCCTGCCAAGACTGAACGGCCTCAAAGTGCCGGTGTGTGTGTTTATTGCCCTTCAGTT
This sequence comes from Remorina albescens, assembly GCA_034769265.1. Classification (NCBI taxonomy): domain Eukaryota; kingdom Metazoa; phylum Chordata; class Actinopteri; order Carangiformes; family Echeneidae; genus Remorina; species Remorina albescens. The sequence continues at coordinate 3,117,705 of CM068486.1, forward strand.
TGAGTCTTATTACTGAGACAGTTTAGAAGTACAGGAAGTTCCAATTGTGTGTTTTGGTTTACATTAGGATCACGGACTGAAGCCTTTTCTGTTTTCACCCCATGAGAGCTGGAAGAACTTTTATGCAATATGGCAGTGGCTGGTGTCGGTTTATAGTTACAGTCTGAGGTCACTCACTCAAGAATAGAAATAAATCAAAAATCAGATATTTGCTAACACACACATATATACACACAAGCGGTGTAGGCTATTTATCCATCTTCTTTCTATAATAAGTGGCTGCATTGATTTTATTAAAGCAATTTTTTACTTTTTAAACCCACTACTGGCAATGTTTGACAATTCTTCATTTCTTTTCACAGATACAGAGAGATTGCAGCTATCAGATGTTCGGTATGTGTCTTACTCAATTGCAATTAGGAACCTGCTGTCAGCGATTTTCAGCTGCTGTCTATGGGATATGGCATCGACATGACAAGGACAAAAGATGAGGACATTATTGGGAAAAGACAGACAGAGTAAGGTTATACGAGTTTCCCACATATTGTTTAGTTCTGTAGTTCACCAAGGTATTTTGAAACACTACTTGGCCCGTTGCTGGTGTGTGTACATAGGCCTACCTGTATCCCCTGCTCCCAGCCCTCTCTGATGAACACATTTTCTAGCTCATGGTTGATTCCCTCCACACTGCTCGGCACTCTGCTTATAAGGGATTTTGGCACGGGGATTGTCGACAAGGCTGACGAAGTTCCTTTGTACTGGAAGTAAAGATAGACAAAATCAAATACAAATGGTGGTGAATGAATATACCAAAGTAATATGCACTCAAACGTATACCCCCCCCCCAATCACTCCAAGGAAACATTAAAAGACATTCAGTTTAGCTGTGCAATCACATACACAACACTGGACTTGTACTGGAGTTTGTGACACCAGTACACTTGCAATTCTGAATTGTTGCTGATCCAGTTCCATGAGACACTTACTGGGTGGAGGTGTTCGGTTTAAATACATCGTGGGATTAAATGTCATAGCGAACAAAACAAAGCCATGTCTGGGATCTACCACAGATGGGACATAGCATTCCACTGTTTAGATTCATTTTCCCACAGAGGTTGATGTACCATTGCTGGGCATCTGTTAATGAATGAACTCCAAACAAGGACAGCACTGGGCATGCCCAGACATGCCCCCCCTTCAGACACAGCTGGTCAGAGGACCTTCTTAGTTGAATGCTGTGCAACATATATCATCATAAACTTTTGAGTCCTTGGAGAAATATACAACTTCACACTATACCTGCTCCTCAAATAGTGTTGTTGAAAGATTTATAACAATGAAGCAGAAGCTAATATAGCAAATGAATATGTTATCATCTAAAACTGTTAATCAAGTAATGTAGACGGCCAGCTTGCTTAACCCTTGTATATTCATATTCAGTTCCCTTATCTTCAACAGTTGTGATACGGTTTGGTGGCTGCTAAGCTACCTTATCATATCACTGCTGTCAGGGCATCACCAAAGTCAGGGTTAGTTAATGTTTTCACCAGAAAAGGACCATGCTGCTGATTCTGTTTAGCAGGGCAAGTACACCGACATGAATAACTCACCTGAGGTTGGCAGACACTGCTGTGCTGAGCCTGTTGTGGCAGCTGCAGCGAACTCTGCTCCCTGTCTTTATTCTGCCGGCTGACCTGTTTGCTGCGCTGCAGCTGCAGTCTCAGTTTAGCAATCTGCTGGAAGAAAAGTGACACAATTTCAACAAACGACAGCTCACAATCCCACGTCATGGAGGCAGTATTTCTGTCAACATGTGCATATGAATGTCTCCCTTTCAAACAAATTAAACCAGCAGGCAATAAGCATACTTGATTCCGTGTCAGATTGCAGCTGACAATTATTTTCATGCTCAATTCATCTGTCGATCATAATAAGTTGCAGTTCCAGTGCGTAGTGCTTAATAATATCTTTAACAATTAACTCATTCTGAAAACATTATGTGATTGATCAACGTGAAATAAGCTTATATGGAAATAATTTATTATTACTTATTATTACTTATACTTTACTTATAGTTTTCTGTGAAAAAAGAGGAAAAAGCCACCCTGTCAATCATAATGCCCAATAAATACTGTTGGGCTTTTACACAAAATATGTGCTACTATGTATAGTATAATGCCTATGATTAGTCGTGTATGTCCAATAATGAAACAACTAAGACCACTGGGTGTTTCTGGACCTGGCCCAGCCTGAGCCTAAAAACAGGATACCCTTTGTAAGCCTGACAGACGCAGTTGTACTGTGGAGACAAAGGTGTGGTCTTCAATGCTGATCTTGTAATCCTGGCAACACAGTCAACAAAGAGACTCGCTCTTTTCATAAATGTCCTCCCACACATGTAATGGCAGAGGTTAGCAAGCTAGAATACAGTTCACTACATTCATTGAGTGACCGCAACAGTTGATAATGACAAGTCCAGGCAATCCCAACATAATCTCAGAGGATGAGAACGAGGTTTTCCTGGCAGAGGTATGATATTGATTGTGTAGGCCATGAGCCTGTTTTTGTTTGTAGAAAACTGGACTCAGGAGTAGCAACATTTTTATTTTTGAAATATGACTTGATAAAATCGAATTTTAATGGGATCACACTGACATGACTCCATAGCTGGGAAATGCATTACATGCGTCTCTTGTGGCTGTATTTATTATTACTTTCTGTCTCCCTTTTACAACTGTTGACAATGCTGAAGTGTAATCTGACAAATGGTATTTTAGATCCACCCAACATCCAATTCAATTTACAAGAAAAACCTCAACACTTCCATATCTCAACTTATCATCTTAACAGTAATTTGAATAAGATCTGTCAAGTGATGTAGCAGGATGTAGCACGCTTGTTTCCTACTGTACCTGTGCTATGAAGTTATGACAACGCTTGACACTTAGCAATAAAATATATGGAATGTAAATCTGCAAGCTGGACTTGAAGTGCAGCTAAAATAGCTTTTTTAAAGTATAAAAGGTTTTACATAAATTTTTTTTTAGTGTGTGTCAACACCTTCAAACTATTATTATGTCTAGTGTGTCACAGGAGAAAAGCAATGGCCACTCTGAAGTTCTGAAGTAACATGAGTTACCCAGAGTCAGTTCACTCAGAGCAAGTTGAGGAGGGAACAATATGGCTGTTTCACCCTTGAAAGGAGCTCAAGTACTGTCTCTCAAAAACAACAGGCCATAATGAGATGCGAGGGTGCTGTTGAATGGGAAACAGAGGGGAGAAGGAGGTTAAATTTAGACTGTGGTCTGGAAAGCTGGAGACCTAATAGCTCCATGTGGTCGGTTGGTTGGCCACCAAGTCCGGCAAATAGAGAGGAGTGGAAACCAAGCTTAAGGAGCATAATATTTAGGCTGACCTCAGACCCTGACAAATAAAACACATTTGAGTAAATGCAACAGACCTCAAAAACGACAAAAACATACCCTTTGATATAGCTGTGTGAATGTTGTAAGCAAGAATTAAAGAATTGCTTTAGAGCCACTATGCTGTATTAGTCCACTGTCTGTGGTGGCTGATGTCAGAAGCAGCGTTGACTTGGGTTACTACGGGTAACGCTGGTGAATCTACCTCTTTGAGGTGGTCTGCGCTGCCCCAGGAGGCTGACCGCTGGTGAGGACTTCCCTGTTCTGCCCCTTCGTCGATCCAGAGACCTGGAGTCTGAAACACAGGAACAAAAATGCTGACATATAACTGCACACAACTCAAGTTAATGATATATGCTCCATATGTTCTGTAGCCAAATCTTACGCTACATATTCATTCAAAGACAAGTATGATCCACCCTTTGCAGAACAGCATGAATACAAGTTTCCATAATGTTTGGTTTTTTTGTTTTCTTTATAAATGTATTATTTTAAATCAACTGTAATATATTAAATATATATCCCTCATGAGTTACATGTCTTATGAAATCCCTACTTTTTCCTCCAATGTGAAATTAATAAATACACATAAATAAATCATAAATACAAGTATAAGTTATGAAAATTCAAAAATACCTACAAACTTGTGATATGTCCCCCACAAAAAAAAAAAAAAAAAAAAAACAGAATAGCTGATACAATCCTTCACTGTGTAGTCACTGAAGATGTGGAAATCAACAAAATACCTAAAATGTATATTGTTTAGATAAGCAGTTGAGAACGATGTGGGTAAAAGCAGTAATGAGAGCCGTGTGTTCAGAAGTAAAGCTGAAATGTGGAATCAATGAAGATGAGGAAAACAGTCATGAGATACCATCCCTGAGGAAAGAACTACATTCAACAGGAAAAACAAAACTTCCAGCATGTTTGATTGTTTCCATTAGTGAGTCAGGTTAAGATAAATACATCTCTGGCAGGCATTAAAAAACTATTTTTGTCTGCGGGTTAAACCAACCGATGCTTTCCAAAATCCACCAGCCATTATCATCATTTAACAAGTGAAACATAGCTTGAGAAAATAATTACAGGGGTACTAAATAATATATGTTTACCTGCCAAGAAACATATTTGCCAGCCACAGGTGACATTTACAAGGACTTAATGAGCAGCTGGAGTTAGATCCCACCTTGGGAGTGTACCTTTCACCTTCAGTTGTGAACGACTACAAATTGAATAACAATGCAGGCCATGTACAGTTCAATTCAAGGCTTATACCTTTCAACTGAGAAATTTTGTAAGTGGTCAGTACATTAGTCAGAAAACGCCCGATATAGTAGACTTTCACTAGCAGAGGCAGCATAGAGGCAGTTCTGTCCTTTAGACCTCCCCTGGATAAACAAGGAAACGGTTAAGTTATGTAAATATATGCAAAAACAGAAACAGACTGAGGATGTTTCATAGGGTAGTCTGAAACCACACACTTCCCCCTGATTATGCATATCAACAGTGCCTCTGGTCCTCAAACAAACCCTTAAACAGCTGACATTTTTTGGGTTAGCACAGTAGTACCAAACATCTTAAAATGTCAATGTCTTCACACTGTCTTGTGTCTGACCTCACACCAACAGAAAAACCTCAATGTCTCTCCGACTAACGCACAAGCCGTGCCCTATGATATGGAATATCACACTGTGAATAATGAGGAACACCCGTGAAGCCGTTTGCACTGGCCTTTGCTGGCGCTGGTTTCCCCCAGAAAAGGACAGCGAATTAAATGGGTGCTTGTGCTCTCATAAAAGGGACTACTGTGCTTGGCCACGCTGGATGGCAGATGTGTAGCTAGCCTTTAGCATTAACATTTTGTGCATGGCCTATGAAATGGCCTCTGCTGTTTGATGCCTCTGCCAAACATTAAGACTCAATGCTGCAGCCTAATCTTGTTCATACAGAATACAGATTCCTGTAAAAGGGCAGATGGGCTTTATGGAGCTGTGAACTTTGCTGTTGAAGAAAAACTAAGCTCTCACAGATGTTTAATGTCATTAACAAGACATGCTAGCCTTGCTACTTGTGTCTCAATGTGAAATGATTCTATTTGGCACTGAGGAATATGTACAGGTTTTAATAGAGCTGCACTTACTTTAGAATCCAAAGAGCAAATGGAGGGGTTCGCTGTTTGGACAAAGTGAAAGTGTTATATTTCAGCTTACCATTCAGTAAGCAGTTCCAAGTGATATTTTCCATCAACTCCAGGAAGTGTTAAACTTTTATGAGCATTCAAGAAAATTTATCTTTTTTTTTTGTTTGTTTTGTTTTGAATAACAATTGTCTCTGTTAAAAGTGATGACAGATATTTACAGCATACAGAGAACTCATTTTCAGGAGAGTGTAGCCTCAGACTGGTACTTTAGTTGTTTGCATTTTAGCCTGCATTTTTTAAACAAATATCAGCTTGTGGCTTTTAAAGTTCATTCCAAACAGTTACTTGTTCAGACACAGAGGGGTCATTAGTCCATGCAAATTACATTTAAAATATCAACAGGCCACTGCTGTCAAGCCAGGGGTCACGTTTTTATTCCCTTTTTATTGAGGATATCTCAGCTCAAACAGAAACTTTTAATATTCCACCAGTTAAAACAGGGCAGTTAGAAATACTGCAGGCTATCTGTCTTTATAATCTATGTTCCCTAAAAAGCAAATTGTCTAACAAGAACACCCACCTTTATTTACCTCAGAGGCCCCTTTATCATTGCTAGTTCTTGAACCTCTGGTCTGTGTTATGTGCTTTGTAGACTTGTATGCCAGGTGTCATGTGTGATAATGTACTGCTGTACAGATAAAACCCTGTTACCATAGCCTGCAGCTTGCTTCCCATTATGATTCCCACCCAAAGGGTTACAAGCAGGCAACATCCTCAAGAATCCTGCTCTGTTCCAAAGCAGGAAATAATGACTGAGCTTCAATAGAACTGCTGTGGAATTTGTGCTGTGTGCTTGTGTTTGTTTAGACTGCATGTTGAGACATGTGAGCAGAGTGCCACTGCTATAGTACGGTGGGGTTTAGAGATGAGAACATAGATTTTTATTTAGTGAGTTGACTTTCAGATATGCACGATAACAAATACACTGAGCATTCCAGTAAAGAGTGAGATATCTCTGAAAGGCCTTGTTTTTTTGCTTGTTACTGTTTCAAACTCCAATAATCCATATTCAAATAAATCAATAATAGAATATACACCCAAATCTAAATTAAGATCATGTGATGTAAATATAGGGCAGTAGGATTAATTGTGTCACATTGCATACAGTAAGTTGGATGTCTGGCAATGTCATAACATCATTAATTCATTTGTAGCCAACTTGTGTTTGATATCACTGGTCAGAACCACAAAACGTTGCCAGGGATAATATCATTTTATATTCTGAACCAATAATGAAATTGTTTCAGCAGATTCACAGTGAAAACCAGCAGACTATTTTACATTGTTGGTCTCTCTGCTATGTTTTTCAGATTACAAATCATTGGCTGATTAGCCATTTCCTCTCACAGGCACAGAATGTATACACATGTCAGTGGTCAGCTGGCCGTCGACAGCAGCTTTTGTCTTCTGTTCGGGAGCAACTTTTAACAGAAGACGTGAGGCAGTGCACACTGTTTGATCAGTCTGCCTTTGTCGGTGGTAGTTCTTTGAGGTCGGCTTGGTGTGTTAGGGCCCTAATCTTCATACAGACATTCTGTGTTCTGTAACCACAGGGCCTAGGGCACACAGACCTATCCCGGAACAGTGATTAGCATATGTATGGGCCCTCTGCTCCTCAACTCCCACACAAAAGGCAGGCAGGCCGTGCAGCCACGAGGGCCAGGTGGTAAGCAGTGGGATTTCTCCTCGCCTCAGCCATAGCCAGAGGGACAGGTGCAAACAACTTCACCTCCATGCAGGGCTACATTACAGCTCAAAAGGAGAGGCTGTCTTGAACTTTTGCAATGCACAACAAAAGAAGCTAGGGATCTTTTGTCTGCAGCTTTCTGCTGTTGTTGTCTTATAAAAAGAGCTGGACCCAGGCATAGCTTGTTAACAGGAAATGGTCTCCAACTATCCTTGGGGGAGTTTGTGTATTTAATCGCTCAAGGATCGTCAAGTGTGTCACACTCTCCCACATCATTACAACATAGCCAAATGTTTTCCATCTAAAATTTCCACAGCTATGAGAGACAAATTTCTTCACACGATGTTCATTTCATTCAGCCTTCAATCAAATCTGATAATGGCTGGGAAACAGAGTCAAGGCCATGTCATCATATAGCACAAGCAAATATCACAATGTGCCAAAGAAACAGTGTGGAGGTATCCAAGACCAACTGCATACTTGTGCCCAGACCTGTGTTTTAACATTTTCAAGACATACTAATTATCAAATTGATTTTCCATATTTCTGGGGCTGAACAGGAACCCTGTAATTAGAGGTGTTTACTCTGCATACAGCCACTTCAAGAAACTTTGCAAGGCCCTCTCACCACTTCCTCAGCCTACACACAAAGAAATGAAGCCCATGTAAATGAGGCTTGGCGGTGCTCATTCAGACACATGAAAGCCTTCTGTTAGCAAAGAGGGACCAGCCCTACTCATGATCATACATATTCAATATTCTTTCATAACAGAAACCCAATCCAACCTACAACCCCCCAAAAAATTACACTCTGCATTTAACCGTCAGTCACATGGCAAGATTAGTGGGTGACAAGTAAAAAACCTTGGAGTTATTTTTGATTCTGATTTAAACTTTAAACCGCACATATGGAATATTACTAAAACTGCATTTTATCATCTTAAGAATGTTGCCAGAGTTCGACCGTTTCTCTCTCAAGCCAACACAGAGACACTAATACATGCTTTTATCACCTGCAGAATTGACTACTGTATTGCTCTACTTTCTGGTCTTCCCAAGAAAAATATCGCTCAATTGCAATTATTACAACGCTCAGCTGCACGTTAGCTGACGAAAACCAGAAAAACAGCACACATTACACCTATTCTAAAGTCTCTGCATTAGCTTCCAGTGCGCTTCAGAATTGATTTTAAGATCCTTCTATTGGTTTGTAAAGCTCTTAATGGTCTTAGCCCTACCTATTTATCAGATTTGCTTTTATCCTATGAAACTTCCCAGACCCTAAGGTCTTCTGGCAGTGGCCTTTTAATTATTCCAAAAGTCAGGACAAAAACTCACGGGGAGGCATCTTTTTATCGTTTACCATGGGCTGGAGTTGTTTTTACCATCTGTATAGAGTTCTGTTACTTATTTTATTTATCTTCACCTTGAGTTTTTATCTTTCCTCTAGTGTTTCCTTACATATGATGGCGCTTCCTCAGTTAAGCTCCTGTTGTTGTTCTCATTTTTAATTACAAACTATTACTTTGGGTTTGGGTGAGTGTGTACGGGGAATGGGAGGGACTTTGTGTGTGTGCGTGTGTGTGTGGGTGTATATATGTCTACGTCTCTGTGCATGGGGGATCGGGGTGGGAGGGTACTGTTTTTTATTTTTATTTTTGTATTGTATTAAGCACTTTGTGCTACAATTTATTGTATGAAAAGTGCTATACAAATAAAGTTTGATTGATTGACTGATTCATTCATTGATCATGTGTGGGGCTTCTCTCCAGAAATACTGTGGTCAAGCACAATGTGAAATCCATATGGACCTTATGAAGTGCTATGATGTATTAAAATTTGGTGCCTGAAAGGTTATTAGACCTGTGTTGGCACTACTACAAAATCTTTGGCCAGAGTCGGTAAGTGGGTCTCATTAACCAGCCACTGTGACAGAAACCAGAATTTACTTTGGTCCTAACTGGCATCAGTTTGTATGAGTGAGCTGAAGGGCAGTAGTGAATATTGGGAATTTATCAGAGAGTTTGGGCAATACAGCTTTAAAATAATATCATAATATTTTCAGGTATTCTTGATGTCAAATTTTGAACTAACAAAAAAAAAAAAAAAAAAACTGCAGCCAACTCCTTTTTGTGCCATGACTTTAGACATGAATATGACTGACTGTAATCAGTTACTGCCACCTGCTGAGTTGAGGTGGACAAATCCAGACGGATTACATTTTGGGATTATTTTGCCTTGGTGTGAGAGTTGACATTTTAGAAAAGGAATAAGAAACAGGGCACCACATGTCTCTGAAGGTTGATCTTATCAAGCCACCTGCACATGACCAAAGCTTTTTCATTTTTGGTACCAATCTCATTCTCCTTTCATGTTCCATAAATACACTAACATGTCACATGTTGATCCTGATATTGCAATGTGGAAGGAGCCATTCCAGATGCCAAAGGTTGCAGAAAATCTCATAATTTTCCCCATGTGACTGGCAGATTAAGTTTAAAGCTTGGATCAGCATTAAACCCTCTCGGCAAATTCATCAAAAGCTGCTGCATCAGAAAACATCTGGCTCATTGATAAAAAGTCAAAGGTACAAGACTATGCACATAAAAATGCTCGAGGAGACAGCAACTCCAAAAGTGTATTTCTGCACCAAACATCTCATCACCAGAGCTGGTAAAAGCTAAAGACTACAGCGTTGACAATACTGACAAAACAATCTTCAGCTCAAACATATGTACTTTTGAGTTTAGCAATTTTTGTTCCCTGAATTCAAATTGACTATTGCCCCATAATAAGAGTAGCCAATCGTTATGGGTGATGTACTTATGTATTTTTAACAAATGATGAAGCGAAACATTCCCCAGAAGCAGCTGCTCTTCCCACTTCACAACTCTATTATTAAAAGATATGATAGCCTGACATTATAGTCAAGACAGGATTCCCTGAATGGTACGTACCTGTGTGGCTTTGTCTTTCATACACGAAGGGTAGGGTCCATGGGAGTCGCGTGGCCACTGGCCAGTGAGGTATGGCCCTGTGATGGCATCCAGGGAAGATGTCCGCCGGATGGCACTGGAACTCCGGACCTGCAACTTGGATCTTTCTGCTGCAAATTGGGAAAAATAAAGAAACACCATGAGGCAAAGATGCATGTATACTCATGCTTCGTCAGCAAGAATCCCAGAAACCCTGAGGATCTTTCACATTTGATGTGCCAATTTTGCAATTGTGTCAATAAGGACAGGTTCATCATACAAATGTCACTGTGTAATAAATCCCTCACAGCAAATGAGTAGCTAAGGACTGGGAGCCATATTCTGAGTGGCTCAGCAACATTAATGGTTTACATATTTGACAAAATGTAACACAGCCTTTTACCTGAACTAAAGAGCAAAAACATTAAATCAAAAATAAATCAAAGTAAGCTTCCTTGTGGTGGTATATCAATAATGTAGTAGGAGCACAAAAGGAATCGCAGCTAGCCACCTTCACATTACATAGATCCATGTCTATTTTACTCAATTAGTTGGTACTCAGGTCGCTGGCAGACGAAATATCTCCCAATACATTAAAAGCTTCACTTCAACCTCAAATCTGTTAATTGCAGCGGTTAAAATTGTTTTATTACGTCCAAATCTTTCCCAACAATCTCCTCTAGTTGCATGTGCAAATTTTCTAATCTCACAAGTATTAGTGCAGAGCTGAGGCCTGAAGCAAATGTAAATGGCTCAGCAGGAGTATCTGATGTTATGAGCCGTCTGCTGCAAGCCAGAGCAGTTAAGCACACACCACCCACATAAGGGCTCATAAACAACCACACCACAATGCACATCAATACTGCCTGCATCCACTCAACATTCCTGCAGTGAAAAACTGTTTAAAAAAACAAAAACAAAAAAAAAGAGAAAAACAAAACATGCAAACACAAAGGCATTAGCATGAGACCAGCAGTGAGAACTGGATTAAATATATTAGCCTCTTTTGCAATTTGTGTGATCATCTAGAGTCAGTGAAGGTTTCTCCATTTCTGTATCAAACACAGACTAAAGGAATAGAATGATCAACAGGAAATATGCCCATTTGCTCTATTCCTTGTCAGGGTAGGCTATAGCTGAGGCCTTTCCAACACGACCACACAAACTAAACTATCTACATGAGGCACCCCTCTCCAAGCAGAACTACACAGCCATTCATTGTTGTTCTTTGTTCATAGAATACACAGGCCTACCCACCCAAAGGTATTGCCTAAGTAAGCTTACTGGGCTACAGTAAAATTCCCTGAAGCATTGTAGACAAAGGAAGCAGGCTAAATTTCCATCAATATTGATATAGGCCAAGCCAGTGCTCTCAGAACTGGGATTGTCGTTATTTTCCATCATCTCCCCATTTGCCAGACTAGAATAATCTCCTGATGAGAAAAAAGAAACAGTGTGAGAGTAGCCAAGACATCAAAGCAGTCCATCTGTCGATTTCAGGGATAAGTGAGTGGTGTCTATGATATTAGAGAAATATTTTCAGGCTGAATTTTAATAAGAAATTTCCTTCACTGGCCATTGGGCAAGCTGTGAAAAAACGCCATACTTCCGGGGATGAATAGGTTGTTTATTAATTGTAAGGCAGAAGTAAATGTGAAAGAATAAATAAATAAATCAGTAAACCATAACATAACAAGGGTTTCCTGTAGGTTTTTACAAGGTTGCCTGGAACTGGCTGAGAGGAAAATTCAGGAAAATGTAGCTCGATCTCAGGAGCACAGAGAAAAGTCACTGCACTTCTGGTATTTCAGAGCTGCTCATTTAAATGGCATTTAATGCTCAAGACAACCTGGTTCACTTCAGCTGGAATAGTGTAATTGCTCATGTTACTCATACAAAACTGTGTAAGCTGCTTTGTGGTAAACAATATCTGCTTCTACTGATACCATCTGTTGATATTTAATAATTATAAGCTAGTACTACATATTATTTTCAAATTGGATTAGTGCTGTGATGAGTGCTGAATCAGTTACTTGATCGGCATCCATCTTAAAAATTACAAGCCAAAAAAAAATATATAATAATAATAATAATTTCTAATTCCAGTGTCTTAAATGTTAAAATTTAGAACTTGTCTTAGTGACATATAGTAGTAAACTGGATATATTTGGGTTATGGATCACTTAAGGACAAACAAAAAACCTTTTTGAGCCTTTATGAAACCCTTGCTGCAGTCTAAGTTTCTGACATTTCATGGACTAACAAAAATCATGAAATCCAAAATAAATAGTCAAGAGATTTACTCCAAATGAAAACAATTGTTTGTTCCACTCCTAAATGATTATTAGACTACGATCTACAACATTACTCATTATGTCATAAACTACTGATATACCTTGTAGAGTTATTGTGTTACTACTTATGATACTGTGAGGTTCTATACTACAATCATAACTAATAAACTTTGTCAAACATTGTCATAAAGTTATGCCTGGTTGAAGGGGAGAGATCTCATCCACAAAACCATCCTACAGTTCAAAGTTCAACAATAATCTAAATCAGTTGTTTAAGTTAAAAACTGTGTTACTTGCAAGTAAATATTTTGAGCAGGCATAATCTTTCACAAAATATGAATGACAATAGTAATTTTAGCCATAATTTTTCAAGGTTATGAGTTTCAATATCTGTCCCTCAGTTGGTCAGGAAATTGCTTGTTAGCATTATTAGCATCTCTCAATGAGTCGTGTGAGTAACTTACACAACACATCAGCTTAGAATTGGTTGAATGTACTTGAATGGATGAGAAAACGATGTTACCACTGCCAACAGAGACGTCTTTGGTAAATGAACAGTGATAAATGAAAAATCTTAACATTGCATCAAAGTTACACTTCAACTCGCAGACTACTTGGCGTGTAACTGTACCCAGCATGCTGATAAAACTGCAGAAAACCCAGTACTGTTCCACCAGAGTCAATTCATTCAGACTCATTTTCCCATTTGGTCCTACTCTGCACTTTGAATGGGTGACAATGAAGCAAGCCTTTTTCAGCACAGCTGGCACTTTGACACTGAGTGGGACTTTCATTGTTGGGACAATATGGTAAAAGAGTGATGTCATGCTGGTGAACCCAAAAGGTCACGGTGTAGAATATAATTCTCTTTATTCTGACCTTGATATTCGGGCCAAAATCTGAGCTGATTAAACACCAGCGAAGTCCATTACCATGAACACATTGTCTGGCACCAACAGTCATGATACTGTAGGGCACTTTGGACTGAATTTTCCACCAAATGGCAAGCATTATGTCTGTGAGTGGGTTCAAAGTACTACAGTGAATGGTAAATTACAAGTGCAGAGCCCACAGCTTCCATCACATAAAGCTAGACTGCTGTGATGAAAGATTAAGATGACTAAATTATGCTCACTTTGCAATACTTGTTTGTTTCCTGAGAGATGCAAGATAATTGGTGTTTCTGCCTGCTAGTCGCTACCAACCCCTCATTGATATGATCATAGTTGTCCGCTGAGACCTCTCACATCTGTTTGGACTGTGGGGTCGCAGCCATGAAGGAGGGTCAAGTCTCCATCATCGCTGGTGACATGGGACACTGGCCTGGGGTAGAGGTCGTGTCTTTTGGAGGACGGAGGTATGCACGGCATGCAGCAGGGTGGGAAATCAACACCGACTGCAAGCCAAACACGGGTGGAACTCGTCATGCCTGGCAAGTCTGCCTACTTAGTTATTGTACAACAGACTAGATTTCCTGCCTAACACTGTACACTGGCCAAGGTTGGAAGTCACCTCATTCAAAGAAAAAAACTGAGGAATGTGAAGCATCTCACAAACATAATTCCACACACAAATCCACAATAACCAGGATGCTGCACCACGGCAAGAGAGGTAAGCAATAATACAAATATATATATCTTAACTTATGCTGATTCAAAAACCAGCCACTGAGGTTGAACAGAACTGAAATTACACTCTTTTTGTCTCCAGATACTGGAAAAGAAAGCTGTATTCACACACTTCCATATCACAAGCTTTAAGCACTTGCCAGATTCTGTGTGGTTATGACTGTTTTGTACAGAAAACACAGGGTTCCCAAAAATGCTGGATTTTTACAGGATTCTGACCTCTGAAAGGCTACAGCTACTAGTCAAAAAGAAGAAGAAGAAGAAAAAAAAAAAAATCAGCCACGATGTCAATATTTGGCAGCAGAAGCTGTCACATTAATATGATTTAGTGAAGCACTGGAATATGCAGATTTAGTGCTGCCTGCACTCTCATGTCCTCCCTCAGTTAGTCTTAGGAGCAGCTGAGCATGACATGAAACGGCACAGCACTTGCCTCCATGTGGAAGGCAACGTGGTGGAACTCAGCATATGGTCTGAATCTGCACTGTGTGCTGTACGTACAGTGCCAGGTCAGACTAGGCAACACCTGACCGTTCACTCAGCATTGCTTCTACTGGGACCAACGTGGCCCCTTTTTACAACTGAAAGCTTGCCTTTCTGCCAATTCTCTCCTCCCCCCCCTCTCCTGTCAAAAGTCCATAGGAAGTAAAAGAGCCAATAGTGCACTCTATTCTCTTTATGAGTGCCCAATTGTGTAAGTAGATGATAGGCTAAGTAGTTTATGCATCAACCTACGTTCAATCAAATGCCAATTTTGTTATAGGTCACCCCCCTCCCTCCTCCACTCATGTAGTTTTTTGACGCAGTTTTGGACAATCATAAAAATCAATTATAACTGTATGACTGTTACGAACAGTTAATGCAACAAAACGGGGGGATATCATGACAGATTATCAGTGGACACTAGCACGTGGCGACATGGCATTTCTTGACCTAATTGAGGCAAAACTGTTTGAAAAAATATGGTGTTTTTTTTTTTTTTTCTTTTTTAATCTTTACCTCTGGAAACTGGAGAGTCAGGGGGGCAGGAGGAGTCTCTGTTTTCGGGGGACAGTCTTTGCTTTGCATTTGCACTTCCTGAACTGAGCGTCGGGCTGGTGGGGGGGCTGGAGCCTCGGCTGTTCGTGGCTCCTCCGTAGAGACTCTGCGCCCGGGTCGGGCTGCTCTGCCCCGCACGGAGGAGCTGGTAGGGCACGGTGGCACGGATGGGGTGCAGACGGCAGCCGCTGCCGCCGCTGAACGAGCCGGGGGAGCCGGCGTTGCTGCGTCTCACCCTCGGCTGCTGGAGCGAGTTGCTGGGGGCTGACATCCTCCGAAACTGGGTGTTATTCCTAACAGCAGTGAGAAAGACGTACTGCCAGAAAGTTGCTGCTTCTCTGGAAGAAGAAGAGGAAGAAGAAGAAGAAGAAGAAGGAGGAGAAGAAGAAATGGAGGAGGGTAAAATAAACATTAGCTTGTTAGCTAAGAAAAAAAAAAAAAAAAAAAAAAAAAAAAAATGTTAGCTTCCTTTTTTTTATTTCAACTCATGCGCTCGAGGCGAAAAAAAAGGCTTATTTTTTTATAAACTTACCTTTAAGACGCTAACACATGCCGATGTAAGGTGTAATCTTTACATAAATAACTTTAAAAGTCGTTTTTGGACTATTATTTTAAGGTTTTATTCCCGTTTTTCTACTCCGGCTCCCTCCTCCCCATCACGTCCACTCACTCTAAATGACAGTTAGTCCGGCCAGGCTACTGGCTGACGTCTGTGGGCGGGACAACTTGCCGCCTTCCGAGCTTCCTATTGGTCAAAGGCGTCATACAGTATCGTTGCTGATTGGTGCAAATTCGCTCATGGATCGTACTTTTAACCAATCAGCTCATTGATGTGTTATTGGTATGGGAAAGTTTTGTGGGGTTTTTTTTTTGTTTGTTTGTTGGTTAGTGTTTTTGATGTAAAATTCAACATATTTCTAATGATTTTCAATTGATCAGGATGTTTATTAGATATTATTAACACATTATAGTCCTGAAGAATTAGATTTTATAATGTAAAATAGAGCTAATTTGGCAGAGAGGCTGGATAAACATCCAGGGGCTGCCATAAGGCCCAGTTTTCCTTCATAGCATTTGGGTCTTTGATTAATACCACTACAGGACCGATCAGCTGTGACCACCTCTCATATTTCAAGGCCTGGTCTTGTTCAGAGCCTTGTCAGGATGTTTACTGCTTTAGATTATACTGGGCTCATAATTTACAAACAAAAATTGGAGGAAAAAGAGAGAGCGATAGATTTTATGCTTTTTTTGTATTGTATATCATAAAGTGCTTGTTTTAAAGACCTTAGTGAGCTCTGGGAAGCTGCAATGGGCTTTTTTCACCATAATGTAGACTAAAAATGAACTGATAATGGCTTTAAAGGTTAATTGTAGGCTTTGCTTAAATTTAATTTTCTGCTTACTTAGCTGCATGCAATAGTTTAATGTGCGTGCTTGCTTATTTCATCTGTAGGTCTGTGTATTTTCCTGCTCGTTATTGATATTGTGCATAAATTCACCGAAAAGCTAAGCCACATTCTTTGTACTCTTCCCAGGCCAGTAAAGTTGATTCATATTCAGATGGTTGGTCAACTCATGTTTTCCGTGGTAAAGGGAGCATTTCATTCTCAATTTTTAGGCCAACATTGAGCAGAACTCTTTCAAATACACAGAAATGAAAAACTGAAGGGGGAAAATTGTGTGATATGATTTGAGAGCTTCGGAAAAGGTACAACTGGACTTTATGGTAAGATTGATTTGAAATCCAGAACAAAATAAAGTGGTGTTTCCCAACTTGACTAGACAGAAGTCCTTGTTTTCGCAAGTATTTATCTTCAAACCTGCATTGACGATGATCTGGGATTCTGTGGGAGTTCCCATGAGAGAGAATGGTGTGACTCAATTCATTTATGCAGAGATCCAAGTATGCACATGACAGAGAACCCACGCCATCTGTGTCTATGAAACATGATAATGTAAAAATAAACCATGTAAATGTATGGAAAATACCCCATTCAGCAGTGCTCCAATTTGTCAGTCAGAATTTATTTAAAAGGACAACACAAGAAACACTGAAAGGATGAAATTCCAGCCACTCTGTTTTTCGGGACGCTACACGGCTCGCCAATTTGTCAGCTCCACTCCAAAATAGTTCACAAAAGGGCATGCAGGCCTATAAAACCTCCCACACCAGGCAGAGATTCTGGTGAAAGCAGCATACAGTAGCTCCTGTGCCCTCCCCTCAGACTCCTCCTCCTCCTCCCTACTCCATGACTAAGTGATTTAGCCAGCTCTGGTGCAGGCCGCCTCTTGCTTACAATGCTTTCTGGGTTAGTGACAGAGCGGGGAGGGTGGCAGAGAAAGAGAGAAAACCCATTTACAATGCGGCTTACACACGGCAGTCCCCCCACAGACGGCGCCCATCCTTGGATTGATGTGCGGTATGCATAGTTTTTGGATGCAATTTGGACACCAGAGAGAAAGAAAGAGAGGGCAAGTCTGTGTATGTTGGGGGGGTGTATAGGGGGGGTGGGTGGTGAGGGTACAGGGCTCAGGCTGTCTGTTCTCTCGCCCTGTCTTTGAGTCAATAGTGTTCCGGCAGCTGAGGTTCTTTATGAGGGGAACAATCTGGAGGGTCTTGTCAGAGTGCCGAGCAGCTGCTGTTTTCTGGGGAGCTTCTTTCATGGGCCACAGGCCTGGAGTGGGCTGGTGAATACAGATGCACCCTCCCACCTTCCTCCTCCTCCTCCTCTTCTTCTTCACCCGCCACCCCGACCTTCTCCAATTCCTTACCGCCCCCCCCCAAAAACACCCCTCACACTGGAAGCCCTCCCGCACAATGCCAGATGAACAGTGGCACAGAGAGGAGAGCAAGAGAGTTTTGTTACTGTGCGCTACCTGGGGTACCATCCTTCACCCTGAACAATGCTTTCATGAGGTATGTGAAGATCCTTTCATAAGACAAACACAGACATTAAATAGCGTATTAAACCACAAAATATAGTTCAGTCATATTGGCACCTGTGTTCACATCTTGACAATCTGATGTGTCAGTGGACATTAAATTTTTTTTCATCACAACAAAATCATGACGGTGACTCAGGACAGATTGCAAAAAGCTGATTAAAGTGGAACCTCTTTGTATTTCTCCTGAGTGGGATTTTCATCAGCAGAACATTGAGTTTGCATTTGCTCCCTTTCTGACATTGCTTCAGTTAGTCGGATCAGTAACACACACTGTCTCCCTTCTTCATATAGGGCTCTGTTACAAGGTTACATTCACTAGACTATAATTTAACGGTATTTTCATTCTTCTCAGGCTGTCACTTCAGAGGAGGACACTTCTGTCACCTTGTCCCTTGCCCAGCGGTCGGTGTGGCGGATTCAGCAGTAAGCCAGCGCCGGTTGGCCCTGCGCTGGTGTTTGGCTTCAGAGTCGGGCAGGTTCTTCCTATTTAGCTGCTGTCTGAAGGCACCAGGTTCCCCGTGGTGTCCAGCTGCATGCATTTACAAGTACAAGCCGACACCGGGCACTCTGTGTGGTCTCTGTAAGAGGCACGTGGAAGGACATTTTAGAAAGAAGATGACAAGAAGCAGTGTGTAAATTACCCATGACAGAAAAGTTTGTAGATTTAGGCCACACGAATATAGCAGGTCAAAGCAGGTCAAGGTGAATATCAAAAAACTCATTTCAGAGCCTGTTTCTGAAAACTGCCATCAGAATGAATATCGGAGTATTTTATGATGCACAAAGAATCTGGCTCAAAGTTTTGTATTTTATTTACTAGTCTTGTAATAAAACAAAGGGGTTTTCTATTGCTATTTCTACCTGGCACTTTAGAGTCACCAATTTAACCTGATGTGTGTACAGGAAGTGGGGGAAGGCTGGCAGGACCCCAACATGGACAAAACTCAGAAACGTTACATTTCTGAGTGACGAGCAGTAATGACTTGATGGAGAGAAGCAGAATTACTTTTACTTTAACTGTATTTTCATGTAACGTCTGAGAAAGACGTTTTCCTGCGTCCACATAGGATCTCTTGTGACCATCTGCAGACATGCATTTTTATTTTATGACAGTTTAGCATATTAGCTTGTATTGGTGGATAATATTTTTTCATCTGACTGGTTATGTAATAATACATAATAATTGAGCTTTTATGCCAAAATTTAATTACTGGCTTAATTTTCAGTTTCAGAATAAAATTGAAAAGACGGTACACGGACTGACACTGCAACCACCCTCAAATGTGTCTATAAATGCTCTACATTTGTGCACCACGGTCCCACCTGAACCAGCTGAGCATGTGGCCAGCGTGGCCACCATGTCGACAGTTGTGACACCAGGTGAACCAGTTGTTGAACTGAGCAAGTTTATTCTCCCTTGTCAAGTCCACTTTCTCATCAGACTTCCCTGTTCCTGCCAAAAAAACAAACAAAAAAACTTTTATCCATAAGTCAACATTAACAGTCAGTAAAATATGTCAATGCTAGAATAAGTGACATCAAAGCAATGAGGAAACTGGATTGGCTGTTGAACTCACAGGTGCAGCTGCCCTAAATGCTGATCAAAGTCCACATATTCTCACCTACATATGCTCAGTTAAGCATTATAGCCACTTAAGCTGCTCCAAGACGTGTTTCTGTGATCAGTGACATCAGCTCAGCATCTGTCACACACGATCAACACGGGGCAACTCACCTGGGCAGTTGGAAACAGGTGTTCCCATGTTCATGAGGCAGAGAGCGCAACGTGGCAGCGGTTTCCTGCAGCCAGGGCAGCTGGTCACTTTTGACTTGGTGGGTGATCCGCTGACGCCATACTGGCTGAAGCCGCGGCCCTGGTGCGGCATCGCCGAGCAACTGTAGGAGATGGACTTCCCGCAGAAGTTGCAGCTCACAAACACCTGCCGTGCAAGAACAAACACAAAGGTCAATTGATAAGGAGCGGTGAACGCAAGCACTCACCAGCTGTCCAGATATCCTTTTTGCATAGTGAGATAAGTATTAGATAATATAGCAATAAGCCCACTATGCCAAACTTTGATTATTGGAATGTTAACGTGAGGCCAAGTTTTTCTTTTTTTGCAGCCCGTTGAAACATTGAAAACATTCTTAATATTAGGCGTTATGAAAAGTATGCAACAGAATTGTAAAAGGAGAAAGCCATCCATCACACAGGTTTTATGACGAGAATTGGAGAGAAAAGCTGTGGGTGTTGGGTGCTTAGCTGACACTCTTCAGATTGCTTGGCACAAATGTGTGCTGTTATGCACAGTGCAAGCATCCTATTTTGTCACGAGGGGTTGCAATGTCTAAGACAGTAAAACAGAAAGACTGAGACTGACAGTGCCACATCACATCAGAGCCAGAAACACAAAACTGTGTACTTCTCTTACTGAGACAACAAACAAAAGAGCATTTCTGAAAGTGTTTATCAAGCCATTCCAGTAACTTTTAATGACCAATGTTATCAAAAACAAGCTTTTATGGCCACAACCTATGCAACATATTTTTATCAATAATTAATGTTGATCTGTGTGTTTGCTTTATTTAATTCTTTAAGTTGTTGAATCATTTGTCCAAAACCATGAGAATTGGACATTTTTGTTGGCAAACGTCTTAAGCCAATTAATTGAAACTATTTATTAAAAAGTCTCCGGCAGGACATTTGTTACCTGGGCTAGCGGTTTGGAGCTTGGGTCTAGTTTGCCTCTGTGGATGTCAAACTCGGCCCGTTTGTGCCAGAACCTCCACGCGTCCAGCAGGTTACGGTAGTTTTCTATCCAGCATTGGACTCGCGGGTCCTTCAACACTTCACCTGGTGAACCCTATTAGAAGAGATCTCTTTTTTAATGGTTTCATATTTTCACTTTAGTTTGGATACAGCTGAAACAAATCAGTAAGGCTGCAGTTAAACTGCGACCTGTTTCCACAGAGTTCACACTTACTCCCTCTTTGTGCACCGATCCCTGTGGTGGAATGTGTACATGTTTGTAAAGACATATGTAAGGTGTATGCATTCACAGCTCTTTTCAGGCACAGGTTAGTTCAGGAAACAAACATAAAGCCTAGACAGTTATTGTATACAACGAAGCATAACAGACCTGTTTTGCCACTTTAATTCCTTTTTTTAAATTATTATTTCTTTATGGAAACAACTGCGAGAGAGAGCAAACAACTCCAACAAGGTTTGCTTTGTATAGTCATGGCAGTGGCGTTTCAGTTTTGAATAACAGTTGTGACCACAAAACGAAGAGGCATGTTTTAGCATGTGCATCCATTTCTCACGCTGTGGCAGAAACAGTTTCTTTTCATTTTTCATTGCTGGTTTGTTTTGATTTTAATGAGTTACTCATTAAACCTTGCGTGTAGGGTCACTCCTTGTGGCTTACTGGGGCTGTTGTCTGCAATTTTAATCATAAGACAGTTAGCAATGTAAAAAAAAAAGGCACTGTTCTTTATTTCCCTAATAAATTAAATGGTCTAGAAGTTGGTTATTAGATAAAACAATGGAGCAGTTTTCACCCAATATTCAATGTGGGGCCCATGAAGACTTACAGGTGTGGTGAAGACACACACATGGTTGAATTCAATATTTTATTTAAAATCACCAATGTACGCTCTGTGTTGCTTTCTTTAACAGGCTAAAACTGTTTCTTCTATGGCAGACTGAAAACTGTGTTTGAATTTAAGAGCTACTTCTTTAATTTTATTTAAGTCTATTATATTTATGTTTTATGTGTTTAATAGACTTAAATGCACCACAATATGCTGAATCCCTAAAAAACAAGCATAGAATGAGGCACAGTAGCCTCAGTTTGTCTATCACTCTTCATGTAGGGGCACCGATTATTTTGTGATGACACAAAGAAATTTTTCTTTGGTGAAAACTGAATACCTACTTTTTTTCTAATCATAATTAGCATGAATGTGTCATTATTTTGCATGACTTGGCAACACTTTTGTACCTTCAGCATGCAGAAGCTTGCAGTCTGGACGTCTCCAGTGTGGTCCACATAGCTCTCCATGAGATCGACACCATCTTTGCTCAGACCCGTCAGCAGGATGCCCTCAAGGTTGCCCGCCTCCTTCATCTCATTGGTTAGTTTGTCTATGTATCGAGGCAACTGCCAGCAAATACCCCAGATATCCAGGTTATTATGATATATGATATAAAATATATATGATATGATATGATACTATTAAAAGCTTGACCTTGTGATGCGTTACCTGTGTATCATTGAGAAACATGCAGGCGAAGGCAACTCGATCTCGTACGGCGACACTGCTCTCATACTGAAATACAGAAACAATTTTTTTTTATTAAAATAAAAAAATTGGGAGGGCAAGAGCTACAATTTACAATGACCATATTAAGATTCTGTACATAAAGTATGACGCTCAACATTGGCACATTCTCTTCTCTGTGACACAGATCTACGGGAATCCAAATATTTTTTTAACTTGATCAATTCTGGAAAAACAAGATGTCAAATTATCTCGACGGAGTCATCACTTTTGGCCAGGATAAGGTCTAAAGAGATAAATAAATGAGAGAGCAGCTGGTGGCCAGAATCTGATGCAACCGAGGGAGGAAAGAGCAGAAACACACACACTGTTCTGGGCACCGGTTCATTTTTCAGTGAAGTGTTTTATAACTTACAGTGCTGACACCGGAAATGTAAAACACATCTCTTCCTGGGCACCTGAGGATTTTCTGAATAAACAGCACTGGAGTATAACATAAGTTTTCATCCTCTATGTAAACGTTTTTATGAAGAGAAAACAAAACGGTAACTGTGAAAACAGAGGAGAGTGCCTATGAGGGGTTTTGGATGTGTTGCTAGTGTTGCTAGCTTTCAAAAGTCTGTGATATTTGGAGATCCAATACCAGCACGCCATCGTAGGCTCCAGGCTCACTGGTGAGAAAGGCAAACATGACGCACAGGTAGGGGTTCTTCAGCTGCAGCCTCAGAGAGCTGCACATCTCCCTCCACAGGGAGGACTTCTCATCGGTGTAGCCTGACAGAGCCATGGCAACCACATTCAGGTTTAGGTCACCTGCGAATAACAAGAAGACAGAGAAGCAGATTTATTTACCTTCTGCTGAGTCTTTACTGTAAGTGCAACACCAGGAGGACAGAGCTTCTGGGACAAGTGTTCAAAGAAATCTAGTTGTTAATATATGGAAGATACATTCAGTTATCAGCTTATTAGGAACACATAGCTAAAACTAAAACCGCAATCGGATAAAAATAAATTCGCCATCATGTTTCAACTGTATTATCATTCTGGACGATCTCCTGCAGTCTGTGTTATGTTGAAAGGTGTTCCTACTATTTTGTATACCCCATACAAAACAATGAAGTTAGGTTAAACAACATGCACACCTCATTGTATAACCCCAGACAGTTAAGCAGTGCCAAAATGTGCTGCCTCTATAATAATATTACAGCAGGGTTTGTATTATTTCCACCACGTGTGTGTGTGTGTGTGTGTCATCAGGGCAAAATGTGGTCCTGGAGATATCTACTGGAGCAGGAACTCCCCCTGAGATGGATTTTTAGGACTCTGGCAGGCGTCGATATGTCTGTCTATGGACAGATTTTGTGACTCTCATAGTTTCACCTCTGTGCAAGATTATTACTATGAGCATAACTCGTGTAATTATGTAGTAATTAATGCTGAATACTGATGGGTTAGCTTCTGTTTTTCCATTCCAAAATGGTCTCCACTAAGACATTTATTTAATAGTTATTCTCACACATTAAAAACACCTTCAACTCTGTTTGGTTACGGCAAAGCTTTCATCACACAGCTGCATTTAAAACAAAACTCAAGGAAAACATTTACTGCAACTGTCAAACCTTTTACCTCTCCTCTCCTATCAGAGGTAAAGACAGCACATGAGAAATGTAGCGTCTCTTTAATGCCTGTGTGTTATTTAACTTTACAAAACTTGTTCGTGGAGGACTTCAAGGCCAAAGTGATGCAAAATGCATTCAGTTGTCATTTCAACATCAAAAATCGAAACAGAAACACACTTGTTTGCTTTCTTGTTGAGCAATGGAAGAGAAAACTAACATCGTGTCATATCTGTGTGGTAAAAAAACGAACCAAGTCTGTTTTAAGGATTTAACCTGTATGCTAAATTAGAATATTGATTCCTTTTAATTACTTTCAGATCTTTCTGCATAATGATTGATCGTGCAGTTTTTATTTCAGACTTTTCTTGTGTTCTGTTCTTCAGTTCCTGGAATGTCAAACTACTAAAGAATAAAGAAAAATACAGTACATTTCTGCTAAAACAACAGGCCGTTACAGCCCGTTGACATGACAGATGATGGGAACATGTCAAACTAAAGTGAGGCCCCATCAAAATTGTTTAAATGTTTGCTGAAGTGTTCATTACGTAACGTCAGAGGAGCTGTTTGAGACAAAAAAAAGATAAAACACTGTAACTGTTGACATTCCTTATCTAAAGATAAATCATGCTCAGGAAACCCTCATTAGAACACTCAGCAGAAAAACATTTCACCTAGACACATTTAAACAAGAGCCTCATCTCTGCATTTTCATTTAACCACAGTGTGAAAAACACTTTTGTTGACCCAGGATCAGTTATCGGAGAAAAACTAGGCACTTCTGCTGTTGTTGAATTTTCAAAACTCCCTTAAACTTTAAATTTCATTTCATTTGAAAATTTTGGTTGGGTTTTAACACGATTTACACCAGCTATTTTTGTTAAATACCACTATTTATTCCCAATATGAATATTTAAGTATTACCATTTTATTTTCTGATGAACAATAACATGTTTTTCCACATTTGTGAGCAGTTCTTGATCTGAAATAATGAGCACTTCATGTATTTCTCAAAGGTGTAGACCTTGGTGGAAACCATGAGCCAACAACAGGTATAATAAATATTGCCTACTTAATTTCCTGTTAAAGCAGCATGACATTATGAGATAATAATGTAGAGGCAGCTCACCGGGAAGTTTAAAACAAAAAAGAGCGAGGAGAGGGGTTTCTATTGCTACATTTTCAACACCAAATTATTAAAAGTTTCAGACTAATTTTTTGATTCTTTTCCTAAATTAAATTATTATTATTATTATTATTAAACTAATTTTTCAAATAGAAATGCCAAATGTGTAGAATGGTTTGAACTTATTGTTGGTTTTGTGTCATAATTGAACAATTTTTTTTTTTTTTAAGTTTAGGTGTCCTTCCTGTCTACACTTGGCTTCAAAGACACACCTGCTTCCTATCTGTTCGCTCTGCCTTCACCTTCCCACCTCTAACAGTGCTGCAGTGCTCACCCTTCTCAGTGGTGGCTCCTTTGTTGAGGATCTGGATGGCCCGGCGGATGTCCAGGTTGAACAGAGCAACGGCAGCCGCCCGCTCCCACTCGCGTTCCTGCTCCAGTGATCGCAGGAAGGTCTCTACGTCCATTTCGGGACCCCGGCTGATCCAGCCGCAGAGCCGGAGAGCGAGACAGCGCTCCTCGCTGTGGTACCATGGAACATCCGTCTGGCGGTCTGAGCCGCTCCAACACCTGCGGCTCTCTGTTGTGCCTGTGATGATGAGAGAGACATGAACAGAAGAGCAATTTTTTTTTTTTAATTTACTACCAACACAAACCTTAAAACGTCTGTAAATAATATTTAGTTAGTGTATCATTTTCTCACCGGAACTGGTCTTGACTATGTTCTTGATACCAGAATAGACAAAGGACTGTTTGTTTCCCTGCAGTTTCAGCTCCATATCCTCTGCACACTGTTTCATATGTGATACTTATATAGGAATTATAACTGGCATTGCAACATGATGAAATATAGCAGCTCAGCAGTTAAGAGTCACAACTATCTTATTTAATAATATCAGAAAGTCCCAGTAATTTTTTTTCAAACTGTACATAGAGAGGAGAGAAGAACTGCTTTCTCTGCTGAACTGTTACAGTTTTAACGCTCAAATAATAATTAGTGCTGACTGTAGAAGACCTCTATATTTTCTGTCCAGGATATCTGCTGTTTTCCATTGCTAAGTATTTCCAAAATAATACACCAACTTTCATGTTTTACTTTTTTTTTTTTTTTACATACTAGATAATAGAGATGATTGTTAGGGGTTGTTATGATGCATTATGATGTTCTCACCACCATAATGCTAGTGGATCAACATTTATCTTTTAAATTACTGCATGTATTGACAAAGCTACTATTTACAAAAATAAAATCTACATATAGGTTCAAATGTGTGTCCTGTACATCTGACCAGGTGGCTGTAAAAAATAAGAAGAATTAGTATAACTATTGAGCACATCATCTCTGCACAGTATCTATTGAGGAGTTTCACTGCCTTATCAATACGAATTAAATCAATAATACCTCCACCAGACAGTCTTTTTCCACCACTTCATTGTCATAAAGGATATAGAACAGATCGTGCCACAAAGACTTGAGCTGGGGATCGTTCCCTCCGGCCAGCAGGTGGTTCTTCCACACCTGGATGGTATCGTGCCCATACCTGGACTGAGCCCTCTGCCTCATCTTAGTGGCGATGTCCTTCTCAATCAAGCTCTCCACTCCGTCAGCCCCGTCCTCGACACAGTCGTACAGGTGTCTGCCACAGGCCCACATGAGGGAGTTGGTGGAGCTCCAAGCCAGTGAGATGCGTTCAAATACGGTGAAGTCGGTCATGACCCTGTTGGCCGCTGACACCACCACCATGCGATTCTGAGAGGACGGGTGCCAAGCAAAGCTGCCGATCTGGCTTTCACAGGGCTGCACGCTCCTTTCAATGATGGTGGGCTCCGTCTCATCGCCGATAGGTGTAGGAGTATGTTGCATGTCATAAAGGCGGATGATGTTGCTGTCACGTGTCAGAGTTGCCAGAAGACCAGTGCGAGTTGGACACCAAGCTACCTGAAAGTGATGTTGCTTAATTATTTACCAACTTTCTGCCTACAAAATCTAATGCACCATATTTTAGCAAAGGGCTGCATCTGATAAAATAAAAGCTTTCAAAACCCAATTTCATGCCAAATGAACATGAGCTAATAGAAATGAAAATATGTTACCTTAGTGAGCGGTTTTGGCTGCTCAGTGAGTGTGAGCACAGGCTTCTCAAACTTCCTCAGATCCCAGATGGCAACCTGGCCCTCAAAGAAGGAAGCCACGCGGTCGGGGAAGTGTGGATCAACTGTCACCCCCTGGATGGCCTTGGTGTTGACAAATGTTTTCTGGCTCGTGTTTCTCAGGTCAAATATTGCCAGGTTCCGATGCATGCCAGCTAACAGCAGCTTTGGGTCACGGAGCAGCCAGCAGAGAGAGAGGCAAGCGTCATTCTGGCCGAGCTCATACAGAGGTTTGGTCACCACTGTGCTCGAGTCCAAATCCACAGATGAGAGACGAATCTTCTCCGCTGTAACACTGGCTTCTGGCGAAAACTTACTGCTAATATCCCATATGAGAACAGAGAAGTCTGCTCTGTGCTTGTCCAAGCCAGCAGCCAGCAAATTGCTGTCCACAGGGTTCCAAGCTAAAGTGTTACATTGGCGGGCATGCTTGGGCACAAACTCTTTCCCCACAAGCTCTTTACACGTGGAGTTGTGACTCTGTCCCAAGCTGGTGAGCACCACCCTGCCATTAGCTTGGCCCACAGCAAGTAAACACTCAGGCTCATGTTTTGGGTACCAGGCCACACATTTCATGTACGGGGTGTCGGAGTTAATGGCTAGTAAAGTAGCAGCAGTTTCTTCAGAGAGTGGGAGTGTGCCCGCCTTGGTTTCCGCACTGCCCACAGGTCCGATACGGTACAGTCCCAGCTCAGAGTCACAGATGACATAGCGGTCAGGGTGGTGGGGAGACCACAGGATGTCTGGCTTTGAGCCACTCATGATTCAGAAGCCGCTATAAGGACCTCAGAGGAATCTGCCCTCGCCAACCTGGAAGATTGACACAGAAACTCACCACATGGATAAATAACAGCAGTGGCAAAGACGTCATAGAATTATTATTTATAGCTAAGTTGGAGTTGAAAAATAAAGATTTTGGACTGGAAAGTGGAAAGAATGGCCTGAAGAAAAACAACTTTGGATTTTTGGTTAGTCACTTAAAGCACAGACCTGAACATTACAAAGTCTGCGTTATTGGACTTGTTCTGATTTTATTTTATGTATTAAGTGTTTGGCTGAAGTATACATAGATACAAAAAGACACAAACCCTGACAAAGCACACAGGGCAGTAAAATCAGCTCCACAGCCGGTCACCCCTTAAACATTAACTCTGCTTATAGCTGTAACTGTATACTCACCTGACTGCACAACAGGACAACACACAAGACCTTCAAACACTACAAATATGCTAAAGACACCAGTTAAAGTGTTTATGTGAAGCTTTTTACAAACACCAGCGTATTTGTCGGATATACTAAATCGACTACAGATAAATAACAATGTGTCGCTTGATATAAGATTAACAACGTCAGAGAAGCTAAAAACGCAAAGTTAGAAGTTTGTTGACATGCTAGCTCGACTATGCTAATGCTAGAGAGTGAAGGGCGGGTTCAACTTTAGCCGTTTAGCTCGCGCGGTTTGAGCTTAAAAAGCCGAAACTGCTTGAAAATATTTTTTTTTAAAAAAAGGAAAATTTAACATTAAACGCGGTTTGTTAATTGACTTACACGCATATGGAGATTTAAACGAGCCACCGAGCTGCGAGGTAGCAAACACATGTCGAACAGACGCAACTTCCAGTCCGTCGGCTTGTTGTGTGTTACACCAAAACACGTCTGGGCGCTCAGAGGCCTCCGCTGCTCGGAGTTCCGGTTCCGCTTTGGGAGACAGTTTTAACACCAGAGGGCGCCGCGACCAAAATTAAAATTAAAAAGTAATAAAAAAAAACTCACAGAGGGAAAGAAGTCACTAAACTCGAAAATCCCCCAAATCAGAGGTATTTTTCCATATTGGAATGAAAGTTGGTAAATAATTGTAACGTTTTTTTTCCGGAAACTGGATTTTTGGCACATCAGAATTAGGCTATAAAAGTTAAAACTACTAATAGCACCTCTCGAAATAGGTCAAAATCTGCTCTGAACATGGGAATCGTGTTATTACTCATCTGGTTTTCGCATCAGTGGGCGAGAGTGGAGAAGTAAAATAATCCCATTGGGACTTTTTTTATATACAACATCCAAACAATGGTGTCCATCCTCAACAGGCCAAAACGAGAACAGGGAGACAAACTGAAAACTATCATCATCCTCCCACCCGCCCCCCAACATGTGTCCAAAAGAGGAACAGTGGCTCTCTTCATGAGAATAAGTAATCGACTGCCTGTGTAGACAAGGGAACTTTATTTTAAAAATGTAACAATGATCTCCTTGCCCGTGGTGATTTATCTAGTTTAATTTTTCCACACTGCTCCAATATTCCAATAATATTCCCAAAGGAGGCTGTTGTGTCTGTGAGCAGGAAGGTCAGGACAATAAGGTCCTTTCGGTCACTCATCCAGTCTGCTGATCTGCAGCAGAGCAGAGCTTTTTGGAGCGGCCCCAGAGCCCCCGGCTGCTCTCACAGCTCATCAGCTCATCTGATGGTCTTCACTTCATCCCAGCCCGGTTTACAGGGACCTGGTTCTGTGGTGAAATGCCTCCCAAAGAGCCACAGCTGACTGGACTTCAAGCTCTGACTGCGGCTGAATGAGATTCTGGGTAAAACTCATTTTCTTTTAATTTCCAAACAACGTTTTCTCCTCATTTATCATTTTTTGTGTGATGCTTCAGTTTGAATGAACTGTGTGCACTACTACTAATACTACTACAGCTTCGAGATGTCAAAGCAGGACTTTCTTTATTCTTAAAACACAAATTTATAACTTTATTATTTCAAAGGTTTCAAAACTTTTCAACTTTACAAACATTCATTTGTATTTTCACTTTTTTTGTTGGCTTTAGATGCATCTTAGTACTTTGCCATTTTTAATACTGCAGGTGTTTTATTAATTATGTTTATATGTGGAACACAGGATCTCATTGTTGAGCACATTAAAGTCATTACTATGAAAATGCAGCCATACAGCTCCCAGTGCTCCAGTTAGGTGAAGTTAGTAGGATGTATGATAGTCATATAGGATATTATTTGAATTGACAGACTTTTTTTTTTTCATATATTGTATTGATTGCTTTTATGTATGCACTTCACTACTTTGTGTCAAAACTACAAAATTGCTTTTTCTGCTAGAATGAAAATGTTGCTGAGGGGAAACCTGAGGAGAGGAGTGGGGCTCTGCGTCCTTTTACTGGCTCTCATACACGAGGCCTTTGGCCAGAGAAGAAAGCCGGGACGCAGGAACAGCTACAGGCTGCATGATGAGGGAGAAAATGGTAATTCTGTATATGAGGCGTCCACATCCAGAATCCCTGGATTCTCTGGGTGTAACAGACTGCTGGTGGAAAGATCAGATGTTCGCCACACAACCAAGACCTTCCCGGCCAAAAGCTGAAATGCTTAAATGAAACACCTTAACCC
Organism: Remorina albescens; assembly: GCA_034769265.1. Classification (NCBI taxonomy): domain Eukaryota; kingdom Metazoa; phylum Chordata; class Actinopteri; order Carangiformes; family Echeneidae; genus Remorina; species Remorina albescens. The sequence continues at coordinate 3,148,469 of CM068486.1, forward strand.
CGAAAATGCAGATTGGTCTCCCTGCTTCTGGGGCAGCTCAGCCTTAAAGAACTGCACCAGTCCCTGCAGAGAGACTGAATGTGCAGTTATAGTTTAAAAAGATAAGTTACAGGCTTTGGCACAAAAATCAACAGATTTTGTTATTTGCTGTGAAATATGCTGAGTATCTGTTATGTATCTATCAAGAACAAATATCACCGTCACTGCTGACATGGCCATCAAAGTGAAGGTGTTAAATGAAGTTGTAATTAAACTCTTGTGTGTGTTTGGGCATTGAAAATGTTTGGCTTTGGCGACTCCCGGTGGTATCATCAGAAAGGACCGCAAAGCATGCCGGGGCTGTGATGGACAATTTGTTCTGTCATTGTGAATTGATATGTTAATATTTGATTAATCAATTAACCTAGTCAATAAAAAGCCCGTCACACACCCTGAGAGTCCGAGATAACAACAGTCCAAAGCCAAGAGATTTTTGTTATTCAGTAAAATCATTACTGCTCGACTTTCTGTTTGGACTAATGTTGTCAGCTCAGCTGCATGAGAGCGTTCAGATGGGTAATTGTAATCTAAAGGCAGCTCGACGGTATCTCCCCTGAAACAAAGATGGTAAACTATTCATGGATAAACCTTCTTTATACAGAGGTAGACATAGATACTGTGTTAACAGAACATTGCTGTTGCAGCTGCAGCTTTTCACCAAACACATCCCACTGCTGCTCATGCAATCGCTCAACCGGCGACAAATAAAGCAGCAGAGGGACTCAATGATTGATTGAAATGTGTCTGTCTTTCTCGACGGCATTGTGAATCTTAAAGTCCATTTGAAGTTTTGATGGTTCCCCTTCTCTCACAGTTGCGGGTATGACGTGTTCACTGGAGGTGGCCTTCATCCTGGACAGCTCTGAGAGCGCAAAAATATTCCTGTTCGAGAGGCAGAAGGCCTTCGTCCTCAGCTTCAGCACACGGCTCGCCACGCTGAAGGTCGCCAGCTGGGCGCTGAAGGTGCGAATGGCTGCTCTTCAGTACAGCAGCTCTGTGTCCATAGAGCACAGGTTCTCCGTCTGGAAAGACCTGGATTCGTTCCACGGTCAGGTCAGCACCATGAACTACATCGGCCACGGCACCTACACCACCTACGCCATCACCAACGCCTCGCAGATGCTGGTACAGGAGACTTCGCCAGACAGCGTCAGGGTTGTAGTGCTGATGACAGACGGGATTGACCATCCCCGAAACCCTGACGTGATCTCAGTGGCCGCAGAGGCCAGAGGTCACGGCATAAAGTTCTTCACTGTGGGGTTATCGGACATCGCCAAGCAGAGTCAGAACAGCGCCAAACTGCGGGCCATCGCCAGCACGCCTGCACAACAGTTTGTCCAAAGCCTTCTTGATCCTCAACTGGAGGAGAAGCTGCTGAAAGAGATGGTGAGTAGAGTCAATATCAGACACAGCAGGGAGCATTTATTGTCCATGAGTATGTTCTGTTAATGCATGTTGTGATGTAGGACAACAAATCTATTGTGTAAGAGATAATAGTAAATAATAATGTTCATTGTAAAGTGTGAAAGACTCAATCCGGGTTTTAGTGTCTCGACTGTCCCCCCCATTGTGAAAAATACCACGGAGCTGAATTTAACATGATAGTTCACCAGTGAAAATGAAATCAGAAGGTTTTTATGAGAAAACTGTGTTTTCAAATGCTGTCTGTCTGACCAACATCTGGTGGATCTGTCTCAGGGGGTTACATGATAAATCTAACTAGTTTTTCTGCTGCTATTTTCAAATCCACTGGCCTGTAAAAGGCAAAAAAAAATTACTTCTGAGTCAAAGATAGACACAATTTAATTCTAAAGGTTCCCCAAAAGTAAAAAAAAAAAAGGTTAGTTCATCACCGTATTACACTTTCAGATGCATCAGTGTACCCCCCCGGCCCGGAAATGGATAAGCAGTAGAAGATGAATGAATGATTGCATCAGTGTTTCTCATCTGCGTGTCACTGATCCTCAGGAGTATTCAGAGTTTAATCATGACTAATCACCATTGAACCCATATTTGCTTCTTGGCTTCAGCATCGTGTCACAGCGACAGCAGCTTCTATTCCAAACTGTTGAAGCCCCCAACTGCCCAGCTGCCCCCTCCTCCGCCCTTTTCTGCACTTTCTGTCCTCATGGCGGGTTCAGACTTTAGTCACAGTATTGTGTCTACATGAGGGGGTGGTGGTGGTGGTTTGGGGGGGCTGGGGTGGGCTTTCCTGCCTGCTTTGCATTTTCCACACTCTCAGAAATGTCACATATCTGCAGCCGGCCAGGGCCAGTCATGGAGACTGGAACAACTTGTTCCACTTTCCAGAAATGTGTTAAAGCTTCCAAAATGAAGCTGGCATCAATCATGTAGGAAATATCATATAGACATGGTTACAAATCAATCTTTCCTGACTCTGCACTGAATCTGTAACTAAACTGTAATTGACATGTTTCTCTGTGGTGTTTTTGCCTCCAGGCTGCAGTCGCACTGGAAGGGGTAAGTCACTCCGTGTCATCCAAAATTTACTGTAACCAATTCATTAGTGGCTGCACTGACTTTGCGTTTCTCTCCGAGTTAGTGTCCGCAAGCCCAAGTGTGTCTGTGTGAAAAAGGGGCGAGGGGTCCTCCAGGAAGCGCAGTGAGTGTTTAGACCTCAACATGGGGACATTATTGTTGTCGGAGTGGAAGAATTACAATCTTTACCGTAATTACAGGATAATTACTCCTCCTTCACAAACACACTGAGGAGCAGCTTGTCTTTCAGCATCTATCCAGGACTTTAGAGTGAACTGTTACTCGTTTCAGGGCAGGAAAGGAGATCCAGGCTTCAGAGGGCCACCGGGCCTAAAAGGATCGAGGGTGAGTCAAAACACCAGGAAACAAAGAAAAGGTTCATTTCTTTCTTAAAGATTTCATGAAGCTCATTCTACATTCGTCTCTTTTCAAGGGGGAACCTGGCCTGAATGGTCAACCGGGAAACGATGGTCCACAGGTGAGAACCCCCTCCTTTTTCTCGCACAAATACACAAAAGTTGTGTTGCTGTGGATTTTAAAAGAGTTTTATTGTCCACAGGGTCGTCCAGGTTACAAAGGCAGCAAGGTTGGTATCTGTTTGCCTCTTTGCCTTTTTTGTTTCATTTCCATCATGTAACTTGATACGGCCGTAGAAAATAACCAGACGTTTCAATCTGGTGTGTTTTCTTTCAGGGGGAGAGGGGAGACTGCGGCACCCCGGGGGAAAAAGGCGACACTGTACAGTCATTATTTCCTGAGATATTTCACCAGCAAACAAAGTTTGACCTGATTATAAATTAAGGGTTATTTTGCAGGGACCTGAGGGACCTTCAGGCCCACAAGGCTTACAAGGAGAACAGGTAGAGTGGCTGTATGTCCTCTTTTCTTTGCACTGAACAGTCACAGTTATGAACAATTTTGGCCCCCCAAACAAACTGACAAGATGATTTTAAATTCAAAAAACAGCGATTGCTTTTTTGTGCGACATCCTTATCAAAAGAACACTTTTTTTTTAGTTTGTAGCTTCATTAATAAGTTTTTTTTTTTTCTTGTGGATTTAAAAAGCAGGACCAGTTTTTGCCTGTTTGTGGCTGAGCTGCTTCGTTGCCTGCAGAGTCCCCAGAGAATGAATCACAGTCACTTTGGGGAGCCGCTGAACCACAATGACTTTCACGTTTGTGGTGTCAGAGTGTGTTTTCTGTCACCTCCAGCCGTCATCCTTTGCACCTTTGAACGTATAGTTCACACTGACGCACAGACGTTTCCATTTGTCGACATCAGAGAGTCCATTCACTCTTAAAAATGAAAAATGGAAGTGGAATTTGTCTTTTATTCAGCCTTGCACTAATGGAATGTGAATTTTGGATTATGGATAATCCCGATACTAATGTGACTATCCAAAGCAGTGAATCCAGGCTTGCAGGATATTATTCTTTTGCAGGAACAGACTTTGTGTGGTGGGATTAGTGCAGGGACCTGGTCGCTCTTCTTCCTCTGTGCTACTGGCACAGTGTCAGTATAACCTTATTTTGTGAGCTCGGCCTGAGAATCGAAGGACATGAAAGCCGTGAATGTTGATGCTAATCCTGTTGTATTTTTCACTCAGTTGTGGCGGCTTGGTTTTGAGCAGCTTGGGTCGTTTTTTTGTTCATACGGGATTATTTTGTGCCGCTGCATTTACCTTTTTTGTCAGAAAAAGGAAAAAGGTCCTGAACGATGTTGGAAAACCGAAATACTGTGACGACACGGTTGTGATGATGATAAACTTTAAATTGTTTTTGCAGGGTTCAGTAGGACCAACAGGGGACATGGGTCCTGAAGGCCAAGCAGGACCTAAAGTAAGTTTCTCGAGGAGCTCGAAGTGTCCGTCTCCGTCATTTCTAATTCATAGCTCACAGAAATAATTTAATTGGTTGGATCAATTGCACACACACCAGTTACAGCACAGTAAATTTCTGACTTCACAGCCCCCTCGTGGATCACAAATATAGGCCGGACTAAAAGCTACACAAATACGACGCGAAACAAAGATGAGACAATAGCTCCGAGTCTGTTGTCTTCAGGATTGGGTTCATATTTATTTTTAAAATATGCATATTAGTTACGAGCCGAATCTTTTTGGAGCAAATGTTTTCCAGGCCAGGCGGCTGGTAACCATGGTAACCATGGGATCAACTCAGAGTGAATTTTTTTTTTTTTTTTTACATGATTTACATTTTTACACTTTTTTTCTTCAAACACAAAATTGTCACCTAATTAGTCACCTTTTGTCCAAGTTGATGCACAAAAGGCACAAATACCTTGAAAAAAAAATTGAAAAAGTGATTCACTTTTGTTTCTCATAACATCCAGAGGAGAATTTGTATTTGTATTTATAAAACAAATTCTCAAACGATTCAGATCTTTTCCTAAATTATGTACATGAAGTGTAAATGCCAAATTTTCCACAAAAGGCATCCCTTCAATTTCAGGAAAAAGAACCACGAGAAAAAATACTGAAAGAATTCTGAACAGAAGAGTTCACCTTTAAAAAAAACACAAAAAAATTAAGACGACATTTCCAGTTTGGGATTTAAAATTCGTCTGTCAACATCCAGAGCCTACTGAGAATACAGTCACTTGATTAACTGCGTAACCAAACAAATGAGAGTCATTAAGAGCATTTTTGAGGTTATTTTTTTTCCTTAGAACAGTCGGATAATATTCATCATTCACATGTAATGCTGTCCAGAGACTTCCCCGCAACACAACATCTGTACTGTCAGTTTTTAATTTAGTGAATAAAATGAGGAGATACATAAAAACGACCTTTAAAATTTGTTGCCCAGGCTAATTAGATTCTGCTGTCTCTTCTAACAAAGATCTCTTTCTACAGATGACATGTAATGGGATTTATATCACTTTTCGGAAAAGTCCGGACATTCATCAAAAGTTTTGCAGATGGAACAAAGCATGAATGAAGACTAGATTCTCATTCAGCTTAGATTACAGCGATTTAAGGGTTTTATTCATCTTTTGCCATCAGGCATGATTAATTCTACTGTAACAAATTATTTAAGACAATTTCAAAGTTTTAATTTACATTAATTTGTTGGCATTTTAGAGGTTATTTCTTTATCCACAGAAGAAATAAATGAGGTTGTTCATACGTAGAGCATCTCTGAGAGTAAATGACGTTTTAAAAACACTGTAAGATTTTAGATACCACTCTTACTTAATAATGAGATACAAACAAGGTTGTTATATGTATTTTCTTGGTTTTGATTGAATCTTTGTGTTGACTGAGTCATCAGCAAGTTGACAATTTTGTTGTTTTAATTATTTTTCTGCCATCCAGATTTGACTGATTACAAAGCAACACAGGAATATGTTTCTGAAAAACATCAGCTGGGATGAGATTATAGCGTTAGTGTGGGAAATATTACAAACAGGAAGACGGCTAGATGCACTTATTATTTGTCAGTTTCCTTTATTCTAATGTTAACTTGCTTCCTGTGCTGAATTGCCATCATATGACATCCAAAGATAAACATGTTTATTTCTAACAGGGGGACCGAGGACTTGCTGGTGTTCCTGGACCACCAGGGGACGTTGGTATTGGATTCCCAGGAGCCAAGGTGACTGTAAATCATCTCTTAACATCTGCCTATGTCTATTGTCAAACTGGTGATGGGCATTTTATTATGTGTAAATATGTATATGTCCATCATTGGCTTCTCAAGTCAAGTTAAAGCAAAGACTTATTAAATATTATCACTCACCTAATGTGCTTCCAGTTTCTGACTGGTGATTTGTGACGCTTACAGGGTGATAAAGGTATTCAGGGGAGGCCGGGTCCCACAGGTCCTGTTGGGATAGGACAACCAGGACTACCGGTGAGTATGACCGGCGTTGTTTTCTTCATCCATTATAACTTTGGTAACTAGTTCCATTGGCCATTTACCCTTTAGCTCTAATGGAGACCCAGAGGAGGAGAGAAGTTTAAAACTAAAGATCTAAATACACTTAACATTTTCTGAAACAGCAGGAGAGATCTAACCCAAAAAAAAATCTGGACAACTTCCTCCTGGTTTCCTCTATGAACTGACAAAGCTGCCAAACACGAGCGCGCCCTCAGCACTCTGAGAATTTAATTTATTATGTTAAAATGTTCAGAACAATTTTAAAATCCCTGCTGCCGCCTGGAGTATCCTGAACCCAGCTGCCTGCTGCAAGTTCGGACTCATTCACAGCCGCAGGTTGCTTCAGTCCTTTCAAGACGCCCTTATTTTTATTTCAACATGTGTTGATCGTTCGCTCTGTTGCCTACAGGGTCCCCAAGGACCACCTGGAGCTCTGGGAAACCCCGGTCCGCCCGGAGAAGGTTTTCCAGGCCCGAAGGTAAGTCTTGTTTTTTATCACGTTCAAAATAATTTTATTGTCCTCACTATTTGTCATATTAATAAGCTTCTACAGCTCAATTTTTTGGGGGGAGGGTGGACAGAGAAGCAGCCTGGATGATGTGAGAGGTGAAAACAAACACTTTATAAAACCCCAGTTATAGACCCTCATTCAAAACTGTCAAAATTCAGGTTTTATTTTCAAGGCAGTATAGAGTTAACCTGATAATAATCATCATCCAGAGTCTGGTTCGTGATATCTGAAGATGATGCTCACATTAACTCTAAAAACACAGTAACACAACAGCAGTAACAGTAACATTCAGAGAGCTGGGAGGATAAACGACACAGTTTATCATGTATTAGAATAAACTGAGCTCTTTGGGTCTACGATCAGACAACAGGAGGTCAGATTCCTTAAAAAAAAAGAAAAGAGTGACCTGGGATGGATTGTGGAGCCAATTCAAAAATGATTCTGTGACAGATGTGTAAAATAACAATATTGGATCCATCTCCACTCAGTCCTGTGTGTGTGTGTGTGTGTGTGTGTGTTTGTTCACTGCTGGAAAAAAAAAAAACATTCTTTGGAGGTTTTGATTTGTTTGCTGCAGGTGCAGAGCAGAAGAGACAGATTCAGCCTTCAAATGTTTCACTGGTTGCTGCAGCACTTTGTCTGTATACAAAAATTCACTTTCCAGGCCTAAACATGAAGATTTACTGTCTTTCTGTCAGGGGGACCGAGGATACGAAGGTCCGAGGGGAAATCGAGGGCTTCCTGGTGTCGGGGTCAAAGGTGAAAAGGTAAATGGACCCCCCCCCCAAAAAAAACACCACTGTGTGCATGATGGAACATCCTGTTCAGTCCTTCAGTTACTTTTATGCATAAAAACGTGCAGGTTCATGTCAGGAGCTTCAATTAAAAACATCAAAATGGGGGGAAAACTCTAGCTGGACTGGTTGGAGCGTGCAGAAAGACAACCACTTTTTACCACCATGGGGGGCAGAAAAGTGCCTCCGTTCAGCCGACTTTGAGGCGGATCAGCTTCACATCAGACTCCCGTCAGCCAGGAGCAAAAACCTGAAGCTGCAGTGGACACAGACGGGACTGGAAAGGCGGGGAAGACATATCCAGGTCTAAGGAATCTGGATTTCTGCTGAGGCCGCAGATGGTGCGCCCAGAATTTGGCATCATTAGCATGAACCCTAACCTAGTTTGTGTCAGCAGTCCAGGCTGCTGGTGTGTAACGATGTGGGGATGATCTGCTGGCTCACTTTGGGATCTTTAATCCCAGCCAACCATAGTTTGACTGTCACAGCCCCCTCATTTACAATCTACCATCTTCTGGCTGCTTCCTGCAGGGAAGCAAACGTTGTCTAAAACCGGTTTGGTGAACGTTCAGTGAACTTCGGTGGCCTCCTCAGTCTCCAGACCTGAATCTGGGAGGAAACCTTTGGGATGCGATTGGCAGCATGAATGTGCAGCTGACAAATCTGCACAAACGTGGAGCTGAATCTCAAACAGCGTTTTGTTTCCAACATGTTGAGGCCACAGCCAGTTTTGGTCTGGTGTTCCTGATAAAAGAGTTGGAGGGGGAAACGTTGAGTCCACGTGTTCTTCTGATGCCGTTTTTTTCCCTTTTCATCCTTTCTAATCGATGGTCGGGTTATTAAGATGAAGTGATATCTTTTCTCAGGGCAATCTTGGACCACCTGGGATTCCAGGTCCAGTTGGACTTCCCGGTTTAGGAATTCAAGGAGAAAAGGTAAAAACTGGATTAATAAAAATTTAACTGGTTCTGACTGTTAATTCATCGAAGAATCATCATTCACCGGGAAGTTAGCAGCATCTTAACAACTTTGTTTACCTTCTACCAGGGTGACCAAGGCCTAGTTGGACCTTCAGGACCCAGAGGAGCTCCAGGTCTTGGGATAACAGGCCCAAAGGTAAAACAGGAGGATTGTTTTGGATGTTTGGGTGAAATGAAGCTGCCCTGTCAGTCAAATCCCTGACAGGTTGAATCAGAGCTTCAGTCACTGAGACACAGCAGATGATTTATAATATAAGTTCACATCACATTCAGCTCCAGTTCATTTACCGTCCGTTATAGAAATTCTCTTTTAGCGTTTTTCTTCGTCCAACAAAGAGAGTAAAAGTGAAAAACAAACAAATTTTTTTATCATACATTTCAACCTTTTCCTCCAAACCTTTAATTTTACTATTTCCACTTGGACTCTATTTCAAAAAGCCAAAATTCATAATACCGATTTCTTGCATTCCATCATTTTCCATGTTTTATCAATACGTTTTGCCTGGATTATCCTTAGTGCTGATGTAAAATCATGAATTGAAGCACTACACACTGAATTTGCTGCTCTTCAGGGGGACCAGGGCCTCTCAGGTGAACCTGGGCTGCCAGGTGAGAGAGGAGTGGGGGAGCCAGGACCCAAAGTAAGTCCAGAAAACACAAACACAACATTCATGTACAGCAGAGAAAGGAAGAAAATGTGCTTTTGTGCGTTTGTTTTATTAAAAGATCAACGATTATGAGGAAAAATCTGAAACTAAGGTTCTGGGGTTGAATCGGATACTGAATGTGTTGTCTCTGTAAGTCTGTCCGGGGCGTCCTCCTGGTGGATTCATAATTAATAACTGGTCATGCTCTCATTCAGTGACACAAAATAAAATCCCTACATCACCGGCATGACAAGAAGCTGATCCTAAAAATTATTTTTGGATATTCACTGTCTCTGTCTCTCAGGGGGACCCGGGGCCCGAGGGATTACCGGGGATCCCAGGTCTACCAGGAGAAGATGGCACCCCTGGACAAAAGGTCACATGACCTGGACTCTTTCCGCCTCTCTCTTTAAATGATTGAAAATATTTCCTAGATGTCTGCTGCCGTGCTGACCTCTTTACTTGCAGGGTGACGTCGGGCTGCCGGGTCCGAGGGGGCCGGACGGGGCTCCTGGTAAAGGCATCCCTGGAAGCAAGGTAGCAAACGGTGTTCACAGCTGATGTGACGCATTTATGAAGTTTTGATATCATAAATGTGCTGTAATGATTCAAAAGGATTATTTGGAATAATATGAGCACCAGTATTGGTTGTTTGGCAGGGAGACCGAGGAGACAGGGGGACCAGAGGACTGCCGGGGTCCGTTGGTCCGGTGGGGCCAATGGGGCAAAAGGTTTGTCAATACATGCCAGCAGCTACATGATAAAACAAAATTCAAAGTAGGTAGTAATTGTAAACCAAAGTCTGATTAATGTTTTATTTTTTAGGGGGATCCAGGGAACACGGGGCCGCCGGGTGCAACCGGACCACCAGGGAGGGGCATACCTGGTGCCAAGGTGAGTCCACATGGTGTTAAATCCACAAGTCTAAAGAAAAAGCAGCGATTGATCCACCATGTCTGGTTTTTGTCAGGGGGAACCAGGTCCACAAGGTCCAGCTGGACCAGTGGGGGAGCCGGGGATCGGTTTCACTGGGCCTAAGGTGAGTCCAGAACTGGTTTACATCTCTGGATCCTTCAAAGTGATGTGAATAAGTGAGGAAGTGATGCTTTTTTCTTTTTTTGGGGGGGTTTGTAGGGTGACAGAGGGTCACCAGGTCTTGCGGGAACTCCTGGACTGAAAGGTGAAGGTTTCCCTGGCCCTCCAGTGAGTATCAACCTGGACTACAGCTTCTACCATCACTGGCCCAGAGTGGTAATTCTTAAAACTGTATCTTAGGGACTTCCGGGGCTTCCTGGGCCGACCGGAGAGGCCGGACCAGAAGGTGTTGGACTACCTGGAGCAAAGGTAAAAGTTAACATGCTGTGAAACATAATAAAAATACAGAATCATCCAATTTGTCATCTGTTACCTCGACTTCTCTGCTGATTTTACCAACAAAAGTCTTGTTTGTTTGTTCACTGTGTAGTTTTGTGATACATCAGCACTTTTGTCCAAAAACCTGCCCTTTTCTTTTCAGAAAAAGCTTGATATTATTATTATTATTATTATTATTATTATTAATAACATGAAATCTTCGCTAACTTGTCAACTATTTCCTGTTCAGGGGGACAGAGGCTTGCCCGGACCTCCTGGTCCTGCAGGACCACCAGGAATCGGCCTGATGGGATTGAAGGTAATATGTCCTGTTAGAAACAATGAGATGACGTGCCGCTCTGGAGTTCACGTCCGTTTCTTCAGAGGTCCAGTTTTCTTTTCCTGCAGGGTTCAGTTGGCCAAATGGGACCACCTGGTCCACAGGGGCTACCTGGAGAGGGCATTCAGGGACAAAAGGTACCCCCCATCCCCACTTCCATCTATAACTGCTGTAAAACACAGTTTACGACCTTTCAGGTGAAATCAGCCCATTTATGTCAACCAGTAAATTCACTTTGTTTCACTTTCAGTGGGCAAGAAAAAACTTTAGAGGACTGAACTAGCCCTGAAGACAATAATCTGGTCATTCTCATTTATGGTTCTAAACGTAGAATTTGAGAAATAAGACAAAACAATTATGTCATTTTTGCATTAAGCAACTTGACTTGTATTAAAATAAATGTTGTTGTTTTCACCTTGTTTTTGAACTCTCTGTTTCCAGGGGGAGCCTGGATTTCAGGGGCTCCCTGGCCCCAGAGGTCCTCCTGGTCTTGGTCTACAGGGGGACAAGGTAACCAAGGAACTGATGTAACTAAATACTAAAAGAAAGGTGAAAGCTGGAAAACATGTGTAGACACATCAGCCTGAAGGATTCAACACAAACAACAAATATAAACGATCTACTGCTGATCACATGTTCACTGACGCTCAGGAGGTTTTCACAGAAACTACAGGAAGCCTCTTTTTGAAATTCAGTCTGATGAAACTGCAGTTTCTTTCCTGTCGTAGGGAGATCGAGGATTCAGAGGGGAGAAGGGCAAAAAGGGGGAGCAAGGGGAAGCCGGACAGCCGGGAGCCATCGGACCTTTGGTACTGACACGTTTCTTTTCTGATTACATTTTTTGTTCGTTCACCAAGTTTCTGAAGTCTATCAGTCACCAATTACAGCTTCTTTCACCTCACAGGGCAGAGTGGGACAGAAGGGAGAGCCTGGACTTACAGTGAGTATAAAACACATGAATTATTCTCAAACATTAGACTCCGTTTAACACGCCTGGAAACTCAATCCCTTCATGTGAAGCTGTCAGCTCGTGGATTTTCTAACAGAAAGGAATTATTTTGACAGGTTGCAGCCTTAAAACAAAAGTGGTAAATCAGTCTTTCTTTCTGTCTTTCACAGAGAGATGAAATCATCAAAATAGTGAGATCCATCTGCAGTAAGTAAAGAGTCAGAGGAGGATCTCTGTTTCCCTCCCTGATTATGAACCCAGTCTGCTCTGTCCCGTCAGGTTGTGGGGTGACCTGCCGCCAAACGCCCCTGGAGCTCGTCTTTGTGATCGACAGCTCAGAGAGCGTCGGCCCAGACAACTTCAACGTGATCAAGGACTTTGTGAACGCCCTGATCGACCGGGCCTCGGTCAGCCGGGACACCACCCGGGTCGGCGTGGTCCTCTACAGCCACATCAACGTGGTGGTGGTCGGCCTGGGACACGAAGCCACCCGGGATGAGATCAAGTCGGCGGTGCGCTCCATGACCTACCTGGGCGAGGGCACGTTCACCGGCAGCGCCATCCAACAGGCCAGCCAGGTGTTCAAGGCCGCCCGGCCGGGGGTGAGGAAGGTGGCCATCATCATCACGGACGGGCAGGCCGACAAGAGAGACTCGGTCAGTCTGCAGAGCGCCGTCAGAGAAGCTCAGGGCAGCAACATCGAGATGTTCGTGATCGGGGTGGTGAACGAGAGCGACCCTCAGTACGAGGAGTTCAGGCAGGAGCTCAACTTCATGGCCTCCGACCCCGACGGCCAACACGTGTACCTGATTGAAGAATTCAAAACACTTCCAGGTGACAGCGACCACAATCACACGATGAGCATTTTAAAGTCACACAAAGAAACACAAAAAGCACATTTCCTCCTCCGCTGGATTTATCTTGCGATAGTTGAATGGTTTAAACGGAATCCAAAGAAAACTGTGGTGTGTTTTGGGCAAATTAAAGCCCAAATGGAAGATACAGATAACATTTGGAGGATATTTATAATTTGGATGAACCACAAAATCACTTTGCACAAAATTAAGTTTCCAATGCAGGAAAATTGTCCATGTGCTCAGAAAGTGAAACCAAACCTCCCTAAACAGTGAAGTTCAAAGATAAATTCGTTTTTCATTTGTGTTACATCCCGTAAAAATCTTCTTATTCTCTGACACTTGATGGCACCAAAGAGCAAATGCAGAGGCACTGCTGTTTTAAAAAGGAAATACACAACGAGGCTGTCCACAGCACACAAACACACAAAGTCGTTAGTCTGAGAAACATTCATACCGTCCCTGACCTTCAGAAGGTCTGATGTCGGAAAACATCATATAATTCCAGTTTCTGCTCTCTCTGCTCCGTCAGCTCTGGAAAGAAAACTGCTGAGTCACATCTGCGAGGACGCAGAGAGGCGTTTGTTCAGCTCCATCCCGAGCTCCAGGCTTCCTCCAGGGGTGTCCGAGGTCTCCAGTAACATCCGGGAACCCCCATACAGGACGGACACAGACTCCCCCACCTTCACAGGAGACTTCAGGAGAGTTCAGAAAGTGGTGAGGAGAGTCCAAGGCTGCGTTCAAAATACCCCAAAACATCCAGCATATCTCTCATTATGGCATTAAGTTTCCCCCGCAGAGTAAATATGAATGTATTTTAAGCATAAAACTTTTTTTAGAGTTTGGCTGAAGGGTAACAGGATCAGTAAAAAGTTCCTTTTAAAGGTTCACTTACTCATCTTGGATCAGTAAAGGTCAAGTAGATTAAAGCCGTCTGTCTGTCACAGCCTGGGCCCCCGGCCTCCAACCCGGACAGAGAGTCCGTCCCTCCGCAGAGACCCCCGACGAACGACCGGACCACCAAAGACAATCAGAGGTTTCCATTCTTCGACTGGCAGCCCTTCAGACCGGGGACAGAGAGCGGTGAGCTGCTCCCACAGTCCGGAGCCGCCGGGCCGTCTGGTCCCACCGTGAGGGCCCCGCCGCCAACCCCCCCACAGCTGCTGCCCTCGTACACAGACACCTCAGGTAGGTTAAACATTTAAAGTCTTCCTTCACAGAAAATGTACCTAAAATGTTAAAAACATTTAGGAGGGATAGACAGTTTATCAAGCAGGTGGATAATTAGCACACTAACACCTTTAAAGCTAATTCACTCACACTTTGTACTCTGTTTCATTCATTCATACAAAATCTTAGTTAAAAACTGAGTTAAATGTATTTTTCTAAAATGTTCACCTGTTGCTTTAAATCCATCAAAATAAGAGCAAAATAGTTATAAGGAATTTCAGAATAAAACACACAAAAAAAATTCTAACTCTTGAAACTATAAGCTGGTCTGTATCTAAATCTGGACACCAGCAGGAGTCTGAAGCCTGAATTCTTTCTAAAAGTGTCAGATTGTATTGAATTCTATGGGAAACTGGCCATACTTCTAGTACTCCTTCTGTAATAAGTTTGTGGTCTTGGTTTCTGTTTTCAGTTCTTCAGTGCAACTTATTGTTCACGTTTTGGGTTCCCTTTAGAGGAAATTCAGGGTGTGCATTAACGATTAAGTGTCTTCTGGTTTAAAGAAAAAAAAAACCCAAACACACACACACACACACACAAAATGTTGACAGCAATTTAGAAACAAATTTTAGATCCTGTTCATATACTGTAATGATTCTTTAAAGACCATACGGATGTGAATATTAGACTTAACAACAAAGCAGTAAACATCTGCAGAGAAAATATTAAAGTTTGACACTTATTTTGGTTTTCCATTTGTCTCCAGCTGAGCAGTGCAGCCAGATCCTCGACCCGGGGCCGTGTCGTGACTACGTGGTGAAGTGGTACTACGACGCCACGGCTAATTCCTGTGCTCAGTTCTGGTTTGGAGGCTGTCAGGGAAACGGCAACCGGTTTAACACGGAGAAGAGCTGCAGAGAAACCTGCGTCAAGGCCTGACGTGATCCGTGTTCATAAACCTGAGACTTCCTGTTTGTCAGTTCCACCTCACAGTCTTAGTGTTTCTCTCGTAGCTACTCTGACGAGGATATAGAGAGATAAACAACACTGTTAAAATAAAATTAGCTTCAGGTAGTTTTAGCTTTTAAATTGTTCAGCATAGTTAATTCTGTTTGTTTCTGTGTGAAACCAGACAAGCTGATGCAGAAACACACGGTTGAGCAGTTCTGTAAAATAAGCCATTTTAACTACTAACATTTCTATTCAGAAAAATAATCCTTTTGTATAATTCAATGATGTGTTTTTTTACTTAATGCCTTTTTATGTGTTGTTTTTTTAATAGAGTGTAAAGTCCTTGAAGAGAAAAAACAAAGCAAATAAACTTTTTAATTACGTGCACTGAAGATAAAAGCACCTTATTGTGAGTCTCTTGTCTGCTAAATTAATGTGATGTTACGAATGCTTGACGTCCATGCGTACAGAAAACACAGATTTTTAAGATAAGGGAGAAGCAGTCTTTGCTGTAATTGGCTGTGCACCTGAAAACAGATCATTAATCGGCTTCTTAAACGTAAACTGTAAGAGCATCACCAGCAGAACCGGATCGTGTTCCACATCCTCGCTCACCAATTTAAAGAAAATAATGAAAAGCCTCTGAGAGCGGGAGCTTGTGTTGTAGAAGTGAGGAAGCATCGGCGCCGTAAGACGCACAACAGGATGATGACTCACCGAGAAACACTCGAAGTTTGGACATGATTACATGTAATTAGTGTGGAGAGGCTGCTCTTGGAACAATGAAGCTTCAGCTTGAGGCGTAAGAAGAATATGGAGTGGTTTCTTCTTGGTGACCACCAAGGCGGTTGAGTGTTGAGTGAAATGCAAATGGCCGGTCGAGCACAAGGCAAATGCAGCGGGTGATATTTTGCATCAGTCTGTTCCCACCCATCTACGGCTGAAGGGAGAACACGCACAGAGGGCAGTAGGAAAATAGAAATTTAATGTCTGACTTTGATTGTACATTCGGTCTCACATTCACTCAGATTGTTGGGTTTCACAGAAGATTTCATCATCATTTGTAGAAGACGAGAAAAGACGACATGATGATGTATCCGGGTTGCTGAGACGGATTTGGATCACGGCCCTCGAACAAACCGAAGTAGAGCACGGTGTTGGATTCAGATCCACTGAGGTCCAACTGCAAGAAGAATGAGACAGAGAAGATTTTCACACACTGAGAGAAATCAAATAAATGTTTTCAAACTGATAATATAAATATTTTCACGTTAAGAAATACAAAAAAGAAAAAACAGTCCTAAACCCAAAGATATTAAATATATGATCCCATTAAACTAACAAAGATAGAAAACCCTTACAAAGGTTGAACAGGAACTGAAATGATAAATTTACTATCACAGCTGTAGCAGATTATTATTCCGCTGACTAAAAGAAGAAAAAGATTTGTGTTTTCTCGTGTTCTCGTGACTGCTGAGAACACGAGAGCGCAGCAGCCAAGAACAAGTCAGGAGTTTACACAACTTTATCACAAGTCTTTGAGGTCAATAACTTACTTCAAAACAATCAAGTGCTACTTAATTCTAATGGGCTTTCCTCACTCAAATGCTTTACTTCAGCCTGACCTTGATTTCCCTGCAAGGTTCTTGTAAATCTCAGAGGGAACAGACTCACTGAGCTTTAAACTTGTCCTCAATAACCTTTCATACTGTATCTGTGTGAGGAAAATAAGATATCACCGAAACACTTAATGTTTCCTAAAATGCATCTATTTGTTCAACCACACTGAGGAGTAATTTATTACTGACGTTTCAAAGGACCACATGGTTGTTCTGTAAATTTATGCCTTTGAGAAAATACGATGTCACCACGTCTGATTCCTTATTTGTGTTTTTTGCAGAACATTTTCATGTCACAGTGAAGTTGACCTTTGACAGTTTGGATATAAAATCTCATCACGTCTTCACCTTATCCTGTTCATCTGATCATTTGGACCAAAGACATGTTTTGTGAGGTCACAGTGACCTTTGACTGCCACACTCTTATCAGTCCAACTGAATCCCAGTAAAGATAAACAGAATTCCCTCTCAGTGTTCTTCATATTGCAGGAATGTGAGGTCACTGTCACGTTGAACTTTGACCTTTGCCCACTATAATCTACTCAGTTCATCTTCGACTCCAAAACTGAAGAAACTGAAGAATTTGGCCATTCTTAGTGAACAGGCATAAAAAAGCAGCAAAGTTAAGTCTGCATTGACTATTTCAGCCATTTGGTGCCAAAAACTGATACAGCAAATTGTTGCTTATTTACATCTATCATTAAAAGCAGCATCAACTTTCATCTGAATTTGTCTTTCTATTGCAGCTGATAAGTAGAAGACCAACATATCCTCTCCTTGTAGCTTTGTTTTTGGTCTCCACCAGCTGCACCACATTCAGTCACCGACCTGCGTGGTGATGTCCGTCCTCCAGGGGTCCACCTGCAGTCCGTCACACCAGCCTCCTCGGCCGTAAAGCCACGTGCCGTGTTCGTTCGGTACAGCTCCCTCTTTAACTCGCGTGGTGCAACCCAGAGCTGTTCCTGATGGTTCCCCAAAACACACAAAAAACACAACAATCAGTGCAAGAAATGTCCCTTTAAATCTGCCGCTTCATGCCCAGTCATAAGGTTGGTCAGGGGAAAATAAATTCAAAAAAATCAAACATTTAAAGTGAAATATAAAAAAAAAAAAAGCTAAATATTTCTCTGAAAAATTAAGATTTTTTTTTTTTAATTCCTGTGAAAAGAATTATGGTGCGTTATCGTGTCTTCAAAACAACAAATCAACAAATCTGAGAACATCGACTATGAAAATAATTCATCGCATTTGTTTTACTTCCATAGACTGAAAAATGCAACAGATACATTTAAATGAGGGAACAAAGACAACGAATAAAAAAAATAAAGAGACTTCACTTTTACTGACCTATGATTCCTTCAAAATGAGGAAAAATGCATCTGCTGAAGATGATCATGTGATGTGATCGAGAGCTCCAGAACAGACACCAAAAATAAAAATCTGTGGGCCGTTTTCTCACCTGCAGAATCAAACGCTCGGCTGTTGTTGAACACAGAATTGACCAGGAAGTGGTGGGAGGTGACACAGAACTCCCCACAGCCGTTCTCGTCGCTGCCATGGCCGGTGATGACGGCGAACAGCTCCACCTGAGAACAGACACACACCTGAAGCTCCAGGATGATGGTGGTGGGGGTGTTGGGGGGCCACCGTCATATCTGTTACCTTTTTAGTGGAGGCCGGGACGGGAAATTTGATTGGCTGGTATCTCTTGTTGTAGTCCTTGTCGAAGGTCCCTCCGCTATACAGTGACATCACTCTGAAGGGGCGGAGCTTCTCCACTTGATTACCTGTGACACCAAAAGTTGTGTAGCAGCTGTAAAACATTTGATTGACAAAATAAAAGATTGTAGTGTCACATGATGTGGCAACTGTAAACGAACGAAAGAAACCTGAAACGATGAGCTGATTAATCAATCAGCAGCTGAATTGATGTAAGACATTGTAAGAGTCATGTTATGGATTGGGCCCCTGAAGGGTGGAAACATGGGGGCAGTTAGTCAGCGGGGGGCAACAACACCAACTTATACAACTTTGGCTTATATTTCACAACATTTGGGGAAATTGGGAAATTAATTTTCCACAGGCACTTCCTGTTTGGTTTTAGGAACAGCTACTGCTTTGATACTGAAGAAAACCTAAAAACATGATGACTCTCAAGCAAAGTGTCATCTTTCTGTGTTTCTGAGCCAAATTTATGGACATTTTGTTTCAACGATAATCTCCTCTGAAAGTGAAAGTCCCACTGAATCTTTAAATGATCAGATACACCCGGAACAGGAACGAGGAGATATTGCTCTATTTAGGTGTCTGTCATTTTGTCCTCTTCCCCTTCATCAAGTCATTTCTTCTCATGACTGCACTTGTCACCGGATCAGAAGTCCATGAGCGAACGTCACAACAGGCCTGGCAGTTATTACCCATCTGATTGCTGCCGTTGAACCTCAGATTGAGGGAGACGATCCACGGCATCGCCCAGGGCACCGTTTTCATGGTGAAGGTGCACTTGCTGCCGTCCAGCAGGGGGAGGAGGGGGGTCACGTCTGTAACCCAGCGTCCAATACCTCTACAGAAACAACACACACATCAGCTGAAACCGGATACAATGAGAAAGACTGATTATGACGATTCAGGTGGATTTAATGCTCTCCGGAGTAAAGGTCACGCTTAGAGATGGAATCAGGAATCGCCTCCATACTGTAGATATTCAGATCTCACCTGCGGAAGGCCGTGATCCATCGGCCCAGCTCCATGTTGCAGTACGGACTCATGTGGTCGCAGCAGACGAACAGCTGGACCGTGTGATCCCACTGAGCACAGGACGAGTCCCTCCTGCCGGGACACGACAGGGCCGCATCCAGCTCCAGAGTGTCGAAGTCCAACAGGCCTGCAGGCGAACATGACACATTTAAAACACTTAATTCTGCTCCGTTCAGTATGACAACGCACGCAAACTCCACGATACTGTTGTTTTTCAGAACAGAAGGTCGAATGGATTCTGATAAATCATCTGAGAGTCTTACGCTGTACATTGTGGGACATCTTAACTTTATATCCTCTAATCACGAACAGTTTCAGGGGCTTTTCTGCGTGCTAGTCAGAATAACGATGATGACTTGTCACCTTTGGTGTTGAATTATCGTTGAGCACAAAGCACAATATGTTTGAAACGCCCCGTATCTCACCGCACGCTGCCGATGGCGTTACCTAAAGGCAGACTGACTGTGGCCACCGCTCCTTTCTCCCCTTGCATCTGGACTTTGTCAAAGACCGGAACCACCTTGGCAGGACTTTGAAGTTTGGTCTGCAGGTCTGCATAGAAATCGAACCTGCAGAGAGAAAAACTTATTTAAATTTAGCCACTTGTAGAAATTTACAGACGTGAGTTTATTTGACATTGGAAACTGCTGTACTGTGAATTCTTATTTCTATTCCATGACGCTGATGTGACTGTTTGCAGGTTTGCAGTCACTGCTCTTTAAAAATGGGTTTCTCGTTGTTATTAACTATTTACCTGACGATTTCTAACACCAAATGTTGTAAATGAATTACGTTATTTTAAGGTAGACAGTTTGCAGGTTTTTTGGTTTTTTTTTTGATTACTACTTTCAAATAGTTGTAAACATTTTCTGGTTAAGAGGCCAAATTACTGAGCTCTGCAGCCACAGGCATCCAAACAGTCCCGGACTTCCCCTCAGGGAATCCCCGCTGCCATCTGAAACACCATCCATCCCTCCAAGAAATGAAATTAAACTTTAGAAAGGGGAAGATTGAATTTTTTGGATTTTGACCGAACTGATATTTTATACTGAACATTTTACTCCTCTGTTTCTGTCTCACTGCTAAATGTGGCGTCACAAACATAATCTACTTCAACACAATCAAGCAACTATGCAACAGAGCTCAGGTTGTTATTTTCCACTTAGCTCGGATTTATTTGGATAAAATCTGAGGACCTCCGGTCAGGATCGAGTCTCTTTGACCTTCGCCTGAGCTCTCACCACTGCGCCTGCCAGTTGACGAAGCTGAAGGTGGGGTAAAGGAACCAGCCCATCTCAGCCAGCGCCCCCTGTGGGTCGATACCAAAGAAGAAGTTCGGGGACGGCGTGTTTTGGAAGGACACGTTAACCTTCTGTCCAAACCTACAAACAAATTCAAAGTCGATCCACAGGCACCCATTAATTCAAGTCATATTAAATAAATCACAACATTTCATTCATCACATTCTCTCTTATGAATTTCTGCAGACAATGTTTTTCCGCTGAAGAGCATTAGAAAGGACTCAGCTGGGCTTTAGAGAATCGCCACTCTAACCTTGAAAGAGAACAGCTAATCTACACACATGGAAGGTAACCAGAAGCATCAGGCGGCCTTTAATCCGACAGGTGAGCCGGTCTTACCGCAGCGCCTGAGCAACCGCCGGCTCCAGGTGGACCATGGCAGCTGGGACGCCCAGCTGCGAATAACATTCATCTTCAACGCAGTTCATGTCCTGGATCGGGTTACCGAGGAGGGCGTAGACCAGGACACCGGTGGCGTTAGATTTGGCCATGGCCTGCACCTGGACGAAAGGAACAGCATCTGATTACGATGATGAATTCTCGTGCAATCAAAGGCAGAGCTGAACAACACAAAGAAGACACCGCAGCTCCAAAGAAAACGAATCCAGACTACAACTCATGATTGTTTCAATTATCCATCAAACTGTCCATTTTCTTTCATTTAACCAAAAAGATTGATTTAATCATATGGAAAATAATATCCATTTAAACGTCTTTAACAAGCTTCTGGTGTTTGACAACAGTCCAAGACGTTCAACTAACAATATGAAACTGAGAAAAAAGCAGCAAATCATCAGATCTGAGAAGCTGCAACCAGATAATATTCAGCAACTGTCCTCCATTAACGAGTCAAATAATTAACTGATTTTAAATTTATTTTCTGTCCATTGACTAATTGATTTCTTTGCACAAACAAAAAAAAAAAAGAGGGACATAAAACCAAAAACAGAAAAACTATTCCATCCATCCGCAGACTAGTTCTGGGAAAAATATTATCCAACAGTTCCCTTCTTATTACTTCTTCCCTTGATGAGTCTGTTGGATCCTTTCCTGTTCGAAAAGTGACTCCACTGTGACAGAAATGTGACCAACAACAAACTGTCCCTCCACGTCTTCAAACACATGAGCCAAAGAGGAAACATTTAAGGCTTCAATCATCTCCTCTGATTTCAAGGTTCAGTTATTGATTTATTTAATTTGGTCGACGCCATCTTGATTTTTTTTTTTTAAACCAGAGGCCATACAAAAGCCATCCCTCCTAATTCCTACCCTCAATCATGGTCTGTTTTCCTCTAATCATGTTGTATTGAAGAAGATTTGAAACCAGAGACTGAGACCATAAAGTCGTTGGGAAAACATTTACTGAGCAAATAAATCAAGTGAGGCGTTGGGCCGTTTTCCCATAGATTTCAATACAATCTGACTGATCTGAGCAAGAGGAAGCGACGTGGACAGACCTTAGTGAAAAACGAGCAGTTGCCCTCTGACACCCAGGCCACGCCACCCGCCACAGACGGGGAGGGGGAGGGGTCACAGCCGTTCCCGCCATCCACCAGCCGATACGACCTCTGACCCCAACGCGCCGTCAGCCAGTCGTACCGGGCGTCCAGTCGCTTGACAATCACAGGCAGCTTCCAGCCTGCGAGGGAGAAAAACACGGATTATAAAGCCTTTATTCAACCTTCAGCCCCCCTCCAGGCGAAAGACGCTACTGACTGTCATTATTAATGAAACACCGCCGCTTCACAGCAAAAGACAACAAACCTGGACGCTATTTTTATTTTTTTTTTATATATATATTCTGACCAAGAAAAGTCAGACTTCTTAAAAAAAAAAAAAAAAAGACTCTCTCGGTGTGGGCGGGATCGTCCCACAGAGCTGACCCAGTCGTCCCGTTTTTAGATTTTCCAGCTTTTCCTTCTTCCGATCAACTTCAAGGACAAAATCTTTGGGCTCATCGTCGTACGAACGTGCTGGTGGATGAATAAACTTTTTTTTTTTTTTTTTTTTACAGATGACACTGAACTTTGTGTGTTCACTTTTAGAGTAGACGTGTTTGTTTAAGTTCATGTGTTCAAAATAAATAAAAAACTGAGAAAGGTTTTAGAGAAAAACAGGAAAAAAAAAAAAAAAAAAAAAGAGCAGCTGCTTTTCCACTTTGTGATTTAGTTGTGAAAATGTTTCTATTGCAGCTTTAATATTTTATATATATATATATATTAGAGTTGTGTGCAGGAGTTGAGGCCTTCTTACCCTCGGAGGTGAAGGCGGCCTGGGAGAGGCCACAGTTGTGTCCCAGGCAGCTCCAGGAGTACAGCACGCTGGGGATCCAGTTCCCCAGAGCGAAGACCGGAACCGGAGAGAAGTGAAGCCGGGACAGAACCTCCTTCTTACTGCACAGGAGGCAGATATCAAAGACAGACTGATAAAACCTTTTTTTTTTTTTTATCTGACATTAATACTCAAACAAACACGCAGGAGATGAGTGTTATTTCATACGCTTCTTAAAATAAAGCACCAAACGGGGTTTTTGAA
Organism: Remorina albescens; assembly: GCA_034769265.1. NCBI lineage: Eukaryota > Metazoa > Chordata > Actinopteri > Carangiformes > Echeneidae > Remorina > Remorina albescens. Next base: position 3,171,670 of record CM068486.1, read on the forward strand.
ACTCCCAACAGGAAATTCATTCAGTTAAAAACAGGAAGTGACTCTCCAAACTAGTTTTTAGTGTTTAACACGTCAGGAAAATGTGTATTTTTTATTTTTTTTTATTTTTAACAACATTTCAGCGATAAAAATGAGAGAAAAATCTGCAAATTGTCACATTTAAGAAGCAGGAAGCTGAAAATGTTGAATATGTTTGTAGGATGAATGAAGAAACGTTCAAATATGTTTTCTCTTTCTTTTGGTTGTTCACTTTTCTAAAACACAAAGGTGGCTCATATTTTAGTCAGTTAGGTGAGTTTCAGGTTATAAGTTTAACTTCCTCTTTTTGGATTTTGGTTTTTGTTCTGATTATATTTTAAACAACTGACATTTATTCATTTTGTTTTGTTTTGTGTCAAACTCTGCTTGTGTTGGTTGTTGAGCTGTTTTCTTCGAGTCGAGCTCTTTTAAAAAGCAAATAAAAACTTTTATCTGATTTTATTCTTGGTCTTAGTCCTGGTCCTGGTCCTGGTCTTAGTCCTGGTCCTGGTCCTGGTCTTAGTCCTGGTCCTGGTCTTGGTCCTGGTCCTAGTCTTGGTCTTGGTCCTGGTCCTAGTCTTGGTCCTGGTCCTGGTCCTAGTCTTGGTCCTGGTCCTGGTCCTAGTCTTGGTCCTGGTCCTGGTCTTGGTCCTGGTCCTGGTCCTGGTCTTAGTCCTGGTCCTGGTCTTGGTCCTGGTCCTAGTCTTGGTCCTGGTCCTGGTCCTAGTCTTGGTCCTGGTCCTGGTCCTAGTCTTGGTCCTAGTCTCGGTCCTGGTCCTGGTCTTGTCTTGGTCCTGGTCCTAGTCTTGGTCCTGGTCTTGGTCCTGGTCTTAGTCCTAGTCTTGGTCCTGGTCCTGGTCTTGGTCTTGGTCCTGGTCCTAGTCTTGGTCCTGGTCTTGGTCCTGGTCTTAGTCCTAGTCTTGGTCCTGGTCTTGGTCCTGGTCTTGGTCTTGGTCTTGGTCCTAGTCTTGGTCCTGGTCCTGGTCCTGGTCTTAGTCCTGGTCTTAGTCCTAGTCTTGGTCCTGGTCTTGGTCCTGGTCTTAGTCCTAGTCTTAGTCCTAGTCTTGGTCCTGGTCTTGGTCCTGGTCTTGGTCTTGGTCTTGGTCCTAGTCTTGGTCCTGGTCCTGGTCTTGGTCTTGGTCCTGGTCCTAGTCTTGGTCCTGGTCCTGGTCCTAGTCTTGGTCCTGGTCTTGGTCCTGGTCTTAGTCCTAGTCTTGGTCCTGGTCTTGGTCCTGGTCCTGGTCCTAGTCTTGGTCCTGGTCTTGGTCCTGGTCTTGGTCCTGGTCTTAGTCCTAGTCTTGGTCCTGGTCTTGGTCCTGGTCTTGGTCCTGGTCCTAGTCTTGGTCTTGGTCCTAGTCTTGGTCCTGGTCCTGGTCTTGGTCCTGGTCCTGGTCTTGGTCTTGGTCCTGGTCCTAGTCTTGGTCCTGGTCCTGGTCCTAGTCTTGGTCCTGGTCTTAGTCCTAGTCCTGGTCCTGGTCTTGGTCCTAGTCTTGGTCCTGGTCCTGGTCCCGGTCTTAGTCTTGGTCCTGGTCCTTGTCTTGGTCTTGGTCCTGGTCCTGGTCCTGGTCTTGGTCTTGGTCTCAGTCCTGGTCTTCATCCTGGTCCTGGTCTTGGTCTTGGTCCTGGTCTTAGTCTTGGTCCTGGTCCTGGTCCTAGTCTTGGTCCTGGTCCTGGTCTTGGTCTTGGTCCTGGTCCTAGTCTTGGTCCTGGTCTTGGTCCTGGTCTTAGTCCTAGTCTTGGTCCTGGTCTTGGTCCTGGTCTTGGTCTTGGTCTTGGTCCTAGTCTTGGTCCTGGTCCTGGTCTTGGTCTTGGTCCTGGTCCTAGTCTTGGTCCTGGTCCTGGTCCTAGTCTTGGTCCTGGTCTTGGTCCTGGTCTTAGTCCTAGTCTTGGTCCTGGTCTTGGTCCTGGTCCTGGTCCTAGTCTTGGTCCTGGTCTTGGTCCTGGTCTTGGTCCTGGTCTTAGTCCTAGTCTTGGTCCTGGTCTTGGTCCTGGTCTTGGTCCTGGTCTTGGTCCTGGTCTTAGTCCTAGTCTTGGTCCTGGTCTTGGTCCTGGTCTTGGTCTTGGTCTTGGTCCTAGTCTTGGTCCTGGTCCTGGTCTTGGTCTTGGTCCTGGTCCTAGTCTTGGTCCTGGTCCTGGTCCTAGTCTTGGTCCTGGTCTTGGTCCTGGTCTTAGTCCTAGTCTTGGTCCTGGTCTTGGTCCTGGTCCTGGTCCTAGTCTTGGTCCTGGTCTTGGTCCTGGTCTTGGTCCTGGTCTTGGTCCTGGTCTTAGTCCTAGTCTTGGTCCTGGTCTTGGTCCTGGTCTTGGTCCTGGTCCTGGTCTTGGTCTTGGTCTTGGTCCTAGTCTTGGTCCTGGTCCTGGTCTTGGTCCTGGTCTTGGTCTTGGTCCTGGTCCTGGTCCTAGTCTTGGTCCTGGTCCTGGTCTTGGTCCTGGTCCTGGTCCTGGTCTTGGTCCTGGTCTTGGTCCTGGTGTTTGTCCTGGTGTTCGTCCTGGTCCAGGTCTTGGTCTTGGTCCTGGTCCTAGTCTTGGTCCTGGTCCTGGTCTTGGTCCTGGTACTGGTCCTGGTCTTGGTCCTGGTCTTGGTCCTGGTGTTTGTCCTGGTGTTCGTCCTGGTCCAGGTCTTGGTCTTGGTCCTGGTCCTAGTCTTGGTCCTGGTCCTGGTCCTAATCTTGGTCTTGGTCCTAGTCTTGGTCCTGGTCTTGGTCCTGGTCTTGGTCCTGGTCCTGGTCCTAGTCTTGGTCCTAGTCTTGGTCCTGGTGTTCGTCCTGGTCCAGGTCCAGGTCCAGGTCCAGCCCCCCCTCCCCCCGGTCACCTGTGCATGGCGGCCCGTGTCAGCTGGTCCCTCATCCAGAGAGCATCACTGACCGCAGAGTCGTCCAGGGACAGGAAGACCACCTGGGTCCTGTCCGGCAGGTCCCGGACCAGGCTGTTCAGGGAGGACTCTGAGCTCCACAGGCCCTCCAGGAACCCGGACTTGTTGGTGAAAGCGTGAATGACCACGGACCCCCGGGGAGATCCGGGCTGGAAGGAAAACTCCCCATCCAGAGTTGGGGCCGTGAACGCGGCGGCGGGGTCTCCCGGTTCGGGTCCTGCGGAGACCTGCGGACTGGAGGTTTTCCCGGATCTCAACGGGACCTTGTTGTCCCGGGTCTCCCAGACCTGGTCCCGGTGCCCGGTCAGTTTGATCCGCTGCCTGGGTCCCGTCGCGGCGTCAGTCACATGAGCAACAAGGAAGCACAACAGCCAGGACCTCGAACGCAACGCGGCCATTTTTCCGTCCGGCCGTGAACTCACCACAGAGAGCAAACTCGGAGCATTTCTATATTTATGTTTATTTAAAGAGTCTGAAAACGATCCGGACTCTGGTGGATCTGCACCAACTTCCTGAGTTCACCTCCTAATATTTAAATCAAGGGGAAGGCCCTGCTGCGGACTACGGCGGCCGCGCTGGGACATACAGCGTGAAAAAGCGCAAACCGTAAACCCGGAGGTCAAAATGGTGAAAACAGGATATCAACTGGTGACAGAAAAAAAAACAACAACAACAAAAAACTATTGTTTGGTTCATCATTGGGAAGTACAAAGATTAGAAATTACAATTAACTAGATTGACAGATAATTGGTAACATTATTAATTATTTTGTGTCAATTTAAAAGAAAAAAAATTTCACAAATTCCCAAACAGAAGCCTGTAAAGTTATCATCTTTGTGTTTTTCTCTTTTATTTAGACACACACACACACACACACACACACAAAACCCCCCAATTTGAATAGATAATAGTAAGAAGAAGAATACACAATAACATTGTACACACTGAATAATAAATTAAAAGATAACTATAGCAACAACAACAATAACAACAACAACAATAGGTGCTTTTATTGTTGCTGATTACATCATCACACTGCTGACAGCCATTAGTTCCACTTTTCCTCTTTCATGTCTTCACCAAGTCAAACTTTTGTGGTTGAGGAGGATGAGTCTGACTGTACGGTGAACTATTTGGTGCTTCATTATTAGAAGTAACTCAGGTGTTATGGACACACGTACTAATTATTCCTATTGTCCAAATGAAGCACTGTGACTCACTGAATAATTGCCAGAGATGAACACTGATCCAAGTCATCGCCTCCAGCTGTGCGTAATAGTGCCAAGAGCGCAAGAAGAGCGTTAATGGACGGTTAAAGGTCCGTGTGGCGCAAATGGAGCATACCACCATCATCATCACCATCATCATCATCACCATCATCATCACAGAAGACCTATTGTGTCTCTCGGCTTTTAAAATAATCCATCGGAGCTGCAGACCACCTGCACACACACCTACCTCTTATTATCCCGGCAGGATTCAGCGTTTCTTTTGAAACGCAGAAGGATTTGTGGTGAAATTACGCACTGATGGGGATGTTTCATCTTATTCTGATACACATGCTGCTTTTCACTAATATTTTCTGCCAAGAAATGGAAGTTGACAGCCAAGAGGTAAGAAGACTTATTTAACTTCGCTGCATTTGTGGATTTGTGATCATTGAGGTTTTTAAACTTCAGTTTGGAATCTGTTGTAAAGCTAATTTCTTCAGTTGACCTGATGCTGGAAATTAATTACAATGTGAAAAATACTGCTTATGCATCCTTTATGTCTCAAACAAGGAAAAATGGGCAGACTCTGGAGAAATTAAAGACATTTTAGTGAGAATGGTCAGAAAACCAGGACCATGCCAATATGTGGGGAAGAAAAACTCTGGTAAGCAGCTTTAATGTCTGGCAATCTTCAAATAAACAAGTTTTATGGCAAAAACATCACTGAATTGTTTCTCCCCCCCCCCCCCCCCCAAAAAAAAACAGCAAAAACGGAGACAGCTCATAGACGTGAGTGTCATGATCAGTTCTTTCATATCAAATTTCATGAAGTGGCACCTAAAGATTTTTTTTTTCTTTCCAAGGGCACAAATTTCAAACCTTTGTGGGTCTGATGGGTAAAAGGAGCTTCGAGGATCAGGGTATGATTTATTTAAGAAAGAAGAAGTCTTCATTTCTGTGAAAATCTGCCTGGTAACAGCTGATTTCATCCCTGCAGGAGCCCCGTGAGGTGCAGACTGAAGATTATCGAGATTTACAGCTGACTTCCTGCTTTTTCATCTTAGAGTGATCACCAAAAGTTCCAGTTTGTTTATTATTATCATTGTCATTGTTTGGGAAAAAATGTGAAATTTATCAGAAGAGTTTGGGGCTGTTGGCAATACTGACAATTATTGGCAACCAGTGACATCTAGTGGGGAAACAAAGTGATGAAAACATGAAGGTGTGAAATAAATCACAAAAACTTGATGCAACTATAACTGACCACATCATCTTCCACAATAAAAAACATCTCACTTGTCAATATCATCACATGTTTATTAAGTGACTTTGTACAATACAAATGAAAAATAAAATTAAAAATATAGAGATGGAGTACATAGCCAAAGCAAACTGCGGTGTTGACTCTTCATTTCTCACTGACCCATTTCCACAGAGTGACTGAAATATTGTTTCCTTTTCCAACACGTCCAGAATCACTGTAACATGTGAAAGCGTATTCATCTGTTTCATTATTTTATCCTTAAGATTCAAACAGTGGACGCTGCTGTCAAGTCTCTGAGAATTTTCTAGACATAGAAAAGAAGTTATTACTTCAGCTGGCTCGGTATATATAAAAATAAACTAAAGTGAAATATAACACTTAACATTATAAATGGTGGTCCGAGGCTAGTGGAGATAGCGAAACAGAGGAGAAAAAAAACAAAAACAAAACAAAGCAAGCGTTACATTTCAGAAAAAAAAAAAAAAAAAGATTCTTTAGCCATAATCTTTTTTTTTTAGAAATCTATAAAAAAGGCTGAAGGTTTGTTTTTATGGTTTAAGGGTTTTTCATATTGACACCATTAAATTTGAGGCTGTCGCGCTCTTAAAGGAGGAGGGGGGGGTTCACGTTTTACCAGGTGCACTCATAACGAAACAGAAAGGATTAGTTTAATGCCTTTTCCTCTTCTTACTTGAATACATGACAGACGATCAGGTTAATGTTTACTTACTGTTACTGTCATTATCCTGTAAACAAACATCTCTCACCAGAACTTGATTGTACAACAGTCGGACATAACTCGAGGATTTTTTTTTTTTTTTTTTTTTTTCTTTTTGTCTTCACTCTCCATTAAACTGTATACATCAGTTATTTAAAAGCAACCTCAGGAGAAGAGCGGGGGAGGGGACAGTTATAACAACAACAATAATATCAATAATAATAATAATAATTAAAATAATAATATGGGTTTGGCTTTTCTAAAAATTGGGTCATTTTTTATGATGTTCGTAAACATTCGTTGATGATGATGATGATGGGTCCCTTGGTAGCGGGGGGGCTCTGTGGTGGTGGCTCTGAATGTAGGTGATGCAGACCCTCCCACCCCTTCACATACCCCCAGTTACCCCACAATTACCCCCCAGTTACCCCCTCTAGTGGGTGGGAGCAGAAGCACGGCTGTGCTGGCAGACATAGCAGGGCTGGAGGAAGAGGAGGAAGTGAAGGTGGTGGGGGTGGGGGTGGGGGTAGAAAGGGCCGGGGAGAGGAGGGGTAATGTCAGTGCCACACACTGGTGTCCTGACCGGCAACGTTGGCAAACAAAAACAACTCAAGTTGGGATGGTCCTGCCGACTGTCTTTAAAAGATCTTGCCTTTCTTTTTGTTCTTCTCCAGAGTCCTGCAGAAGGAGACGCAGTTAAAAACACATTTCAGCTCTGTGGCTGTCAGAAATACAAGCAACAGACAGACACATCACTAATTTATGTCTGAACCAGATCAGAAAAACGCCACAGACTACACATTATTTTAGGATTGTGTGCTTGATTGACATGATTTTTGATTAATGGATGATTGATGTTTTTAAATGGAAGCACTTTTCATGATTTTTCTTGGAGCAATGACAATAAACTGATTCTATTCCATTCAAGAAAACACGATATAACCAAAGGCTGCATTTTTTTCTTTTACGTCAAATGTGTCACAACATTCTTGTACATTGTCTCATGCTCTCAGGCCACAAATCGTATTCTGCAGATGTTTAAGGAAGGTACTTGTTTGGTACAAGTCCCAACAACATTCATGCCAACGAAAATCACAACATCTGACAAGATAATCACAATATGGTTTTTTTTGTTTTTTGCATATTTTGCAGCTGTAATCTACAGTCACTAGTTGAATAGGAGCTCTGAGCAGGTTGATTGTGCTTCTTCCCTGTTTCTTTGAATAACATTTACCTTAAATGATAAAATTGGGTAGCAGAAACTTTTTTTTTTTTTGCTTTTCCCTCCCTTCCTGACCTCATGAACCTTCAGTTTCCTGCATTTTGTATTCTCAATTGAAATAAAGGAAAGTAAAGATTGTGTACTGTCACTAGAAGGTTGAATGAGCTGCTGATACTGAAGAATGATAAAATCACTCCATTTACTCCTTAAATTCTCCATACACCAGTCTAACCCTAACTCTGACTGTCCCATAGTGACGGCATGTATCTGCAGTGAAGCTCCCTTCAAAATTCTCTCAATAGAACAAAGTAATTGTGTTGAAGGCCTGTACGTAAATTTTTGCGTATAATCACATCATCATTGTGAAACTCTGCAGCTTTCAGTGCGGACACAAAAAGATAATAGTTCAAAAGTCACTAAAAAAACTATTTCCTGCTCACAGGAGAGTCCTGAGTGTGTTTTCAGTACAGAGTGAGGAAATCATTTCTGATAAAGCCGCATCTTATTTCACAATCGTAATTTGATTGTGATTTGAGTCTGACGATGACCTCGGGTCGATCAAAAGGTTTGTTTTTTCAGTTGCTGGGAAATATTAGCTCAGTGTGCAGTCTGACATTTACCTAGATTCTTATTTATCATATAATACCATCAGGTTGGTCCCAAAGCAAGTCTGCAGCACAACAACAAGAGAACCTTCTTCAGAAACAAGAACTCGGAGCACCATCCTCGAGTCCAGGTGTGATCACATAAAGTGTGTGTGTGGTTGATACAGGAGTTTCAGCGTGTGTGTTAAAACATCCAGTTGAAGTGTGAAGTGTGACTGTGAGGAGCCAGCTGTACCTGGAGGCCTCCAGTTTCTGCTGCTCCAGGCGCTGCTGGGCCTCCCAGTTCGCTCTCTCCTCCTCAAACACACGCCTCTTCTCCTCCAGCTCCTTGTGCTGAGCCTCCAGGTTCTTCTTCATCTGCTCATGACGCCGCTGAAGCTGCAGGGAAACGGGCAAGACAGAAGAAGGCCGTCAGCAATTCAAAGTGAACCAACAGTCACACAATCCCAGTGAAACAAACCTAAAGTGTAACATTATGTTTCATCTATCAGTTTTAAGTAGGGTTGAAATATGAATAATTCGATGCTAAAAAAAAATGGTCCAGGTACTTTTTCTTGAATTAAAGCTGATTTAATTCATTTGACTCACATTATACAACACACTCTGCTTGTGTTTCACACAGAGGGTTATTAATGATGCACAACGTTTCCAAATTCAGAGGTGTGATCATAGATAAGATGGACCAAAGCCAAAAAAAAGACAGAATAGGTCAAACGTGTGAGAACATTTCAAATTGTAAGAAACCGAGAACACTTTGGATCCACTGTAAAACGGAACAGCACGTCTTCAGCGATGCAGCACTAAAAAACCAAGAGTACTCCAGGTCCGCAGAGCTGAGCCAACACAAGGTAATGCAAAGATGTCAATTACATTTTTGTCCCTTTTCTCTTTTTTCCCCATTGCTATTTGTTAAGGCAAAACAATTTATCGATAAATTAATGAAATAATTGCTAGGATATGCGATTTATAAAAATAATCAGTGGCTGCAGCCCTAGTTTTAAGGTTTATTCCTGGCTTTAGCTTCAATTTAATTCACTTGTTCAGATGACAGTACACAAAGTGATTTTAATACTTATGAGCTATTGAAACATCTTTAATTGATCAATAAATCAGCACATTAAAGCTTCTTTCATATGAACACTAAAAGGCTTCAGAGGGCAACATACCAAGTGCAGCTATAAGCCAGACTGGTGTTAACAAATTTATAGTCCTGTTTTTCTTGCACGGCCATTTCATGTCTTGGTGGAAGTATATTCATAATTTATTTCCATATTTTCCTGATTCAAATAAGCTGTGTCGAGTTTTACTGCAATTATCTGAACAGGTGGAAACGATAAAGGGGTCAGTTGTTCCATTTGTCTTCACTGTGAGAACCTTATAGCCTGCATGCACATCAGTGTAAACAGCCTTTATCTAAAATCTGCTTTTTATAAAAGGGGGGAAGTGGCCAACAGAACGCTCATTTACATAACTGAATAACTTGATTTCATACAGTTCCCTCACTCTTCTAACCGCCGAAACATGTCAGCAAAAGAGGAAGGAAGGCGCTCAGACGTATGAGTAATTTCACAAGAGCAGGAAATGCAGTGTGTGTCTGTGTGTCTGTCTGTGTTTTTGCATGCTCTTGTTTGTTACCTCTGCTTCAGAGTCTTTGAGCTTCTGCACTTTCTCCTTGACTTTCATCTCAAACACCTGCTCCATCTCCATCTCCATCTTCTTCATCTTAGCCACATGCTCTCGCCTCTCCTCCTCCATCTGGGCCAGAGGACTCCTGCACAGGGAGGCCGTGAGCGCGCACAGACACACCAACACACACACACACACACACAAAGAGAGAGACACGCACAAAGACATGCCAGTTTTAGACCAGCACTACACTGCATCACCAGCACCGGTCTCCTCACATTCGGAACAGGAATTTCATCCATAACTAGCTAGATTAAAATTTCAGACTTTACTCCAATGGGACAGTAAAAAAAAAAAAAAATCCGTATTTTGATCCTATTCTGCAAATTGATTCCTAATTTCAGAAACTCATTTCCAAGTAGTTTAAAAGCAGATTGCAGAAAACGTGGGAGAAGAAGAAGAAGAAGTGGGAGGATTGGGAAAGAAATTGCTGGAATTCAGCTCTTTTCACTGGAGCCTACCAGAAGGGGTCGAACACCGGAAAACATGCCAACTGGATCCCAAAGCGTTTGGACTAAACTACCAATCTGATGAAAGTAAGATTTACTACTGTTTCTCTACCAGAGGAGCCAGAAGCACAAAAAACTGACCTTAAACACCCCCCTGTCCACCCCTTCCCAAAGAAATATAGACTTTTGGGGCAAACGAGTAGGAAAAACAGACCAAGAGGTGTGAAAATTCAGGGATGACAGGACCCAAAAAGGCTGAGAAACGAGACGGGAAACCAAAACCAACCATGACGCATTTCTGGGGACCAGAAGAGGCAAATGCAAGGAACCTGGAAACGCTGGCTGTTAGTGCAGATAGTGGGTTGAATGTTAGTTAAGGCCCAGCAGGACAGTTTGTTGCAGGTTAAGTGAACAAGGACCTGTCATGAAATCCATGTGGAGGTTAACCTGTTTGGACTGTAAGGAATTTATGCAAAAGCTTGTTGAGCATCATCTGATCCTGGACTTATGCCAACAAGTCTGTGTAGAGACATTTTGATCATCAGTGTTGGTACATACTCCATCGATCCAGTATTGCTTGCACTCTACCTTTTTTTTTTGGTAAATTAATTTATGGAAATGTAATTATTTTCAACTATAATTTACATTCATTCAGTCATTTAGGTTTTAATATGAGACATGGAGCTGACAGTGCACATTTTTACACTGATCTGTGAGGTTGGACTCATATTAGGAGGAAAGTAGATGGACTGATGCAGCCCATATTTCTGTAACTTTGGATATTCAAGTCTAACGGCTGTGCTTTACAATAATTCTCTAAATGTTTTTGTGGTAACACACCACTTGGTGACTCCTTGGCTGCCTCTTTGGGAGCTAAGCACTTTACCATGAATATAGTTCCGATGATAAACTGATCTTTTGCGTTTATTTGCCCTCAACCTCAGGCTGGGTGCCGAGATAAATGAGCAGCGAACAGCACCACACAAACACATTTTTGTCTCTCGAGTGGAAACGTCTCTAACATTATTGTCCTGAGTGTCATAAACACAGGCAAAACCACCACAAACATCTCATGTGCAGGTCTCTGTAATTAGTCCAAGCAGGGCTAATAAAAGCAGCAGGTAGAGACAGCGCTGAACGCACCAGTGGAAACACTGAAAGGAAAAATTAACGCAGTGTAGCCTTCGTAGGTGTCGGACTACATTTATAAGGAGGTGCGGCAATTCACAGTTTCCCCCCCTGCTGTTCATGAAAACATCTACTGACGAGGGGGAGGAGGCAGTTCAGGGGGGTAAAGCTGACCCAAGTCGACAGGGAGGAGGAAAATACCCAAACACAGCCAACGAGGGGAGAGCAGAGGAAGGACAACATCTTAAACAAGGGTCTGAAAAATAAGTGAAAAAATGACCACTTACATTCCTTCAACTGTGTCAAGTCTAAAAAACAAAAACACATACAACCAAACACACGCACGCACACACGCACAGACACACACAGCATGCATTGATGAGGTCATGCACTAAAAATAAAACTACGGTGTATTAAGTGTATTCTGTGACTCAAACTACTTTCTTACTAAAAATGGAGGAGAAAAAAAAAAAAACAAAAAAGCTCGGAAAAGAAAATTAACAATGTGGGCTTTGTGAGCTTGGTGTCAAATACATTTGCGGAGTTGGTCAAACATTTAGCTGTGTGTTAGCATCAGCAGTGTGAGGCTTCTATTCAGCTGTAGAGCAAAATCAGTGGCATGATTTTATGCAAAGTAGTATAGTGATAAAAGCAAAACCATTGATTGTTTTTCAAGCGTCTCACACACACAGAGGACATATGGTTGATGAATCAAACCCCAACCTTGGCCTTTCCAGTTACCTGGACCCTTAAACCTTAAATAAAATAGCATATGAATGATTTATTTGACAATTGAGTCATGTGCAATTACTTCCTACAAGCTAAATGTGTTATGTTGCTTCCTCAAATGTGTCAAAGATATGAAACCAGCAACTGGATTTACTGCCTCTTGGTTTTATGCCTCAGATAATAATAATAATAATACAGGAAATATAGACACACTCTGCCCCCCTGTTTCTGAGTTTAAGTGTGCTTCTGCAGATAATTATACAAACATAGTTCAACTGGTAGTTTATCCTTGAGACAAATTACTAATAGGGGACCCTCTGCTTCCAGCCTCAACTTCTGTCTCTAAAGTATTTAATCCAGGACTTACTTGGTGGACAGTTGTCCTTTGGCCCGGTTGTTGTCGACTCCATTGTAGGTGACAGCAGCCAGTTTTCTGCTGCGGTAGTTTTCATAGTGGACATTGTTTGTCACGTCCTTCAGGTCCTGCATGTGAGTTCTGCAGCGAAACACAACAGAGTTAAAAATATTAGAAAAGAGAGAAAAAAAAAATTGCTGACATTCATTTATTCTACTAAAAACATCTACTATTGGGGAATCAGTGCTAGCTTCACTAGAGCCCGTTTCTCACAAGAATGGTGGAACAGAGTGACTATTACCTGTAAATAATACTTTATAAATATATGTTTCAGTACCTGATGAGCATGTCCCTGAGGATGGTGAAGTCGCAGTGGTCACTGTTTTCAACTAGAAGGGAGGACAAGGACAAAAAAGAGTAACCCATTTCTTGGGTCTAACACAGTAGACAGCACAAAGAGTATTGTTTAAGTCTGGATTCAGGATTTCTGTTTTAACATTACACTAACAACACGACCATACCTTCTGCAACCCCCCAGGGGTACTGTCTCCCTCTGACCCTCTTGCCATTAACCTCAATGATGGTGTTGCTTCCTACCACAGCCAGCGGCAACTTGTCCTGTCAAAAGAACAGATATATAGGTATAATTGATATAAGTGTTTGAGAAAAGTAGTTACACTTACAAACAATTTACACGTATATAATTTGATACATGGATCCAGAAGGTCACATACCTTGATCTTCTTCACCAGCCTGTTCTCTTCTTCATCGTCTGTCTCAGGGAACTCATAGATCTTGATTTTGTGCTCTTGGATTTCTCGCATGATCTAGAGTGGAATCAAAAACAGAGGATCGTTGAGCTGCTGACTGGAACTAAGCTGGACCTCAGCCTTGTGCTGAGATGAGGAAAAAGCTTAAAAAAATTTTATTTTGATTACAAGGTTTCAAATTATTTGGAGCAAAAGCTGCTTTATTATAATGTTTTCAGCTGATACAAAATGACATACTAGAAAATGGAGTATCCTGTTTATACTTAAAGCAAATGCCTGAAAAAATTACACATGACAGCATGTCTGTTCTTACAGTTTCACAGTTATATAGCTATAATGACTTCATATAAACAGTTTTAGCCCAGTTAGATTTTGGAAATAAAGATAAACGCTCAACCCTCTACATACTTAGTTGACACTTTAATTAATGCAATTACACAACATTAACTAATTGGTTAAAAGATGTGGCTGTGTGTCAAGAATGCTTCTACAAAAAAACAAAAAAAACAACACAAAAACCACAATGCAAAATTAAAGGAAGTACATTTAAGTCATCAACGTACAAACAGCTCCAACATCACAGAAGCTGCTCTTTCCTCAACTTTGCATCAAGATGCCCAGTGTAACCATCATACTGATGACCACAGTAGAAAAAAAAATAACCTCTGAGATGGGTTTTTTTTCCCCGGCAGCAATGTGCAGCTGTGGAAACCACTGACCTGCTTCTTGAACTGTTGGCATTCCTCTGGAGTGAGGGTGTCTGCTTTGGCTATCAGTGGGATGACATTGACTTTCTCATGCAACCGTTTCATGAACTCAATGTCCAGGGGTTTCAATCTGCAGAGAGATAAAGACACAGATTCACATGCTTTGTTATCGTTAAGTCATATCATCAAGATATTGTCCAGTTAATACGCAGTAATGATATCTTTAATATACAAACTGGCCCAAAGTTAAAAAAAATATTAAATAGTTGTGGTGTTTTGCTTCTCTGTCATCACTGGAATTAAAAGGGGATATTTTCAGGATTGGGATTTAATTTGATCACTCTTCTTTGGTTAGCACTTCTTTAAACATCAAAAGAGCAGATGAAGTTAAACCAAATATAGCAAACCATCTGTGACGGCTGACTGACGTTTGTAATGTCGAAGAAAATGACCTTGCAGTTGTGAGAAACGGTTGCTATTCTTGGCTGTTTTGGGGCTGTATAAATAACATTGGACATTACTGAAATTTTGAGTTGTAGCTTTGCATTTCATTGTGAATACGGTTATAAAACGTAATTCACATCTTCATTTAATTCTTCTATGGCCTTGTGGAAATATCCCTCTGAATCAAACTCTGCCCAGAAGCAGAATTTGCTGTTTTTAGAGGTTAGCGTGGGATGTTTGTCATATAGCCAACAGCAATGGAAGCCAATATACAGCACAGCTGAAAACATGAATGCAACAACTGGTAGGTATTACCTGAGAGGGGAGAGACAAAAGAATACAAGCAAATCTTCATTTTTATGTGTCTTGATTATAAAAACACTTAATAAGGATGCTACTGACATCAACAATGCTGTTGTTTTGTTACACTTTGGGTCTGATGAACCAAACAAATAATAATAAACAGCTGTCTGGATTAGTCACATTCACATCACCAGGGCCTTTGTAGCGTTTAACAACTACAAACAACACATCACAACATACTGAGCGTCGTTAAATGTTGGCTGATATGAATATTTCACAGATGCAGTGTTCAACAAAAAAGGTGTTCTTATTCAGAAGAGACCCAGTGAGCACATTTCCCAAACTGTAAAAATGAAGTGGCCAAAATGAAATACGCTTGACACAATGAGCAATATAAATAAAAAAAAAAAAGAGAATGTTAAAGACAATTTTTTAATGAATGCATTGATTATTTCGATACATTTTCTAAAACACCAGAAAACTTTGAAAACTATCTGTCACACTGTGGAAACCCAATGTGGCCTCTTCATTAGCTGACCAAAACAGACATAAATCTAATATAACATAGTTCAGAAGATATATAGTATTTTGATGGACTAAACTTAATTACTCTTTATTACTCATAACTGGGTTTAACTATTTTGAGAAAGGCCTCATTTTATGATGCAACTGATGTGTTTGATCTTTTTCTTCATGACACGATACTGTAAGGGTTGTTTACAATTAATTGCTTGAACAATTAACCAACAAGATAAGATAATGTTACAACTGATTAATTCTAATCAGTTAAGCCTTTAAACATGGAACATCAGTACTGTCTATAAAAATGTTTCCTGCAAGTCTCACTGACCGCACACCAGACCAAACACACCAGTATGCTGACATGCTGCTATTTCTGAATAAAAACAAGATGTCTGAAATGCTGACATCTTGGTGACTGAGGTAGACATTGCCTGATTACGTCACTTTGAAGTCTAATGCCAGTTGGACTGTGGAGTGAAAAAAACCACAAAAGGTTCATGTGACAGAGGCGCATTTCTCCTTCAGGGTTGAGAGGCGACACTGCTATTCTGCTCTTAATTTAGTCACAAATGGACCCAATCTTAATAACATGGAGATTACTATGTGTTCCTGGATAAGTGAGGTGTGATTTCTCTTCATTTAATTAACTTAAAAGGACAATCAGCTTGTTGTTATCTGTGTGAGGGGGGAGGACTTCTCTCCTCCCAATGTTTGCACCTCTACTTACTCTCCATTTATAAACTCGAGATTTTTTTTTTTTAATTTACTAATCCACGTTGTCAGATCGCTAATCTCAGATCTTTCTGGATCGCTTTAACTGTGCATTAGTATTTTAAATAGGTTACAGATGCTCATCTATTCTAAATAATACATTTTAATCTTGTCAGTTCACACTTAATTGTCAGTTAATAAGTGCTAACTATCGATAAGAAAAACGATATCCTAAGCCACGGTCTCCAAAGCTTCAAAGAACCAGTTAGAGTTTAAAATTCAGGGATTCTTGTGTTCAAGGTCACTGATGTTGCTATGTGAGAGCAGTCAGCTGGTGTTATGAGGGGATGCTCTGTGTGCCTTTGTGAGAACATACGCTGAGCATCCTTGGGGCAAAGTACTGTTTGTGTAGGGACAGAGGACATGCTTGTATAAACACAATGTCTCACAGAAGATGGATAGACAAAATGGAAAGAAAAAAAAACAAAACAAGAAGGACAGAGGCTTCTTCAATGTTTTCAGCAAGTCATGGTCGACAGCCAACGCAGTCAAGAACACGTGAGCACATGCTAGACATTTGCATTTAAACAAATGGAGCAGCTGCACAAAGACGACACAAACACAACAAGACACAAGATGATCCAGCCCCACAATGACAAGCAGTAATATCTGCTTTTGTGGTTTTTACTCTTACAAGCTGCGACTGGCGGCAAATATTAAAACAATCTTAAAATCATGCATATATGTAAAAAGAGGTAATTTGCCACATACTGGCAAACATTTTTTTTTAAATGGCAGGAAATAACTGCTTCAGGCCTCATTTTCCATTTCACTACTGCCTCTCTCTGCTCTTCAGCTGAATTGACTGCACCACACAAGACATGTACACTTTTTAAAAGAAAGACAAGAACCTCTGAGCTGTCCAATGACTGTAGAAGAACTGGTGGTTTGTGTATAATAAACATTGAAATTAAAATTCCACACAGTCTTCCCTTTATGAAACATTTGGCAATCAGTATCATCTGCTGGGCATTTTGCCAGCGACTTTGGCTACATTGCCCCCACCCTCCCTTTTTCCCATTTAACTAGCCTCAAGTTTTAACCCTTATTTTGCAAGACAAGCTGACTCAGAGTCACATTATCTTTTACAGCAATGGCCTAGAAAGAGAATAGATGGAGTATGACAACACATGCACGTAATGTACTTCACATTCAATCCCTGACTTCAGCGCTCGCCTCGTATGACTACAGCCTCATGCTGTTGGCCAATGAACTCTGCAGAAGCAGCTGAGGGTTTGGCGTGTTGATGAAATGTTAAGGAAAGAAGAGCTTTACTGTCTGCAATCCCATGGGTTTTTAGAAACAGTACAGGGATTTGAACCAACAACCCGCAGTTGGGGCACTGCTGACCTCTTATTTCCCTCTGACAGTATTTCCTCCCTTAGTTCACCCTTCCCTGTTAAAACTTTTTCCTTTAATGAGTCCCTCAACCTCAAATGTGTTAAATTACGGACTTTGATTCACGCTGGAATGCTGCTTACCAACGTATGTGTTAATTGAAGACCTCCGATATCATAAAAGCTTTAAGAATTTGACTCCCAGACTCACCCATGTCCTGAGGGCGCGATGAAGTACAGACAACAGTGGATCCGACTGTCGGGCATCTGTCTTCTATTCACCCGAGATTCTGAGTTCAGGTAGTCTTCAAACTTGCTGTCTATGTGGTCAATGATTGGCTGCCAGCTGCACAATACAAATTACAGGTTTCGATAAGAAACAAATCCTGCAATGACCCAAAGAGGATTTAGGAGTGGTGGGGAGTGTCTTTGATATTTTAGGGATTACAGAATGAAGGAATGGCATCTGAGCTGCAGTTGTGTAGATTCTTACCAGTTGCTGTTGTCGACAGCATCTCCAAACCCTGGGGTGTCAACTATTGTGAGCAGCAGCTGGACGCCACCCTCCTTTATTAAAACTTTGGACTGCTCCACCTGGCACAGGAGAAAGAATAAAAGGCAAGTTGTGTTTACCTCAGCCACAAACTGTCCCTTTGAAACCAAACCATGTAATTTCTGATATAAAAACAAAGACATGGAACACGTGATGAAAAAATCTTTGGCACTGTGTGCCAAGTGTGGCACCAATGATATATTTTACAAAGAAAACACTTGAAGCTAGCAGCATGTAGCAACATGCCACTTTACACTATGCAATTAGCATAGCACCTGTTTAAACAATATGAAACTGAAGGTATAATGCCTGTTTTTGAGACTCAATCAAAATTGATCCATCCTGAGATGTTCTAAAATGTTAACTCTCACAAACCAAATCAGCTGTTGACTGAGCTGCACCTACTTCGACACCATAATCCTCTTTTCCTTACTTTCTCTTCCTCTTAGCTGCTGTAATGGTTAACAAGCCAAGAATTTAACGTCACTGCACTCACCTTAGTCTACTCCGCGACAGCTAATCTACTTGGGAGCTACATATTTGGAAACACAATAAAAACAAACTGATAATTAAGTAAGTATGTAAGCCACTGAAATAGCTATTCTATGACTCATGTTTGATGATCCTGTGGCCACAGTGCTTGCCACATTTTCAAACCAAACGTCACAATTATGGCTGGAGAAGTTGCCAGAGCTGTTAAATGGTGGTACTTTTCAACCCTGATATACGGTGTACTTAATATTATAGCTAAAAAATATATATATATTGTTTCCTGTCCCAGAATCCATTTTTTTTCTTCTTGTTGCCACAGCACAAACTTAGAAAGCAGGTGTGTTTGTTTTTAACACTGCATGACTATCTTAGATCCCATCTTGAAAATAACATTTAATTCCCGAAATGTACCTGTACAGTCTTTTTGATTCGATGTGACGGTCCAGGATACTCTGCTGAATACAGGTCTGTTAGGAACAGAGAGTTGATCAACGTGGATTTGCCCAGGCCGGACTCACCTGAAACAGAGGGTAACGGGAAAACAAGTCAAGCACGGGGTTACTTTGAATTACACACTGAAAACCTATATTACAGCAGCCCTTCCCGTTCCGTTACACACACACACAAAGATCACTGTTGACATCTTGAAGACAATCAAAGGGCATGTGTCTAGTCGGGGATGAGGCTGACATTTGTCCAGAACATCAATCCTTTGGTTAAAAGTCAAAGGCTAAGGAAATAACACAGACAAGTGGCCATTGTGTGCCCTGTTTCCAAGTTCCCACTGAAAAGGATCATTAGTGGAAATGACCACTGGCACTGCCTGCTTTGGCTGATGGCCACGGGTCAATATTTAACGAGCTAACATTTATACCAAAGCCACAGTCAAAGGGTAATGGGTGGCGCTTGTGCAGTAGCATTTGTTTGTCATGCATATTAAGGATGCCGTGTAACCATCGGTTATGTGTATTAGCTTGTTAAATTGACAGCAGAATGATGAGAAGCCTGCAAAAAAAAGTAATAGTAATAGTAATAGAGCTTTATTTGTCATTGTTGCGGCACAATGAGAAACAATTCAGCAGCATCTCTCTCAGCAACATAATATCAACATATCATACATATAAAACCAGAGCAGGACTAAAAAAATATATATATGTACACAAAATATGCCTAAAATATGTGCTTAATGTACAGTATTTAAATAAAGTGCATGTGGGGGAGGTTTTACACACACAGATAAAAAAGAAAAGAAAGCACTGCTCCGCTGTGTGTGAACTCAATATGTTGTTGGGTCATGTGTTTCATGAGGCACGGACAGACGTGCCAGTCAGTGGTGTTCATACTAGTCCCATCGCTCCCATTCCCTTCCTCCATCTTTCATCCTCTTTTCCTCTCTCGCACCACACTGGTGACGCACAGCGCTTCACGGTGGGGACATGTGGGCTCACAGCTCATCAGAGCCAAGAAAAGCTGAATATTGTGTGTTGATGCAAGAGGGCCAAACCATAAAAACAACAGCAAGCTTTTAACGACAAACAAGCACAGATGTCCACTTCGTTTTTCCTTTTCTGCTAGATGCAATGCCATTTTATTTTTTTTCTGCCATTATTTCCAAAATTAAGCATAGTGTTGAAAACAATCTAGAGCATTCACAGACAAGAAGAAGACTTGGTCTCCATCCAGCAGGTTTTATAAATAACACTTCAGAGGACAAGAACAAACAAACCGACATTCCTTTTCTTGAGCATGTTCGAATGCAAGTAGAGAAATAACAGTAGTAAAGTAAATACTTGTTAATGCTAATGCATGCATGTATGTAATGTAATTTGATTAGCTGTACTCTATGCAGACATGTGTAGAGAAACTGTGTGGTGAAAATGCAATGGGAGATGTGCTATTCTTAGAGGCACACTGGGTGCAAATTCTGTTCGTCCCACCACAGGAAATGGTTTTGACCCGAAGAAACATTTTCCCTCCAAACAGAGACTGATCAGCCGAGAAGGATCTTGGCCCAGGGTCAACCACCACATCCAAGCATTTTAAAAGAATGTCTGCATTTTTGATTTGCAGCTCCAGATAAATTCAACCCAAATGGAAGACAATGTTAAGGACTTGACTTCAAAAGTAATTCAAAGGAAGAGCAACAGATTGGTCCCATCCTTTGACTCAGCAATCAATACTACAGAGCTGGGGGGACATCCCTTGTGTATAAATATAGCTCCACACACACACACACACACACACAGTTTCTCTCAACAAGAAACCACAACGAAGGACTTCAAAATGCCAGCCACAATGAATACAATGAAATGATTCAAACACAACAGGGGCAAACAGAGAGATGAACAGCATGTGTTCTTACCCACGACCATCAGTGTGAACTCAAAGCCCCTCTTGACAGACTTCCTGTACACTTGGTTGGGGAGGCTTGCAAAGCCAACATATCCTTCCAGATTCTTAGTTTGCTGTAAGACAGAAAAAAAATGCAAACATCAAAACTATAGAGAGATTTAATCTTACATCCCACTTCGGATGTAAAGCTCAAAAGAAACATGTTTCTCATCCTACTCACACTGTAACAGAAATACTCTTCCAAATTTCTCACAATGGGAACCTTGATATTGACACTGTAGTGTTTGCCGTACATTCATGAATTTGTTTTGACTGTCACAATGTCAACAATGACTACCATATTGATTTTCTTTTACTAAGTCGGATTGCTAAAAATGTATTTCATTATACAGTTTTGCCTGTGCTGCACAATGATCTGTTAAGTCCCTCCTTTCACTGCTCTTGTTTTCTCTACAAAACACAGTACTAACTGACTTGTTTGGCCAAGTCAGATTGGCTATTTATTGGCATTTATTTGGAAACATAAATGATGTAGGTGTTCATTTGCACATCGAGGAGGGAAGCGACAGCCAACCTAACCAGTGAAAACTCTAAAGTCAGGAGTGAACTGACTTGTTTACAGCTCTCCACCTGTGATCAGATCACACAGGATGCATGTTAATTTTGGTATGAACAGGGCCTCTGTATAAAAATCTCACTGAAAACAGACTTGTCTGTCATAGTCAGACGGGCCATCGCAAGACCTACTCCTGCCCCTGTTACAAATACAATCTAATCATGTGGGAAACACTGGGATGTTATTCTTGAAAAATTCCTTTAGTACGCTCCAAGTTAGACAAAAGATTGCACCACATATTCAATCTGATTGTTCCAAAATTTCACATAAAATACATCACACTTAGAGTGAAACATTTAAATCCAAGCTGACACCATTCCAACCAACGGATGAATGGATCTTGACATACATTCTTAACTATAATTAAGCATGACACAGTACTGGAGATTTCATGACTTTAATTTAATTAAGCAGATCTGAATACTGTGAATAAAACTGTTGAAAAAAATGCTGTCCAATTACTTTAAGGATAAATATAATTCCTTTACTTACAGCTGTTGTGTGGACATCATTGTGATGCAGAAGCAGCCAGCAATTCCAGGGTCACAAATTAAAGGGAGAGAGCACAAAAACAAAAAAGACAACAGTGAATCAATATCATGCCATCTGATAAGCCCACAGTTTGGTCTCCAGAATTAGTTTCCCTCGCTGTAAAGCCTTAGGCAAAATGATTCATGAACTTCACTACTGTAACAGCACAGGCTGAGGGCCAGTTTGTACAATATTCCACTTCACTTGCTCCTTTAATGTCAGCAGCACCATAACTTAAGACCCATTAATTTTTGCAACGTTTTCTTTTTGCCTGCAGCTAGGAGAGGATTTTTGCCTCGAACACCTGAGCATCTCCTGCTCATCGACAGCAGCCCACGTCTTCTGTGTAATGCTGTGACTTATGCAAATTTGCCTACAGGATGTGCAGCAAAAAACTGAGCAGCATCCTGAGGCTTCAGCGGCTGAATCAACGCGTGTCAAACGTTGCAAATTTGTATACGAGAAAAGAATTATCAGCCTTCTAATAACATGTTAGTTTTTTTTTGGTCTAAAAAGATTTTTTGAAAAATTAGAGACCTATCATTTTAACACAAATGGTGTCTGTTTCCTTTGTGGCGAAGTCTGACAGGTCTGCTAAAGGAAGTGGTGGCAGGGGAGGACCAAGCTGCAGTTTGATTGTGCATATTTTATAGTGCAACTCACATTCTTAAGAGTTAGTAATCTCTGAAGGAAACCAATGCACGTTAAAGTCAAAACAGGGACTCTGAGGTACTAGATCAAGTATAATCCAGATTAAATGCCAGATTGGTCCTTCTTACACCTCACTGCCAGAGAGCTTCCACATTTAGCTTTGATTGTCTAACCTAGATGTTGCAGAAATCATTGCAGTTTGATCAATTTATGGATTCTCACAAGTGCAGCTGCCATCTGTAACAGACATGCGACGAAGTGGTCGTTCTCATCTTGCAAAGACATTTTTTAAAATGTCTTCCCGGACAAAAGTGGTGTTAAAGAACACCAGTTGTATTCTGAATAATACGGGGCTATTTAACGTTATTACGACAAAATGAAAAAACCCCCCTGCAGCTCTCACAAAGTAAAGCTACATTTAATTTTTCCCCCACAGCTTCAAGCAAATTAGCAATAATGGGAGCAGTTTAATCCAACACACGACGCTAAATTAGCTGAAATTAAACCTTTAAAGGACACTCGATTGTAACCCCAGCAGGATTGATAATGTGTCTTATTGTGTCAGATTGTAACATGCACAAAAAAAAAACCCCAGTTCAGAAGAAATACTTTGTGAGAGAGCTAAAGGCAGGAAATGACACTCCCGTTAGGTTATGCAGCCTGCTAGCGAAGCCGAAGCTAACAGCTAGCTAGTTAGCAAGCCCATCCAACTGGAGGCGGACGCCTGGGCGTTGGTGCTGAGGACACGGCAGAAGCTACAGAGCCCAAAAGCCGAACAGTCAAAACAGCACGTCCTGTTTTAATACGGTTAATTTGAGGTTTACGACGCGGTTTTAGAAATAAGTCGTCCCAGTAGCTATGAGAAGCGGTCTCACCCATAACGTTGACGCTCCCTGCCGCCTCAAATACCGATCATTCACGAGCCGACATTCCCCTTCTCGCTGCTTTTGCTTGAGATACGCACTGTGAGTCGCGCAGCGCCGCCCGTGCGCAACGGAGCTACGGCGAAAGTCTCACGTAAATCCTACGTGAATCTCAAAGGCGGTGGAGCCGTAGTCTCGCGATAGCCAGCTAAATCCTTTGAGTCCCGACGTGTTGTCGCGATAACTAACAGTTTCATTTGGGAACTTGAGAAATGTATAACCCCCCCCGTCATACAGTTTAATTTAACAATAAAGGGACCTAATTCTAAAGTAAATTAACTAAAAATTATTCTATATCAAAATTACATCTTATTATATATATATATATATATATATATGTTTGTTTGTTTGCTTGTGTCAGAGTCCAAAGACTCCAGTGACGGAATGCGAACAGCGTCCGTTGTCGCCATAGTAACAGCGTCTCTATTCTACGTCTCACCTGTATGGGTTGAAGTCTTATTTAAAACTCAGCGTTGTTTTTTCCTTCATTAGTAGAAAAAAAGGGTGTTTGCTGTTGGATTAATCATTTAAAAAACCATGTCTACCGTGTCCTCGACTGATATTTAACGAAGAAATGTACGCGTTTCATAACCCGGCAGAACAACTGTATGCTGTTAGCTAACGGTGATGGAGGAAGGGTAAGAGACTTAACTTGTCCTGCTCAGTTAAGCTGCTTTATTCTTATTTTTTTTATTTATATTTATTTATTTGAAAGGAAAAGCACAATAATCCAGCTTGCCCTGTTATCATTAGCTGTGTTTTTTTTTTTCTCTCCAGTAGGATTAAGTGTGTGCTCAAATCAAGCTAATTTCAAATCAATGACACATTTATTGAAACACACCACCTTAAAATGACGTACTTGTATTTATATTTTTCTGCAATTTTATACTTCTGCTGCATATTAATACAGAGGTAAATATTGTACGCAATCAATAATCAACAATTAAATTATGATATGTCACTATAGGTTTAGACAAGACATTATTGACCTCCATGAACTTCTCAGCTGTTTATAAATCATTAAAATTGTTTCCATCTTTAACAGGTGCAATATTAAAGTTATTCAATAACTATAATACAAAATACGCACAGTTATACACAATGAGTACTTTTATTGTAGGTATTTTAAGTACGCTTTAAATACAGTTTTTACACCCTGATGTTGCTACTTTTACTGAACTAAAAGATCTGAGTCCTTCTTCCACTGCTGCTCAAGGTGAACCAGAGGATACTTCCTTTAGAAACAAAGGAGATGCCTGAAAATGTCCAACTCCGTTAGAAAAGTGAGACAAAGAGAAAAATCGCCCCTTAAAGCCAGAGGAATCCAGAGAAAGTAAGCCGTGTTATCTTCTCCTTCAATCTGTTTTATAGTTTGTTGCACAATTCCCTGAAATGACAAAAACAAATCACCTGATAAGCCTGTTTATTTATTTATTTATTTGTTATCTAGTCCATCTCATGATCTCAAGAGGCTTCTGTCCCTGCTTGCCAAAACTGAGCCCAGACAAGAGGTGAGCAACAAAAAGTGACGCCATTCAGGGGAAATGTGTCTAGACCTTATGATAACGATACTAACTGCCTCATATTTCTTCAGATTTGTGTATATATTGTAGCTTGAGACTCTTTGTGTCGTAGATGGCAGCGCTGAATCATATTAAGGCATCCAGCAGGGGATCCAGCAGATCACAAGCCATGCATCATCAAAAAGACGCCAGCAGACACCACATTGAGAGTGAAGCCTCTGAACTAGAAAAATTCAGGTTTACCTTTCAACTTCATGGATGATCTTAGAAGAAAATTTCACCTCATAAAACCCCAAATGTCTCAAATGTTGTTCAAGAACCTTAAGAAATAAGATAGCTTGAGACTGGCAAAATTTTACTTTGAATCAAGAAGAACCAGCTTTTAAGAATTTAATAAATTTAATTCAAAATATGTAATGCCACGCTTCATATTTTCTACCTATTTACAATTCCAATTCATTTCCAGCATAACTTACAAAGAACAAAGATGCTTCAGTAGCCACCCTCAGCATAAAGTCTTCTCTGATATCTTTGTGTCTTTGGTCAGGAACCGACTCTGTAGGTAAAAGTCCTACAAATAGCATTTTTGCCATTTTAACAAAGATGGCTAGAGTCACTAACTATAGTTGCTCGTATTATAGTGAATGGCTTGATCATGCACCATCTGAATCAGTCCTTCGGGTTCTCATCTGCCTGCGATTACTGATCAGAGATCCTCAACATCAGGTACAACTTAATAAACTCTTTTGGTTCTTCTGCTACCTGCCATTTTAATAGTCATTATTATATACTGAATAAATACATACACATTTAATATATCAGTCCACAAAAAGATTCAAAAGAGAAAATGCCTTTTTTTTTTTTCATCTCCTTCTGCTTTTAGAAAATTCTGCATCAGCTCCAGGGCATCAGTTTGCTTGCCAGGGTAAAGTCTCCCCAGAATTTTTTTCCATAAACAGAATTTTATGGTTTATCCACTTATATCTCGTGTTGACCTCCCCATTCCTGCTCTATTTTTTTAAGTATATGGAGTCTGTAACCACCAGGTACTTATCATATGGGGAACAGGCATTTTCTGTGCAAAACCTGGTCACAATGACCTGTGAGTAGCCTGAAGGAAATTATCACAGAAGAACTTTGATAAATTTGTCTGTCCAGTGTCTTGTCCTTATCAATGCTGGCTTTGTTTATTACTCTGCAGACATATTTCAGAAGCTGTCTGCCACTGAAAATCAAAGGACCTGGGTCATCGCGAGTGGCGCTCACAAGGTGAGTGATAGTTGCTGATAACGTCTATGAATATGGTTCTGTCTTTTTTTTCACTGCTCAGATGTGCATGCAGCCTGCCTGTTCATGCAACACACTGTAATTTCCTCTCATTGGATAAAACACTTAGAATTTATATCCTCTTGTGGCTTCACATTGACAAATCTGACATTTTAAGCTTTACAAATAAGTTCCAAGAAAAACAAAATTGCCAATACTGTTACTTAGTCCAACCAATAGTTTGTATCATCACACATTCTTGTGCGTTTTCTCTCTGTATAATGTGGGCTCTAATCAGTGATACATTTTCTAGACTCTGGTGAAGCTCCTCTCAACAACAGACAGCAGTGTGCTGCTGGGAGCCCTGCTGGCACTTGGCACTTTGGCTGAGAGGTAGAGACATATTCCATTTAATGCATTAAATGTATTTATGATTTAGTATTTAGCAAACATTTTCTTTATTGCAGCCCAGAATGCAAGGAGGAAATTGGACAGCTACAGATAGTGGAGAACCTACTTATAATACTGCAGGAATATGACATGCTGTCGAAGAGGTTAGAAAACACTTGTCTGTTGATGTGTTGTCTGCAATGCACTGTCAGATAAAATGTTATGTCTAGTTGTTGTCGTTATTTGTGGGAACCAAGCATTTATTTGTGCTGATAAAACAGGCTCATTAAAATATGTAAAGGAACAAGATTAGACTCATAAAATGGTGATGAAGGTTGTAACACAAAACAAGTGTGTAACAGTAACTGAAATTTCCATTAAGTCTCTACAATCAATGAAATATGTGAAGTATTCATATGATGTAGATACACATCCTATATGGACTAAGGAGCCTGATATTTCCTACAGGATGAGCGCAGAGCTGCTGAGGCTCCTGTCACCAGTCCGGCAGGTGAGGGAGCAGGTGAGGGAGCTGGAGGGGCTTCCTGTGCTGCTGAGCCTGCTGCACGGCCAGCACTTGAAGCTGCTGTGGAGTCTGGTCTGGGTCCTGGTCCAGCTCTGTGAGGATCCCGACACCAGGACAGAGATCCGGAACTGGGGAGGAGTGCAGCAGCTGCTTTGGCTGCTCAACAGGTTGTTGAAACTCAGCAGTGTTTTTGAGTTTTAAGTTACAGCCAGTTGTGCTTCTTCCACAGTTACAGTCAAAGATAAAACAGATCCCCTTTTACTGACTAAAACAAAGCTTAAACAAAACTGCGGAACACCGGCTCATACATTTCCCATAATGCAGATTGATAGCGTGTTTCTTTAGATCTGGGCTTATAGCAAAAGGCCTACATTAGAAACCAGGGTGTGGAATTGGAAAGACATTGGTGTTTACCACGCAGGGCGGGTCTATGGAAAACTATGTTTCTGGTTACATAATTGGAAATGTAGGATGGAGCGACTGTAGAGTTCGAGTTATAGTAAAGTTAGCATACCTGAGGCTACAGAAAAAAGTTTTGGTAATTAAAAATTGCCTGTTTTTAGTACCCAAACTTTACCCAAGTGTGTACTAAAGTGTACCAATGTTAAGTTGATTAACATCAGGAGTAAAAAAAAAAAAAAAAGGAGCATTTGTAAAGTTAAAACGATTCAGATC
Organism: Remorina albescens; assembly: GCA_034769265.1. Taxonomy (NCBI): domain Eukaryota; kingdom Metazoa; phylum Chordata; class Actinopteri; order Carangiformes; family Echeneidae; genus Remorina; species Remorina albescens. The sequence goes on from CM068486.1 coordinate 3,199,276, forward strand.
TATGCTGTGTGCTTCATGGCACAAACTATAGTAAATCCAGGTGTTGGGATCTCTAACCCTCAAAACTAGCTCTGCCTGTTCTCTGTGTTTGAAACAAAAGATTAACACTTGTCAGCATATCAAAATGAACACTACAACTACACCGACTGTGACCACCAGCACAAAGCTTTGTTCTGAGGACAAAAACATGCAGGAAAGATGTGCTGTTATTTTTATGATTTATCACAGTGACATACAAAATAACGCTTACAGTGACAGGCAGTATGTGTGTGATCGCTCTTCAATCGAGACGCTCTCCAGCGCCAACGCTGCTGGTCGCATCCAGAGAGACGACGTCAGAGAGGAACTTAGCCCACAGGAGGAAGTGGACAATACCAAGGCTCTGCTGTCAGGTCAGGGAAGATATGTTTTATCACAATTTATTTAGGTCTCTTCATTCAGTACTGATCATTTAAATTATCAAAAAGTGTTACTGCACAGTAAAGAAACTCCTTCCCCCAGAAGAGTCTTATCAGCAGCTGAGAATGTAAATATCTCTTTCCTGAAGTGAAAATCCAGACCACAGAAATGAGGCCTTTATCTGTGATTTTTGGAGATAGTAGTTGTAAATTCTAGACGCCTGAAGCTGCCACAGCAAAAATAAAGATCTGTTTTGGCGCAAAATTCATATATTGTAATTTAGAACAGCTCTTTTAGTATCCAAAGAAAAGTTTTATAATTTAATTTTGAAACAGAACAGGGGCTCCTGATTGGTTTTCTTCTCTGGTTTTGAGAGAGAGAGTAGTTTTTCCTCACAGCTGCTCAGAGTATCAGACTTTAAAAATTCCATTCATTAGTTAGTTAATTAAGTCAAATCCCTTTTCCAGCCTGTTGTACAGCTTTGACTGAGCTTAGTCTGGATGACACATCTGCTCACCATATTGTGCAGGTGAGAAAAACACACAAATATGTGTGCAGCCCACATGAATGTGAATTTGGTTTATACATTTCTTTTCCTTATTTTCTCAGGAAAATGGCATCTACATAATAGCAAAGTTGATTTTACCAACAAATTCTGAAGCAAATTTCACATCTTTACAGGTATTTTATTATTATTACATGTTAAAATGTGCCTTAAAATAATCATGCAAATGAAGATGTTATTAACTTCCCCGTTTTATAATCTGCTGGTCTCTTGGTAGTGCTATGCGTTTCGGACGCTCCGATTTCTGTTTAGCATGGAAAGAAACAGGAATCTCTTCAAGAGGTGATGTTACATGATTAAAAACTTTATAAACAAGTGATCTTTAGTTTATGTCTTGTTCAAGCAAAAATCATTTAAAACTAAGTCCTGTTGGCCATCTGCTTTGGAGAGAGATCTCATTGAATGCTCTCCACTCCTTTTATGTAATCTTTTATCCTTTTCAGACTCTTTCCCACAGACCTCTTTGAGTTGTTTATTGATGTTGGCCATTATGTGCGCGACCTCGCAGCCTATGTGGGACTGCAAACCAAAGTTTTACTCTACACTGTAAGAAAACAGCATCTAAATTAATTCATCTGTTTATTCAGTTCCCTTTTTTTTTATAAATAAAAATATTAGTTTTGTCATTAAAAAAAAAAAGCGTTGTAACCTAATATTTTTACCTATAAAATGATAATGTGCACTTATCTAATGCAGGAAGACGAAATGGAGAGTCTCAGAAAAGGGATTGAGGCTGTCAACCAAAACCAACCTCCCCTTAAAGTAATCAATGGTTACGCCGTACTGGACCATCTGGGCACTGGGGCGTTTGGAAGCGTCTTCAAGGTGTGATGGCATTTATGGTTTGTTGCCTGATGCAGGAGCACTTCACATACATGTCCTTGATTTCAGTAAAGTTACTTTATGACAGGTCCGAAAGCTGAGCAGCCAAAGCCTCACTGCACTGAAGGAAGTGAACCTGCACAACCCGGTCTTTGGCAAAGACAAGAAGTCCAGAGACAGTAACGTGGGAAAAATCATCTCTGAGCTAACAATCATCAAAGAACAGGCATACATTCTCCATTTTTAATCAGTGGAAGTCAATTTAGTAACACACTATGAGAATAAGTAAGATTGTGTGTTTATGTCCTGCTTGCTTGTTTGTCTCTAGATGACACACCCAAATATTGTTAAATATTACAAGACGTTTTTGGAAGGTGAGGATATCATCACTTACTTGTCCTTCTAACCAAGGTGACAGTAGAAATCTAAAAAATATCAACCTCTATGGCCCATTTTCAGGTGACAAGCTGTACATCGTGATGGAGCTGATCGAGGGTGTACCGCTGGCTGAACATTTCAATTCTCTGAAAGAGAAACAGCAGCAATTCACTGAGGACAGAATTTGGAATATATTCATACAGGTAACAACTGCTAAAGGAAAAAAATCTCCCCCTTTGAATAAAATCTAGTACAAAAATCAATTAGAAGAACTAACTTGAAATGGTACTTGAGCTCCTCTTAAAGGACTTATAGGGATACATGTGATAAAAATACTTGGAGCATTACAGCAGTCTCAAATGAAGCACATTTGGTTTTTTTTTTTCCTTCCCTGCTCTGCTCACTGCCAGTTGTTTTGGATGAAAGCCTAAAATATTAATGTAAATACTTTCCACTGCCCAAGGATGCCGAATGGAAACATCTCCCTCAGTGCTTTTAACAACTTAATCACTAATGGCTGTAACGTCTCCACGCTCCCCCAGATGTGTCTGGCTTTGAGGTACCTGCACAAGGACAAGAGGATAGTGCACCGTGACCTCACACCAAATAACATCATGCTGGGGGAGAAGGACAAAGTCACCATCAGTGAGTGTGCATTTAGTCTGTCACACTTCATGCTTCCATCCATGTCACTTCCTGTTGGGTCTAATTGCGGCCTTCTGCTTGAAGCTGACTTTGGCCTGGCGAAGCAGAAGCAGGAGAACAGCAAGTTGACATCAGTGGTCGGCACCATCCTTTACTCCTGGTGAGGAAACTCACTCTGAGCGTCCGTTAGTCTATTAACAATATAAAGACAGTATATTCTGTTGCTCAGAGGAGTTTTTAACGGTGCTTAGTCACATTATGGATATTTCATTCACCCTTAAAAATTTGTTTTTAACACTACATTTTGAGTAAAATTGAATGCCATCATAATTGAAGACCTATTTGGGGTTATAAGGTATTATCTTTCTTCCTGTAAATGACTTTTTGGACCGACTTTTATCTTCAAGTTAATCATTAATTGATCTAGTTTTCCATTCTATGAACACTGTGATGGACGGAACCAAGGATGCTGTCGATTTAGGTGTTCCACAATTCTGGCCATTTATCTGACACAGCTCCCTATGAAGCCACAACAGACTCAGTACATTTTTTCCACGTATGGAATAGTGATTTACAGATACAGGGGTAGGGGATCTATAACCGTCCTCATGGGTTAAACTTCGCAGATGTTTATGTTTTGTGTTGTAGTCCAGAGGTAGTGAAGAACGAGCCGTATGGCGAGAAAGCTGATATCTGGGCTTTAGGCTGCATCCTCTACCAGATGGCCACTTTACAGCCTCCGTTCTACAGCAGTAACATGCTGTCACTGGCCAGCAAGGCAAGACACATTTTTCTCCCAACTTCAAAAGGTTTTTTGCCAGTCAGTCAATCAGTTACTGACCTTTCCCCTCCTTTTTCATTGTTGTAGATCGTCGAAGCCGTCTATGAGCCGATTGAAGAAGGTGCATTTTCAGAGAGAGTGACAGACATGGTCAGATGGTGAGACTCTTATTTTGAAATGATGATACTGTCTATCGTTGGACCTGCAGAGAGTTTTTAAAAGTAAAACGGCCACTAGTTTTATTGAATCTGCAAAGACGCAAAAATGCTGCTCAGTTGGATTGATCTATTGATGATATTTAGCCTTTACTGGAGTTTATAACATTCAGTTGAATTCAAAGCTTATTTTTGTATACCAGATTAATTCATTAGCATTTAAAATAAACAAACTAATTGACTCAGTGATCATCTATATCTGATCCAATTTATAGTATTATTTTTGTGCTTTCATTCATTCTGATATAAAATAAATGCATTTAATTAAAAGGCACTCACCGTTTTAACACACTCCACTCTGTTGGGGACAACCGATCAGGTGTTTGAGCTCAGACGCAGACCAGCGGCCGGACATTGTGGCCGTCAGTTCCAGGATCTCTGACCTCATGATGAAGCTGATGGACGGCCTTTACACTTCCCAGAATGCACTGGAAAGAAGGGCAGACAGAGACAGGAAACGGGCGCAGAGGTACTTCCTGGAGAGACACAAAGGCAGGATGAACTGCAGCCTCTCAAACCAGGTAATTAAAATTCTTAAATCTGAAAGAATCTTTCGACAGCCAGAGAAAGGTACATCAGATGCTGTGAAACTCACAGTCTGAGACTGAACCTACAAATTCTTAATACATTTTCTGATATTAACTTTTTTTGGTTATTTTATGATATTCCTATAATATTTAGTTTGAATTAACGATGTCTTTCTGTTATTTCAGGAAAAGTCCTGTGTGAAAAATGAACGCCCAGCTCCGCGCTCTTCTGCCTCCAACTCAACCTACAGCGAGCAAATTATCTGTCAAGGTCACTGAGGCTGCTCAGGATTCAACACAGGTTGGGAAAGTTTCAAATTTACAGTGAAACCATGTTTTAAAAACGATGTGTGTGTGTTTAGACGCTGCCTCAGATGATGATGTTGAACCGCCTGCCTCTGTAGGACACCAAGGTCAGTCCTCTCTTCATCATGATGCTGGGCAGCAACTTTTAATTTTACTAATTACATGTTGCCATAATAATAACTGTGTTTTTCGTCGTTGTTGACCGGTTAAAGGGGACGTCAACCTGTTCATTGTAGACAACGGGAGACAGACTGGGATTTAAACAGTCACTAACAAAGCAGCTTGTATATAGCAGCTAATAAATCCATTAGTCACTATTTTATCTTTTATGGTTGATTTTTTTGGCAGGGATTAATCGAGGCTTTTCTTGCTTTCAGTGAAAGGTCTGGATCACAGTACCTGCACGACACCTGATGAAATTCTACCAAAGTAAGTGAAAGAGCTCACATTTCCTATTTGTGGATGAGTGTTTGGGAAGAAATTCTTGATATGGCTAAGTAGTAGATTCTTCTCTGTGAATAATCTAAGAAATGCTCATTCAAAGTAATGGCGGCCGTTTGTTGATGCATAATTATCTACAATTATCTATTGACCTCCCTTTATCACTTCTTTTCCTCAGTGTGGATTTTACTACAGCCAAGATGAAACCAAGGCCAGGTACTTTCCAACCTAACATGAAAACCCAACAGTGTTTTGAAATACCTTGTCAACTGTCAACTTTTAAAAGTGGAAACATGATAAATTTCTCCTACAAACGACTTCTGTCCTGTTTGTTTAGCCTCCGTCAGTCACTGTGTTTGGTTTTAATCTTATCTCAGTGTCAGCTGGAATCTGTGTGTCCCAGAAGAAGCTGCGACAGATTGATGATCCCAGCCAGAAGCTCCTCATGCAGCTGCACAAAATCATCTACATCTCTCAAGTACAGTACACTCAAGTACAACCATGTGGTTAAATCCCATCAGAGTTCACATATACTCTCAGTGACGTGTCTGCAAACAGGCTCTTGATTTTTATCAGAGAGCTGACCCAGTTTCACATTGGCAGCTGCATGAAAGTGTAAAAGTAAATGTTGCCTTTAAATTGGATTATCTTCATTTCATCTCCAGCTTCCACCGGCTCCGTGCCACAACATCAAACGTCGGGTTATTGAAAGATTTAAAAAATCTTTGTTCCACTGTGGAAGTGATCCCAACAGCCTGAAAGTGGAGCTCAGCAAGGTCTGTACTGTCGACTCACAACTCACCTGCACATTTAGAGATGGGAAGGAGAGAAGGGTCAGATCAACAGGGAGATCTCATCAAAATGAGCCTTTATTTGCATCCACCCTCCCTCCTACATAAATCATGTGGTCACTGCGTAGGCAAGGATTATTCACTTCCTGTAATTTTAGACACGCCAGATGCTCAGGCTCCAGGGAAGACAGTGTCGGCCCACCACCGAGATGCAGACTGAAATACCTCAGCAGCTATCAGATGGATTGCTGAGACTCAATTTTGTACAAACATTTGAGCTCCTCGGAGGATGAAACTGTGATCTCTTGATTTTTATTCTGGTGCCATAACGACGCTGAAATGTTTCGAGAGCTGCTGGAAGAAAATTTCATGTTCACCTCACAATGATTGTATCCAAGCATGAAGTGAATTAATCCAGATAATAGTTTCTGTTTAGAGCTGATCAGTGTTACAAATGTTAGCATGCTAAAGTCAGCATTTAGGTCCTTGTTATATAATACCTAGGTACAGCCACAGAGCTGCTGGCATTGCTGTAAATTCTTACTCTTGTTTGTGAAAATGGCCAAATTTTCCAAGAAAGTCTTGTTTGACTGTAGTCTGAATTAATCTGGCAGGTGTATCTGTACCTGCCAGATTGGTGAGATTACACATTTATGGACACCCAAATCAAATTCTACAGTGTGTCACGGGTTAACTCACCTTCTATCATTTGTAGCTCACAACCTCAGTAAAATGACAATCCCCCCGTTTGTTCCCTGCAGCTTCTCCAGGCCTCCCCAGAGCTGATGGAATTAGACTCATCCAATTCAGACTGGTGGCCTCTGATCCACCACACCACAGGAGACAGCACAGGTAAAGACACAGTAACGTTACCACAGACACTCTTCACCCTGTACATCAGATAAACAACACTGACAACAACGACAGAAGGCTGCCTGAACGATGTCAGTGTGATCTGGCTCATCCCTCACTGTCATTTACTAGATTGTCATCAGGTGGGCTGCAGCTGGAGAGGAGGCAGTGAGCAGGAAACAGCGCCCTCTGGCCTCAACTGCTGCAAATTCATTCTTACATACTAACTTTTTTTTTATGCCCACAAAGTGAAAGAGTTTGTTCTTTCCCAGGTGATGGGAATCTGAAGGAAGGAGTTACCTATCAACAGATGCAGGTCAGTTTCTCTCAGAAGATTACTTTATTCAATTTTAAATCTTTTTCTTTTCACCGACACATTAAATAAGCTCCTATTTAAACTATTCCTTTTATGTAATCAAAAGTGAAGTGCTAATATCACAGGAAATATGTTTATATTAAGAAGAAATAAGAAATATAAGAAATATATTTGAAGGATTATCTTAGTATTCACTTTATGAGCATATTAAACATCTGTCTGTTCCGACTCAGCTGATTTCAAATGCTCCCTCACAGGGAATCATTGAGGAGCTGCTGGAGGAGAGCAGCTACTATAAAACAACAAACAGCAGGTGGGCTGATAATTTGTACTGATGGATGACTTTTAAAACATTTTCCATAATCAGTCAGTCAGTTATTGTATTATCACGTGAGGCTAATGTGGCTAAATAAGTTCTGTGTTATTCCACGATCAGGGTTGGGGTTAAACATAATTTATTTCCTTTTACGTTTGTTATTGGCAAGCAGTTTGCAAATGTAAGAAATGGTTCTAAATAGTTTTTTTTTTGCATTGTCCTGAATTTGCTCATTTATTTGTATCACCGTCAGGAGCACGATGAAAAGAAGTGACCAAGAGAAGAAGTGATGTGGTCTGTATTTATCATCAGAGATCACAGAAGAAGTTTCATGGAGAAACTTCACGTTTGCATCTCAGAGTTCACAATGTTGCTAAAACTTATTTAGAATCGTTTTCATATTAATCCTACATAAGAACATGGATTACTTTGTACCTCATCTGTTGACAATATGGCAGATTGTTGTCGGGATGAGGTGGTGAATCATGTTTTACATGTTTACGTCACCACACGGCTCACTCTTCTCAGGAACTGACTGTTTGTACAAATGTCATGGGACTGTGCAACTCTCCGAACATAATTTATTACTCTTATGCTGCACTTGCTTGCATGTGCTTCTAATGAAGGTTGAAGAAATGTATTTATTTCTGCTAGTTTAAGTTCAGAACCGAGCATTTGGCCCATTTTAAGCCCCTCCTGCTTTAGTCCAAACACACAGGCCTTTATCTGAGGGCTTCCATTTTGTTTTTTCAGGTTGGTCTGAGTTTTGTGCTGTTCATTCTCCGGTCAGGACTCAGCAGTTTGACTGTTTTAAGATTGTGTTTCTAGTGGCACTGAGCCAGTTTCCTCATTCACTTGGAAGAGCTGATAAGAATTCACCTTAATTCACCATCAGATCTCACACATATCAGTGTTTGACCAAAGCTTAGGCCAACCTGAAACCAGGTCAAATGTTTTCACAGTTGTATTGAACTAACATGTTCTCTGAAACAGTCTTTTTATATTTATACTTTTTTTTTTTTAATTCTCTGTACACTTTTAAAGCTGAGCGCAGCTGAAGATGAGCTCTCTTGTGCAGTTTGATCCAAAAAGGAAACTGTCATTATAGACTCTATAAAGAATAGTGAGCTATTTTAAAGTCATATATCAAATAAATACCTTTTAATACTGAAACCATTTGTCATGCTGATATAAATCTGCACTGGAAGTGAGTGATCTGGATCAAATATACAGAGTGGATGTCGAGCAGATGTGCTGAGCAGGATGTAAGAATTATATGTTATATATATATTTCCAGATTTTGGAGTTTTCACTTCTTTGGACAAACATCTCATTTGCCGTGAATAATATTTAAATAATAAAGCTCAGGAGGAGGATGTTTGTTTGATTGAGCTGCCAGAACTTTGAAGAATGACCGGCTTTAATCATGTTATTGTATTATATTCAGTGTTGTGTCATCGCTCGGTACAAATCAGATAAAAGTGGTGGAGTAAATAAAATAACACTATCCAAAGGGTAAAGTTGAGTAAAAGTATGCAGTTATTTCGCCTACAGGGGGGTAAAACAGGTTCAGCTAAGTTCCCAGGCAGTTTGAGTCAGGAGGTACTGATGAAGGGTGCCACTTCTTCCTAATGTACTCATTTTCTGGGAACATCAATCATCCTGAGGCTGCGGATGAGTCAACGTTCTGGTGTCGTTCCAGATTACAGCTGTCACATATATATAGAATATACACAGGCGGGTGTTTACTGAGGAACTGATATATATTCATATGTATGATGGAGAAAAGTAGTTTGTTATTCTGAGAAACCTGCCTTTTTTTTTTTTCTGAACAGATGAAAACTCAACTGAGTTTTGCTGGTTAACTGCAGTGCAGCCTCTTCCATGCTCCACAGGGGGCGATACAAGCCTCTTCTTTTAAGAGAGAGCTGGCCTGGAATAACCTCAACACAAGAAGGAGTGACGGAGTCCTGCAGAGAAAATACAAAACAGCAAAACAGAAACCAGTACACTTTTAATAAAGCGGGACTGTGATGAAAGTGAAAAATCATCATAGATATGTTCACATTGGAGCAACATGGATGGGAAAGTGAGAATATCAACATTTGGAGGTCCGGGTTGATAAATTAGTCAAATATGTAAAATTCGCAGTTATGGAAAAAGTCCAGGAGGCACAGATGAGTTCTTATTGTACAGAAGTTGTCTGTTTCTGCATTTATAGTGAAGAGTTTATACACGTAGATTATCAACATCCTTCTCCTTCACAGACTCTACATGTTTCAGGCACAAACGTAATTTGATCTTTTTATTAATCAGCTTTTCTCACCCTCAGACCACATTTCCCATAATCCTTTTTTCACCTGTTGTGAACTCAGCTACATTTCTAATCAAATAGTTTTGTTTAAAATGTTCATGTATTTTGTGTTATTGTTCTTCTTAATATTTCTACAATACATCGTACTTTAATGGAGCAAAAATTAATTTACAGCTATCTGCGATCAGGCGTCGACCACGACTTTGACTTTCATGAAAAACAAAATGTTTCTTTTTGTAGTAAACATTTTTATGCAGCGCTCATTGAAGTAAGGTATCAAAAAAAGTGTCTCAAATATCTCAAACAATATCCAGCCCTGTTAATATCTGTAAATATACATTCTGGGATTAAAAGTTTGCAGCTACGATATATGTGTATGAGCTTACTTCGGTGTACAAATTCTTTATACTTCATACTGACAACAATAACAACAACAACAACAACAACAACAAAAAAACTGCACAACTTTTTCCAGACACCCACTGACCAACAACAAGCTGATCATCACCACACTGTTTGTTATGTGATGCACTTTGTGGTGGTTTTTTTTTGTTTGTTTTTTTTTGAGTTAACTCAGCTACATCACTTTGTGAACTTGTACTTCCCTTTTCTCTTTACAAAAGCGGCACAAATGGGACACTTCAGGTACAGACGGTCAAACTTTGAAAGGTAAAAAAACAAAGAAAAACCCGAAAACTAATAATCATGTATGGAAAAAGTTCAAAAAGGTCCATTCAATATATTTGCTATCTTTGCTACACTAATTCTAAAGGCTCTGTTATTTAATGAGGTAAAAATTAATCCGTGTGATATCTCATGCAAATATAAATACAGTAAAAACCAGAAGAACAGCTGAGAGTGATTCTCAACGGCTGTGAGGTTAAAAATTTAACTGATTAAGACGTTACTGCATTATTCTTTTTTTTTTTTTTTTTTCTCCACGGCTGCAGGTCGGTCTGAGATATTTCACCGACAGCTCTGTGACCAAAGACTGAGGTAAGAAACTAGCAACCGTTTGGACTGCATCTGTACGTTTTTGTATAGCGAGCGGTTTCTGCGGGAAGGAAGACGGAGGAAATGTTCTGAGAGCAGCTTCAGGAGACGGCGTGCTCGTGCTGGCCGCCATTTTGCTTTCGGCTCTCCTCCGACTGTTTCTCCAGGTTCTGCAGGTCCTCCAGCATCTCCTCGATCAGGGGAGGCATGGAGCCCGGGATCTCCATCTTGAGCGTCACCACCCTCTCAGCCCCTGTGGAAACGAACACGATGCTTCGTTATGGACTGTGTACACTGAAGCCTGGTTTTGTCCAGCGGGTGAACGGGCTGCAACATCAGAATTTGGTTTGCAGTTTTATTGCATGTCATACCCTTCTCTCTCTCTGACCTAGTTATCTGTTTTAAATAAAAGGCAAAATGCTCCAAATGAAACTTAAAAATGCTCCTTTGGGCCAAAAACTGCAGTTCCTTGAACGACCACCCTGAGTCAGACTGAAAAAGACTGAACTTTTTTTTTTTTTTTTTGACACAAAACAGCATCCAAAATGTCTCGAGTCGTGAACCTGCAAGACTTTTTTCCAGCTGGTCCAGTTTCTGACCTTTCGCGCTGATGCTGCGCAGGTCTGTGATCTTCATGAGGGCCTTGGGGAACATGAGGGGCATGCTGGGTCGCCTTTTGCGGGAGTAGATCTTCAGCGCCTCCAGCAGCGGCTCCTGCAGAACCTCCACCTTAGAAGGCTCTTCCAGGTCCTGCCGGTCTGTCCAGACAGAGAAATGGAGAACACGTGACAAGACTGCTTCTTCAGGACTACGAGGCGTTTACTGGTGCCAAGTCCTTTCTGGTTTTACTTGAACCCGAGCTCCCGTACCTCCAGAGACGAGGCAGATGGCGCTGAGGAGTCCGCTCTCCGTCTCGTCCATCTCCAGCGGCAGCAGCTGGCCGGCAAAAGTGAAAACCTGATCTGTCAGCGGTCCAAATCCAGCATTGTGGATCTGAGTCCGGGTCAGGGTCAGCCCGTCGGAGAAGGTCATGGTGTCCTGGTCGGGAGTGTAACGAGTGCAAATCCTCAAAATCTGAATGAGAGGAAGAGAACAGAGCGAGGACACACATGAAGATATTAAAACTATGTCCTGTGTTGGATTTAAATAAAGTTTTTTTTCTTCACCGTGGGATTTATACACTTTCTCAACCTCTTTATTTTGAAATAATTCATATTGTAAAAGGCTGAAACTTCTTCATATTATTAATTTCTCATGTTTCCTGTCAAATATGTATATCAGGGGATATTTTAGAACCCCATCTTCATATTTTCCACAAATTTCACATTGAAAGCCTTCATGTGATTTAGAGCAAGTGCTTTAAAAACACAAAACACTTAAAAAACACTTTTTCCATCACACTGTCAATAAAGAGGAAAGTCTGTTGTTGCTTTTCAACACTTCATACTTCCACAGAACTCATTGAAACTCAATTCCTCCAAACTGGATTAGGACATAACGTTGAAATGACGGAACACGTGAAAGACGTGTCTGTATTGTTTCTGCTTCTCTAACAGCACATCAGGCACGTGGTTCGAAATGTTTCTACTACGTCTCCTCCGTGTGACAAATCGCTCATTTCCTTTAAACACCAGGCACATGTGCACCTGTTGTCGTAAAGAGCTCACAACTGTACACTCACAAGAGCCAACGGCACAAATGAGGCTAGAAACTGGATTTGGTTGGTCAAACTCTTTTTTAAGTGTCTGAATTAAGCTACACAACAGCAATGATGCCTGCTGCAACTCAAGTTAAGACCAAACCTCAATGAGAAAAAGTGTATTTAGTAGTCAAACAATCTGATCACCGGATGGGAGAATGAAACACTAATTGTGTGTGTGTGTGTGTGTGTTTTTTCAGGATGCTTTTTGTTATTTTGCCGACATACTCTAGGTGGCAGGAAAAGAGTGACCATAAGAGGAGAGTTCGGAAGAGGAATGTCCTTGAATGCCTCATCAAAAAACGTGACAGGGTTCATGTTGGTACATGGCACTCCCCGGCCGCTATCAAAGGGTGTCAGAGTGAGGATTTAGAGCAAATATGCAGCTCCCCGACGGCTGCTCTCCGTCTGCAACTTGACTTGAATATCAGCTGAAGGTGAGATCTAAGAAAAAGGCAGGTGTGAAAAACTGCTATGAAGTCAAAACGCTTTCAAAAAGAAAATAATGTTGAAATCAGATATTTAGATTTCTCTTCTGTTCATTCACTTTGCATTTTTTTAAAAAGACTTTTTTTTACGCCTGCCTAAAACTTTTGCACGTCTTGTGCGTTTGTCATCATCAAAAAATTTCCCACGCTGAATGTTTGAAGGGGGAGGTCGAAAACTGTTCCAGGATGGACCCACCAGGATGTCCAGGCAGGCGGCTTTGAGCAGGGTGATCTGGTCGGCGATGGTCAGGCCGGTGAATCCGGGTACTCGCTTGGCGAACTCCACCACCTTGATGATGCACTTGGTGGCGAGCTCGCTGAACTTGTCCCACAGCCCGAGGTCCAGCTGGATCCGGTGGTCTGAGCTGGAGTTCTGGATGGAGGAGAAAAAAATGAATCCAGATTTTAAGATGATGTATTTCGAAGGAGGTGCAGGAAAAGATTAAAATAAAGCACCAACACTTTGACAACGATGGCAGCCGCCAAGTTCATGTTCGCCCTGAGCTGCATTTATTTTGGCCACTTGGGGGCAGCACAACAAACTGTAAACAGCAGAGTGTATGCCAACATGTCAGTAAACAGTTGTCTGGTTACACAAAATAACATTAGCATTCATGTTTACGTCCATGAAATCCATCAGCTGGTCCCTGACGGTGTCCTCTCACTGAAAACAGCTAAAAGATATAAAAACCAAACAGGCCAATCAGAGAGGTGTGAGTTCATCACAGCAAGCGACACATTCAACATTAATATTATTTAAAAACTGAAATAATAGAAGACACACCCTCATTACAAAAGTAAGGCTGCATATCAGTGTGTCATACTGTAATTATACATTACGCTCAAAAACATAATACTGCTTTCGAGCTATTACGTTTTCTCAATTTAATTTGTGCGTTTATTTTAAACCAGGAAGTTCATTTTGTTCTTTTGCAGATTGTTTATCATTCTTTGTGTATTTTCTATCATGACTCATAATTTACTGCTCTGACTTTGGCCGACTTGTCAAACCGCAATGTGACTTGAAATAAATTCATGTATTTCCACAGAGGGCACGCCTCGATCTGTTACACCAGCTGGGGTAACTGTGCTGCATCACACTGGGAGGGTTTCCTTTTTGTATCACCGAGGGACGGGCGGTTTTTCCTGATTGTAGTGGATGTGTGTCCCAGTTTGCATGAACACTATGTACTTTCGGTGTGGTTATTGTTGTTGAAGATGCAAATCTGCCCGATGTTAACCGCACAAAAGCATTTATCCAGAATTTCCATCTTCACCACCAGTTACAATGACCCACAATAACAACAACAACAACAACAACACACATTTCAATGAAGTTGCAGGTTTGGCTTAATGATCCGGCTCCAGCGTTTTTGTGGTTCAGACAGTCACTATTATTTTACAAACAAAAAAATAAAACCTGGACCGCTAAACCAAGCTGGACGTTCTATATAATCTCTGTCATGACTTTTAGTCTCTCATTCAGTTAGACATTTAGACTTTTGTCTACAGATACGCACACAGAACAGTTCAACTTACACGTGATAAATAAACGCTAAACTAAATAAGTAAATAAATGTGAAGCAACTAAAATGAACATGCTCACCTGCAGGCTTCGATTTCTTTTGAATCTCCCAGAAATGTATAAACCATTATCAAATATTGAGTTCAGGAGAATTAAAACACTGATCTGCTGATAAAATCTACTCTTTCCAATTTTTAAAATGTATAAATATAATTAATTTTTTTTTATCATCAGAGCTCTATTCATCTCTACTCAGTAATATTTGGCTTCAGTCTGACATTAAAAGTTTTGTACCATAAATTGAAGCGTGTGTTGAGCCACTCGGAGCGTCGAGCCTTTGACCTTTTATGAACAAGGCAGTCTCTGAACTCTAATCACATGTGGAGTCTAAAATCTCCTCCAGCTGCAGATCACAGCACACGTTCCCAAATTTCCTAAGAAGTTTACAGAACTCGTCTTCAGAGCCATTTTGTCCAAAAAAAGGTTTGAAACATCAGTTAAATGAGACACATTTTGGGATTTTGTTTTGTGTTTCATCAATAATGACTCCATGAATTACATACACGAATCTGAGGAGATAAACTTTGTCGCAGAGACTCACGGTTGTGTATTTTCCCAGCTGACAAAGAGAGGGGAAGGTCTCCCTGTGAGCCCTGCAGATCTTCTCCACGATCAGGCCCAGCTCGGCCGTCAGCTCGTACGTCTCCATGATGGTCATCTTCACCGCCTCTTTCTTTCCCTTCCTCCTGTTCCTGTCGTTCCTCACCGCTGGAGGAAAAGGACGCCGACAGTTATAAAATGTTTGAGAAACAAATAAAGAGACACCCAGGCTTTGATTTTTGAAACTACAACAATCTTATTTTCTCGTCCACGCAGTTCAAAGACTCAGAGACAGCTTACGCTGACCGACTTAATCGAATCATTTCTGCCAAAAAAAGGAAAAAAAAAAAAATCAGCCTGTTTTTACAGTTGATGTATAATTTATCTAACTGCATACAAATGCTCGCTTTGGCAACAGTCCTGCAATAAATCTGTCTAAAACACAAAGAGGTCCAGTTTACAGAATGATAGATATTATTAACAGCCACTTAAATGAAAACAGCTTTTTTTTTTTTTTTTTACTTTAAAGCCACTTAAATGATTAAGTTGCTTGTTTAAACAGTTTTAATTTATACTGTCCAACAATAAGAAATAACTATAACCTCTTGGTGTAACAGTAGTTTTATACCTTAAAGGTGAACTATGTTAGATAAATGAGTCCTTATTAAATGAATTAACAGTCGAATCAAATCGATTTATACAGAGAACCAAACCGACTCAACTTTATAATCCCTCAATAAAGGGAAAGAAAAAATAAACAACAATGGATCCTGCTAAAAGTTTAATAGTCTGAGCAGCTGGTTTGAGGTTTCTGCGTATTTTCTTTCTTGTTAGTTTCAGTTTTATCACTCAAGTTTAAATAAGCCAGTCTATCTCCATTCGGTGGAGTTTAAGGCATCTAAAAATACCAATAACCAACTGAACAAAGCTGACAGTCAGCAGATTTCACTGGACTCTGCGGATTATTTGCTTCACATTGAGCCGGCGAACGCAGCCTAACCAGGTTAGCCTTTTATAATTGCTGCGGTAACGATGTCAGCAGCGTGTTCCACTGACTTGGCTTAGGCAGCTACGCACATGTCAGGGGAGCTTGGGGATTATGCAACACCTCCGTCGCCCTGAGCCCACTCCTCCTCCTCCTCTTCTCTGGATGCCCTACATCCAGCCCTCATTGTGTAAACATGCCAAGTGAGCTCGCATTACACAGCGACTGAAGCAGCCAGCGAGCAGTTACATTTCATCCATCTGCCTGTTACATGTGATGTATTTATGTAACATGTGTGTCTGAGCTCGGACGAGGAGCCACGCCAACATGTGGCTGGGTGGATCCTCCGCCGGCCGCCCTATCACTGCCTTCAGATCCCGCCACATAACTCACGCTCACTTATCTAGGTCACTGCCCTTCTGGGTTTCGCAGAGTTTGACTTTGTTTCCCGCGTACAGTCGGGGCGCTCGAGTGCTGCTGGAGTTCACCAAGTCCTCCTCACTCTCAGGCGAATCTTAAAAACCCATAGATGAGCTGACGATACTTTTTAAATGCTGGATTTTTTAAATGTGGAATTGGTGCTTTTAATTAAGTAAAAAATCTGAACAGTTTGTCCAACGCTGCCAATAAAAAAACAAACAAACATCTTTTTTTGATTATAGTTTAATTCTTGTGGGTTTTTTTTTTTTAAACTAATATTAGGAGTTTTATACGTTTTTAAACGGAAAAAAGGAAGTGGCATGAATTTTTCCAGCTCTGAATAATCCATATTTTGGTTGCCATGCTGCATTCAGCCCCGTTAACCAGCAGCCTGTTGTTGTGTTGTTGTGTTGTGGGAAACGCCTCAAAACTGGGGGATGTCTGCAGACAGCTTATCGCTCTGACTGCACTGATATAATTAAAGTCCAGTTACAGATGATCGGTTCAACATCCAGAGTGCCTGTCATCTGGATTTTGGCAGCTCATCAGTGGAGGGGGGGGGTAAAGGTGGGGGTGTGTGTGTGTGTGTGGGGGGGGGGGGGGGGGGTTGAGCTCTCTGAGGGGTATCTGAAAAAAGAGAAATGACTATCATGTCTGCAAATAAATGATGTGTTGTGAAAAAGCTGAAGGCCGTCAGGGAAAAAGATGTTCAGTGCTATTTTCGCAATTTGTGTACTTTTTCTGAATAAATAAATAATTTGGGTTTTCCAAGAAATGAATCCTGACTCATGAAAAGTTGTTTTGAGGTACATGGGTTTCATATTTAATCAACCTCAGCCAGCTTTTTTTTTTTTTTTTATCCTGTGGTAGGTGACTTAAGTCTGAGTATTTTAGTCCAATCTTACTAAAAGAAACTATTTCAGTCAGGTATTAATCATGCCAGTCAAGAAAAAACTGCCATTTTATGTTTTTACTCATCAGATTACACTGAAACAGGAAGCAGCTTTGTAGAAAGTGTCTGGTCTGTCCCTGGTTTGGTCGGATGGTGTCAGTTGAAGGGCGATATCAAGACATGGATGATATATATTTATACATTATTCTATTAGTTCCCTCCTGCGTTTGTTTTTTTAAATTCTTATCACATCCTCATGGTTCTAAAAACAGCCCCAGATATCAGTAAACGTCTCTCTCTCTCAGGGCCTGTGGCTGTCACTGAAAACATGGGGACGCAGAAAAATTGTGATGGTTTTTCAAATTATTCATAAAAACTGAAACGGAAAATCAGATCAGGCTCCAGGCTGCTGGAAACACAAACTGTTCATAAATGTTCTTTGTCAACTTTCCTGAGAAGTCGCTTCGTGTTTTCAACAGACTTCGATTGGAAACTCATCTTTTGGTGCGAGTCTATTGTTCGATGCAAAACAGAAACTGGTGTGTTACAAGAGATCTTTGTGAAGTGAGTCGTTTTTAAGATTTAGCCCCGACTGTTTTCATCGACGCCATCACACGTTGACACAGTCAGTGATGAGCCGTAAACATTACGTTTTCTTACTGTTAGAGCTTTTTTGTTCACCGTTGTGTTTTCTATAGTGTCAGTTTGTCTCGGTGCACTTTGAAGAGTCAGACATTAAACTGGCTCTGCAGAAACACAAACGGAAAACAGATGAGTCAATGATTCACAGCTATGACACTGACCTCCCATTCACCTCTTACACTTTACTCTCTTTGGAAAAGGACACTCATAATCCACTCCCTGTTAACTCACCCTGTCCTCCAAGGTGTCATAACTCCTATTTTTTAGGATGTCTAATTTTGGCCACATGATCACGGCCACGTCGGAGCGGCGAGCCTCACGAAGGTCAGACACTTACACTCTTTCGACATCCCCACAGCGAAGCACCGCTGCAGCCGGCAGTACTGACAGCGGTTCCTGGTGATCTTGTTGATGATGCAGTTTCTGTCGCGGTGACACGTGTACACCATGTTTTTCTGCACGCTGCGGCGAAAGAAGCCCTGCGGAGACCCCAAATGGGGAGGGGGGGGGCGAAGATATTAATGATGTAAGTGAACAGATGGAGGAGATGATCCTCCCTGATGTGACAGATGATGATGAAACATCCTGTACAAATGTATTCTGCAGAAACAGCTTGAAATAATGTCAACCCCTAAATTATATATTGAGACATTTCACAGTGAAGTTTTGGCCCTTTGTATTTAGATCAGGGACATTCAAAGGCATCAGAGCATATATTTATATTTAATATTATATTTTTCACTTTACATTTCATTTAATTTTAATGTGACATTTTTCTGTTTATATAAACAATCTAGTTCTCAAACTGATTTATTTTTCCTCTAACTATTTTTAATGTTTTTCCATCAAAGCAAATTTTTTTGTATGTTTAAAAACTAACTCTGTAATAAACTGGATTGATTCTGAAGCTTTAGTGTCGTCTAATCTGCTAAATCAGCATATGCAGATATGAAATTGTGTTACTTTCACTGAGAGTATTTAATATAATAATAATAAAATGTATTCATAGTAACTTTTCAGGACATCCATGAAGCATTCAAAAGCAAAAACATAAAACAATAGAAATCATTAAAGGGCCTGTTTGGAGATCCAGATCAGTTTGTCAAAGACAAAAAAATCTATTTATTTACAAATCCAGGAAAGATGTGTGAGAACATTCTCCTGCGAATAACAAAAGTAAAATTACACAAAGCAGGAAGTTGAAAGTCAACCCCGACTGTGCTGCAGAAAAAATTAAGTCGCTAAAGTGATATTTGCATCTTCACTGAGCAAAGATGATCTATTAACCTATTCACTTGCTTTTATTTACATTGTGAGCTTTGTAGCTGAGCCCCCCCCAGCGTGACACATACACAAAAAAA
This sequence comes from Remorina albescens, assembly GCA_034769265.1. Classification (NCBI taxonomy): domain Eukaryota; kingdom Metazoa; phylum Chordata; class Actinopteri; order Carangiformes; family Echeneidae; genus Remorina; species Remorina albescens. The sequence continues at coordinate 3,218,549 of CM068486.1, forward strand.
AAGGTTTGTGCAGCCGAGCACAGGCCTGATCTGTTACCTTGCAGCCTTCACAGGCGCTGACTCCATAGTGGTAGCCTGAGGATTTGTCTTGACACACAAAGCAGGGCTTATAAGTGCGGGGGGGAGGAGGCGGTGAGGGGGGGCTGGTGAAGAGATCGTCGGAGCTGGAGCTGGAGCTCTGGCTGCCCACGGCTGTAAAACAAAAAACACACACACAATATCAACCAGCAGCGTGCTGATCTCGGGCCTCTCACAGTCAGATACTGGGTGAGCTGACAGAAGCGGGGGGGGGGGGGGTCGTTCTGCATTCTTATCAACAGCAGTCCGGGCTGCAGCATGTTTCTGACCCACAGTTTATGGGGGCAATTAGGGAGCTTTAAAACCCTTCAGCTCCAGACTGCGTCAAAAACCACATCGTCAGAAAGACGAGAGAACCCAAAGAGCTGAAAAGTATCCCAGTTAAAATCCTCTTTAAAGCCATCATCCAATCCTGAGATATACATTTTGACATTCACTGACTTAAAGAGCACATATGTGTGAATAAATGTCAATAAATCCGATGAGAAATGACGGACGGACGCGTCTTTAACTCCAGAACTGAAGTTTTCTTCAGTTTCAAACTAATGAAAACCTCCAAACTTTATGATGCGTCCTGTTTACGTCCCCCAGCTCACGTGATGGTGGTGTTGGTGGTGGGGGTGTGATAGTCTCATTTTGTCTCAACATTCATTATCTCCAGGGGCTGAATCCTCCTGTTTCAGGGGCCCTTTCCTCTGGACTAATAAAGGATCATTATCTTATCTTATGTCTTTTCCACATAAAAGGAGAACATAATCAAAAATGTTCAATAAAAGGTCAGCCCTGGTTGTTTAGACTTTACAGTGTTGATAGAAGGACGATGTGAATATATGGACGTAAAAAAAAAACCCAGTGTATTTTCAAGTTGAGAAGAAAACTAACCGTACACATACATCAGCACAAGAGCTTTAAACTGTGGACGTTCACTTTCATAAAGCTGCTGTGAGATTTCCAAAGTCAAGTGGAGTTATTTCCTGTCAGGCTGTTTCCTGCTGAGGACTTTGGTTTGAAGCTAAACTGATCGTATCAGCCTTCACCAAGTAAACAAGAATTCCTCCTATATATAATATATAATAATATATAATATAATATATAAAGAATGACATGACTGCACTTCAGCTTCAGGAACTAAAAGCCGAACAATGTCAGAAATAACAGAGCGGGAGCTGTTTCCACAGACCTGCTGGGACGTGTCATTTCCTTTTCTTTGGAAAAGGTCTTTTGAAAAAAGTCACCACTCCCTGATTATCTACAGCGGCCAAAACGTGAAGTCCCCTCCTGTAGCACGACTTTTTTTTTTTTTTTTTCTCTTCCCTCCATCACTCCCAGCAGGAAGCCGTCCCACTTCAAAAAATAAAAACAAGAAAACAACACTTTTGAGAGGAGACTTGCTCCTCGCTGACTGTCCGACCTCCTTCAGACAGAGAACGAAGGGAGACGTTTTGAAAAGAGGGAACAAAACGAGAAAAATCGCTGGCCTCCATCCCCTTGAACCCGTGGCCTCTGGGTGAACCTGGACTCGGCGGGTCAAACGGGGACACCCCCATCAGACCGAGCACCTCTCCCAACGCAAAACAATGCAGGAGCAGGCAGCGAGCCCAACTGACTGATGAGAGGCGGCGAGAGGGAGGGAGGCGAAACAGAAAGTGTGTGTGTGTGGTGGGGCGATGTGAGTGATTCGGTTGGGGGGTGGGAGAGATTACCCCCTCCACCCCAATTTAGATGGTGTTATTTGATGTACCGTGTGAGTCAAACATTTGAACCAATAAAGGATCTCTGGGGGCTGAAAGATAAGAAACAACAAAGGGGGAAAATACAACTAAAAAGTAAAAAGGGAAGGAAAATAAAAATAAAAGTTTCTCTGCAGACGATACAAGTTGTGATGATGAGAAGGAGAACTTACAAAAACAGCTGTGAATCAAAATTCAAGCTAAAGTAAACCCTTCAGTCCATCCATCAAACATTTATACTTCATAGATTAAAAAACTTTTCCCTTCCCTTTTCCTTTATTTGCTGTCTTCTTTTGCTCAAATTGCTTAATTAGTTTGATGCAGCAATTTAACGATTTAACTAATTAATCAGCTATGACATATTCAGCCCCAAAGTCTCTGTTAGATTTACTATCAAATTCAAATATTTTTCAGGATTTGGAGTCTTGATCGGACAAAAAATGTCAAAGAGGACCGGACAATACTTAATAATCTCATGTATTAACCAAGAAAATGGTGTGCTGACCAACTGCTGAAGAAATAAACCTGTTAGCCGTTTTATTGGTGTTGTTTTTTAATATTATTTTCAGTCTCCATTAGATGGTCTATAAAATGTCCAAAAGTTTCCCGGAGCATAAAGTGACGACTTCAGCTGTCTTATTTTGTCCGATTAACGATCCAAAACTCAAACACAACCCATTTGTTGTCATTGATGACAAAGAAAAGCATCAAATCCTTGAAAATTATCAGCAAATGTTAATTTTTCTTGGTATATTTTAGTGCCATTATAATCTCAATCATTCTATTTCATAACTGAGTTTGTTAGTGGGGATAAAAAAAAATGCTTTTATCTCTTCTTGGAATAATAAAAAGAAATTGATGGTCGGCTTTCCTTCCTGATCAGTTGAGTGTTTTGAGACCTGAAACATTTTGTCAAAGGAAGGAAGAGAAGGAGAAGGAAATATAATATTATGATAATATGTCACTACGGCTGAAGTGAATTCTAACGTTAAGCATAAAGATAATTAAATGATAACAAAGTACCACAATTGGTGTTTCGTTTGACACATTTCACAGATGAATTGTGTAATTGTGTATGCGATCGTATTTTTACGTTTTCTGTACTCTCACCAAAGGATCCGAATATTTGCAGTCTGGCTCTGACCTCCTGAGCTGGTGACCGTCCGGTGAACCCGCTGTGACCCCAAACTGACCAGCCCTGCCCCGTCCCAAACACAGACCACCACGCTGATTCTGGACTCACAAACTGTTCCCTGTTGTCTGCTGCTTCTGAGCCAGAAAGCTGCAGAGCCCGAGTTCATGCATACAGAATGAATACAAATCCACAAGCATCATCTGCTATGCTGCTATAAGTTTGTTTCTGTAAAGTATTTTCAACAAAGGTCATAATCTTTCATGCAAAGATATTATATTAATCATGAATCCTGAAGTGGATGCAGATGCAGACGTCCTACAGAGGAAAACTAAAATTTCCCAGCGAAGGTGAAACCAGAATCAAACGGTAGTCTAGTCTGAGTTTCCATTTTGCTTCACTGCATTAAATGAACAATCTGCAGAAGATTCACGCCAAAAACATGCTCATATTTAAAAGTCCTTCCATTAAGCGTCCTGTTGGTTTGATTTTATGACTCCTTTACATGTTTTTAAAGCATTAAAAGTCCACTAACGGCTGATTTATAGCCTGAAGAGTCAATTTCTTTGAAAGCAAAACCTTTTTTTTTTTTTTTTTTTTTTTTGCCTGGCTGCTTCTGATTATCCTGTTTTAGTCGTTTTTTATTTTTAACTTCTTCTGTAATTTATTAGTCATTTTTATTTACTATTCTGTAGATTTTATTCTATAATTTCTGTAAAATCCCAGATTGTTTTCACGTCGTCATTTGCGAATCTCTCTGAATTCTCATCTGCATCAAAGGATTTTCCAGTTAATAATGAAAAATGGATTTATTGAAGCAGGTAATGGAAAAGTCTCCATCCTGTAGATTTGATCTCCACCTTTGCACCATAATGTTTGGAGACTTTATTCCAATAAAACATCACCTGGAGGTGACATCCCTGTTAAAGTTTTTTCAGGCTGTAAATACACCTGCTGTCATTCAGTTTTTCAAAGATTGTGGAAGAATTTAGGTCAAACTTCTGATTTTTAATCCCCATATTTTAAATAAAACCGACCCAGGTTCAGACAATGACGTTAGACTTCTTCTTTTTAGATAATTCGGGGTATTTAAAAGCATCTTTGGGATATTTTAGCCCAGTAAAACATCACTGACTCTTTAAATCCATCAGCCTCCACCTACATTGAGAGCAGCGGCGCTCCTGCCAGTCCGGCTCGACCAGCTCGGGAAAGAAGGCGACCAAATCCTGGTCCAGGTCCCGGTCCTGGTCCTGGTCCTGATCCTGGTCCTGGTCCTGCAGCATGCACACGGGGCTGGAGGAGCTGTAGAAGTCCACAACCTCAGCCGGACCGAAGGACTGAAAGTCCATGTAGTCGAACATGGTCCGGTTTCAGCGAAGTCCGCCTGCAGATCCAGTCCGCATTGGGATGGATGGATGGATGGATGGATGGATGGAGGTGTGGAGGGTCTCTTTAGGATGGGGGGGGGGGAGTCCCTCAGCACTGGGAGGTTCGTGTCCGTCTCTCTCTGAAGTTTGATGCAAACTGAGTCTTAAGACTATAACATGGCCGTGGTGCGTTCAGGGAGCCGTGCGCGCTCCCGGACAAACCTGCGCTGACGCACCGGAGAGACTAAAAAAAAAAACAAAAAACACACATCCAGATCTGGATCCGGAGGCTGATTTGCATAACAAAGTTTGATCTCCTTCTTGGTCTTCTTCCTTCTTATCTCTGCTTTATTGACTAATGTCTCGACCTGCTCCTCACTGGTTATGTCATACGTTGTTACCTAATGTATGCGGCTGAACTCTCCATGAACCTCCTCCCCTGACCTTCACATGACCCAGCCGCTTTCTGACATCACCACCGGCGGTGCAAACCTCCACCGACAGGCCCCCTTCCATCCAAAATACAAGTTTAACTTTCAAGGAAGCGCTCAAACATTTAGGAAATCTTCCTCTTTACCTGCAGATCTTTTATAAAAAAAAAAAAAAAAAAAAAAAAAGTAATGTTGCACTGATCCATGCCGCTTCCTCCTCCAGCATGACACTTTAAAAATCCATCCAAACCACCCAGCCTGCAGCTGTAAATGTTAATAAATCATTAACAAACTGTGCCACATATCTCACTATCTGAGAAGTCGTTAAGTTTGCAGTTCAGTTGCAGGACGAGTTATCTGGAGCTCAGGATATCAGACAAAGATCTGTAATACAACTGTAATTTAAAAGATGAGCTAAAAAAGAAAAAAGTGAAGCTACCATTTGTTTGAAAAACCAACATAAATAAAATAAAAAATAAAAACAGCAACTAAAGAGTTGTTAAATCTTTTCATCTATCTATCTATCTAAACATTATCCTGATAGTGATCCAATGCTTGATACACCTTTAGGTCCTCTTTCATTTTGAATTTTAATGCCTCCCTTTCCTTTTTTCCTGTCTGTTCTCAGTATTGGCAGAGAAAGTCAACGAATCTACAAAACACAAAACAAACATAAAATTAAACAGCTTTTTTTTTTCCTGGATTTTCTCAAAAATCTGTTTTTCAGTTTTCTTTTGAATAGAAATAATTCGATAACGGAGAATCAGCAAAAGTCTTAAAATTAATTTCTGACTGTAAGAAGAAGGGGTTCTAAACCTTTAGTTGTAATAATGACAAATGATGATTAAAACATTTAATTAATTAGAAATTAAAAGAGTGTTAGTATCGGCATTCTGGAGAACATTCAGGGCTTTCGGTCTGGATTTGCCATAAAGGGAAACTGCTCTGTTTTAAATGAAAGCCATCAGAGCAAAGCAGATAACACTGATGTCTCAGTATTGGCATTTCATGATTGAAACCATGTGGCTTTTTACAAAATCAATACTTTTTAGTCTCTGTTTTTCTTCATTCACGTCCACTTAAATTATCGATCCTTGACTTTAAGTGAGAAATATTAGCAGTTAGGAGGATCCATAATTAAATCTACCACAAGACAAAGTAGGTCAGCTGCGAGATGAGTTGATGGGTGCGGGGGAAGGAAATCTGTTCCACGTCAAAATAATGGAACTAATTTACAACATTCATCAGCTGGAAATGACTGAAAACCGCAAAAATAAAAGGGAAGAAATAAAAATCTGTAAAAAAAAAAAATATCTACAGAAAGGAAATTTAATGCATCATTAGAAAATGAGGCGATACAGGCCGGTGGTGCCGACGACGAATGCTTCATGGATTTAGTTTGAAATGAAAATAATACACTTGATCTCGCTCAATGCCACTGCTAACCCCGTCGAGGGAGCACAGCTCCAATGTTAAAGGAGGCTAATTACTCCCAGTGTCTCCCACACTCCAGGGAGGCCAGGTCATCCAGAGGACAGGCATGTGAAACATTCCTGCAGGCCTGCAGCCCGCTGCCGCCTCCACCGCCTCCACCGCCTCCGCCACCGCCGCCGCCGCTGCTGCTGCTGCTGTTGCTGCTGCTGATTGACCCCCCCAACTCAGTCACCCTTTCCCCTCCTTCATCCATCCTCCACTGGCTCCACATCCTCCTCTTTCCTCTGACCCATTTAGCATTAATAACATATTTTTCCTCTCCATTTTGATCACTCTATGCAGTATTCACTCAGTCGTGTCACAGGGCATCTATTCAGCCATTCATCAATTATTTATTTGTGTGGGGGGTTAACTGTCTACATCCACGTTAGCATCTCTGTGAGGGTTGTGTCTATTTCTGAGTAAATGCTAACAATCACAACACTGTTCATGTTAAGCGGGGTCATGCTGAACATGTCGTCCATCTTTATTTAATGTGTTGCTCATACAGCAGTGATTTCCTCCCTGCAGGTTGTGAATATGAAGCCACTTCAAGTTGGGTTGTTAAATCAAAGAAAGAAAAACTGGAAGTATGTTAAAAAAATATATGAAACTAAATTAACAGCTAACAATTTATAATTCTTAAATGATCTTTAAAAGCAACTTAAAAAATGTGTGGTTGGACAGTACGTTGTGCCAATAGACCAGACTGTTGGAAATTCTTCATTCACGATTGTCAGTTAAATGGGATTTCTTTTCTCACGGTCAACCCGATGATGGCACCATTGTTAATGTCAGGGAATCATCAAAATAATTTCTTTTAAAACATCCAATTGTTTGACGAGGCGTTTCTGTCTGTGGTGGCTCGAACAACTGACCAACAAAGCTGTGAATTTAAGTTTTGTCTTGATTCGGTTACAAAATAAAAATCTCCACTAAACGTAAAAAAAACATCAACAAAAAACAAAACAAAACACAAACACCCAGAAAGAAACCACATCTTGGTTCTGTTAAAGCTGTAAAATTCTTTTCATCTGCTCCTCATTTTGTGCATTTATATGGGAGCATTTAGTCCAAATACAGCGTTGCACCAAATGGTACAAAGGAACAAAATGACCCAAAGAACGTCGGCCTTCCTTTTGCTTCTTTACAACCAGTTGTAAACCTTAAGCTGGAGCCTGGTACCACTGAGGGGTTATTTATTAGTGCAATATATCTCTTTATTTTCACTGTCACACAAGCAGGAACAGGATTAGAGGGACTGAACAGCTTCCTGTAAGTAAAACTCCTCTTTGAAGTTATACTTGATTTTCTCAAGGGTCACACCAGACCTATTAAAGCTGACAAACAGGGCTGTACTTCATGATTTGTAAAGAGTTACCATGATTTTTCAATTTGGAGCAACATCTGGGGGACAATAACATGTAGCAACAGTTTTCTCTGGACATTCGAGATGGTTTAACTTATTTCAACCATATTATTCTTTTATTTTTTTGAAAATGAAACGTAATTAACTGACTTCAAATCATAGTCAGACGTCATCCTCTGATAAAGTTATTCACTCTCAATAATAACCTGAATATATGTTTATGATGTTTAGACATTAAATAAAATCCACACTAAATAAGAATAAGTTTTGGCCTCATAAATATTAAGTTAAAAGATAAAACCTCATATCTGCACACTTTTTTTTTTTATGTCATGTCAATCTTTAACAATTGTTCCACTGGCCACTGGGCCTATTGTTGCAAATGTTTCTCTTGGATGTCACTTAAATACCTCCCAGATAACTGCCACCAGAGGACGACATGGCTATTATTTTATTCTATTTTATGTCAGCGTCACAGACAACACATGGGTGTCGTTCTTCCCGAAAAGCTTGTAAAATATCTCAATTGTTTTCAGGTCAGTGTCCCTCCGAAATAAGGTCAAAATGCAAAACTGATGCCTTTTTCCTGGAAGGCTCTGGTTTTATGTAAAGGAAGCAAAAGTTCATTTGAATTTAATTCAAATGTCTTATTTACCTGTAGAGAGCAAAGCCCACTGTGCAAATTTGGTGGCTGTAGAGAAACCACAAGATGATGATTTGCCTGATATGAGGTCCCTCTGTTTGCAAAAGCTGTGCATTTATTCCCACAAGCCCAAACTTGTGCAAACAAAGCAGCAGCCAGTGTTTCAGTTATGAAGGAATTTGGGGAATCAGGCAAAAAAATCACATATCTGGCAACAGATGCAACAAGCAAAAGGAAGGGATGTGAAGCAGTTAGTCAGTGTTGCACATTCTGGACCAACCAGTTTTGAGTCGACACTGACACTGTCACTGACACAAATAAATATCATTTATCTCAAAACGCTTATTTGTTTTGGAAAAAATGAAGACGCCCTAATTATTTTCCTGCATGGAGCGGTCACAAGCTGATCTGGCTGACCCCCTTCTTGATGAGAGATGTCAGTTAATGCTGATGGTGCACCGGGTTAGAGTCTTTTTTGGCTTTGCAATTGTATATACAAATAACACAATTTTGTATCTCATTAAATTTGTTTTTTATGTCCATGCATTTAAAATGCAGACTTAAAACTGCCTTTTTGTAATAACATGAGAAAGCAGAGGAGGGGCTTGGACCTGAAAAAAAAACAAAGATTGTTAGCTATAGATCTATGTCAGAGCTGAACTTAATTGTTCAAAGATTTGAAAGATTTACTGCACTACTGTACGTCATGCTGCTTGATAATAAACAAAACGACAGCGCTCAAGATGATCCATAATATAACTGACATTGTGTAATGTAAGAACAATTATGTGTTTGAACAAGGAGGCTGTGAGAAGCATGATTTGTGAATGTAAACAGTTTATTTTTTACGCCAGTTGGATGGACTCTTTATTTGCCTTTTACAGTAATTTATTGTAGATATCCAAAATGTACAGAAACATTCCCAACAGTCAATAGTGCAAAATAATTTAAGAAAAGAATAAAATAAAGTTTAAGTACATGTACTTACATGAATTATTCTCCATTAGCGTGTTCCCACTAACTTTAACTGATAATCAGATCCAGTATCTTTTCCAAAAAAACATAACAAAACAATAACACCAACAATCAATCATGATGGACCCAAAAGGTAAGTGCACCAAAAAATGGTAATTTTTGTCAAATAAATTAAATAAAGACAAAAAAAAAAAAAAAAAACAGGCTCAAACTCGTCATTATCAATACAAGGAAAAAGAAACACACACACAAACACAAAAAGGACTGACTATCTTATCTAAAAAAGACTTTGATCAACCCAAGGCATCAATCCATAACCCCGTGCAAACCACAGACATAAAATAACTATGTGTGTTCAAAAGCGCTAACCTCCCACCACAAACCACGTAAAAATAAACCAAAAGCTGGAAAGCAGTTCACAAAAACAAAGCAATGCCGAGAATTAAGGAGCTTTTAAGAAGGTGGATCCAGCACCTGATTCACCAGGTGAGTGTCACATGACCTACAGGTGGCTGCCAGTTTTCTAATTATCACCTACAGGGAAAGGCCAAACAAAAGCAAAACTCTGAATCCTGTCCAGCCTTTCATGGAGCAAAGTAGACTGAGTTCTGCGTGCTGGTCGGTAATACAAAGCCCAGAAATGGAAAGGATTACAGCCAAGTTTGAATCTGAAAATATATGTGTGTATGTCTGTAAAACAAAATGCATATAGAGACGTATATATCCAATTTATATGAACACACTAGCAAAAACACGGCAAATTACTCAGTCTGTTGTTAAGTGGTTCATTAGTTCCCAACATTGTGCCTTTTTAAACTCTATTAGAAATAGACATCTTTTACTTTATCTCTTGGATTCAGCCGTCTCTTCGTTTTGTTTTCTGGGTTCAATCTTCCACCTCAGGGTCACATTGCTGTCTGAAATGTTGAACCTTTCGCTCAGCTGAGGGAGTAAAGGAAACATTCAAGGGTAAATGTCGGTTTTTTGTTAGGTTTTAGTTTGAAAACAGCAGAAGGAAAAGCAGAGCACTGGAATAATCCTAGAGTCTGGTTTCTGAGAACTAGTCTGATACTGAGGCCTGATGCCTGAGATCTGATCTCTCTGATCTCTGATCCTGGGATATGATGCCCTAGGTCTAGGTCCTCTGACTTCACAATGTGAGGTCAGATCCTGGACCTGATCACATGGATAGACAGACAGAAGTTCTGATGCCTGAGTTTTAGGTTTCTATTTATCGGAGGGAGTTTTACCTGCTGGAGAATCTGGATGTTGATGGCTGGATCTGAAAGGTCAGCAGAGGTCAGAAACTTCATGCTCATGGTGTGGATCCTCTTCACTGTCAAGTCTGGACAGTGAGACAAACAAATCCACAAATCAATGAGGGAAATAATTACTGCATCGTTATTTCAAAGCCAAAAAGCAGTAATGAGATTTTTCACCTTTGTAGCACCAGAAGAAAAATTTCTGCTGACAGTTCTCATCAGCCCAATAACGCACTGAATTCTCAGCAACACAGTGCTGGTTGTAGCCACCGTTATCTGGCTCCATGACATTCCAGTTTTTGAAGGAGCTGTTGCTCTTGTCAGACCACGTCCATGGGTTTCTGTAGAGGCCAATCCACACACGATCCGCTGACAGCAATGAAATAAACTTCGTGTTTTCCTGAGCATCCTCGATCATAGCCAGGTCTTTGAAGTATGTCCTGCAGTAATCCTGGGCTTGCTTCCACGACGCTAGAATGGGAATTAAAGTGTATTTTTTTTGTCCTGGAGGATTTGTATCTACAACAGAAAGAGATTTAGGACAGTATCAGTAGTGAGGGTGGGGGTCATGGTGGTAAAGACATTTCTTTTAGGGTTCGAATTACAATTTAGTCAGTTAGCAAAAATCCATTAAAAAAATCTCACCGTTGTAACAAACAAATTGAAGCAGTTCAGTGCAGTGCCTGTCAATCCATTCTCCTTCTGGGCTAGTTTGCACACAATGCTGATTTGCACCAATATAGTTTGGCTCATTAGGGGCCCAGTTCTGGATGCTGTTTTCTGATGTTTCACCCGTTGCTGACCATCTCCAGGAGTTTTCATCTTTGCCCATAACTCCCTTCCAGGATTTCGGGTCATCATGCAGCCCAATCCATGACCATGTGGTGGACAAACTTACACTGTTCATCAATCTTAAGTCGTCGTTGCTTTCAATGGTCAACAGATCAGTGTATTTCTCTCTGCAGTATTTCTGAGCATCAGTCCAGGACATTGGCTGGTCAACATGATGGTACTCAATCAATCTCTTGTAAGAGTAGGAAGTGAGGCCAAATCCTAAAGGTTGGAGATAAAGATAAAGTCCAGTTGGCTGAATACAGTGTCAAGACTTTTTATTTGGCTTTACAGAAGAAAATGTTTGTTCACTTTTAGATTCCTCACTAAAATGTTGATGCAGATTTGAATAGCAGCACAGTAATATAAAAACTAATAAGCACAAAAATACATCATTACAGTAAAATTCCTTAGATTTTCATACATTCTGGTAAAATGTGTTTGAGCTGGGAATATTTTACAGTTCAAATTAAAATTCAATGAACTAAAATTGAATTAATGAATTGAATTTAAATTAAATCTCACCAAAGAAAACAAATGTCAAGAGCTTTGAAAAGAGCATTCTTGATTTCACTGTAAAGTAAAAAGAGGAAAGAAGTCAAAATAATTCAAGTAACAGTCATTTATTGGGACAGCAGATGTTAAAGCAGGTCTTATACTTGGTCCAATATATATTAAATATTGGTGGGTTTTTAAAAGCATTTTTAAGAACGTTAAAATTAATCTTATTTTTACTTGGATAAGATAACAAATTGTGGTTATTGTTTACATGTATAATATACATAGAAAGTTGATCAAACTTAGACGAAGGTTAAAAAAAGTTATAATTGTGATACTATAGTAGTTCATATCATAGTAAAATATACTTACAAGTAGAAGAAACAGTATTTGAAACAATCGTCAGCCGGATGGAGGAACAGTCAGCTCCGGTCTGTGAAAAGTAACAATCGCTGTGCTGAATATTGCAAACTCAATTTTAAATACCCAAGTGAAAAAAGGTAAGGCCTTACATAACCATGATGTTTGGTAATCAAAACACTGGGCGCTAAATTGTATGTGACGGAATAACCCAAGTGAATTTTATTAAGTGGACAACCATCATTTACAACTGAAGTGATTAATTTTAATATAAACAAATGTTAGGCCATGATCGCTCAAAACAGAGGAAAGGAGAATCTGTGATCAATTTATCATGTACTGGTTCACAATTAATCACATAAGCCTCTGGCTTCTTCTGTCTATTTTCACCTAGTTTTCTGGGTTGAATCTTCCACCTCAGTGTCACATCACTCCGTAAACTCTTGACCTTACTGACAGAGTAAAAAAGAAAATATTAAAAGGCAGTTTTACAATCTGCATTTACAGATATGTAAATGTGCAATATGTTTATGTACAAATGCAGCCAGTTCGGTGCTACAGTTTTTGTCATGCTTTCATTCAAATAAACAAATGAGGAATCCAGCAGAGGTCACTTTTTTTTCTACGTAATGGTAATGAACCATGCGTTAATGGTTTGATGGATGGATAGTGTGAAAAGTAAAAATGTTCCATCACTGTTTTCAATAATTATATTGTTAGTTGTCTTTTACTTTGAGCTCAACATCTCTGAACACAAATTCACAGGTAAACGTCAGACGCTTGTATTTTGTGGAAAGCTCATTTTCTCATTTTCATACACAAATGAGGAACCAAACAAAGGTCATTTAATAGTGTTTCTTAAAAAACAAACACAGTTTTGACTATAGAAGAGATGTTTTAAATGACATCCTGTTGGAGATCAGCTCCATTTCCTCCAGTATCATGATGTGGTCAAATTTCACGTTTGACTTCCAGCATACTTTTTCAGATACTTTTCCCAATAAGGAAGTTTAGTGTTTTTAACCATTTTTTGTAGGACTTAAGGCAGTTTGTACACATTACTAGCAGTCTTCTTAGTCTTCATTTTTCCAATCCCCCTTCACAAAAATCCACAGCATGGTTTTTAATCAACTGTATGAATATGTGACTAACAACTATTTAAAAAAACAAAAAACTGTGGTATGGAGGCCAGGCTAAGTACAGCTCTAGAGCCTCCCCAGCTCTGTGGCAGTTTGTTGGAGTCTAACCCGGTGGAGGGTTGTGTCCCGGCGCCTTCGGGTCGAGGAACGGGTCCTGACGGTGGCTGGTGCTTAGTGTGCCAGGCACACGCTCAGATTACCCACCCTGCTTACTGGAGATTCCAGTGCTCAATTTCAGGAACTTCAATGCTCATGTGGGCAATGACAGCATGACCTGGAGGGACTTGATTGGGTGGAACTGTCTGCTTGATCTGAATTCAAATGGTGTTGTATCGGCTGATCTGCAGCCGTATGTTTTGGACAGAAGAGAGGAGCTGAGTTGTCCAATGATCACTATCTGATGGTGGGTTGCATCAGTTGGAGGGGGAGGAGGTCTGACAGACCCAGCAGGACCAAATGAATATTGAAGGTCTGCTCAAAACATCTGGCAGAGGACTCAGTCAGGTTGGTCTTCAACCCCCACCTCTGAAAACTGGTGGGAGGAAAAATGTGTGGGTCTTCTTTTTTTTCCCAGGTTGTGGTCTTTTCACACATGGGTTCCGGAGGCTCGTTGGAGTCTGGCCAACCAGTCTACATGTGCTTTGTGGATCAGGAGAAGGCTTATGACTGTGTCCCTGTGGCGGATGCTCAGGGAGTATGGGGTGGACGGCCCGCTGCTGCTACAGGTAAGTCAATCCCAGTACTGTTGGAGTCAGAATCTGGTTTGTGTTGCTGGCAGCAAGTGAGAACCGTTCCTGGTTCAGGCTGAACTTCCTCAGGGCTCCCCTTTGCCATCAGCACTGTTCATAATTTTATGGACAGAATTTCTAGGATTCGGATTGGGTTAGAGTAGCTAGGCCAGGTGTTTTCAAGCTGTCTCATATCATAACTAAAATAAGGTTAAATGAAAGGAAAAAAATGAGCTAAAATGGTGAAGTTAACAAATCAATGAGAAAGTAACTTACATGAATGACACAAGATGAAATCAACACCAAACTGAACTCTGCATACTGAATTTATTAATCAGACAACCATCATTTACAGCTGAAGTGAATCATTTTACTCTAAATAAATGGAAGAACAACGACATGGCAGAAGATTGATAAAAACCACATTTCAGTTTAGGCACATCAAGTTCAAATCCATCACACTTTCATCAGAGGCCTCTCAGTGAAGCATCCAGTGCTGAGCTTAACATTTAGATATACAAATGACTCAAATGACAAAGGTGACCTTGATTGGGATTAAGGTTTGATCATCAAAACTAAAACATTTTGTCACTTTTTGTAATCAGAGATGAGCTGACAGTTCTACAATTTAAAACCATGTGCTGTGTTTAACTTATATTTGTATCTAAATTGTATTGTATATATTGTAAAAGAGGGGGAATCATGGCGTCGTAGGGCTTAGCGCTGTTGCCCCAAAACAAGAAGGTTATTGGTTTGGTTACCGGACTGGGGCCTTTCTGTCTGGAGTTTGCATGTTCTCCTCGTGCCTGCGTGGGTTTCCTCCCACCGTCCAAAGACATCATGTTTAGGTTAACTGTTGACTCTAAATTGTCCGTAGGTGTGAGTGAGAATGTGAGTGGTTGTTGGTCTCTGTCTGTCTCTGTGTGTTGGCCCTGTGATGGACTGGTGACCTGTCCAGGTTGACCCCACCCTCACCCAGTGTGAGCTGGGATTGGCTCCAGCACCCCCCACGACCCAGAAATGGATAAGTGGTAGAAAATGAATGAATGAATTAATGATATTGTTATAGTTTGAATAATATTAGAAAATCTGATGAATGCCACATAAAAACAAACCAAACACAATATAATGCATTTAGCCAAAATAAAGTTTCAATAATAATAATAATAAACAACTAAACCTCATTTTAAGTTTCTGAACAAAGTCTTTATATTAATTAATAATGGGGTCACCAGACGTCCCCGACTTTTCGCGGTAAAAGCTGTCTCCGAAAATGTCCCTCATTGGAATGGGGACGGGGAAAAAAAGTTGCGCGCAGACTCAAACTCCAGTTATTACGGTAGCCAGCCAAACTAATGTGCGACGGTTAATATGAGACTGCGCATGCGCGGCTCTGGGAAACAAAATAGGCGGGCGGCAGAATCGTCTGCCGTTGGTTGCTGCGCTTACAGACAAACAAGATGGAGGCAACACGGCAGAACACACCGGCAGCCGTTATGGTAAGTCGTTTATGAACTTATTTCTTTGGTGAACTTGCAGTAGAGTTGGCTGTGTGTGGGGGAGGTGAGGGGAAAAAATGAGGATGATTTTAATACAGTGCGTCTGTTTAAGTGAACTTAAGCCACAATGCTAACAATGCTGACAATGCTAACAGCTAAACTGTCACTGCTGTCTGTGAAGGTGTAGATACTGATGATGATGTTTATATTACCATGAGATATTTTATTTTACTCTTATTTTAATTTTTTGGAGCCAGAAGTGATTGTACTCCGGTTGGGACTACCAGTTTTCAAGCTTCTTATTGGCTACTCATTTTCTTTAATACGCATTGTCAAAATACATAAACAAGTAATTGCCCCTGTTATTTATTTGGTAATAATTTGACTTTTGACCACCATGTTGAAGGTGTCCCCCATTTTCATTTCTGAAATCTGCTCACCTTATATTATTATAATTTATAAACCACAAACAGTAATATCACAAACAATATAAACAGCCATGAATTATTCAGCATCACTGTGTGGCAATTAACTTGAATTTAGTAACGTCCATTAAATTGTTAAAGTTACAATTGGTGTAAATGTGACAGTTTTGTGTTCTGGCCAGTAATCCAAACCCCAGACAATAAATGGATTAATAAAGGACTAATAAATTTTGAATTCAAAGCCATATATTGATATCTATATATATATTTCTAGATGGAAATGTAAAACACACCACTTAGCAAGACATATATGTTGTGTGTGTGTATATATATATATATAGCAAAAACAAATTACTCACTCAATCTGTTATTAAGTGCTTCATTAGTTCCCAACATTGTGCCTTGAAATAGACATCGTTTACTTTATCCCTTGGGCTCATCCGTCTCTTTGTCTTGTTTTCTGGGTTCAGTCTTCCACCTCAGGATCACATTGCTGTCTGAAATGTTGAACCTTTCGCTCAGCTGAGGGAGTAAAGGAAACATTCAAGGGTAAATGTCGGTTTTTTTGTTAGGTTTTAGTTTGAAAACAGCAGAAGGAAAAGCAGAGCATTGGAACTAAGATCTGATCTGATCCCTAGATCCTAGGATCTGACGCCCTAGGTCTAGGTCTCATCCCAAGTCCCAGGATCTGACCTAGGAACGTGAGGTCAGATCCTGGGACTGATCACGTGGATGGACAGACAGAAGTTCAGATAGTCAGGAGTCCAGAGAATTAGTTGTCTATTTATCGGAGGGAATTTTACCTGCTGGAGAATCTGGATGTTGATGGCTGGATCTGAAAGGTCAGCAGAGGTCAGAAACTTCATGCTCATGGTGTGGATCCTCTTCACTGTCAAGTCTGGACAGTGAGACAAACAAATCCACAAATCAGTGAGGGAAATAATTACTGCATCGTTATGACAAAGCCAAAAAACAGTTATGAGATTTTTCACCTTTGTAGCACCAGAAGAAAAATTTCTGCTGACAGTTCTCATCAGCCCAATAACGCACTGAATTCTCAGCAACACAGTGCTGGTCGTAGCCACCGTTATCTGGCTCCATGACCTTCCAGTTTTTGAAGGAGCTGTTGCTCTTGTCGGACCACGTCCATGGGTTTCTGTAGAGGCCAATCCACACACGATCCGCTGACAGCAATGAAATCAACTTCGTGTTTTCCTGAGCATCCTCGATCATAGCCAGGTCTTTGAAGTATGTCCTGCAGTAATCCTGGGCTTGCATCCACGACGCTAGAATGGGAATTAAAGTGTATTTTTTTTGTCCTGGAGGATTTGTATCTACAACAGAAAGAGATTTAGGACAGTATCAGTAGTGAGGAGATAAAATTACCTGCAAAAAAATACCTCTACTTTTGGAGAAACTTTTTGAAGCCAGGACTTCAGTGTGTCTGACTGCAAAGACTGAAAAGTCATTTGCAGTTTTTGTATATTGGTGTGAACCACAACCTGAAAAATCCCCAAGTCCTGAGGACAAAAAATTGAGGTTTGTACAGGGAGAGACTCCTTCATGGTGGTAAAGATATTTCTTTTAGGGTTCGAATTACAATTTAGTCAGTTAGCAAAAATCTATAGATTAAAAAAAAATTATCACCGTTGTAACAAACAAATTGAAGCAGTTCAGTGCAGCGCCTGTCAATCCATTTTCCTTCTGGGCTAATTCGCACACAGTGCTGATTTGCACCAAAATTATTTGGCTCATCAGGGGCCCAGTTCTGGAAGCTGTTTTCTGATGTTTCACCCGTTGCTGACCATCTCCAGGAGTTTTCATCTTTGCCCATAACTCCCTTCCAGGATTTCGGGTCATCATGCAGCCCAATCCATGACCATGTGGTGGACAAGCTTACACTGTTCATCAATCTTAAGTCGCCGTTGCTTTCAATGGTCAACAGATCAGTGTATTTCTCTCTGCAGTATTTCTGAGCATCAGTCCAGGACATTGGCTGGTCAACATGATAGTAATCGATCAATCTCTTGTAAGAGTAGGAAGTGAGGCCAAATCCTAAAGGTTGGAGATAAAGATTAAGTCCAGTTGGCTGAATACAGTGTCAAGACTTTTTATTTGGCTTTACAGAAGAAAATGTTTGTTCACTTTTAGATTCCTCATTAAAATGTTGATGCAGATTTGAATAGCAGCACAGTAATATAAAAACTAATAAGCACAAAAATACATCATTACAGTAAAATTCCTTAGATTTTCATACATTCTGGTAAAATGTGTTTGAGCTGGGAATATTTTACAGTTCAAATTAAAATTCAATGAACTAAAATTGAATTAATGAATTGAATTTAAATTAAATCTCACCAAAGAAAACAAATGTCAAGAGCTTTGAAAAGAGCATTCTTGATTTCACTGTAAAGTAAAAAGAGGAAAGAAGTCAAAATAATTCAAGTAACAGTCATTTATTGGGACAGCAGATGTTAAAGCAGGTCTTATACTTGGTCCAATATATATTAAATATTGGTGGGTTTTTAAAAGCATTTTTAAGAACGTTAAAATTAATCTTATTTTTACTTGGATAAGATAACAAATTATAGTTATTGTTTACATGTATAATATACATAGAAAGTTGATCAAAC
This sequence comes from Remorina albescens, assembly GCA_034769265.1. Taxonomy (NCBI): domain Eukaryota; kingdom Metazoa; phylum Chordata; class Actinopteri; order Carangiformes; family Echeneidae; genus Remorina; species Remorina albescens. Next base: position 3,237,122 of record CM068486.1, read on the forward strand.
TTAGACGAAGGTTAAAAAAATTTATAATTGTGATACTATAGTAGTTCATATCATAGTAAAATATACTTACAAGTAGAAGAAACAGTATTTGAAACAATCGTCAGCCGGATGGAGGAACAGTCAGCTCCGGTCTGTGAAAAGTAACAATCGCTGTGCTGAATATTGCAAATTCAATTTTAAATACCCAAGTGAAAAAAGGTAAGGCCTTACATAACCTTGATGTTTGGTAATCAAAACACTGGGCGCTAAATTGTATGTGACGGAATAAGAAATCATCACCCAAGTGAATTTTATTAAGTGGACAACCATCATTTACAGCTGAAATGATAAATTTTAATATAAACAAATGTTAGGCCATGATCGCTCAAAACAGAGGAAAGGAGAATCTGTGATCAATTTATCATGTACTGGTTTTGGTTCCTTACGTTGTTCTTTTGGAGTTTACAGAAAATCACAGTTAATGACATTAAACTTTGGCTTCATTTGTGTCTTTTCACCTTACTTTCTTCTTTATTGTGAAAACCTATAATATTACAATATGACAAAAAAAATCTTGAATTCAAATCAGCAGGTAAACATCTGCTGAGTCAGCGAGACACAGATGCAGCCAGTTCTGTGCTACTGTTTTTGTCCAGATTATAAACAAATGAGGAATCTAAAAGAGGCCTCTTTGGTTTCTTCATAATGATATTTAACTGTGAATTAATGGTTTGATGGATAGATAATGTGAAAAGTAAAAAATGTATGTTAGTTGTCTTTTATTTTGAGCAACGTTTACGAACACACACTCACAGGTCAGGTCAGATGTTGGTATTTTGTGGAAAGCTCATTTTCTCATTTCCATACACAAATGAGGAACCAAACAAATGATATTTAATGGTGTTTCTTTCAACACAAACACAGTTTTGACTATAGAAGAAGTTTGTTAAATGACGTCCTGTTGGAGATCAGCTCCATTTCCTGCGACATTCAGAGCTGAGCTAAACATTTAAATATGCAAATAATTTAAATGACAAAGGTGACCTTGATTAGGATTAAGGTTTGTGCTTTCAAAACAAAAACAATTAGTCACATTGTGTAATCACAGATGAGCTCACAGTTCTACAATTTAAAGTTATGTGCAGTGTTTAACTTATTAGTGCCTAGGGGCCCTGAACAGAGTCAATGGACTGTTAAAGCAAGAGTTATAGACGTGTATTGACTCTGGGCAGTTATATTTCAGTGTGTGGCTCGATCTTGATTGGTGATCTGTGCACTTTCTCTTCCATACTTTTGGCTACAGACTCAGTTCCAATTTTAAAACTTTGGCAAAGCTCTTGTCTGTTCATCGCAGTTTTCATCTATTTCATATCTTTTGTATTTTTTGAATGTTAGCTGTTTAAGGGTCGTGCTCAGTTTTGAGAAATTTTCGGGTTTGTAATGGGTGCGTATGGCGCCGAATGTTCAGAGTTAGAGAGGTGTGTAGTTTCGCTAGAGTGGAAAGAGGAGGTGAAAATTATCTTTAAATCGTCCTGACGGCTGCTAGATTCACCATTTTTCCAAAGTAGTGCAGATTCTTGTCCTGTTTCAGACAACGTGTCTGCTTTAACAGTCGGACGAATAGAATCTGATCTGTGAGCCTCTGGAGGACGGGTCCATCCTCCATCTCTCCCATTCGCTCCAATGCAGCTTCTTAGGAGAACAGCAGAACCGTCTCTGATTTTTATGTCGCTCTCTTGTCCTCATTTTAGGCTCCAGAAACTCCAAAAAGCACACACTGCTTCAGGAACTTGTTGTGGCGGTCCCCATCTGCTCAGTTTTCTGATAGGAGTCACTGTTTTCACAGAAATCGCCTCAGTTTGAGAGTTTCACTGAGCCAAAAATCAGCTCAGTTTGGGCTCTCAGCCTCTGCCCTCAGGGCACTGTCACAGCAACCCTGAGCTACAGGTGACAGCTGCAGGTGTGTGTGTCTGTGTATGTGTGTACTACTGGTGCAGACTGTTCTGATATGAGAGCAGTTTATCAATTGACACAGCCACACACACACACACACACACACACACACACACACACACACACACACACACATAGACACACACAGACACACACGGACTCACACACAGAGACACACACACCCAGACAGGGTTAAATCAATGTAGTTTACTCCATGCAGAGACAAGTGTGTCACACATGCAGACAAACTCAGACATGGTTAAAGTCCATGTAGTTGATTTTGTTCATAAATTACTGTAGCACAGACAAACACAGACACACACTCTTTTTTCAGTAAATATAGGAATGGATCAATGAAACTTCACAACTCTTTATTTTTTGGGCTGCATTACGGTGTAAAACAGTTCTCACCAATGTTTCTTGATTGGGAATCAAAGAAAATGAATTCCATTTTAGATTTATTTGAAATCAAACGAGTGTAATAGGCCTGATGGAAAACAATGTCTACTTCAAAAATATGGCTTTGCTTAAATAATAAAAATATTAAAGAAATATAAAATATTTTAATTCCACTTTGCACAAGCTGCTAGTTACTTTTGATTTGTCTAATGAGTCGTTTTGGTAATTATTATTTTTTTTAAGTTAAACAAACCATCAGAAGAATCGTAGGCGTTGATCTCCATGACGAATGCAGCATCAGGAAGCAGGAAGCTGCTGTGGTCCATAAGGCGAGTTAAGGGTGCGGCAAAGGGACAAAATAGCAGCACGCAATTAATGTGATTTACAAAAAAAACAAACAAACACAACCTTTTTTATTGATCGTGATCAACGCATTAACGCTGACAGCCCTAATTTATATTTAAATTGTATTGTGCAATACCTGTAAAAGGGTTTGAATATTGTTAGAAAATTTGATGAATGCCATATGAAAGCAAACACTACCCAATGTATTTCGCACAAAGAAAGTATCAATGATAATACACAACAAAAATTCTTTTTTTCTGACCTGCCTGAATAACTGTCTAAAGAAGAAAGACACTGAAACTGAAAGTTGCCATTTGAACTACGTCTTTATATTAACATCATTTCTAAACAACAAACATCTAAAGTGGCATCACAAACATTATTAACGGCCATGAATTATTCAGCATCACTGCGTCTCAATTAACGTTTAATTAATAGATAGGTATGATATGTAAAAATATGTTTAAAAAAAAGCAAATACAAAGACACGCACACGTGTGTGCGTGTCTAAATTGCGTGTCTTTGTATTTGCTTTGTTTTACATATCTATCTATCTATCTATCTATCTATCTCTCTCTATTTATATGTACACACTAGCAAAAACGCTGCAAATTACTCACTCAATCTATTATTAAGTGCTTCATTAGTTCCCAACATTGAGCCTTTTAAACTCTATTAGAAATAGACATCTTTTACTTTATCTCTTGGGTTCATCTGTCTCTTCGTCTTGTTTTCTGGGTTCAGTCTTCCACCTCAGGATCACATCGCTGTCTGAAATGTTGAACCTTTTGCTCAGCTGAGGGAGTAAAGTAAACACTACAGGTTAAATAACCACAGATCGTGTCTGATCGGGATCTTAAGCAGTCGTCGGTACAGACATTCTTCTGTTTGAAAACAGCAGAAGGAAAAGCAGAGCACTGGAATAATCCTAGAGTCTGGTTTCTGAGAACTAGTCTGATACTGAGGCCTGATGCCTGAGATCTGATCTCTCTGATCTCTGATCCTGGGATATGATGCCCTAGGTCTAGGTCCTCTGACTTCACAATGTGAGGTCAGATCCTGGACCTGATCACATGGATAGACAGACAGAAGTTCTGATGCCTGAGTTTTAGGTTTCTATTTATCGGAGGGAGTTTTACCTGCTGGAGAATCTGGATGTTAATAGCTGGATCTGAAAGGTCAGCAGAGGTCAGAAACTTCATGCTCATGGTGTGGATCCTCTTCACTGTCAAGTCTGGACAGTGAGACAAACAAATCCACAAATCAATGAGGGAAATAATTACTGCATCGTTATTTCAAAGCCAAAAAGCAGTAATGAGATTTTTCACCTTTGTAGCACCAGAAGAAAAATTTCTGCTGACAGTTCCCATCAGCCCAATAACGCACTGAATTCTCAGCAACACAGTGCTGGTCGTAGCCACCGTCATCTGGCACCATGACCTTCCAGTTTTTGAAGGAGCTGTTGCTCTTGTCAGACCACCTCCATGGGTTTCTGTAGAGGCCAATCCACGCACCATATGTTGAGAGCAATAACATCACCTTCGTGTTTTCCTGAGCATCCTCGATCATAGCCAGGTCTTTGAAGTATGTCCTGCAGTAATCCTGGGCTTGCTTCCATGACAATAGAGTGTGAACTAAATTGTATTTTTTTTGTCCTGGAGGATTTGTATCTACAACAGAAAGAGATTTAGGACTGTATCAGCAGTGAGGAGATAAAATTACCTGCAAAAAAATACCTCTACTTTTGGAGAAACTTTTTGAAGCCAGGACTTCAGTGTGTCTGACTGCAAAGACTGAAAAGTAATTTGCAGTTTTTGTATGTTGGTGTGAACCACAACCTGAAAAATCACCAAGTCCTGGGGACAAAAATTTGAGGTTTGTACAGGGAGAGACTCCTTCATGGTGGTAAATGCGTACTTTTAGGGCTAGATTCTAGACAGTTATTTAAAATTGGTTTTAAAAATTTCTCACCGTTGTAACAAACAAAATGCTGTTTGCTGGAGCAGAAGTTATCATTCCATTTTCCACTTTTGGCCATGAGCGTGCAGCTCTCATTTCCCCAAAAATTATTTGGCTCATCAGGGGCCCAGTTCTGGAAGCTGTTTTCTGATGTTTCACCCGTTGCTGACCATCTCCAGGAGTTTTCATCTTTGCCCATAACTCCCTTCCAGGATTTCGGGTCATCATGCAGCCCAATCCATGACCATGTGGTGGACAAACTTACACTGTTCATCAATCTTAAGTCGTCTTTGCTTTCAATGGTCAACAGATCAGTGTATTTCTCTCTGCAGTATTTCTGAGCATCAGTCCAGGACATTGGCAGGTCAACATGATGGTACTCAATCCACCTCTTGTAAGAGTAGGAAGTGAGGCCAAATCCTAAAGGTTGGAGATAAAGATTAAGTCCAGTTGTCTGAATACAGTGTCAAGACTTTTTTTTTGGCATTTACAGAAGAAAATGTTTGTTCACTTTTAGATTTCTCACTAAAATGTCACTGCAGGTTTGAGTAGCAGCACAGTAATATAAAAACTAATAAGCACAAAAATACATCATTACAGTAAAATTCCTTAGATTGTCTTGCATTTTGGGTAAATGTGGTTAAGGTAAATGTAGTTCATTTCATTTCTATATTATTTTTGGTCATTGGCTTTGATTTTGACTAAATGAGAGCTTGTTGAGGATTCCTGTGTTCCTTTAATATTTAATACTACTCTGACATTTTCTTCATGCACAAAAGACTCAGAGGATTTTAAATAACTTTATTCATGATATCTTGTTACAGGCCTTTTTCTTCGGGTGTATGATTCATATGAACTGGAACACAAAACCAAAAAACTGAAATTAAATCTCACCAAAGAGGACAAATGTCAAGAGCTTTGTAAAGAGCATTCTGGATTTCACTGAAAAGCAGAAAGAGAAAAACCTTCAAAATAATTCAAGTAACAAGTCATTTATTGGGACAGCAGATGTTAAAGCAAAAATCCACCTTAAATAATAACAGATACAAAATTGAAAGTACAGGTCTAAGGCTTGGACCAATATATATTAACTGTTGGTCGTAAGTATAAATCATTAACAATAACTCTTGTGTGTTTCTAAGTGTATTTTTAAGAAGATTAAAACTAATCTTATTTTCACTTGGAATATGCAACCTTGTCAAAATTTACAATAAGATAAATTATTGTTATTGTTTACATTTATAATATACATGGAAAGTTGATCAAACTTAGACAAAGGTTAAAAAATGTAATTATTGTGATAGTCTATCATTGTAAAATATACTTACAATTAAGAAAAACAATATTTGAAATAATCCTCCGCTGGATGGAGGAACAGTCGGTTCCCCACTCTCAAAAGTAACAACTGCTGTACTGAATATTGGCTAACCCCAATTTTAAATACCCAGGTGAGAGAACGTAAGCCCTTACATAACCATGATGTTTGCTAATCAAAACACTAAATGACTTAATTAGTTAAATTCAGATCTGCAGATCAACGTCAACTGAGACAGCGAGACACAGATGCACCCGGTTCTGTTTTATTTAAATAAACAAATGAGGAATCCAGCAGAGGTCACTTTGGTTTCTACATAATGATAATCAACCATGCAATAATGGTTTGATGGATGGATAGTGTGAAAAGAAAAAATGTAAAAATGTTCCGTCATTGTTTTCAATAATTTCATGTTGTCACATTCACACAAAAGTCAGATGCTGGTATTTTGTGGAAAGCTCATTTTCTCATTTTCATACACAAATGAGGAACCAAACAAAGGTTATTTAATAGTGTTTCTTTAAAACAAACATAGTTTGACTATAGAAGAAGTGTGTTAAATGACGTCCTGTTGGAGTTCAGCTGTATTTCCTCCAGTATCATCCATCCATCTTCTACGGCTTTTCTGTTTCCGGGTCGTGGGGGGTGGTGGAGCCAATCCCAGCTCACATTGGGAGAGGGCGGGGTCACCCGGGACAGGTCACCAGTCCATCACAGGGCCAACACACAGAGACAGACAGAGACCAACAAACACTCACACTCACACTCTCACTCAGACGATTTAAAGTCACCAATGACTCTAAGAAGGGGGGAAGAAATCCACGCAGGCACGGGGAGAACATGCAGACCCGCACAGGAAGGGCCCCACGCTAACCACTACGCCGTCGTGCTGCCCCTCCAGACTTCATGAAGTAATTCTGAGCTTCGGTCCAGTTCGTTGGCAGGTTTACAGGGTGGGCCTCATAAAACTGGGTTAGAAAGCTGGAAATGAAGCCAAATCCTACGGGTTGATGATACAGGACATACAGAGCTGTAAAATCATGTTTACAACTATTGATCTGAATATTGTCTACATGTATAAAGAAATTTAACAATGAAAAATTTTCCAAAAAAAAAATATAAATATATATATATATATATAATATTTATTTATTTAGAACATTTTTCATTGTTAACTTACAATTTATTTATTTGCTTATTTATTTTTGAGATTCAAGCAAATCAACCATATTGAGTAGATTAGTAAGGAAATCATTCAAGACAGAATTATTCTTTTTTTCAGCAGTTGAACTAGAAACCAAAAGAACATCAACATTAAATAAAAGAAACCTGAACGCTTACCAAAGAAGACTGAACGCTCCATTTCTGATATCACTGAAATGACAAAGTTGTAAATGCATAAAAATGTACCTGTTGAAATGGCTGTAGGTGATTCACACTCTGAAATTGAGATGTCAAAAGGTTAAATTGTACAAATCAAAACTAATTTAACAAATTGTTATTAATATACATGGGAAGGTCATAACACAATCATACTAAAGATAATAACTACACAAGAAATTGTAATTCAAAGAAATATACTCACGTTTAAAATTTAAAAAATCCAGCTTTTGAAACGCAGCAAACCCGAAATGTCACGGAGGAAATGTGTACTGCGCTCTGAGGCGAGCCCAGTCTTGTGCTGAATTTTGAAAAACCAATTTGATTATCCAAATGAGAAGAAGTGACCATCTAACAAATGAAATAAATTCAGTCCTTCCAGAAAATAGCCTCAAGAAAAAAATCTTAAAGTGGGAGCATAGCTCCAAAGATGATATCGTTTTGAAATAAAGCTCTAGCTCTTTTATGAAAACAATAAATGTAAACATTTCTTATGATTAGATTTACATGCAATTTTTCAAAATTCCTCAGATTTTCCTGCAAAAAGTTGAACTGAATTGTGGGAACACCAAAACAGAAAGTGACAGGAATTATCAAAGAATTTCTATACTCTTTGACATTAACACGAATTAAGGCGCCAATTCTGTTTTGCTTTATTGGAAGTGGGCAAACAACAGATTAATATTTTACCACAACCAAACTGTCTGGAGTCTGGATCAGAGTCTCTAATACGCCGACTATTATTGGGGAAAAAAGTCAAACCTCATTTGATTTGAAATAATTCTAGTAGGCAAGTTCATGAAGTCATTTTTTTTCCAAGCAAGATAAATTGGTGAGAACTCCTTTGCGTTTTTAGTACGACCCGAAAAATGTTGTGAAGGTTCATCAATCCATCCGTCCTGTATTTACTAAAATAACAACAAAAAACAAATGTGAAACATCTATATTCGACTGTTGTAATTTATCTTTCTGTTCTACCAACATACAGAGGAAATCTGAATTTTTTGGTCATATTTCGATGTGAGCACAGGTAAGATTACCTGCTCAGCATTTCTGCTTGACGCACCACCGACGGTGCCGTTTGGCAGGCTGCAGGGTCGTCGGGAGCCACCCTTCATAGATGTTTAGCTCCTTTGATCCCGGAACATCTCGGGGTAGTGGAGCAGCGAAAGGGACGTCTCCCTAACGCTCCCTGCAGCCTGTCTTAGGATCCCTCTGTCCCCCACGCCTTATCCTTCCTTTGGAGTCAGAGCCAGAAGTTTCCTTGCTCTGCTTCTTGAGCTAGGTGTCGCATTGCTCGCTTCATCACATGGCCTGTGAAACCGAGGGTTTTTAGGAGCCGCTGTGTGGATGTGCCAATGAAGCCCCTGCACCCTGCTTCCAACAGGAAATGTGAAGGTCCTCCAGCCAGCTTGAGAGCATGCAGCAGCCAGGTCTGCATACCTCTCTTTCTTCCTCTCATAGGCAGCCTCCATCTCCTCCTCCCATGGGACAGTCAGCTCCAACAGGATGACTACTCTGGCAGGTGCTGACCAGAGCACTATGTCAGGGCAAAGGGCTGCCAATTGCCACTCTCCCCCCGGGTACAACAGGGTGGACTTTGCGCCAGTGCTGCGCTGTGTTGCACCCCCCTGCCTGAACAACTGGATCCATGCCTGGGATGATGGGACACTGGCACGGTTTACTTCCAGCCTGCGCGTGTCCAGTAGCTCAGCCAGCTTGCACAGGACTTTATTGTGCCGCCATCTGTATCTGCCCTGTGCCAGTGCTGCCTTGCAGCTGGAGAGGATGTACTTGAGGCCCGGGTTTGGGGAGCTGCAGAGGTGGCAGGGTTCTTCTGAGCTATACCAGGTGTAGAGATTACAGGGACTGGGGAGTATGTCCAAAGTGGCCCTGATGAGGAAGCTCAGCCTTGAAGGTGTACTCCACATGTCCGCCCAGGTGATGGTCCTGTTTGTCACGGCCTCCCAGGTGGACCATTTGCCTTGCTGTTGTTGGCTCACGGCTGTAACTTTGTAGTGCTCCTCATCCATTTTGGTCACCTCAGAGATGATGAAACCTTTCCTCTCCTTGGTGGCTTTGGACCATCTGGGTGGTGGTGCTCCCCATCCTAGGCCAGCTCTGCCAGGCTGTGTGAAGCCCACAATCTCCTGATGTTTCAGCGTCTCTGTGGCCAGGTCTACCGCTTGAGCTAGGTTCCACTTTCGTCCAGTCCAGACTTGTATGTTTGCGTCTCGGATTGCCGGGTCTGGTGAGTCTCTCAGTTCGAAGAGGAGCCTCACCTTCTCCTTCTTGTATCTGAGGCTGATTGACTGGAGTGGGAGCTGTAGCATGTTACTGCCAAAGAGTGCTGTATTGGAAAGGTTGCGGGGGAGGCCGAGCCATTTCCTGATGAAGGTATTGGCTTTTGCTTCCAGTTTAAGGACTGAGGTCATGGTGATGTCACACAGATATGGTGATTAATCCACAGACACCCTCTGATTATTCAGATAAAAGATTTCAACCAATTTAGATTGTATTAAAACTACATGCAAATTCATTATTGTGCAAATGACTTGATGGCGTCATTGGACGACTTCTAGCATTTTGAGGACAGCCAATAGGAGTTGGCCACAGTGAGCAGGAGGAACGCAGGCCAAACTAAAAAATGGTGGACGATAAACCAACAAACATACAACTTGCGTCATTTCACTTTTTGGAAATATGGAAAGAAAATCGCAAAAATCAACACTCTCGATTCGGAATATAAATCGGTAACCAAGCAACAGTAAAATCGCATGAGGACAAAAACATCTGACCCAGTCGTAGTTTATCCACCTTTAATGAATTTAATTTCATTTTCAGAAATGAGGTTTGGATCAAAGTTGGATTTAGACAAAGTCAAGTCATCCCACTTTTTTTAATATCACAATGAGTGGAGAGTATAGCTGGAACAGAGGTTCTCAAACTGCTATTTCATATTTACAATAACACAACACTGTAATGATTGCGGATTTTAGTTTTGGATCTTGTGTTGTTTTGGATTCCTGTGTTTTCAGTTTTGGACTTTGGGGTTTTCAGTTTGCTTATTGTGTGTTCTGGGTTTTGGTTTTCTGGTTGCCCTGTGTTTCCCTCCTGTGTTGTTGTGCTTCTTCCCCAACCTGCACTTCTCTGCACACCTGTCTTGTGTCTCCCTCGTCAGTCCTGCTCTGCTCCTTGTGCTTTTCCCTCCTCACTTTCCTCCACACCTGCCTTATGTTACCCTAATCAGTCCTGTCTTCCTCCTTGTGTCTTCCCAGCCTATCGGCTCCCTGTCTGCCCCTGTCTCCTGACCTGTTCCCTGTTGTGTCATTAGTTCAGTTTGTATTTAAGTCTTGGTTTTCTGTTTATTCGTGTCAGATCCTCTGTTGTGTTCAGTTCAGTCTTGCGTTGTAGTTTGCCTTTTGCCTTTTGCCTTGCTTGCCAGCCCCATGTATTTTTGGATATCATTAAAGTTATACTCTTCAGTTCACCCTGCTGCCTCAGTCTCCTGCATTTGGTTCCTCACTCCTGCACCCCTGACAAACACAAATTAATATTCAGTTTTTATCAATGCATTTATTCAGCAAATGTCACACAGCACAGGGAATATATTTTGGTACATGCAACAGTGGAACTGAAAAGTAAGGAATGAAAATAGGAAAACCAAAGAACACAAACGTCAAATGAAACAATAGACAATATGACTATAAAACTAAAATGAACACAGCACTTAAAATAGTAGCAGTATTGATTCCATTATTTTATATTGGTACATACAAAAACAACACAATGCTACATTCCAGATCTGCAACTAACGCTATTTTTAATCACTGATCACTCTGATTATTCATCACTATATTTTCAGGTCATGAGTCATGAGTTGTAACCTATTGGTTTAAAGCCAGAAGTTTCTTTTTTCTTAATCCCAAAGACCCCTCATCTTCATACACTACTTGATTACTTGATTAAATGTGTAAAGTTTGTGTTTTATAGAGCAAATCAGTCTTCTTTCTTCAGGTTTTGGGGCTGGATGTTCCAGCTCAGAGTGAAGTTAGTCCATCCCTGATCTGCTAGCACCGCACTGAGCTGAGGAGGAATAAAAGAAACACAAGGGTTTTTCCTCCATCACTACAATTTACTGTTATTTTACATCTTTAAAAAGGGAAAGAAAGAAATAAATTTACCTGCTGGAGAATTTGGCCATTCATATTTTGATCAGTCAGGTCAACATCAGTTTTAACTGTCATCTTCACGGTATGTTTGAGTTTTGTAACTAAAAGAAGTCCAGTAAACGTTTAGAAACCAAACACATATTTCAAAGTTTATTTCAAATAAAACTATTTCTCTGTGTCTTTCAACAATCACCTTGATGACAGATGAAAACATGCTCTATGTCACACCTGTCGTCATCCCAAACATGTCTTTGAGTGTGTTCGGCCAAACAGAACTGCTCACCGCCGGAGTTGTTTGGGCTGTTTTCTCTCCAGTTTCTGAAGGAGCTTTTAGACCCATCAGACCATCTCCACGGCTCTCTGAACAGACCAATCCAGCTTCCTGAACTATCTGTAATTATAGAAGTGACCTCAGTGTTTTCTTCTCCGTTTTCAATCATGGCCAAGTCAGTGTGATGCTCTCTGCAGTAATCTCGTGCCGAAGTCCACGTTTTCAGATTTGGGTAGACCTGATAGATCTTCTGGTTTTGTTCTGTGACTGAAAAAGACAGAAGTGACTTAAGTATGACTGTTCCTCTGAAGAAGTCACAGGCGACAAATGATTAGTGTGTAAAAAGGCTAATCAACATTTTATCTGCGAACCAAAACGGCCTCGACCTGATCTGTCCGTTAGCTGAGACATTTTCTAAGATGTGAATCAGTGAATAAATACAGTCTGTCAGCACCCAACAATAAATCAGCACAATCCATGAATTCAAATCTCTTCTTACCACTGAAACAAACAAAACTTTTCGTTAATTCACAGGACACATCTTTCCACTTTCCAGAAGGAGATGTGAGCACACAGTTTTCATGTCCATGTTGTGTGTTTGGGTCATTCGGTTCCCAGGATTTATAGCCAGTTTTGCTGGTTTCACCCGTCACTGACCATCTCCAGGAGTTGGTGTCATTGCCCAGGTTCCACTTCCAGGACTCTGGAGGATCTTCCAGTCCTATCCATGCCAGCGAATAGGAAAAATTAGGTTTTAGCATGTTTATGTCGTCCATGCTTTCAAAGGTGGCCAGGTCGGTGTAATGCTCTCTGCAGTAACGCTGCGCATCGTTCCAGTTCATTTTCAAGTTAACATAGTAGTACTGACGTGGAGGAAACTGAGAGCCAGAGCTGAGACTGCAACCTGAAGATAGGAGTATTCAGAATTAAGACAGGCATTTGCACAAATTGACACAATTAAAGATAGTAACAGTGAACTTTCAAGAGTTTTGAATGGAAGAAAAATCCCAAAAGTAAATCTGAAATAAGTGTCTATTAAATCATCCCACCACAATATCATTTAATCCAACAACTCATGCAGATTCTCCACAACTTTTGCAAACATTACTGCTAAAAAAACAAAACAGGCCAACTAACTAAAAGGAAGCACAAAAAAGTTCTGAAATAATTCAGAAATATTCACAGTGAGCCAAACAGACAGTTTATCCACATTTAATGACTTTCTTGACCTTACCAAAGAACAGCAGAGCCAGAATCTCTAAAGCGGCCATTTCTGGTTTCACTGAAAATAGAAAAACAGACAAACAACAGATTTGACGTTCTTGAATGACCACACAGATGTCTGTAGATATCTTCTGGACGAGTTGGACCGACCTCTAATAAACTACACTGGAGTTTATGGAACTAACAAAATCAATAGGAGGATGATGGAGATGTCACACTGAGGAGAAAACAAGAAAAAGCAGTCAGAAGTTGAACTTCCAGCAGGTGGATGTTGTTGTATTCTTCTTAGGAAATCATCCAAAAACACAGACAGATCCTCGCACATCTGACGGAAACATTGGTTATAACCTCGAGGAACACATAACACTATTTTCATATGCAAAGCTTTACTTCCTTTGAGATTTGGTAATCATAAACCTCCTCCTTGCGGACTACGACTCTCTCCCTGTAGTTTTCCATTACAGACAAAGAAAGGGGAATTATTTTTATCTTTCAAACACTCAATCCGGTGGAACTTCACATCATTTCTTTCATTCCAAACTGACTATATTTTACATATCGGCATCATTAGTGTAGTTTAAAGAAAAACAAAGTTCTCCTCAATAATAAAATAAATAAAAGTCCATGTGATTTGATATGATCGTGTTCATTTAACTCCTTTAAAGTCAATTGATTTTTCAAACGGCTGAGTAAACCATGATGACATCAATATTAGAGACATGCTCTTCTTCTATTTTCTCATTTTAGGATATTTTACTTGTCTCCCTTTCTTTGTGATGAGATTAATGTGATATTAAAGTTTAGATGTTGCTCTGGGTTACAAACTCAAATTTGTATTTCTCATAAAGGCACAACTTTGTGATGATGACCTCCAAATCATTTTCAGAAATGAGGTTTGGATTGAAGCTGGATTTAGACAAAGTCAGGTCACCCCACTTTCTTTTTAAAATCACACTGAGTGGAGAGTATAGCTGGAACAGAGGTTCTCAAACTGCTATTTCATATTTACAATAACACAACACAAATTAATATTCACTTTTTATTGATGCATTTATTCAGCAAATGTCACACAGCACAGGGAATATATTTTGGTACATGCAACAGTGGAACTGAAAAGTAAGGAATGAAAATAGGAAAACCAAAGAACACAAAAGTCAAATGAAACAATAGACAATATGACTATAAAACTAAAATGAACACAGCACTTAAAATAGTAGCAGTATTGATTCCATTATTTTATATTGGTACATACAAAAACAACACAATGCTACATTCCAGATCTGCAACTAACGCTATTTTTAATCACTGATCACTCTGATTATTCGTCACTATATTTTCAGGTCATGAGTCATGAGTTGTAACCTATTGGTTTAAAGCCAGAAGTTTCTTTTTTCTTAATCCCAAAGACCCCTCATCTTCATACACTACTTGATTACTTGATTAAATGTGTAAAGTTTGTGTTTTATAGAGCAAATCAGTCTTCTTTCTTCAGCTTTTGGGGCTGGATGTTCCATCTCAGAGTGAAGTTAGTCCATCCCTGATCTGCTAGCACCGCACTGAGCTGAGGAGGAATAAAAGAAACACAAGGGTTTTTCCTCCATCACTACAATTTACTGTCATTTTACATCTTTAAAAAAGGAAAGAAAGAAATAAATTTACCTGCTGGAGAATTTGGCCATTCATATTTTGATCAGTCAGGTCAACATCAGTTTTAACTGTCATCTTCACGATATGTTTGAGTTTTGTAACTAAAAGAAGTCCAGTAAACGTTTAGAAACCAATCACATATTTCAAAGTTTATTTCAAATAAAACCATTTCTCTGTGTCTTTCAACAATCACCTTGATGACAGATGAAAACGTGCTCTATGTCACACCTGTAGTCATCCCAAACATGTCTTTGAGTGTGTTCGGTCATACAGAACTCACCGCCGGAGTTGTTTGGGCTGTTTTCTCTCCAGTTTCTGAAGGAGCTTTTAGACCCATCAGACCATCTCCACGGCTCTCTGAACAGACCAATCCAGCTTCCTGAACTATCTGTAATTATAGAAGTGACCTCAGTGTTTTCTTCTCCGTTTTCAATCATGGCCAAGTCAGTGTGATGCTCTCGGCAATAATCTCGTGCCGAAGTCCACGTTTTCAGATTTGGGTAGACCTGATAGATCTTCTGGTTTTGTTCTGTGACTGAAAAAGACAGAAGTGACTTAAGTATGACTGTTCCTCTGAAGAAGTCACAGGAGACAAATGATTAGTGTGTAAAAAGGCTAATCAACATTTTATCTGCGAACCAAAACGGCCTCGACCTGATCTGTCCGTTAGCTGAGACATTTTCTAAGACGTGAATCAGTGAATAAATACAGTCTGTCAGCACCCAACAATAAATCAGCACAATCCATGAATTCAAATCTCTTCTTACCACTGAAACAAACAAAACTTTTCGTTAATTCACAGGACACATCTTTCCACTTTCCAGAAGGAGATGTGAGCACACAGTTTTCATGTCCATGTTGTGTGTTTGGGTCATTCGGTTCCCAGGATTTATAGCCAGTTTTGCTGGTTTCCCCCGTCACTGACCATCTCCAGGAGTTGGTGTCATTGCCCAGGTTCCACTTCCAGGACTCTGGAGGATCTTCCAGTCCTATCCATGCCAGCGAATAGGAAAAATTAGGTTTTAGCATGTTTATGTCGTCCATGCTTTCAAAGGTGGCCAGGTCGGTGTAATGCTCTCTGCAGTAACGCTGCGCATCGTTCCAGTTCATTTTCAAGTTAACATAGTAGTACTGACGTGGAGGAAACTGAGAGCCAGAGCTGAGACTGCAACCTGAAGATAGGAGTATTCAGAATTAAGACAGGCATTTGCACAAATTGACACAATTAAAGATAGTAACAGTGAACTTTCAAGAGTTTTGAATGGAAGAAAAATCCCAAAAGTAAATCTGAAATAAGTGTCTATTAAATCATCCCACCACAATATCATTTAATCCAACAACTCATGCAGATTCTCCACAACTTTTGCAAACATTACTGCTAAAAAAACAAAACAGGCCAACTAACTAAAAGGAAGCACAAAAAAGTTCTGAAATAATTCAGAAATATTCACAGTGAGCCAAACAGACAGTTTATCCACATTTAATGACTTTCTTGACCTTACCAAAGAACAGCAGAGCCAGAATCTCTAAAGCGGCCATTTCTGGTTTCACTGAAAATAGAAAAACAGACAAACAACAGATTTGACGTTCTTGAATGACCACACAGATGTCTGTAGATATCTTCTGGACGAGTTGGACCGACCTCTAATAAACTACACTGGAGTTTATGGAACTAACAAAATCAATAGGAGGATGATGGAGATGTCACACTGAGGAGAAAACAAGAAAAAGCAGTCAGAAGTTGAACTTCCAGCAGGTGGATGTTGTTGTATTCTTCTTAGGAAATCATCCAAAAACACAGACAGATCCTCGCACATCTGACGGAAACATTGGTTAAACCTCGAGGAACACATAACACTATTTTCATATGCAAAGCTTTACTTCCTTTGAGATTTGGTAATCATAAACCTCCTCCTTGCGGACTACGACTCTCTCCCTGTAGTTTTCCATTACAGACAAAGAAAGGGGAATTATTTTTATCTTTCAAACACTCAATCCGGTGGAACTTCACATCATTTCTTTCATTCCAAACTGACTATATTTTACATATCGGCATCATTAGTGTAGTTTAAAGAAAAACAAAGTTCTCCTCAATAATAAAATAAATAAAAGTCCATGTGATTTGATATGATCGTGTTCATTTAACTCCTTTAAAGTCAATTGATTTTTCAAACGGCTGAGTAAACCATGATGACATCAATATTAGAGACATGCTCTTCTTCTATTTTCTCATTTTAGGATATTTTACTTGTCTCCCTTTCTTTGTGATGAGATTTAAAGTTTAGATGTTGCTCTGGGTTACAAACTCAAATTTGTATTTCTCATAAAGGCACAACTTTGTGATGATGACCTCCAAATCATTTTCAGAAATGAGGTTTGGATTGAAGCTGGATTTAGACAAAGTCAGGTCACCCCACTTTCTTTTTAAAATCACACTGAGTGGAGAGTATAGCTGGAACAGAGGTTCTCAAACTGCTATTTCATATTTACAATAACACAACACAAATTAATATTCACTTTTTATTGATGCATTTATTCAGCAAATGTCACACAGCACAGGGAATATATTTTGGTACATGCAGCAGTGGAACTGAAAAGTAAGGAATGAAAATAGGAAAACCAAAGAACACAAAAGTCAAATGAAACAATAGACAATATGACTATAAAACTAAAATGAACACAGCACTTAAAATAGTAGCAGTATTGATTCCATTATTTTATATTGGTACATACAAAAACAACACAATGCTACATTCCAGATCTGCAACTAACGCTATTTTTAATCACTGATCACTCTGATTATTCATCACTATATTTTCAGGTCATGAGTCATGAGTTGTAACCTATTGGTTTAAAGCCAGAAGTTTCTTTTTTCTTAATCCCAAAGACCCCTCATCTTCATACACTATTGATTACTTGATTAAATGTGTAAAGTTTGTGTTTTATAGAGCAAATCAGTCTTCTTTCTTCAGCTTTTGGGGCTGGATGTTCCATCTCAGAGTGAAGTTAGTCCATCCCTGATCTGCTAGCACCGCACTGAGCTGAGGAGGAATAAAAGAAACACAAGGGTTTTTCCTCCATCACTACAATTTACTGTCATTTTACATCTTTAAAAAAGGAAAGAAAGAAATAAATTTACCTGCTGGAGAATTTGGCCATTCATATTTTGATCAGTCAGGTCAACATCAGTTTTAACTGTCATCTTCACGGTATGTTTGAGTTTTGTAACTAAAAGAAGTCCAGTAAACGTTTAGAAACCAATCACATATTTCAAAGTTTATTTCAAATAAAACTATTTCTCTGTGTCTTTCAACAATCACCTTGATGACAGATGAAAACGTGCTCTATGTCACACCTGTCGTCATCCCAAACATGTCTTTGAGTGTGTTCGGTCATACAGAACTGCTCACCGCCGGAGTTGTTTGGGCTGTTTTCTCTCCAGTTTCTGAAGGAGCTTTTAGACCCATCAGACCATCTCCACGGCTCTCTGAACAGACCAATCCAGCTTCCTGAACTATCTGTAATTATAGAAGTGACCTCAGTGTTTTCTTCTCCGTTTTCAATCATGGCCAAGTCAGTGTGATGCTCTCGGCAGTAATCTCGTGCCGAAGTCCACGTTTTCAGATTTGGGTAGACCTGATAGATCTTCTGGTTTTGTTCTGTGACTGAAAAAGACAGAAGTGACTTAAGTATGACTGTTCCTCTGAAGAAGTCACAGGAGACAAATGATTAGTGTGTAAAAAGGCTAATCAACATTTTATCTGCGAACCAAAACGGCCTCGACCTGATCTGTCCGTTAGCTGAGACATTTTCTAAGACGTGAATCAGTGAATAAATACAGTCTGTCAGCGCCCAACAATAAATCAGCACAATCCATGAATTCAAATCTCGCCTTACCACTGAAACAAACAAAACTTTTCGTTAATTCACAGGACACATCTTTCCACTGTCCAGAAGGAGATGTGAGCACACAGTTTTCATGTCCATGTTGTGTGTTTGGTTCATTCGGTACCCAGGATTTATAGCCAGTTTTGCTGGTTTCACCCGTCACTGACCATCTCCAGGAGTTGGTGTCATTGCCCAGGTTCCACTTCCAGGACTCTGGAGGATCTTCCAGTCCTATCCATGCCCATGTATCGGATGAAAAATATGATTTGAGCATGTTTATGTCGTCCATGCTTTCAAAGGTGGCCAGGTCGGTGTAATGCTCTCTGCAGTAACGCTGCGCATCGTTCCAGTTCATTTTCAAGTTAACATAGTAGTACTGACGTGGAGGAAACTGAGAGCCAGAGCTGAGACTGCAACCTGAAGATAGGAGTATTCAGAATTAAGACAGGCATTTGCACAAATTGACACAATTAAAGATAGTAACAGTGAACTTTCAAGAGTTTTGAGTGGAAGAAAAATCCCAAAAGTAAATCTGAAATAAGTGTCTATTAAATCATCCCACCACAATATCATTTAATCCAACAACTCATGCAGATTCTCCACAACTTTTGCAAACATTACTGCTAAAAAAACAAAACAGGCCAACTAACTACAAGGAAGCACACAAAAGTTCATCATGATAATTCAGAAATATTCACAGTGAGCCAAACAGACAGTTTATCCACATTTAATGACTTTCTTGACCTTACCAAAGAACAGCAGAGCCAGAATCTCTAAAGCGGCCATTTCTGGATTCACTGAAAATAGAAAAACAGACAAACAACAGATTTGACGTTCTTGAAAGACCACACAGATGTCTAGATATTCTGGATGAGTTGGACCGACCTCTAATAAACTACACTGGAGTTTATGGAACTAACAAAATCAATAGGAGGATGATGGAGATGTCACACTGAGGAGAAAACAAGAAAAAGCAGTCAGAAGTTGAACTTCCAGCAGGTGGATGTTGTTGTATTCTTCTTAGGAAATCATCCAAAAACACAGACAGATCCTCGCACATCTGACGGAAACATTGGTTATAACCTCGAGGAACACATAACACTATTTTCATATGCAAAGCTTTACTTCCTTTGAGATTTGGTAATCATAAACCTCCTTCTTGCGGACTATGACTTTCTCCCTGTGGTTTTCCATTACAGACAAAGAAAGGGGAATTATTTTCATCTTTCAAACACTCAATCTGGTGGAACTTCACATCATTTCTTTCATTCCAAACTGACTATATTTTACATATCGGCATCATTAGTGTAGTTTAAAGAAAAACAAAGTTCTCCTCAATAATAAAATAAATAAAAGTCCATGTGATTTGATATGATCGTGTTCATTTAACTCCTTTAAAGTCAATTGATTTTTCAAATGGCTGAGTAAACCATGATGACAGAGCAATGTTAGAGACATGCTCTTCTTCTACTTTCTCATTTTAGGATATTTTACTTGTCTGCCTTTCTTTGTGATGAGATTAATGTGATATTAAAGTTTAGATGTTGCTCTGGGTTACAAACTCAAATTTGTATTTCTCATAAAGGCACAACTTTGTGATGATGACCTCCAAATCATTTTCAGAAATGAGGTTTGGATTGAAGCTGGATTTAGACAAAGTCAGGTCACCCCACTTTCTTTTTAAAATCACACTGAGTGGAGAGTATAGCTGGAACAGAGGTTCTCAAACTGCTATTTCATATTTACAATAACACAACACAAATTAATATTCACTTTTTATTGATGCATTTATTCAGCAAATGTCACACAGCACAGGGAATATATTTTGGTACATGCAACAGTGGAACTGAAAAGTAAGGAATGAAAATAGGAAAACCAAAGAACACAAAAGTCAAATGAAACAATAGACAATATGACTATAAAACTAAAATGAACACAGCACTTAAAATAGTAGCAGTATTGATTCCATTATTTTATATTGGTACATACAAAAACAACACAATGCTACATTCCAGATCTGCAACTAACACTATTTTTAATCACTGATCACTCTGATTATTCGTCACTATATTTTCAGGTCATGAGTCATGAGTTGTAACCTATTGGTTTAAAGCCAGAAGTTTCTTTTTTCTTAATCCCAAAGACCCCTCATCTTCATACACTACTTGATTACTTGATTAAATGTGTAAAGTTTGTGTTTTATAGAGCAAATCAGTCTTCTTTCTTCAGCTTTTGGGGCTGGATGTTCCATCTCAGAGTGAAGTTAGTCCATCCCTGATCTGCTAGCACCGCTCTGAGCTGAGGAGGAATAAAAGAAACACAAGGGTTTTTCCTCCATCACTACAATTTACTGTCATTTTACATCTTTAAAAAAGGAAAGAAAGAAATAAATTTACCTGCTGGAGAATTTGGCCATTCATATTTTGATCAGTCAGGTCAACATCAGTTTTAACTGTCATCTTCACGATATGTTTGAGTTTTGTAACTAAAAGAAGTCCAGTAAACGTTTAGAAACCAAACACATATTTCAAAGTTTATTTCAAATAAAACTATTTCTCTGTGTCTTTCAACAATCACCTTGATGACAGATGAAAACGTGCTCTATGTCACACCTGTCGTCATCCCAAACATGTCTTTGAGAGTGTTCGGCCAAACAGAACTCACTGCCGGAGTTGTTTGGGCGGTTTTCTCTCCAGTTTCTGAAGGAGCTTTTAGACCCATCAGACCATCTCCACGGCTCTCTGAACAGACCAATCCAGCTTCCTGAACTATCTGTAATTATAGAAGTGACCTCAGTGTTTTCTTCTCCGTTTTCAATCATGGCCAAGTCAGTGTGATGCTCTCGGCAGTAGTCTCGTGCCGAAGTCCACGTTTTCAGATTTGGGTAGACCTGATAGATCTTCTGGTTTTGTTCTGTGACTGAAAAAGACAGAAGTGACTTAAGTATGACTGTTCCTCTGAAGAAGTCACAGGAGACAAATGATTAGTGTGTAAAAAGGCTAATCAACATTTTATCTGCGAACCAAAACGGCCTTGACCTGATCTGTCCGTTAGCTGAGACATTTTCTAAGACGTGAATCAGTGAATAAATACAGTCTGTCAGCACCCAACAATAAATCAGCACAATCCATGAATTCAAATCTCTTCTTACCACTGAAACAAACAAAACTTTTCGTTAATTCACAGGACACATCTTTCCACTTTCCAGAAGGAGATGTGAGCACACAGTTTTCATGTCCATGTTGTGTGTTTGGTTCATTCGGTTCCCAGGATTTATAGCCAGTTTTGCTGGTTTCACCCGTCACTGACCATCTCCAGGAGTTGGTGTCATTGCCCAGGTTCCACTTCCAGGACTCTGGAGGATCTTCCAGTCCTATCCATGCCAGCGAATAGGAAAAATTAGGTTTTAGCATGTTTATGTCGTCCATGCTTTCAAAGGTGGCCAGGTCGGTGTAATGCTCTCTGCAGTAACGCTGCGCATCGTTCCAGTTCATTTTCAAGTTAACATAGTAGTACTGACGTGGAGGAAACTGAGAGCCAGAGCTGAGACTGCAACCTGAAGATAGGAGTATTCAGAATTAAGACAGGCATTTGCACAAATTGACACAATTAAAGATAGTAACAGTGAACTTTCAAGAGTTTTGAATGGAAGAAAAATCCCAAAAGTAAATCTGAAATAAGTGTCTATTAAATCATCCCACCACAATATCATTTAATCCAACAACTCATGCAGATTCTCCACAACTTTTGCAAACATTACTGCTAAAAAAACAAAACAGGCCAACTAACTACAAGGAAGCACACAAAAGTTCATCATGATAATTCAGAAATATTCACAGTGAGCCAAACAGACAGTTTATCCACATTTAATGACTTTCTTGACCTTACCAAAGAACAGCAGAGCCAGAATCTCTAAAGCGGCCATTTCTGGATTCACTGAAAATAGAAAAACAGACAAACAACAGATTTGACGTTCTTGAAAGACCACACAGATGTCTAGATATTCTGGATGAGTTGGACCGACCTCTAATAAACTACACTGGAGTTTATGGAACTAACAAAATCAATAGGAGGATGATGGAGATGTCACACTGAGGAGAAAACAAGAAAAGCAGTCAGAAGTTGAACTTCCAGCAGGTGGATGTTGTTGTATTCTTCTTAGGAAATCATCCAAAAACACAGACAGATCCTCGCACATCTGACGGAAACATTGGTTATAACCTCGAGGAACACATAACACTATTTTCATATGCAAAGCTTTACTTCCTTTGAGATTTGGTAATCATAAACCTCCTTCTTGCGGACTATGACTTTCTCCCTGTGGTTTTCCATTACAGACAAAGAAAGGGGAATTATTTTCATCTTTCAAACACTCAATCTGGTGGAACTTCACATCATTTCTTTCATTCCAAACTGACTATATTTTACATATCGGCATCATTAGTGTAGTTTAAAGAAAAACAAAGTTCTCCTCAATAATAAAATAAATAAAAGTCCATGTGATTTGATATGATCGTGTTCATTTAACTCCTTTAAAGTCAATTGATTTTTCAAATGGCTGAGTAAACCATGATGACAGAGCAATGTTAGAGACATGCTCTTCTTCTACTTTCTCATTTTAGGATATTTTACTTGTCTGCCTTTCTTTGTGATGAGATTAATGTGATATTAAAGTTTAGATGTTGCTCTGGGTTACAAACTCAAATTTGTATTTCTCATAAAGGCACAACTTTGTGATGATGACCTCCAAATCATTTTCAGAAATGAGGTTTGGATTGAAGCTGGATTTAGACAAAGTCAGGTCACCCCACTTTCTTTTTAAAATCACACTGAGTGGAGAGTATAGCTGGAACAGAGGTTCTCAAACTGCTATTTCATATTTACAATAACACAACACAAATTAATATTCACTTTTTATTGATGCATTTATTCAGCAAATGTCACACAGCACAGGGAATATATTTTGGTACATGCAACAGTGGAACTGAAAAGTAAGGAATGAAAATAGGAAAACCAAAGAACACAAAAGTCAAATGAAACAATAGACAATATGACTATAAAACTAAAATGAACACAGCACTTAAAATAGTAGCAGTATTGATTCCATTATTTTATATTGGTACATACAAAAACAACACAATGCTACATTCCAGATCTGCAACTAACGCTATTTTTAATCACTGATCACTCTGATTATTCGTCACTATATTTTCAGGTCATGAGTCATGAGTTGTAACCTATTGGTTTAAAGCCAGAAGTTTCTTTTTTCTTAATCCCAAAGACCCCTCATCTTCATACACTACTTGATTACTTGATTAAATGTGTAAAGTTTGTGTTTTATAGAGCAAATCAGTCTTCTTTCTTCAGCTTTTGGGGCTGGATGTTCCATCTCAGAGTGAAGTTAGTCCATCCCTGATCTGCTAGCACCGCACTGAGCTGAGGAGGAATAAAAGAAACACAAGGGTTTTTCCTCCATCACTACAATTTACTGTCATTTTACATCTTTAAAAAAGGAAAGAAAGAAATAAATTTACCTGCTGGAGAATTTGGCCATTCATATTTTGATCAGTCAGGTCAACATCAGTTTTAACTGTCATCTTCACGATATGTTTGAGTTTTGTAACTAAAAGAAGTCCAGTAAACGTTTAGAAACCAAACACATATTTCAAAGTTTATTTCAAATAAAACTATTTCTCTGTGTCTTTCAACAATCACCTTGATGACAGATGAAAACGTGCTCTATGTCACACCTGTCGTCATCCCAAACATGTCTTTGAGAGTGTTCGGCCAAACAGAACTCACTGCCGGAGTTGTTTGGGCGGTTTTCTCTCCAGTTTCTGAAGGAGCTTTTAGACCCATCAGACCATCTCCACGGCTCTCTGAACAGACCAATCCAGCTTCCTGAACTATCTGTAATTATAGAAGTGACCTCAGTGTTTTCTTCTCCGTTTTCAATCATGGCCAAGTCAGTGTGATGCTCTCGGCAGTAGTCTCGTGCCGAAGTCCACGTTTTCAGATTTGGGTAGACCTGATAGATCTTCTGGTTTTGTTCTGTGACTGAAAAAGACAGAAGTGACTTAAGTATGACTGTTCCTCTGAAGAAGTCACAGGAGACAAATGATTAGTGTGTAAAAAGGCTAATCAACATTTTATCTGCGAACCAAAACGGCCTTGACCTGATCTGTCCGTTAGCTGAGACATTTTCTAAGACGTGAATCAGTGAATAAATACAGTCTGTCAGCACCCAACAATAATCCATGAATTCAAATCTCTTCTTACCACTGAAACAAACAAAACTTTTCGTTAATTCACAGGACACATCTTTCCACTTTCCAGAAGGAGATGTGAGCACACAGTTTTCATGTCCATGTTGTGTGTTTGGTTCATTCGGTTCCCAGGATTTATAGCCAGTTTTGCTGGTTTCACCCGTCACTGACCATCTCCAGGAGTTGGTGTCATTGCCCAGGTTCCACTTCCAGGACTCTGGAGGATCTTCCAGTCCTATCCATGCCAGCGAATAGGAAAAATTAGGTTTTAGCATGTTTATGTCGTCCATGCTTTCAAAGGTGGCCAGGTCGGTGTAATGCTCTCTGCAGTAACGCTGCGCATCGTTCCAGTTCATTTTCAAGTTAACATAGTAGTACTGACGTGGAGGAAACTGAGAGCCAGAGCTGAGACTGCAACCTGAAGATAGGAGTATTCAGAATTAAGACAGGCATTTGCACAAATTGACACAATTAAAGATAGTAACAGTGAACTTTCAAGAGTTTTGAATGGAAGAAAAATCCCAAAAGTAAATCTGAAATAAGTGTCTATTAAATCATCCCACCACAATATCATTTAATCCAACAACTCATGCAGATTCTCCACAACTTTTGCAAACATTACTGCTAAAAAAACAAAACAGGCCAACTAACTACAAGGAAGCACACAAAAGTTCATCATGATAACTCAGAAATATTCACAGTGAGCCAAACAGACAGTTTATCCACATTTAATGACTTTCTTGACCTTACCAAAGAACAGCAGAGCCAGAATCTCTAAAGCGGCCATTTCTGGATTCACTGAAAATAGAAAAACAGACAAACAACAGATTTGACGTTCTTGAAAGACCACACAGATGTCTAGATATTCTGGATGAGTTGGACCGACCTCTAATAAACTACACTGGAGTTTATGGAACTAACAAAATCAATAGGAGGATGATGGAGATGTCACACTGAGGAGAAAACAAGAAAAAGCAGTCAGAAGTTGAACTTCCAGCAGGTGGATGTTGTTGTATTCTTCTTAGGAAATCATCCAAAAACACAGACAGATCCTCGCACATCTGACGGAAACATTGGTTATAACCTCGAGGAACACATAACACTATTTTCATATGCAAAGCTTTACTTCCTTTGAGATTTGGTAATCATAAACCTCCTTCTTGCGGACTATGACTTTCTCCCTGTGGTTTTCCATTACAGACAAAGAAAGGGGAATTATTTTTATCTTTCAAACACTCAATCTGGTGGAACTTCACATCATTTCTTTCATTCCAAACTGACTATATTTTACATATCGGCATCATTAGTGTAGTTTAAAGAAAAACAAAGTTCTCCTCAATAATAAAATAAATAAAAGTCCATGTGATTTGATATGATCGTGTTCATTTAACTCCTTTAAAGTCAATTGATTTTTCAAATGGCTGAGTAAACCATGATGACATCAATATTAGAGACATGCTCTTCTTCTATTTTCTCATTTTAGGATATTTTACTTGTCTGCCTTTCTTTGTGATGAGATTTAAAGTTTAGATGTTGCTCTGGGTTACAAACTCAAATTTGTATTTCTCATAAAGGCACAACTTTGTGATGATGACCTCCAAATCATTTTCAGAAATGAGGTTTGGATTGAAGCTGGATTTAGACAAAGTCAGGTCACCTCACTTTCTTTTTAAAATCACACTGAGTGGAGAGTATAGCTGGAACAGAGGTTCTCAAACTGCTATTTCATATTTACAATAACACAACACAAATTAATATTCACTTTTTATTGATGCATTTATTCAGCAAATGTCACACAGCACAGGGAATATATTTTGGTACATGCAACAGTGGAACTGAAAAGTAAGGAATGAAAATAGGAAAACCAAAGAACACAAAAGTCAAATGAAACAATAGACAATATGACTATAAAACTAAAATGAACACAGCACTTAAAATAGTAGCAGTATTGATTCCATTATTTTATATTGGTACATACAAAAACAACACAATGCTACATTCCAGATCTGCAACTAACACTATTTTTAATCACTGATCACTCTGATTATTCGTCACTATATTTTCAGGTCATAAATCATGAGTTGTAACCTATTGGTTTAAAGCCAGCCAGCTTTAAAAAAGGAAAGAAAGAAATAAATTTACCTGCTGGAGAATTTGGCCATTCATATTTTGATCAGTCAGGTCAACATCAGTTTTAACTGTCATCTTCACGGTATGTTTGAGTTTTGTAACTAAAAGAAGTCCAGTAAACGTTTAGAAACCAATCACATATTTCAAAGTTTATTTCAAATAAAACTATTTCTCTGTGTCTTTCAACAATCACCTTGATGACAGATGAAAACGAGCTTTATGTCACACCTGTCGTCATCCCAAACATGTCTTTGAGTGTGTTCGGCCAAACAGAACTGCTCACCGCCGGAGTTGTTTGGGCTGTTTTCTCTCCAGTTTCTGAAGGAGCTTTTAGACCCATCAGACCATCTCCACGGCTCTCTGAACAGACCAATCCAGCTTCCTGAACTATCTGTAATTATAGAAGTGACCTCAGTGTTTTCTTCTCCGTTTTCAATCATGGCCAAGTCAGTGTGATGCTCTCGGCAGTAATCTCGTGCCGAAGTCCACGTTTTCAGATTTGGGTAGACCTGATAGATCTTCTGGTTTTGTTCTGTGACTGAAAAAGACAGAAGTGACTTAAGTATGACTGTTCCTCTGAAGAAGTCACAGGAGACAAATGATTAGTGTGTAAAAAGGCTAATCAACATTTTATCTGCGAACCAAAACGGCCTTGACCTGATCTGTCCGTTAGCTGAGACATTTTCTAAGACGTGAATCAGTGAATAAATACAGTCTGTCAGCACCCAACAATAATCCATGAATTCAAATCTCTTCTTACCACTGAAACAAACAAAACTTTTCGTTAATTCACAGGACACATCTTTCCACTGTCCAGAAGGAGATGTGAGCACACAGTTTTCATGTCCATGTTGTGTGTTTGGTTCATTCGGTTCCCAGGATTTATAGCCAGTTTTGCTGGTTTCACCCGTCACTGACCATCTCCAGGAGTTGGTGTCATTGCCCAGGTTCCACTTCCAGGACTCTGGAGGATCTTCCAGTCCTATCCATGCCAGCGAATAGGAAAAATTAGGTTTTAGCATGTTTATGTCGTCCATGCTTTCAAAGGTGGCCAGGTCGGTGTAATGCTCTCTGCAGTAACGCTGCGCATCGCTCCAGTTCATTGTCGAGTTAACATAGTAGTACTGACGTGGAGGAAACTGAGAGCCAGAGCTGAGACTGCAACCTGAAGATAGGAGTATTCAGAATTAAGACAGGCATTTGCACAAATTGATAGAATTAACAGTGTATTTGAAAGATTTTTAAGTGGAAGAAAAAAAATCCCAAAAGTAAAAGTTATAGGTGTTCATTTAATCCCAGCACAATGTCATTTCAGTGAGTTCTTAAAAAAAACAACTACAAAAGCTTCTACAACCGCAATTACAAATTTGAATTTGAATTTGTGTGGTTTTGCTCTGGGGCCTCCCTTTCCATGGGCTTGCAGGGAAAAAAACACTAAACTATCTAAAAAGAAGCACAATAATCACGCTGTGAGCCGAACAAAATTTGTACACATTTCAATGACTTTCTTGACCTTACCAAAGAAGAGCAGAACTAGAATCTCTAAACTGACCATTTCTGGTTTCACTGAAAACAGAAAAACAGACAAACAATAGATGTGAAGTTCTTGCATGACCACAGAGGTATTTGTAGATGTTCTGGTTGAGTTAGACCGACCTCTAAATAAACTACACTGGAGCTTGATAAGCAAAAAACACTCACTGATGAGGATCACAAGAGGACCGAAACGCAGCACACAACAGGCAGAGTGAACCTGTGAAGACTGTGTTCTTGTACACAGCAAGTTGGGTACAGGTACGCAGGTACCGTGACGACAAAGACAGGAGACTAAGTTGTATCTGTAGCACTTTCAAAACCAGGAAAACAGTCAGCAAGGCAACCAAACCAGGAAGGGGCAGAACAAACTGTTAACCGGTGAGGCTTAAATACTGGCTTGACTGAAGATGAAGCAGAGGTGGAACACTTAAGGTGATGAGTGGGCATGAATGGCCAACAAAGTGGAGCAGACTGGGACAGGCTGTGAGGCCGGGCAGGATCAGGAGGTGTGCAGGACTGTGACACTGAAGTTTGTAATCTTTGGCTTCCTTTCCATGATTTACATTCCTCTCACCAAGCCTGTTGAAAATTGGAGTCACATTCTTTTTTTATTATTATTTGTGTATGCAAATTTTCATTCAAAGCTTGACCTGAGCAAGGCTCATATCCACATCAGCGGGTCCACATTCATCGTTTTTGTTTTTTCAAAATTTGAATAATGTGGTGAAAAGTGGCTTTTAAAGGCTGTGAATAGTGAACTGAGTAACTGCACCTTCTGTGAAGGTCATCCAGAAACAAATTTTATAAAATCCCACAATCCGGTTTGTTTGAGTTTATGAACACATTAATCTTTGTTGCTTTAAACGAAAAAGCAGAGAAAACTGGTGTTGTTGTGCTAAAGTATATGTACATGTGTGACGTACAAACATCAACTCCTGGTACTTCTAACCAGCCACATCTCAAACAGAAACAGTAAACAAATCAACACATGTGCATGTACAAGGTTAATAGTCCTGTTCTTCGCTGTACTTGTGTTATTCTAGGTTGGCCAAGTAAACACCTTAACTGGCCCCAAACAGAGATCCAGATCTATAATCCTGATCCACTTCTACGTCCCATCGCATCTTCACAGCTTTGTTCTATTTTCGTTTACTTATTCATTCGTTTTTAAAACCAATCTTAAAACTTATTTTTATTCCCTGGCTTTTGACCCAGCATGAGACGTTACTTCTGTTTTATTGTCTTTTATTGTTTCTAACTGTTTTTATTAGTGTTGTTTTATGTTTTATGTTTTTAGGATTATTCAGCACTTTGTATCAGCTGTGGTTGTTTTAAAAGTGCTTTATAAATAAAGTTGAGTTGAGTTACTCTGTATGATATAATAATACAGTGTGTTATTTATTTTTTTAAATGACCAAAGCTGTAATAATAAAGAACACCGAGGTCATTTCAATTTATCCCCCGAGTAGAACAAAAATATCCTCGAGTTAAAGTATCGCGATAAAAAAGGTGACGTATCGTTTCCATAGATACGCGTTTTTGTTTTTTTTTTTGTGGCGGAGCGCGCTGCATAAAATAAAAACAAAAGAAATTTAAAACCTTAACGGAGGAAGCATCATGTAACAACATCAAGGGGGAAAGTAAAGACCAACGAAGCGAAGCATTCATATGTAAGTGTGTCTTTTTGTAATTTAAGTGTCAGTAATTTGCTGTGATGATAAATTTGCTAACTAGCTTTCTTCGCGTTTCGTGGTTAACGTTAGCATGCTAAAAACGCTAGCTAGCTGCCGCTTAACTGTGAAGCTATAGCCTGAGCTAAAAAAAAAAAAAAGTCCAGTTAACGTTAATGTGCAACTAGACTGCTTGTCTGGTCATTTATGTAATATTCTTTGTGTTGTGAAATTATACACTGGGTGTAAAAGTAGATAGATTGAGATGCTAACGAAGTAAACACGATCTAACGGCAGCTAGCTAGCTGTCTAAGTTAGCCAACGCTAACGTTATCAGACCGCTATTTCTAAAGATGTACACTGTTTATATTTTTCAAAACCAGGTCAGGAAGAAAAAGACTGTTGCAGACAAAGTTAAGATCTGGACCGGCCAAAAGGAGCCTGACTGAAGAGGTAGCTGATCGCGATGAGGACTAAAGAGCAGGTACAGAGTAAAAAGGTATTTTACTTTTACTATCTATATAACGTGAAAGTTGCCTTCGCTCATTTTTCTTATTCATTTTTTTTATCAGTTCATTTGAAATCTTACTGCCTTTATCTGATTTGGTGAAATTGTGGTAGAAAATATTAGGCAAATTAAAAATAAAACACCCTCCTGCTTTATAAACTGTTTGGTAGTAAATTCTTGGTTAACTGGTAGTTGTAGTTATGTTTCCCTACTTGTGTTGTGTGCCTGTGCTTCATAAAGGTTAACACCATAATTTCCATCTGTTGCTGATCGAAGTCATGATGGGGTCGACAAAATTATCGACCTCTGTATTATCCAGGCCCTGGCTATGGCAATGATTTTATACTTTATTCACAACTTCACTGGTTACTGTAACATAATAATTTGGGATTGATACAGTAAATCTTTCAGTCTATCTAAACATTACCCAGTCAATGGTCCAGAGCTGCAGCTCTGCGTTGTATGACTACATAGTTCCTAATGTCATCATGTACGCAGACTTTGTGCTGTACCTACTGGCGTAAAGCTTGCTCACTCTTAGTAATCTTAGGCAGGATGTATCATCACTACCAATGAGGAGAATTGAAGAGTTGCAGTCCGCTGTGAGCAGGCCTATGAGAAACAGGAAATGAGCTGGGAGCTGAGAGCTCCTTTTTGGAGGTGTAGATATATTACGTATTAAAAAATTTTGTGTAGAGTTCCCTCCAATAATATCAATATCACTCTATGTGATTTAATAAAATCCAGCCAATTTAATTAATTTAAAGCCAATTCACTTTTAAACAGATGACTTTTTCTTTTGAGTGTTTAGATTGTGATGAAAGATCCATATTAAGCAGCTTCAAAATGTTTTTCTTTTTCTTTTATTCTTACTCTTTTTTTTTTTAACGCAGATTCTTAATGTTACATTTTCAGTGTGTTTTATTTGTCATGATGAAAATTCCTCTTGCCCAGTGTGTTGACAGTAGGAGTCACATTTTCACTAAGTATTTGTGTATGCAAAGTTTTATTCAAAGTTTGGGTTTATCAATGCCCATATCAGTGATTCAGATCAGTAGGTCGACGAGAAAGAAATGTTAGTGATGAGTAAAATTGTAAGGTAACCACCATTCAGTATGTGTAGACACCCAGGAGGATCTACTCTTGGTGAATTCCAAACAATTTATATTTATTTATTTATTTATTATATAAAAAAATTAGATTTTCAGCCAATGCCTCTTATCTGTGATATAATAATATTATCCCATGGCCTATCATGAGCAATTGCTTCAATATACTCTTACAATCTAAGTTAGTGGGAGGGGAGACATGGTGTTTTTAACAACCTGGACACTGACATGGTGCCATTGTCTGACCATAATGCGACTCACAACCTTATTGTGGAGGACTTCCTTCTTTATAGCCATGGAACCTTGGATCGACTTGCTGATCTAACACCTCTTTATTTACATCCCATATGAATAATGCAAAAGGAGGTGCGCATGTCTAACTGATGTATTTGAAACACGAACAATTTTATGAGAGCCAGTGGAGCAGTAGAACGGAATAGGCAGAAAACAAGTCTTGAGGCCCATTGTAGTAAATTTAAGGAAACTTTCTCAGAATTTCTGAAACATTTGTCAGAAATTCTGCAATTTGTTATTCAAAGAAAACTGATGTGCCTCTGTTGTTGTTGTTGTTGCTGATGCAAATTTATTGCAAATGTTTTGTTAAATGTTAATGTGAAATGAGTGTGTGTGTGTGTGTGTGTGTGTATTAGTGACTAAACTGGGGTGTAAAATGGCAATTAAATTCAGATATTTCCATGATCATTTTGCGTCTGATTTGAAACTTTCCTTGTCAAAAGCAAACCAACAACAAAATACATTAACAACTTGCAATTTGTCATTTTAAAGGTCCAACAGTAAATGTGTAACTCAAGCACATCTGGATAAGACTAATACAAGCGAACACAATCCTACATTAGACCCTCCTTAATAAAGGTTCTAGATTTTATTGAAACTGGGCTAGAAACGTGTTGATTTATCTGATCTAGCTTTAACTTCTAGTTCTATCAGTGAGGGTGGCATTATAACAGATACCTTCAAAAACTAACTAGATTATCTATAGTTAGCACATAGCAGTAGCATTTATTGATTTCTTAGTTTTTATGTTAGCCACAAGTCACTATTACCGACATGCTGCTGTCAGAAAAGTTCTTGCTTTAAGGTTTCCAAAAGCTTTCATTTATCGTGTTCATCATCTCTGTCTGGACGAAGCTCTGCCTCAGCTCGCTGGGAGCTTCCTTGTTGGCAAGCGTCTAAAGAGATAGACAAAGACGAAAGCCTTTCAGCGTTTAGGTAACAGTTATTGTGTGTGTGTGTGTGTGTGTGTGTGTGTATATGTGCGCGCACCTGTTGCTTTCTTTACATCTATTTCATTTGCAGCTTCTTCCAGGTCAGTTTGACCCTCCACTTCGGATTTTCAAATGCAATTTCCAACTGAGGAAGAAGAAAGATGATATTCAGAGTTGTTTTTTTTTTTTTTTGGTCTATCTTGTCTTTCAGTTACAGTCACACACACACGCACACAAACACACTTTACCTTCTTTTGCAGTTCAGCAGTAACATGTGGATCTTCAAAGTTTGCGCTGGACTGAATTGTCATCTTCACTACTCTGATCCATGTCTTCTCTGGTTCTTGCTTTATTCCTGGGAACAAAAGCACAAAACCGACTGAGAAAAGAGTGTGAAGTATAAATTCAGTAACCCTGCTGTAGCAGCCATGAGGCTTTAAAGATAAAAGATGTTACTTCCTGTTTGGAATTAAGTGGTGGACTAGAGCTAAGAAAAATAAATACTCGCTTTTATGTTATGCTAAATGCTAAGTGAACTGAAGATAAAGTTAAAGAAGTCAAATATAACCCAAATATAATCACTCAGTCACTGAAATAACATTTGAAATTGCATGAGAGAATACAAACATGCACCACTTTACACTTTAAAGACCCTATTGGGATGTTGTAGGAATGTTATTTAAGGCTCAAAATTGCATTGCAGATTGCTGTGTTGTTACCACCATGTTAGCATAAAACCATAACTGTGGTGTTGGTTAAGAATATACCGCAAACCTGCACTGATGTGAAACCGGAGGCCTAAATTCCTCCCAGATTTTTATTTTCATTTACATGGGGAAGATTTATTATGTGGCTCCACCGACAAAACAAGAAAAATTGATACAATAACTTTATGTTTAAATAATTGCTTGTTTTGGTCTGTGATAATACCATAGTTAGAAATGGGGAGAAATTTAAATATGATTCATAAAATATGACATGTCCTTTGTACCAGAGGAATAGAAGTTCTTGACGGATTGTTGACATTATGCAGCTATGTTTGGTGTTACTTTTGTTTCCTTCTCAACTTCTAGCCGCTATTTCTGGCTATAGTAAGTATATGCAAAAAATTGCAAATTTCTCAAACTAGGGGACACAGGTCCACATTCACGAGAAGGTCTCATGTGACAGTGAGTTCAATATTTTTTCACAAGACAAGATTTAGGAAATTGCCAAACATTTGCTACTATTTCTGCAATTTTATTGATCCAATGACCTACTGATTTATTGATCTCAGCAGGAAGCAGCATCAGTTTGTATCAGAGCTTGTATTGGTTTGACAGAAAAACAAGAAATCTTAACCAAAATTTGTCAAGTCAAAGGACAGTTAGTTGCAGATACAGTAAACAAGCAAATGGTAGTAAGGATATTTACAGAATCAATACACCATCTAACTAGAGATTTAAAACAAGGAAAATATTTAATTTCTTCTTACCCAAGCAGATGAAACGATACTTCATATCGCACTGCTCATCCGTCCAGGTTCCATTTTCTATCACAATAGTCGCACAATTTTGCTGTCCATTCACATTGTCGGGTCTTCCAGGTTCCCAGTTTAATAATTTGGTATTTTTTGTACCCTTGGCCTCAAGCCAGGCCCAGTGACTGATTTCCATGAGGCCAATCCACACCTCTGAGCTGTTTCCTATCAGCAGCTTGACAGCATCATTTGTAGAGTCATTAGTGATCGTGGCCAGAGTGGAAATTTGATTTTCACAGTTGCTTTTTGCATTGTTCCAAGTCATTTCTGTCATGGTAAGGGTGTACTCGACATCTGTTGGTAAAAAGTGGAAGAAATAGTTGTGAATCGATTTTCAATCTAGCACGGACAAATGTATTTACACCAGATACTGGCAGCACGTTTGTGGTCATCCGAGGACTAAAAAGGGATTTTTTTTGTTGAAAAAGAAAATAGCTGCTACTATATATTGGTTGCAACTAGGCCTGTAACAATTATTTCATAATCTAAATCTAACTGCAATTTTTTTGAGGTAATCGCGGTGTCTTTGTTTATTAAAGCAATTTTTTGGGGGGGTGGTGGGGTTTATTTTCACGAGATGGGTCAAAGCATCGAAACACTTTTGTTTGCATCCATCAAACACGTTTCCAGTGTCCGTGTGCATCCTGCAGCGCGACAGAACAGTAACTGTCCCATCGGAGGACGCGTCATGCGCATTGATTTACAGTTGTGAAGTCAAATCGGCTTTCAAACGTTAACAATCCAAAGAGAATTGGGTAGTTTCGTGAGAAGCGGTATTGAGAAATGCCCATAACATTAAGCTGGTGCACGTTTGGTTTTCACTGGAGTTTTCGTTTAATGTTGGTAATAAAGAAAGAAAGAAAAAGTGTCGCTTGACACTGTCCCGCTGCTCCCGTCAAAATGTAGGGAGTCTGCAAGCCCAACTGGCTTCAGCTAAATTATGATTGGACGATCGGTTATTTGGGGAGGGACTAGACTGTCATCCTGCTTTCAGCTAAAGCATAATTTTGACCCTGAATTTGGAAAACGAGACACGAGATGGAGATTGTTTCTAAACGTAGTACAACTTTTCCGTTATGGGATTATTTTGGTTTCAAACCAAATCAGAGGGGAGAGCCCGCAAATCTGGAAGAGGTGATTTGCCGGCTAAAAAATGCTAACACAGACAGCATCTCAAAAATCACCATCCCTCACAGTTTGCACATTAAAAACAAGTTGATCAGTGCCCCTGCATCTGTGGATGGCCCCTCCCGGCGGCTGGGCATAGCCGAGTCGTTCAGCCGGCAGACGAAATATAAACGTGACAGCGAATGTTCAGCACAGCTGGCACCATTGCAAGCCCAGTGAGGTCCAGCCTCAAACCAGAGACACTGAACATGCTTGTGTTTCTGGCCCGAAATCTGCCCGACAAATATTAATAAATATTAATATTTAAACAATTAAATATTAATTGTGTAGCAACATTTGGAATTGTTACGAATCTAGTTGCAACTACAGCGGGTGAATTACCCCATCTGAGTAATCCAGAATTATTTTATCTTCAGTAAAGCTCCCAATGCCTTTGCATTCCTTGAGCTATTTGTTTTGGTTTTCTGCTGTTTTTCATAATCGGTGTGATATCTTTCAAATGTTTGATGACAGCAGGAATTAAAGTGACTTGTTTTGACACATTGGTTTATAGAGATGAAGAGGGAATCTCATAGTCACCGCAAACAGCTTTGTCCCAGCTGCTCAGAACCAAGATCTAATCTGGTCCTCATTCCCCGTCTACACTATTTAATTACAATACTTTTGGTTGATTCCCACCATCAAAACAAACAGAAGGTCTCAGTTGTGTGCAGTCGTTCCTGTTCCAGAAACCGTCAACATTCATGCTCACGCAGCGCCCCGTGTCATTCGATTCTTCCACCTGGTTGGGGTTCCAGTTGAAATATGTGGCTCGGTTTCCGTCCACCCAGGTCCAGATTGACGAGTTTGTGAACAGTCCTATCCAGGCCTTTCCAGTGTATCCATACTTTTTCACCCCCATTAATGACTCGGTGGTCCTTTCGTTTTGTATTTGGACTAATTCAATCATCTTCGTCGTGCAGTATTCGTGTGCTTCAGACCAGGTCTTTGTGGAGTTGACAATATAGTACATGTATGTCACAGAAGAAGAGGGGAGGCAAAAACCTGAGGGGGGAAACAGATCTGTGCGGTAAAATATTATAATAATATAATATATAACTGTAATGTGAATATGGGATTTACATGTATTTTTACCTCAAAATAAACGTGACAAATTTATAGTTGAGAGAAAGGAGAAATTTATTTATGACTGAGTGATCACAGCTCCTAAATTAGACTTCTTCAAGGGTTGTGAGTCTTTTGTACCAGATTTATTAAACATCTGGTTTTGCATTCTATTGCTGGCTATATGAAATAAACTAGAAAAACAGCACTCAAAGGGAACACCATGATTTAGAACAGTCAAATTAACAAACATGAAGCACGCTTTCAGAGACATTTAGTGCAGATACAAAAACAAACATTGAGCTTGGCATTTTAATAATCAATGTATCAATTTTATTGATTTCCATTATATTTTTTAAATCTTTTTAATCTGTCTCAGTCCCATTGATATATTCTACTAACAGTTTGTTAAACTTGCATAGATTAAGATTTATTTTTTTTTTTTTTTTACGCAGATAGGTTTTTTAGGTTTAATTGTTCACAATCAGCGGAAACAGGATAAATTTTAAACTGCACCTTACATGCAACATCAGTCAAACATTTCACACTTGCCCATTCATTAGTTTGGTGCTGTGTATGTCTGGAAAAGAGATTTAATGCTGACTGTTTTTGAAGTAACGGCTGGTGGCCTTTGTCAGTCAGTAAAGAGCTGCCCTGTCTATCTTTTAACATCCCTGGTGGACTTCAGTACTTCAATACTAACAGACCAAATGTTTAATGATCTCTAGCATAGATATTTATTTAATGTTTAAATAAGTCACAAAAAGAACATAAAAAATTAAACAGTTTCTTCTTGATAACGCATTTCATCTATTATTGATTTTCATGAGATTTATTTTCTGTGATTGCGTTGATTTGTATCCATTCTACAAAATGAAATACATAAAATCTTGTATTTGCTCCAGTAATCTTCAGATAAAAACAAACAAATCTCACCTGTGAGCAGCAGCAGCACCACAAACAGAGTTTCATCCATCGTGACTGGGATTAACTGTGAACAAATCAAGATCCAACATGAAAGCCGACATGATGGATTTTGTCTCTTAAAAATAGCATCTCAGTTTTAGACCAAATATTAAATATCTTGTACTTTGATCCATTTCTTATCAACTGTTATTATTTGATTAAATCTCTCAACTCAATTTATTAAAAAAAAACCAACCCAACAACCCCAAAACCTTCTCTCTCTCTATATATATATATATATATATAGTTTCTTTGGTCAAATTTAACACTGCGCTGATATAAAAAGAAAAAGAGTTAAAATTACAAGCGATGTATTAGAAATATTAAAAATAAATGAAAGCCCGCTGTGAATTTACTAAAAATCGCTCACCAAACATGTACCTTCCTCAGATGTGAACAGCTTTCTCTCTGCAGAGAGTGACTGAAGTAGTTTCATATGAAAATACAAATGAGTTTGGCCACAGTTGACTGACGAGCGTTGGAGTAGACAGACTGGATGCTATGCACCATGAAGAAAGAAAGAAAATGTACATGCAAACAGTGACACAGTGGGTTTGTTGTTAAAGGTAGTTAATCCATCAATCGTTGCATCCTGCATGTAATACAAGGAGACATAATGAATATATACGACTGTTCATGACTGTTTCTGATTCAACACATTGTAGATTTATTTTTAACCAAAGTTCAAAGGTTTAATGTGATTAATCTTGATATTCAAAGATGTTCAGATGGATCATTCAAATCCAAGTGAGCATGCAATGTCAACATCCACCCTGTTGAAAAACATGTAATTTATTCAGCTCTCTGAAAACTTGAGCTTAGAACAAAGGGACTCAACAACATCAATATGAAAAAGGTAAACATGAGATATTGTTTATGACTTTAATATAGTGTATTTTCAAAAACAAATAAAATGTCACTAAAGTTTGGCTTTTGTCAACCAAGGAAAATGCTAAAATCAAGGATATGATCTTGATTATCTCATCATATCTCATCTCATCTCTTTACGGAAAACTAATCCAGCAGTGGAAAGGGGGTTTATTGGCTTTTACTAGCAGGTTAACTTGCAGGGTTAAAAACACACTTACGTTTACAAGTTTTGGTGGAAAACAAGTAAATGTGTTACTTGCTTGAAACATACAAAAATATATCAGTTTGCTTCAGCATGCTGTAGAGTTCTCTGAGTTAATGATGGTTTGTGGGTTTATATTTAGTGTTTTTCATCTGAACATGTGGATGTAATTGATAACAGCCCGGTGTGATACCTTCAATAGTTTGTGATGTGTTTGTTCCTCAACGTCAGATAAATTGGAAACTTAAGATAATTTGCATCCAGAGCTCCACAAATGATCCATTCAAATGTAACTCCTGAACTCCTACCTTTTATCCTTTGGCCATTTAGGTCAGGTTTTTAACCTGTTGAGTATATCTAACTAAAAGCATTCCCGTCATGCTTAGGATTTTGAACTGATTAGCAGATGTTATCATGCTAACCAGCAGTAGCAGTATGATGTCACAGATTCAGGCTGCATCTGAGTTTTGTTGTCTGGTGAGATACTGTAAAAGCTCAGTTGTATCTGGATCACCTGCAGTAACATCTGTACTGTAACTGTACGTGATCCAGTTCTAAGGCCCTGCTATTACTTTGCTACTAGACTTGCTTGTATTCTTGAGAAAGCTTGTCAAGTTTGTCCCAGACGCCCAAACATGTTGCTTTATGGTGTTCACTTTCATCATAGCAACAGCATGCGTTTATACTTGGAACTGAAAGGAAACCACAAGGTTTCCTGTTGGTGCACATTCTTTTGTTAGCTATGAATGGAATAGAGACATCAGTAATACCTAGAGCAAAATATTCCAGAAGAGTATTTTTAATGGTCGTGTGACTGTGCATGGTTTTGCTTAGAGACGGCGCTTCATGCCAACACAGGGAGTCACCACGTCATGCCCTCACTCTGAGAACAGTCATCCTGCAATTTCTGTGAAATGTAATATAGCTCTGACGACTGAAATTGGCCTTTTAATGTGGTGCAAACATGAAAAAGGAAAGAACAGAAATACAGGGAATGTGCTGTTTGATGTAGAAACACCTCTCAGTGTAATACATTCATTCATTCATCTTCTACCGCTTATCTGTTTCCGGGTCGCGGGGGTTTTATATGTACATACTTTTGTGTTAAAATGGAGTTAGTGAAGAATGTTTTTGCTGGTTGGATAAATGGAAAAATGCATGTAGATGGTGTACATTGAACAATTTCTATTATGTTTTATTTTTACATTAATAATTTTGTTTCATTGTCATTTTATTTTCTAAAGCTTAAATTATTACCTAAAACAACCAAACTTTTCCTTTTCATGTGAGTGCATTGCTCAGCATCAGAAGGACTTTGTTTGGTCCTGTGCTAAACAACTTGAGCAGAAAGTCGGACACCAGGGCAGTCATGGATCATTGAACTCTTGGCTCAGCAATTTGCAACAATTTACATTTGGACTGCTTTGAATAAAAAAACAATCTCCTTGTTAAAACATCGACCCTTCTTGGAAAAGAAGCGACCTTTAAAAAGTAAAACTAAATACTTTGGTCATAGTGTACTACTCAAGAAAAAATATAACCTGGTGCTTTAACATTTTGATTATTGTCTGAGTGTATTTGACGGATAATTCTTGCCTTCTTATTCATTAATACATCTAATCCTGATAATGAGACATTAATGTCATAAGTTGATCTTAAAGCTCATTTGAAGTTAGTTCCTGCCTTAAAGAAGAGTTTTGTTGGAGCTCAGGTTTGAAAAAGACTGAATATCAATGTCGTTCCCGGTCTTGGCTCTTTGGACCCTGGACTCGGCAACTTCCTCCTCAATAATGTAGGAAAACAGCTCCACTTTGTGGACGACCATAATTATTGCTACCCTCAACATTCATCTGTGCTCATCTTCTGCCAGTAAACATTTTCATTCAACCGTTTAGAGTAGGGAGATTTAAAAAAAAAAAAAAAAAAAACACAAACTAGAGAGAATACTTGTCACTTGTATTTATTTATACTATATCATATTTATATTCTATGTTCATCAGATATTTATATATATATATTTATATAGATATTTACAAATGGCAGTGTTGCCAGTAGAAGAAACATATTTCAACAAACTGGATGACAAAAACAAGTTCAATTCAGTGCTATGCAGAAAGCACAAAGCTTGACTTAAAACTCCAAAAAAAAAAAAAAAAAAAATCTAATAAAAACCAGAAATTGGGAAAACAGCCAAAACACTTGAGTGTGATGAAATTTACACAAAGCTTTCCATCAAGCTATGTCACACTGTTTGTGGATTTTACTTTACTTGGGTTTCTGCTCCTAAACTTGTGCAAATATAGTGTCACTGAAAGTGGCGTCGAATTACTGAACAGAAACCAGCAGACTTAAATATGTTTAAAAAAAAAAAGTAATTAAAAGAAAAGAGAAACATACCGCACTGTACACACTGAAACAATGAACTGATGCTTTCTGAGATCCAGGTAATAATTGTTCGCATTAAGTACAGCCATGCAGTAGCAGCGATTGTCACACATTCTTCGAGACTCTTTTCTGATAGCTTGCCTTTCTTCTCCGACATGTATCAGTCAAAATATTGGACCAAACAAACATGCGGTATATATTATCTCTCACATTCACCCGCTCAGAGAATACACTTTGGAATTAAATGGCTTTTGGAGAAAAACATAAATGCTCAAAAAAAAAAAAAAAATTCATACTGACTAATTGGTTTCTACTCTATTTTTTCATAAAGCCAATTAAGTATTATTCTTTCTCCTAAAAATAGAAAAGTGCCTCCAACTTTGCAAACTAAGACCCTCTGACACACGTGCGCTCACGTGAGTTTGTGCAACAAGCGTAAGCTATCTTTTCTATAAATACAGTACGTTTTTATATTCTCCTCGTTTTAGACCCCACATGGTCTACTTAATAAAAATAGAATAAAAAATAACTTTGAATACATTCTAGAAACAAACACACAACTGGGTTGGTCGAATACAGAGGGCGGGGGCACTAAGAGGCAGTTCCTGGTGGAGGTGTGTGGAGGAGGGCACGGATTAACCCTCGGTAGGAAGCTTTTCAAGGGTGCACTTTGAAAGAGAGCAGTTCCTCTGAGTGCATGTTGTTGAGCGAACGCAGCTCAGGAAGCTTGAGCAGCAGTTTGGTGAAAGTGGTAGCTGCCTCCTCGCCGTGGTTGTGCATGACCAGGTTTCGCAGACCCCGGATCAGTTTGTCCTGCAGGGCTTCCACTGAGTTCAGATCCTGGATCCCTGACCGATCTGATTCAGAAGAGAGAAAGAGGGGGCGACGTTAACACCGTATACACAGATTTCAATGGATCTGATGACTGTAGAGCTATGTGTGTTTTGATAAAATCGCTCTTACCGGCTGAGACGAGCACCACGGCGGTGAAGAGGCTCATTTCGTCTGCATCAAGTCGCAGCGCTGCCAGTTTCTCACTGAACTCGCACATGGAGTTGAGCAGCTCGCCGGCGCCCAGCATGCGTAGTGTGTCGAGGCTGTAGCGCTTCCCGCTGAGGAAGGTGACCGTCCGCTCAACCACGTTGAACAGGGAGGCAAATCGGACCATCAGCACCTGGGAGAGGAGAGAGGGAGGAGGGGGAGATTAAATTTTTGCTTTAAAGCAACTGGATCGTCTTTTTATTCATCTGTGTTATTAAATTTTTAAATGTACTGGCTCATTGCAAATTCAAAGATGTCTTAACTGAATGAAATAAAAAATATGCACAGGATCTACAGGCATCAGGAGAAGATGATAGATTGATATTAACATGTCAAAACTTGCGTCTGGCCAACAATCTGAATAAAATCAATCAGTGTGCAAATCTAAGCTCAACCAGAAGAGAGTAATGTTACTTATGTCTCCATTGGACACGCAGAACATGTGTGAAGTCTCTTTCATTTCCATTCCTTGTGTTATCAGAGTAAATACTAGTCAGCACACACAGCCGACAGTCTTGAAACAAGCCACAGTAGTTCATATGTTCTGGGTGTTTGAAGAGGCCGCTGCGTTTGACTTCAAAGTGAGCGTGAAATAACACAAGGTGTTTAAGTTTTGCCTGTTTACCTCAAAAGTTC
The DNA here is from genome assembly GCA_034769265.1 of Remorina albescens. Taxonomy (NCBI): domain Eukaryota; kingdom Metazoa; phylum Chordata; class Actinopteri; order Carangiformes; family Echeneidae; genus Remorina; species Remorina albescens. Next base: position 3,279,950 of record CM068486.1, read on the forward strand.
CAGCTTTCAGGAGGCTGACTTGGTCGTGCTCGGGGAGGTCGCGGAAACCAGGGATCCTCTTGGCGAACTCGACCACCTCCCGCACGGCCGGGGTGAAGCTCATGGAGAACTCCTCCCAGATCTCCTGGCTGGGCTTGTGGGGGTCCACGTAGGGCGAGGTGTTCATCGGACAGACCTGTGAAAACACAGGACAGAAGGGGGATCAGGGGGGGGCTCTCACTGGAAGCTTGCTGTGAATTTAGATAAAAATCATTTATTATTCGACTCACCAAGTGTGCTCTGTTGTTCACACAGCTGGTTGGTCCATTATAACCACTTGAGGCAGTTTGTGTGTTAAATTCACGCTGTCTTTGGCTCTCTCCTGATGGCTCACAACTGGGGGCGCTGTCGAGCTGCTGCTGATAAACTCCACTCTCATCCCTATAATCAGCATCGGTGAGGTGTTGGCTGTTACTGTACGAACTGTGCTGGTAGCCCCCGACAACGGCGTTGTTGTTCCAGCAGTTCCAGCTCTCCTGCTGCTGCTCCTCCATGCGGCTGTTGCACCCCGTCTCCGCCGGAGAGGGTGAGACCTGGCCTTGTGTGGGTGGCCTCTGCTGGCTGAATGCTAAAGCATCTTGGTGCTGCCTGCTCGTGGTGACGAGGGCCTCGTCCTCGCCGCTGTCCGATGAGCAGGAGGAGCTGGAGTTGGTGTCCATGGAAACGACAGACTCTGAGTCCTGGGGACACTGAGGCGAGGAGGGGTTGGAGCACGACGGGGAATCGGAAGCAGAGGAGGAGGAAGAGGAGAGCGAGGAGCCGGCGTCACTGCTCATGGCCTCCATGGGCAGTGGGGGGCTCTGGTTGCCGTGCAGCATGCTGTGAAGCTGGCTGTTGTTGCTCATCATGTTGTTCATGGCGTTCTGCATCTCCAGCAGCATCCTCTGCTTTTCCCTCTTTGGGATGCGGCCAAATCTGACAGCTGAGGGTGAAAATGGAAGCCGTTAGATCGTATCCAGGTTAAAGATGAACTCAAAAAATGAAAACTCTTTAGTCAATGCTGCAAACAGTGGGTGTTCACTTGATGCTAAAACACTAAACAAGCCACTAGCTAATCTAAATGCTCACCATCTCTGGACATGCCAACAGCCAAACACTTCTTGAACCGACACTGCTGGCAGCGGTTCCTATTGATCCTCATGATGGTGCAGTTCTCCATCTTAAGACACTTCTTGTACTGGATGTTCTGCTGGATGCTTCTCCTGAAGAAGCCCTAAAGAACAAATGAGGAATTTTAGGCATTTCAGCTTAAGTGCTTGGCATTTGGATGGGAATCAAACTTGCAGAAAGGCACTGCTTTGTTCCAGGAACTTGTCACACCTTGCATCCTTCACAAGCGTGAACACCATAGTGGAAGCCCGAGGCCACGTCGCCACACACCTTGCATAACAGAACCATTCCATTGATCTCTGCAGAGACGGAATAAGTTGTGATTCATGGGCATCGGATCAAATTGACAACAGGTTTTCCCAACAGCAAGACTCTGATGCTGGACTTACTGGTGATGCTGCTCTTGGAAGATGTGGAGGAGCGCCCGGCCTTCTCCATGGCCTGACCACGCGAATGCCCGGTCTTGGCCGGCGGGGCGATGTCCACCACCATGCCCACAGCCCTGCTGGGCAACGAGGGCCGGGACAGAGGGGGCGATGTGGACAGGTAGCCGCCGCTGGGGCTGCTGCTCATACAGGACTCTGGGCTGGAGGCAGAGCCAGAAGAAATATAGGCAATGACGCCTCCTGTGGAGAGGGAGAGGAGCTGACGTGTTATTCTGTGAGCAGTTTCATCTTTTTTTTAACAATTTGTATTAGTATCCAATTTCTCTTCTCTTCGGCTTTAGTAATAACTACATACAAAAAGACTAACACACTTCTTCACTGCTTCAAAGAAATACTAAAGCCACATTTTCTATCTCTGGATGTGTGTTTTCTGTTTCGTAGAAATTAAACGCGCTCAGCTGTAGTAACAACCACATCAAGGTAGGAGCCTTTTTATTTATTTACTTTTTAAACTCTACTACGAATCAAGGCTGCCACCGTTAATGTGAGCTAACGACAATAACAGGACTTTAACCATAAACCACAGCAATAAAAAAAAAAAAAATGTGTTCAGTGTGCCAAATAAACATGTAGTGCAGTGTGTACAGGTAGCTCTGACACGCCTAGGCTGCACAACAGGGAGGAATGTGTGTGTGTTTCCTGGTTGGTTTATTCACTGCTGTGATTGACCTGCTTTATCATCCCCGGTGCTGACTGGTTGGATAACACAGTTACATAATACGGCTGGTCTGAATGCTCTGGGAGTGTGCTCCACCACCCAGGGTCACTGAAGCACCAGAGTAACACAACAGTTTGTAAAAACAAACAAACAAAAAAAAAGGTTATATAATGACCTGTTGGGACAGAAAACAGATCTGGTTTTAGATCTGTCCCCAGAATATGAAAATGAAAGTTTGGTGGATCTGCAGGTTTTAGGGCCAAACTGAGGAAGGGTCAAAAGTTCATAATTTTTATTTTTTTTTTTTACTAATAAATCCACAGAACATTTTTTGCGATCGTTTTGTGTCATCATTTCTTACATTAAGGGCCAAAATAGGAAAAGCAGCTTTTGAGAGTCCCACATTTTCTAAGTTGCTGCTTCTCCTTTCTGACTGTTAACTGAAGAAAGTGAAGGCAAAGCAAGAGAGACGTCACCGTTGACTCTTTATTCACTTTATAAACCAAACTCTGGAGTTGTTGTCCAATAAAAAAAATAATAAAATAAATAAAAGTTATGTGCCCTTGAGCAAGGTGTTAACATTAGACAGCCCAGTCGGTTTGTCTCTAGGTAACAATAAGGCAACAAATAAAAAAATAAAACCAAACAACATTAACATAGAAAACAGCTCCTGTCGGAGTTGTGTTTTCTTCATTAACTAAATTTGGAGTCCGGATGATTATCTAATGCAGACCATGACTGCTCTCTTTCACGCCCCGCCCACACGTGGACCTGTCATGTATTTCTGTGAAAGCGCGAGGACAAAAAAAAAAAAAAAAAAAAGAAAAACTAGGTCAGCTCGCGGATCTGTCTCACGTGTACCCTGCAGTCCGGCCTCGCGCCGGGAGACTCTGCGTACACGGCGGATTATGCAATGTGCCGCGTCACGAGCCGTCCTCCGACCAATCGGAGCCCGGCTCTGCCGGAGCGTGCCGCCCGGACGGAACGCCCCTCGACCAATCAGAGGAGAGCTCTCGAGAGCGTGTACACACTGGCACATGGCGAGAATACGGCGGCCATGTGAGGCGGAGCGGGGAAGTGGAACAGTGTTGTTGTGTCAGAGACGCAGCGCCGCACTGACGCTGCCTTTAAAACACCGCAACGTCCGCACAGCTGCGGGGCTACTTCACCTCCAGTCCGCGAAGACATTAAATCAGAAAATTTTTAAAAATATAAGACGCCCACACACCGTCTGACCTTTGATGGAGATGGTGCAGAACGTTTAGAAAAAATAAAAACACTAATCCACTTACATCCTCTGACCGTCATTCATTTTGCTGCTGAAAGTGTTTGATATAATTTGAGTAATAACGACGGTCCCAGTGTGTTCAAGCCACAGATGTAGTTTTAGTGATTTTAGGACACAGAATACATAAAAAAAGTAAAACTCGATTAGTCCAAATCAGATACGTGAATAAAAAATGTACTTTTATCTAAATTTAACGTCACGACTGCCACCGAATAATCTCTGCAACCGAGCATGCAATGAATGTTTTCAAATGCAGAAATCCTCTTACCAGGCTTGGCCGTCCCAACGTCCTCAGGCATCTCTGCGACTCAACAGATTCTTCACTAAACTCAGTCGTCTGGTCAGCACCAAAAATCAAAAATGAATAAGAGAGAGAGGGGGAGAAAAAAAACAACAACAATGACGACGTCGACGACGACGGAGGACTAAAGTTGTCGATCGCGGTGTGGAAACTGTCGCCGGTGGTGAAACTCACACCAGGAGGCTATTTGTGGACGAGGAGCTGCAGCAGGTCCTGGTCCAGGTCTGGGACTCATGAGAGACCGACTGAAGGCAGGAGCGGGATCCGACAGACCTCCCTCCCTCTGCGAGACTGCGGGTAGTAACAAGAACTCAATGTTCAAAAATGTTCCCGTTAGTGGGCTCGCCCATGTGACCTTTTTCTTTTTTTTTCTTTTTTTTTTTTTTTTCTTTTTGTCGGCCACGCCCCTCTCCGCCCGGCTGCTCGAGCCACTTTAACCCAGTGACACACTTTCAGGACCAGGAGGGGGCGGAGCCAAGCGTCCCCGCCGACGTAACAGGGGGGACGGTAACACAGCGGTCACGTTGCACAGCACAACGTGCAGGGTGAAGCCCGAACGGCGCCGTGCAGCCGTGCAGCATGCAGACCGCCCCCCCCCCCCCCCCCCTTTACCCCCCCACCGGTGGACCTGCAGGTCCGACTCCGTCCGTCCTCCCAGCAGGCCGCAGCCGGCCTCTGCTCACCTGTCGGTCCTTCATCAGGAAATCTCACTTTAATTGATCAAAATCCGAAAATATAAAGATTCAAAAGATCTATGTACCTTTTTATGTTTATATAGATTACATCATCAGATCTGAGAATATTAAAATGTTATCGATTTAAATATCTATAAATGACTTAAAGGAGCTCCACATCAACATCAACGCCACCTTTTAGATGTATAAAAACTGCATCAACAGCTTTTAAAATACTACAGTGTTATTGATTTAAATACATAAAAGGGAACCTTCATTAATCCGCTGTAGTAATGTTGGTCCATTAATAAAACGGAGGGCGTGGGGCCGTCCTCTGACAGCCCATTCATCACACTCAGTGGTTAATAATAGTATATCATTATCAGTGAGAGCATTTTAATGGACAGTAAAAACATAAACAATCGTGTGTTCAGTCCAATCCAAATGTTTTTACTGCTGCTGTGATACCTCAAATTTCTGTTTATTCACACCGACGATTCAGTTTCAGTTTAGTGTTATATTGTTTTGATACAACAAATAAGTGCGTATGCATTTAAGTTTTTGTATACGCTATATGTGCACGTTTGTATGTGTACATGTAGAAGTGCAACATGAATAGATCTACATGTATATGTGTTCACTATAGGCCTGATAAAACTACACCTTTAATTTAAACATCCATAGTTATTTACATGTCACATAAATGTTTTCAGTTTTTATTCATTTTTAACCTAAAGACAAACAGGTCTGACGCTTACTATTTTGAATTTAGGACCCAATACGACTATTATAGGTTTCTATTGCTTTATTTTCTCCTAAGTGCTTCCTTCAGGGGCACTAAACAGTTAAACATAACTATTAAACTACAGTCCAGTGCAACACCATGATGACGTCAAAGGGGAAAGCACTTCAGGAACACAGCTGCATGTTTAATATGCTTTAACATATTTAAGTGTTAGATGTGTCAGTTTGACACGCCGGCATAAACTCTTATACATTCAGCTTTTCATGAAATGTTAATAATATATTATAAGCAGCAATCAAAATGAGATATAATAATAATAATAATAGAAAAACTGTTGGTATCCACATGAGCCTTAAAGAATTAACTGCTTGTTAGCTGCATTTGTGAAAAAATACACTTCAGTGTCAGTAAATGTGATAAAATCTGCCTGAGGCCACATTCAGTAAAACATTTAACCCATTTATGAGAGACTGGAACAAAATTAACGGCCTTCACTGTGAACGCCACTTCACCTCATCTAAAGGTGTGAAGTGAGACTTCACAGTCATTTCTTCGAGCTTCATGGAAGTCCCCCAAAACCCCCTACTGATCGAATATTTCATCATTTACATATCAAGTGTTTGAGGACATGGAGATTATTTATAATTTTGAAAGTCACACTGCAGCTTGAGCGTCAAACCCTCAGATTTGAGCCCATCACTCAAATGTGGGAGAATGAGCAGCGCTGACACACACGAGCTGGAGAGGCTCATCGACCTCCATTCACTCTTAACAATAATAAGAACCCTTTACTTTTCAAAGAGTGCCATCATCCGGTCACACTTTTAATTTCTACAAATTAAACAGGAGGAGTCAACAAGTCTACACAGTTATTGTTATATGACAGACAGGATTATCTTGTTTCCTAGTTTAACCATTTACAAGAAGAGACGGAGAGATTTTAAGTATTTAAAAAAATCTTACATTTTTATCTGACATATAACAACAGACGGAACTAACTGATTTTCATCATTCATTCAATCACTCTTACTCATTTAATCATTGACTATATGTCTATTTAAGTCTGGCTGAAGTTATCACTGTCATCTGTCAGACATCTTCTGAGCCAACGACTATAAGATTCACTTATGAAGTGAGTACTATCTCAAACTAAAACTATTTTAGTCCGGTCACATCATGATGTATGCAGTATTTACAGAAAGTCATGACACCTTTAGCTTCGTCCCATAATATCCTGGAAAAAGAAAAACCAAACCAAACTTTTTAAACTATGTGTACAGAATATAAATATCCAATCAAAATAAAATTGAAAATAATAATAAGTGATGCAATTTGATCTGTGAAATTCCCTGTATGATACTATACATCTGTTCAGGTGCAACCAATCAAATTCTAGCTTAAACCAAAGGTTAACTGCCCAACCTGACACCAATTAGTTTTGATTACTTCAGAATAAAACCAGCTGTTTCTGGAAGAGTCCATAAATAGAAGTACAGAATTCCCCATAGTTGAGGAAATTGCCTTCTGAAGACCAGATACAGATATATAAAAAGGAGAAAAGCTACAAAGGCTTTCACAATCCAACATACAGCAACAGGACAAAAAGGGTTTTCATTTTCCTGAACAAAAACGAAGTGAATGTTGTCGACTTGAACCTGAAAAACTCCGCCTGTTTATGCAACTTCTTCTTGGTTCTTATTAACATTTCAAAGCTAATTAAGTTTTATTGTGTTGGCTGTTATTGTGAATCTCCTGGCCAGCGTAAATCTTACAGTGCTAACTCCCCTCTGCAGCTAAAACGTGACTGAGGGATTTAAAAGTAAATGATTAACATTAAGTCTTGCTCACTCAAGGAATTTGTTTTATGAAGTTTGGGAGTTGTTGTTGCACGTGTACAACACGTGCTATGTTTAAACTAATGAGTGAACTATTAATTTTGGCTGTTGTCTCTTTTTCTGAAAAGAGAAAAAGACTTTCTGAAAAGATTATCAAAAGAAAGAGAACAGAGAGAACCACAAATCCTTCTTTCAACAACGTACAAAAAAACAAACACAAAACAAATATGTACTACTTCCTGCTGAACAGAGTGAGCTTCCCAGTTTCAGCTGTGTGGCTGGAGTTCAAGCCTCAGTGGAACAGTTCAGTCTTGGCAGGACATAAGATCATCAAGACCACGTCAGCCGCCAGGAGTATTTTAAGAACTCAGTACTGAACTGCTCTCAGAGCATTAATACTTCCAGTGAGCGCACAACCAAAGGCTGAACGTGCCAGATGGGGAAAATTACAGGCATTCTTACTGGTTTGGTATCTCTTTAAAACATGTTCTCCATTTAAATAAACTCCCCATGTGGAGCTCAACTGGCACGTTCTTTCATGAGTGTGGTCTGCTGCTGTTCCCGGGAAGAGATTGGCTCACATATCTATTTTGTAATGTGTGACATTTGTTTATGTTGCTTTTATTGTCGCTAAAACGTTTGCATGATGCGCTCTTGGAAAGGCCTGTCTTGAAATACAGATTGAATCTGGTCATGTAGAAAATGAAGGCTGCAGCACCTCGTCCTCCGGCATTCCTCCTGAAGATGCAACACTTTAGAAACACGTCACAAATATGCCCTTTAATAATAACAACAATAATGATTTAAAAAAAAGGAAAAGTCGTGTCGTAAAACATCCTGGCAGTTTGCGGCCCTGCTATCCGAGCTCGGCTGAGCTGTGTATTTGTCGGCCTATTTTCAGATTGGAGTATTTAAAGTGTGTGTGTGGGGTCCGATCCAAAGTGAGGTGCCACAGTGTGACTCAGTGATTCTGTATCAGGCTCCAGATTCACCGACAATAACTTAGTTTGTGTTTACACGCAGACACGGAAAGAAATCATCCTTAGATTGAGAGATGAACCATAAAGCAGAGAATCCAGTCACATCGCATTAACGCTGCTCATTTAACAACGACCGACTGAGTTTTCTATCAAGCTTCTCCTCACACCGGCATCCCCGGCTGGTTTGTCTTAAGCTGCACGTCCATAAATGACATCTCACATTTTTAAACCTGTAACATTTGGTGCATCTGCTCAGTCAAAGCCATTTATGTTGATTTTTCTAGACATTTCCATAAAGTTCAGCTCCTCCGAAGTCTGCGACGTACAAAATAAACAGAATAAAGCCTGCAGTAAAAAAAAGCGAGGAAAGAAGAGTACATTCCTCCCGCGTCGATCCAAAATAATCGTATCCTAATAATTCATTGTTATTTTACAGACTACACAGTTACACATGGACTTCCACGTGTTGTTGGCAGAACAAACTGTCTCTTGTCTTAAAGGGCAAAGCTGAGCGTCCAGAGTGGAGTCAGAAAGAAAGAGCAGTTATTTCCCAGCAGAGCCAGAATCTGTGTTCTTATTAGCTTCGCTGTTCCTACACGATGTGTGAAAGGTTACAGGAGCTGGCTGAAATGTCACCAACATTAAACACCTTCAGGCGTTATGTTTCTGTACGGGTCACAAAGAGGGATTACCATGTTACGTGGTTCACGGTTGATACTGGAATATGGAGCCTGGTTACCAGTTCTTCAGGAGGAGTACTGGCCCTTTTCAGCTGCACTGAGAATATTTCTCTGTCGCCAGAATTCTTAACACACATTTGAACCTCACACTGACAAACAAAGGCAGGGGGTTTTCACGTGTGACAAATTTTGTTGCATGTAACCCAAAAAATCATTTTACTGCGAGATTCCTTTAAGCTTTATCTCCCAACACAGTGTGACACTCAGCATGTGGATAAGATATAAAAAGGCAAAGGCAGCTCAAACAGCACTGTTTGTTTTATCAGGGACTCTGTCCAGTCCAGCTGTGACCTTTGTGTTTATATGATACTTGACCCATCAGGGGTTGAGTGGCACAGCGTTTAGCACCGGCACTCCTCCGAGGACTCTGCGTTCGAAGCACTCTCTTTGTGGAGTTGTGTGTGTTCCTTCAGGGGACTCTGCCTTCCTCCCACAGTCCAAACACAACCCGCTTTAGGTTAATTGGTGACTCTAAAATTGCCCCGAGGAGTGAGCATGAATGGTTGTTTGTTGCTACATGTGATGAACTGGCGACCTGTCCAGGGTGAACCCTGCCCCCGCCCAGCGTCAGCTGTGATTGGCTCCGCTCCGCCCCCCCCGTGACCCTGATGGATAAACAGCGTAGATAATTAATGGTTGAACCGGTCAGACATGCAGCCAGAATTTATGGTCTAAGAAAATGTTTCAGACACGTTGAGACAAACTTCATTGCAAAACAATAATTTTAAAATTAATAAATTATTCATGATTTAAAAAAATGGAGTTAATTCTAATAAAAATGAGTTTAACTCTGATATAAACATGTTCAGTATAATGCATCATATTTTAGTTATTTCATTATAAGGGTGTTTTCATCATCACTGAGGGGTGATACTTAAATCTCAGCCACATTACAGTGAAGCTCTTTATGACAGGAGAGATTAAGTGTTACCAAACAAAGTCAAAATGATCATTTAAGTCATCAAATCATTTAAAAAACATTACAGTCCTCATAAAGTTCTGGTTGATGTTTGGAAATGTGCCTCACAAGTGTAATCGTTAGTGATGACTACAGACTCTGAGGAATCCAATCCTCATTTAACAATTAAAAAAAAAAAAAAAGAGCCAAACAAACAAAGAAAGGAGGGAGACATGACTTCCTTTCCATTGTGTTCCTTTATTACCATATTTGCGGAGATAACTTAATCAGGAAGCAAAAAATATACCAGACAATAAAGTACTAAAAATCTGAGATAGAAATAACACCCCCCTCCCCACCCCAAACACAAAGCGCCTCCCTCCTCCTCCCTCTGCCGTCCTCTGTGGGCTTATGTGGCGTATCGCTTTGTCCACTGTTTGGCTGTTCGGTCATGTTCCGCTCTGTTAGTCGTATACTGGGTGGCGATGCTTCCCACCAGGGGATCGGCTGAACGGGGTGGAAAAAAAAAAAAAAAAAGAAGAAGTTTAAATTGTTCTCATGATAGTTTTTCTGCATGTGGGGAAAATGAAAGGTGGCCACAGAGAAAACAGCGTCCCTAAATGTTTCTTTTCAATTTACATTTTTGGTTTTGATTGAAATTCTATAGAGTCAGATCACTGACGTCAAGAATTAACATAGAGTTGAGCCCCGACGTGATCTTTTATCAAAGCAGAACTCAAGATGGGAACGCAAAAGAAATAACCCCAACTTTTTTCTGTAGCCCCGAAATGCAAAAACTCCCAGTCTGCTTTCATTCTGAGCGAGAATAGGATGTCCAGATGACGCTGGGTTTCCTGTCAAGGTGTCAGCGTAGGCAGACATTACCAGCATTTCAGAGGCCTGAGTTTCAGATTCCTGTTCTTTTGTAATATCCTGAAAATGCTTTTCAGGTGCCAGTTTTAGAGAGAGGGGATTTAAATCAATCTGTGTGGCCGCGCGTCGTCTTGAACATTTAACGACATTATTTCCTCTCCTCCTGTCCCCCTCTGTGTCCCAGACTTAGAGTCAACAATGGGAGAAAATTAAAAGGTGAAAGCTTTTTAAAATCACGTCCGCTGCCATCACCGCCTACTTTCTGCAGCGCGGTGAACACATTAACGAACCGCTACTTCAAATATTACAACTGTGTGGACGCAGTGTTGGTGCAGCAGTTCAGACCGGGTTGTGGTCTTACCTGGGTTACAGTCTGTGAGCAGGGAGCAGATGGACAGCAGCACCTTGGAGATGGTGAGGGCGGGGCTCCAGTTGTCCTTCAGGATGTCCAGGCAGATCACCCCCTGACTGTTGATGTTGCAGTGATAGATCCTCGTACGAAATGTCACCTGCAGACGCACAAACACAGCCGTTTACAGTCAGGACGCAGCAGGGTGAAACGAATATTCGTCATCATTCACTGTCATGTTTAAACACAAACTGAATCAGTTATTTTCACAAAGACGTTCAACGTCGAAACATAAAAAAACAAAACAAAAATACAAACAAACCAAACTTCAGTTAACTAGAATCTGAGGCCAAGAGAAGCAGCAAATTCTCACAATTGAAGGAAAACATGACAGAAAGTATGAATTGAACTGTTTCAGATTTATTCTCTGTTACTGTGTGTAAAAGTCAGATATGATTCATGACGTCACATCATTCGTGGCTTCATGTTAAATAGGGTTCGTTTAAAACTCTTCATTTTAACGTTTGTCACACAAGCAGCTCACAACAGGGTGATGGCAATAACACGTATAGATACAGAGTAAGCTTCCACATATTCAGACTGACTGACAGGCCTGATAACGTGCACACTCAACATTCCAGTATTCTTTAAGCCAAGTGGTATTTAAGTAGAAACTGAACATTACACAAAGAATTATTGAAGAGAAAGTGTGTCAGGACTGGTTCAGTCGAACAGAGCTTCCTGTACAGTACGTTTGATCCGTGGGCGACCAAAGCCCTCTAGTGGAGGAAAAATGGAAGTCCAAAATGCCGGGAACCGTCCTCCTGTAAAGATCACTGCACTCAGAGGTTGTGATTTCTGCTTCCTTATCAGACACCAAGAACCGGCAGCCTCTCTTTAACTCATCGGTACGTTGAGGTGGAAGGTTTGGATGCGTTTGCAGGAAATTCACCGATACAACACGGAAAACTGAGTTAGTTGTGAAGGAGTGAGCCGTAGAAACCTTCAGCTCAAATTTGGTGATTTGATTTGCAAGTTTAAATCTGCATGAAGCTTCTCCGCTTCAGGTACTTCTAGAGAAGTGGCTTGTTACATTTTTTTTCCTCTCACACTTTACAAGCTCATTTCCTGCTGAGGTTCTCACTGAAAACCTAACTTTCCGTTCACACGCACACTTCAGCCTGTCATGTATTCTGTGAAAAACATGATATTAGAGAGCTATGAAATATATGAAAAACATGATTTTACTCAAATCCAGAGCAAAGAGCGGAAAGAAACGGCACAATACAAAATAACTGTGTTTAATTTATATTCTTCTCCTGTTGCTTTTGGTTGTTTTTCCAGGAAGAGGAATATCTATTTTTATTACACCCACTTTTTCATCCCACTGGAAATGGGACAATAGTGTTTTTATCATCAGGATTGGCATTTTCATTGCCCCCTTAATGACCATATTTGTTATCTAATTGGTGTAAATTATCCTGTGGGGGAAAAACAAATGAACCTGCATCCATCTCATCATTTGTACAGACTGCAGAAAACAGCCCACTGAATGTCTAACCGCCGTTCACAGCCAAAGCTGCAACAACAAGATATTTCCTATTATGAAGGTGAATTACAGGGCTTCTGAAAAACGGATTTTTTTAAAGCCCTTTTTAATTTAATACCACATGGACTTTAATTTGGTTTGAAAGTCTCCAGCAGGCATGAGAAAAATATTCAATACTTTTGCAAATAAAAGAAGACAGCTCTTTTGGTTCCCACAGTGAACTGAATTCTGTGTTTTAAAGACTTTTAAATAAAACCTACGATAAATGGGAAGAAAAAGAATAAACCCGTGTTGAAGTAGCTTTATGTTGGGTTTTCTATGAATTATATAAGCAGGGTAAAAGGTGTCTTTATTATTTCTGAGTCGACACCGCACACGCTGTCTGGAGCACCATCCAACATTTTATATGAAATGGTCTCCAGCAGACAGTCATGACACTCTTCCCTGTTTGAGCAGCATAAAATAGTCTTCTTGGTGCTGAGTGTCAGAGACAAAGCCAGGAGGTCAGAAAGTCTTTGGTCTCATTAAGGTTGTGTTGTGGAGAGAAAAAAAAAAAAAAAAAAAAAACTGAAAATGTTTTCAGGTCGAAGCTCATGACTAAAAACTTCAGTGAGTGTTTCCTAATGAGTCAAATTCAGAGCTGCACAATGAATCATGTGGTCAGCTGTAATTTCCAAATTGCAGGAGCTGCTGTTTTTTGTGTAAAGATAAAATATGTCAACATGTTGCTGATTATTGTTGGCACGATAAAACGTCAAGGTGGCGCAGAGACCTCCTGGAGGTCTGTGAAAAAGAAAAGCAAAAACACTTTCCGCTGAAATCGTATGGCATATCACAACCCTACGATCGTGCAGCCCCGGTCAAATGAAGTGTTTCTCTAATGTCATGTTAAATATATCTGCACAGCAGAGGTTCATTTTCTTCTCTCCAGTTATCTCTACTGAAGATGGTCTTAAATCAGGCAGCCTGATGACTGCTGCCTTTAAAGAATCATAAAAACCTTATGAAGCCACGATCCATCAAACGCTTCGGTCCGACACAGCACCTCGTATTGTCGTCACACAGACGTTTTCTTGGACTCAAAGGACTCATGTCAGTACCTTGGGGGGTTTGAAGGGGTAGTCAGGCGTGAAGGCGATGTCCAGGAAGAAGACGCCTCCCTCGTACACGGAGCCCGGTGGTCCCAGGATGGTCGACCTCCACTCATAGATGTTGTCACCTTTTGGCCCAGCACTGCACACAGAAACATCAGCTCAACAATCACCGTTAACGTTTATCTCTACAGGAGATCTGCTCTCTGGTGGCCGACGCAACAGAGATTCATCTACTACTGATATGTTTGCTGACGTCTCCGTCTACCAGATCACACTGTTGATCAATAAAGCTGAGCAACAAAAACAACACAAAGGAAATCCTGAGTAAAAACAGATTTGCCAAAAGTGGAGAAAATAATCTTTTAAAAAGTCATGGGGGAAAAAAAATAGGGGGAGACAAAGGAAAGAAGACGCCCACACACTGAGGAAGTGTGACAACAGATCAGTGTTGATTATGTGATGTGGTTCCCTCAAACAAACACAACTGGAGTATGTGGGAGTCGGACTTTTTCACCTCCTTCTAAAAGAAAACAAAAAACAAAACAGCTTCAGGTCAAGATTTTCTCCACCTGTCCCTTTTTGGAACTTTCAAACAAAACGAAACCTTCATTCAGCAGAAATGGTTTTTGTGTGAAACATTTCCACACACTGGATCGAGGGAAGTCAAAACTCCACTTTGGACGCATTAACACTCATTCACAACTGTCTCAGCACATTCTCTTCTGAAATGTACGGCGGTGAGCGCTTCGTTCAGGAGATGGTTCACTTCAAAGCAGATCCCCAGTGATGTGTCATGATCTGTAATCTGTATTGATCTTTTTCCTCAAAGCTGCTCAGCCTTCATCCATTTCACATGTAGAATGTGGTGCTGGGGGGGGGGGGGGGGGGGGGGTCTATGAGTACAAGACATAATAGTATTGATCCAAAACTCCTGGGGTGGGGGCAGATGTGCACCGGTGCCTTTTTGATCAATGTGAACGCGGATGCTTTGCATGTTTCAGTCGCAGCTATGACACAAGAAGATCGATTCAGAATTAATTAACAGGCCGTTGGGAGAGAAAAGAACTTCACATTATCTACATTCATGATCGGTCTTTAAGGGTAACAAGACTCTGCTGCAGGATCAGTTCATTCTGATGTCAAACAGGATAAACGCTGTTTGATGTACCTCAGTTTCAGCTATCAAACAACTTTACCGGGAATTAAACAGAGTGTGCTGCAGAACCTCCACGCAGTCGTGACTAAACTGTGGTCTGGAGGCAAAAACAATGAAACGAGCTCTGGGATGGCAGGTTTTTTATCTGATGAGATGGATTCGTTTGGTGATAAATCATTTAGTTGAGCAACAGAACATGAATCATCAAGTATTCAGATGAACTTGTTTTGGTTTTCTGTTTTTCTTATTATTGATATATTTGGTTTTTTCTGCAGATGTCACTTTGGGCTCTGACAAATTATGTTTTCTAATTGATGGATGGAGAAAAATAAGCAGCAGATTGATCAAAAAAGAAAAGAATCATTAGTTGCAGCTGTAACTTTTACAAATAAAACCCGGGCAGCAGTAACAGTCATGCTGGTTCTGTCTGATATAGACAGAAAGAGAAAAACAGAACTGGCTTCACTTCCATGAATACCAATAAAATAAAAAGTTCATTCCTCTCTATGAGTGGAGTTAATTTTTGGTATATGCTCTCACTAATTAAATTAGATGCATTAGAAAATAATAGGAGGCAGTCAATTAAACGTGGCTTTTAATCCATCATGTGCTGAGGCAGGTTGTATTTTAAGCTGTCACACTTCAGTGCTGTAATTAATTGACCCATTATAAATTTGCCTAAATGGTGGAGCTGCTAAAACTTTCAGCTGCCATTTATCCTTAATTCGCCATTCAAACCACTAATTTAACTAAGAACATTACCTGAGGAACATGCACCAGGATACAGCTCACCATTTCTGCTGTTTCTGTTTCCTGTCTTCTGCAAATTTACTAGACAATATTTTAAGATATCCAGAAAATACTGATACCTCAGAGAAAAAAAAAACAGAACATAGTTTTTAGAGTTAAAATGATCATTTTGCAGCAATCATCCTATTTACAATTACTGAGATGATCCACTGAATCACATATTTCAAAACCTTTGTGCTATGAGGTAAACAAACATTTGTTCACGGCAGCTGCTTCCCCGCGGTAAACTCACAGCTTGACTTTTATAAACAGACAAACTTTCAAGTTCGCTGCTTGCCAGTGGGGTGGCAGGTAGACAGAACAAAAAAGAAAGTTCTAGTTTTTTTGGCTGATGCTGGTTTTCCCACCAAGAATGAGCCTGAAAAAGCTCAAGTTGTTTCTTTCATGTATGAGAAAAACACTGAAGCAGCAGTAGCAGCAGTGACGACAAAAAAACAACAACAACCAAAAAAAAAAAAAAAAACAACTTTTCGCAGAAATGTGGTTTTAAGGCCGTGCCTGGGAATAAACACCTCTTCTTTCACTGAGCTGAAAATATGCAGACATTGTTCAATTCTGTACACGGTCTGTGGCCTGAGGTTTCTTGTTTGATCTGCTGAGCTGCAGTGGGAGAGACTCGTCTCTTTTTCTCTCCCCCTTCTCTGAGAGGTCAGAGGTCACGCTCAGCTGCAGAACAGCAGCGATTCGCCTCAGGCCGGTGCAGGAAGGAGGAGCCCTGCTGCACACCATCAGGTCTGATGAGACTTTGGTGCAGCTGCAGAAATCTTCCTTAAATATCAGAGACTATTTCAGACAGACTGTTTCTTTAATAGTTAAAACGACGCGGTATAATTTCAGTTATTATGTGAACAGAAATAAAAATTCTGCCAATGGAGAAGCTGGGTCCATCAAATGCTGCATTCGAGCTTGAAACGCAACAATTTGAGTATCAGTAAACTGATTTCTTTGAAAAAATAATATTAAGATGTGTTTTTTTTTTTATTTCTACAGTTTTAATGGTGCATCATAATTCGCCATGCTAAATAGAAACATTTTCTAACGAATTAATAAACACAGGAGTACTTGTGCTGCCCACACAGATAAACTGTGCCGATGTAATCCGAACCTCATGAGGTGAATCTGCAGAATATAAAAGTCAAAGACGTATTCAAAGATTTGGCCGATTCTCCAATTCATTTTCCAAATTAAAAACAGGCAGCATTCAACAAGAAAGTCAGTGTGTTCGCCCAAATCTTAACAAAGAAGCTCTTTTTTTTTTTTTTTTTTCAGTTCAAAGGCTCAAAGAAGAGCAGAGGGACGTCAGTGAGGGGGGACAACAGGTTTAGAAACTATCCCAGTCCCTCTGATGTTGACCTGAAGGAAGAGTGGATCACTTATACAACAAACAACCCAAATCTGTCGGGCCGGAGTGAAGGTTTTAGATTAAAAGTGAATAGAGAATAATGTGTTTTTCTGCACAAGCCAAACTATTTAGACAAACGTTCTCCATGTGGAGTTAACCAAAAAAAAGGTAGATACAACGACATCTCAGCCAGCAGGACAAGCTGAAGATCTCATGACTGCTTAGAGTGGAAGATTTACGCTGGAGAAGCACTGGATCTGTTGCAGCTGCGGAGCGTCATGGTTTGCATTTCGGCGCCTGTGTTAACGAATTAGAGCAGAAAAACTGGCTGCGTGACACGGCAGATTTCTGGACTCTCCAGATCCCCAACAGCCGCTAACATGGGCACCAGAATGAAAACCAAGACGTTCTGCAGATCTCCAGAGCTCTAGAGACTCAAAGTGTCAGCTGCTTTTTGTTTGTAGTTGTTTGGTTGGTTTTTTTTTTAGCACCACCACTTTTCATTTCAGTGTCCCGTCAATGGATTTGCGCTGACACGCAGCCTGTGGGACATACGTCTCTTAGAGATTTATTTCCTTCTTCTTTTTTTTTTTTTTTTTTTTAAAAGCACATCTGGCAGAAAAAAGACCCGTTGATATCATTTTAACTTCATACCACAAATGCTATAGCTGATTTTAGAAGCTGCATGTGGGGACAGAGACGTCGTCTCAAATAAATTTGAATTTATAAGAGAAGAGAAACTGAACATTCAGGTGTTGTGCTAACTGCATGTTAAGACATAGAGCAGCAGCAGAAAGACATGATGTGTTTTTCTGCAGCGGTAACACACACACACCACTGATCCTGTGTGTCCGCCATTATGCAGCAAATAGCAGTAATTAGAAGCACAGACTGGCTGACATTTTGACATTATTCCAGCAATATTACACAGAGTAAACATTTTCCACTATCGTCTCTGCGTTCAGGCTGGAGGTGATATTTAGAGACGTTTTCCATCAAAAAATAAATTTAGAAACAAACGTAATATGAAAAAATCCCATAAACTCCATGCAGACAAATTGAGCTGACAACAACAGGGTGTTGTCTCCGGCCTTAGGCATTACCAAAAAACAAGCAAACAAATGAACCAATCAAAGAGCAAAGCTCACCTGCAGTTTGGCGGAGGGTCCAGTGTGATGTCAGCCAACTCTTTCTGAATCCTGCACACAAAAAGGAATCAAAATCAGCCTCTGGGGAAATCCCTTCATTTCTGCTAAGAAACACACGGTCAGAAATATCACATCCCTGAAACGTGATTTACATTGTGGTTTACTTACTCAGTCTGTCAGTAATTATCACAAATTCTGCTGTTTGCAAACAGTGACTAATGATTGTCAAAGTAAGCATGTGAGAAATTATCTGTTATTTGTCTAGATGAGAAAAAGGGGAAGCTTTGTGTCACTCACTATAAACACAGAAAATCTTATGACTGTGTAGATTGTGGTCTTCTGAAGTTGCTAGAAGAAGAAATTATCATGTGTTTCTCATCTGTGCTCAGATTTTTTCCTATACGAGAGCTGAACAGTGATGCAGAAGGAAGCGCTGGAAAACACAGCTTCATCTGAAATTTACCGCTGAATACTCAGACATCAGATTTCCAGCTGCAATGGAAGTATCTCACCATGGCGTCAAATTTTGTCTATTTCTGTCTGTTTATCTATGTAAGTAATTAACTAAATGAAACCACAGCTGCTTGTTCCATTGTTAAAAGCGGTTTGTTGTCATGTGGCTTTTCACTAGCAGAAGGAAATACTAAATACTGAGAGGTGTCAGAAAATGAAACTGTACAATCTGGAGTTTTTGTTTTTACCTCTTGGCGCTGGTGGAAAGCAGCTTGGAGGTCTTGCTCATGCTGGCTTTGCTCTCCCGTTTCTTCTTGCAAGGTGTGTCCCTCTGTCTGGTTTGGCTGGAGGAAGGCGGCGATGAGGAAGAGCTGGTGCTGGCACGCGAATCCTCATCCGACATACCGGTTTGGATTGAAGAAGAGCCGGAACCTGAGGCAGAAATCAACAGGGCAAAGTAAGGTATCAAAATTAGGCCACACCTGCAGCCTCACAAAGATTTGATACAGCTGAAGGTGCTCTAACCACAACTGCTGAAACGAAGCAAGCGTTTCATAAGCAACTGATGGTGATCTGCCCGGACAGCTCATGAAGCTGCATTAGATCAGCACCCCAGGGCAAATTTCAGATTTTTATTCTGTTCTGAAGTGAAAATAAAGTAAATGCAGCAGCAAATAGACATTAACACACTGTTACTTTTTATTTATTGGACTTAAAAATAGAAAAACATGAATTAATTAATGTGGCAGGTGGAAACTATATCTGTACTTAGTAACCCCCCCCACCCCCCCTTTCTTTGGCAGATACTGCAGCTTTCACACACTTCTTGTTGCTGCCAATGTCTTTCTATTTTCACCCACTCCTCGTTCTGCAGATCTTTCTGCAAGCGCTGAGATTTTTTTGGCTGTCTTACTGCACAGGGTTAGGTAATCGTCTGCGTCTTCACACTGTCATTACCAGCGATCACCAGCAGACCATCCAATCTCCTCTGGTGGAGGAATGCAGGTGTGGGGTGGGGGGAGTGGAACTTTCTCTGCCTTTCCATTATCAGATTTTAAATGTTTATAGAGTCCATCTCCCAGTCGGGGCTGCTGTCAGGAACCTGCACTTTGCTCCATTTTATAAGACAATGTAATGTAGTAATGACGAAGATTTATAGTTTGTGTGTAGCAACACCTCGACTCTCGTGTTTCTGTCTCTTATAACAAGCAAAAGCTAACTCTGCATTGCATAACTGAGAAATGATTTCACATCAACTGTAAATAATTGCAACAATTTCCTCCAAATACTCGCACAAGAACAGGTCCTGCAGCATCAGACCTGGTGCTGTTCCATAAACTAACCATCCACAGCTGCTTTAATCGAGATCGAGCTCATCAAGTCACACAAACGGAGTAGGAAGAGAAACCACGGTCACATGTGGCTCGTGGACCAAGTGGACCAGTAGTCAAGTGCACTGACTAAAAGCTTCCTCGAGTTTCTTTAAGTAGTTTATGGCCATTTTTTGATGTTTGTACAGGATCATTGTTTTCCAGATGTCGGCGTCTTTTTGATTGAAACGTATTAACTAACTGCATGAAAGCACCCAGAACACTTTCAAGCATTGTTTTCCATTAGAACTGCAGAGATTAGTCGACTCATTAAATAGCTGATTGACAGAAAATTGTCAAAAGCAGAAAAAAAAAAGGTTGATGTGTGGCTGAGCGAATCATCACTAGAATAGCTGATAATGATAATAAATAAGTCACAGTCATTTTACTTGTGCCGCTCGCTGCCAAACAAGCAGAATACTTCCACATCACGGAGGGGAGGGTGGAGGGTGTTTACCAAGAGCCCGCTTAGCAGGTTGTCCAAATATTTGCAGGTCACAATTAGTGACCCCACCGCCTTTTAAAGTTCCTGCATAAATGGTAACAGCACATTAATATTCGCTGACAGAGTTGCAAAAAATAAAATAAAAATCAGCAATTCAACTTTTGCGTGCCTTACACGTCATAAAAAGCAGTTTAGTTCTCAATAAAAGACTTTGCAGGATAATAAGTTTAATTCGCAGAGAAGGCGGTCGATGATTTGTTTCCTTCACAAAGGATTTGATTTTAGCAGGAAAACCTGTCAGTGACATTTTTCAACGACCTCTGCTGTTATGGAAACCTCATAATTAATTAACTTCCAACCATTTATTGGTAAATTCTGCTGATCATCCGGTTTTGATTGATTGCCTGATTGATTGATTAATGATTAATTAAAGTCAGTATAAAATCCTGCTGGTTTAAGAGTTTGGATCAGTAAACACTGACTGAATATGACTGTTGTTTCTGTAAATATAAACATTTGGGGGTAAACAACAACAACCATTGTTGTTGTGAGTCATTTATGACAGCTGCATATAAAAATTCAATGTATTTGTTATGTGTGAAATGAAACTCATCTGTTCCGCTGTGTGTGTGTCTGTTGTGTGTTTTTTCGGGGGGGCTAACAAAGCTGTTAACGTTAGCTTATGTTTCCGTGAACAAACTGCCGTTAGCCGACAAGCTAGCTAGGTGAACGGTTACCCGTGAAGCTAACACCGACGTTATCAACACGATGTGGACGAATTATCGATGATTGTCGCTTCGATCGGCTTTAATTCACACAACTGCTGCCGCCCCCAACAACTACAACAACAACAATAACAATAACGACAACAACACAAACCGTGAACTCCGACAGATTCAGGCCCGACGACTTCCCGGCTCCAACTACTTCTTGGAGCACTGTGTGTGTGTGTGTCTGTGTGTGTCTGTGTGTGTCTGTGTGGGGGGGGGGGACCTGCCCGATAAGCATCCTTGTCAAGTGAACCGCGACACAAACACAAATTTAACACAATAACACACACAGCGTGTGTGTGCGCTGGCTGTGTGTGCTTATGACCGGAGTGCTGGCGGCTGTCTGTACGAGCTGAACCCGACAACGGAGCCTTCAGCCGCGGCAGCCGGGGAGCCTCCTCCGGTGGATCCAGCAAATAGCCGGAGCCCGTTTTCCGAGCGATCGGCCGACCTCGGCCGTCTTGTTTTTCTTTGCTCCCCCCCTCCCGCCCCGCTCCTCCACCTGGGGGAGGAAGGGGGGGCACACACCGGGGCGGCGGTCCGGTCCGTGTGTCCCGGCTCCGCGGTGAAATATTGTCCCGAAACGGCAGCGTTCGTCCGGCCGAGCCGACTTACCCGTCTATTGTGTCTGGACCTCCGCCACAGTCTGCCTGCTGCCTGTCGCCCTCTGCGGAACGGAAGTAGCCTGCCGCGGCTGCAGGGGGCTGAGCCGCCCCGGTCCTCCTCCGGTCCTCCTCCGGAGGAAAACATGTGCGTTTAATTCACATTAAACATCCACAACACTTTTTATCTGATCACATCTGTCTCTGTTTTTAAAGCACCTGTTGGCAGCAGCAGGTCAAAGTTTTTCACTTTGAGTTATGAGATGTTGGTTTTATTTTAATGAAGCATCATTAAAAATGTTAATAACAACCAAAAATTAAGAAAATGGGGTTTTTGCTGTCGAACAGGAAAAAGCAACCTTAACTCCGGTAAAAATCTGAGGTTTTTCTGTCTTATTGGACTTTAGAGTTGACTTTAACTCCATTTTACAACTAAATACTTTTTATCAATAACACTTTTATAATCCACTAGATTTATCTGGTTGCTGTAGTTTCTCTACAGATTCATATTTTTGGATAGAAAACATCAGAGATTATAAAAGTGGGATGGTCTGTTAATCCCGTAATGAGATTAACTGAAAAGTTTGTTGACAGAAAATTTCTTTCAAAGGTCACATCAGGTCAAAGATTTAAACTTCTCTGTCATGTTTTGATTGATTTTCACTTTACTGTCTGTTTAGTTCCAAACCAAAGAAGATATTCATAAAATGAATAAAGTAATGAGCTCAACCTGCAATAAAACCCGGCTGAAATGACTGAGTATTAATAATCTGTTGATATAAAACAGTAAAAAAAAAAATCAGAGAAGACATTGTGCTGCATTGAATTCAGTTTTTCTGATATTACATGTGTGCTGTTAAATTTACTGGGAGCATTTTATAGCCTGGTCTCAGTGCTTTTCCCTTTTCCTGAAGAAACGCTGTGACGTGTTGTTTACTATGTCGAAGAGGGCTTATTTCACAGAGCTCCAGCTATGACTAAGCTGCTGCATCAGTGGCCATAGAAACTGAAAAACCACCTGAAGTGACCACAAGTCTGTGGATGCATCTGAGACTTACTCATAACTAACAAAACATTATGCACCACTGAAAATATTTATAGTACGTCTTCTGGTTAGTGTAGAGAGTTTAAATCTCTGCTCTCTCTGCTCACATCATGTACAACCAACACCTGAAAACCTGCTTTTGTATAAAAAAATCTTTTCACATCTCTGATGCAAATACAAATAAATGACATGTAGAGGAGGAAAGGCCTGCTGCATCAGTTACCTGCCGGTGGATACGTGAGCTGTTTTAGGCTCACGGGACTTTTATCTCATTTCTCAAGTCTTCATTTATTAATTTCCGTTTAGTTTATGTAAATTTACAGAAAGAAGAGACCTTGTCACACTTCACCTGCTCATTATCAAAGACCTGATGCCTGATTCACTGAGTTATTAGATCTTTATTTCAGTGTTGTCTCGACAAGGGGCCACTAACCACAAGGAGTCACAACAGAGCGGCTTGGGGGAGTTTTAAGATCCAGAAAAGGTTCATTCATGATGAATAATGGCATGAATGTAACACGTCCAACGATCTAATCCTTCCATCTCCTCCCTGCCAAGTGTACACACACTTGTTATTTCAGTACCTGTCCTATTTAACCAATCAGATGATGTATCACAGTTAAGAAAAGCAGGTTTTTGTGTTGCTGTTAACACCAGAATCACATCTGGAAACCCTTATCTAAAAAAAAAAAAAGAAAAAAAGGGGGGGAATGTTTAAGAGCTTTCCTTTATGTGATTAATTTATAACACCAAAACGGCAAACAGCCAAAACATCAGAACAAAGAAATCCTGCATTTTGCATTCATAAGTAAAATTACTTCTCACTCCGGCTCTGATTATTATGATAATATCATTTTACATCTTTCATCTGAATGTCCTTTATCCTTTTGACAACCAGCGAGAGGAAACGATGAAGCTGAATTTGGCACATCACCAATTTTGACTGTATTTAAACAAACCTTTATGAAAAGGAACATTGAACTATTTCATCTTTATTCGAGTTAATAGAATTTTATAACACGTCACTCTATTTGGTCACATGATATATCTAATAACTTCTACCGTGTTGAATATAGATTCTATTTCATGACAGTCACACTTATCTGAAGAAACTCTCAGACTAAGTATTATCTCACATATACTATATTGATTATTGATGTCTTGATTGGAAATCATTTATTGAGAACAAGAGAAAGAGACAAACAATTTTTATTTATTCAGGAAAGTTCAAAGTATCTAGAAAATTAGCACTAAACCAGTTGATGCTGAGATAAGTCGGTAAAAACGATGTACAGGCTTCACTGTCTGCGGAAAATGACCATTTCACGGTGATTCTTCTGAGAGTGGAGTCGTTTTATTGACCACAGACCAACACGTCGTTCCTTCAGAGTCGGGCTACATTAAAAATCTATTTAATTACATTAAAGAGCGTCCGTGCCGTCACGATTGTGACCAAGCTCTTAACTTTGACACCTTCACAGCTCATATCTGGATCATCATCCAAACACAACCGCCTCCTTTGGCCCAAAGGTCTGTCAAGCCATGAAATTTTATGGAGATCCATTCATGACTTTCCTCAATATCGTGTTGACCGACAGCCCGAGAGATGAAAACATCACACCTCTTGGTGATAAAGCAGCCAGATACTGCAGAGCGGGAGCAGTAATGCGGCACGCCCAAGTGAGGCCGACACAGCGGAGTGATAAGACGTATGTGTGCGCTGACGTCTCTGACTGTAAAGTTTTATAGCCATGTGTGTGCGAGACATAAAGTCCTGCGGTGAGTCCTGACTCAGAGAATGGGAGATCAGCGGAAAAGGTGTAAATATTTGAGAATATAGCCGAACAACAAATCCCAGAGAGCCAAGCTGGTTTTTTTTTTTTTTTTTCTCACAAGCCAACCACAGTGTGTTTTATTGGGTGCTTCAGTAATACAAGTGCACAACAAACCACTCTGCAATTGCAGAGGTGGCGGGTAGCCAGTAAATATACAAGTCCTGCCTCTGTCACGGGCAGACCTATACTTTTGTGGTCTGCCTCAAAAGCCTTAGAAAAAATACATACAGTACAAACAAAATCAGAGGAAGTTAAAAAGCATGAAGGGTCCATTGATGCAAACCTTCCCGTTCCATGCAGATAACATATTGATGACAAATACAAAAAACAAAACAAAGAAAAAAACAAATAAACAAGGAAAATAAAGTAAAGGCATATATTCTGCATGTTTGTTCCAGGTGCCACTAAGAAAATGAGGGTACATACTGTATAGCTGGTGGACAATGCGTATGATAATTATAATATTCTGTGTTTTTTCTCCAATACAATACTTCCAACATTCAGATATTGGAAAATAAAAATCCCAATCTACTCTTTGTATAAAAAAAGAAGCTTTCAAGTCAACAAGGAACAGAGGACATTATTTATTTTCATTTTTTTCTGGTTTTTGTCATTCGATTTCTTTTTTCTCGCTCTTTTTTTTGCTTTTTTTTTTTTTTTTCATTTTTTATACACAGAAAAGGTAGATAAAATGTTGGGGGTGGATGGGGGGGGGGGGGGGGGGGGCTGATAGGAGGGCAGGTATACCGTTGCACTTAGTGAATGTGCTTTGACAGACTAAGGGTGAGAGAGGTAGAGAGAGGTACAGTGAGGGGTGAGGGAGGAGGTAAGAGGAGGGGGCGGTGCGCGGCTGCGGCTCTATGTGGCGTATCTCTTCGTCCATTGTTTGGCTATTCTGTCATGCTCTGTTCTGTTGGTCAGGTACTGTGTGGCGATGCTTCCCACCAGAGGGTCGGCTGAAAGGCACAGAGAGACAGAGAGAGCGGGAGGGAGGCGGAGAATGAATATGTGAGGTGGTGTTGTGTGTAATCACAAACCTCGCAGTGTCCTCCAGGTTTAGTGTAAACGTTTGTGCAGCGTAGGACGTGTCATATCACAAAAATAATCATCAGTGTTCATCATCGTGTTGGCAACATTATTAGATTTGTGTACAGAACCAACCAACTCCCCCCACAACTCTATTGAATTCCTGTTGTGCTCTTTATATTCTTCTATTTTTTCTTTGTTGGCATTTAAGAGGAATAAATCTGATTTTGGTTTCTTGTCGAGAGCAGAATATCTCACAGCAGATTTCAGCCAGTTTCCTTTTATTTCAATCGTCTTTGCAACAAACTTCTGAATATATTAGATTGATACTTATATTCCATATTACTTATTCCTGGAGGTTTTTAAATAGAATAGAATTTAAAAAAACGTGGTTCCATAATCAGAATAATGCCCCTCTTTTATATTGCTTAGTGATGTAAACATGACAGACGTTACAAGGTGGATTTATTTCTGTCTGAGTTTTTATTCAGTAACTTTCTCACTTTTCTGACAGCTGCTACATAAATGTGACTCATTCCTCACTTTTGTTTTGTTTTTTTTACTTCTGAGTTGGTCCTTAATAACATTTAGATTGAATAAAAAAAAAAGAGGCTCTGGTCTGCCGACATGGTGACTGACAGTCATCTGACAGTCAGATGCTCCAATCAGAGCAGGCCTCCACAGTGTTAATGTCAGGTCCTGAATGGCTGATTTTAATAGGTGAGATTAGACTAAAATCCCTTTTAAATGTCCTGTTAACCTGTTTACTGTGTTTCATCTGTGCAAAGAAAGAATACATTAAAGCAGCTGTGAATGAAGACACTGTTGGGAACAGACCACATTCTGGAGGTGGTCTGTTCTGGTCTGGTCTGGTCTGTACAGCCCAGCCACATTCTTAAACTTCCTCCCATCACATTCCCAACCAAAGAGACGTCTCCACACCGTCCCTGCACACTCAGACCAGATGTGGTCATTAAATAAATATCGATCAGAGTGGGAGTGATGCTGCAGTTTGTTGTCTGGCAGTGTGATAATGTACAAAATATAGTTTTAAACACGTAAGCTTAATTACTTCAAACAGTGCTGTGTGTTTTTATTGGCCAAAGAAAAATCTATCCATAATTCAAGCTTAAGTGGAAGTAAACAGATTTGTCTGTTAGAACTGTAATGCCACCAAAACTGTGCAGTAACTCCGGCTAAACTTATTTATGTCTTTTCACAATGTAGATGCAATCAGGATTTACAGCCTGCAGCTCATTTCACATCATTAAACCATTAACCACATTCACTCAGTCTGATTGACTTCTATGTTCCAAAACCTTAAAGAGTTTTGGACAGTTTTATTTTATTACCAAGACCCGGCAGTGGACTCAGATTGGACTGTCAGTGACCGGTTTATCATATTAGAAAGGAAGAAATCCCCCAAGGAGTGATTGAAGGGAAAGAGGTTGAATAAACGTACAGAGTGACCATAAAACTGATGTCGTTGCAGGTTATTTCTCAGCTCTTGGCCGCCTTCCATTAGACTCACCTATATCATGTTCAATTTCAAACAGCTCTTGGTGAGACGGTAACAAAAAGGGGATTTTACATCTTGAACAAATCAGTTTTCTTGGTTTTTCTTGATTTCACAGCCTCCACTGCTCCACACAGAGTTTCATGACAGAATGATGTACGATATTATGCTCTCATTCCAACAAAGTGAATGACACATCGGTTTTGTTGCTTTTCCATCATTGTGTGTTTTTCCATTCAACACTCATTGTGGGTCACTTGCTCTTTTCTGCTGTGATGCTGTGGTTTTATTATTTATATGGTGGAGCCACCGGCTGTGCCAGAGATCTGTCAGCGCGCGGCGGCCGTTGGAAACAATGGGGGAGCTTGAATTGGTCGTGGCTTACCTAATACAGTGGTAATACTCTGGAAACCTAATTTTGACTGTGTGTCAGCTTGAGAATTGGCCTCCAATAAAACAAAATAAACGAAAAAAAGGGCAGTTCGATCTGTGAGATGGAGCTTCTGCTCTCAAGGCACATTTCTGGACCTTACCTGGGTTACAGTCTGTGAGCAGGGAGCAGATGGACAGCAGCACCTTGGAGATGGTGAGGGCGGGGCTCCAGTTGTCCTTCAGGATGTCCAGGCAGATCACCCCCTGACTGTTGATGTTGCAGTGATAGATCCTCGTACGAAATGTCACCTGCAGACGCACAAACACAGCAGTTCATGAGATGACACGACAGTCTTATTTTCTAGAATGAGAGCAGAACAGAGAGCAGAGGGGAGAATTAATCTCACCCAAACACAGGACATCTGTAAAGAAGCAATTCAACTGAAAAAAAGGCAGAAGTGAAGGGCTTCAAATAACGCCACTCGTTCCCTGGGGTCACTCAAGGGTTAATTCGTCAAAATATTCCAGAAACTAAGACAACAGCAATTTTGTCTGACAAACAGTCCAAAGTTTCTTAAATTATTATCACATTGGTCAGAAAATGCAGCAAAACCTCCCAAACGAGCAGCTAGACTTTTGATATTTTTAGATTTCTTACTTAACAAAATCGTTGCAGACTTATTTTCTGTCCCTGCAGATGTTTATTCAGCTGTGGAAGTAAAAAAAACCTACAAAAATATTCATGTCTTTTTATTAACCAACACAGAAGCTTTAAAACAATTGTCCATTTCTACATTTAGCCCTTCTTTCTGGGTTAAAGTTAAAGGAATTGTACACATTTTTGGGCAGACAGAATTAGCTCTCTCACTGAAGTTGAGCTGAGAACAACAACATCGTTCTCATGTCTGTCAAATGCTGAATGTTTGTTAAAGCCAGCTGCCGCTTTATTAAGTTTAGTGTTAAGACTGGAAACGGGGGGATACACTCAGCCTGGCTCTGTCAAAAGGCAACTAATCATTTGAGCTTTATCGCCTGTAAAACAACTATTTGTCTTCTTCATGTGTTGTTTTTTACACACATGAGAAATGAGACACAACATGGGAATTAGCAAGCTGCTGAGGAGCTGGATGCTTTCCCCCACTTCCTGTCTTTTTCTACACTAAGCAAACTGCCCTCTGGCTCCAGCTAAATATTTAAAGGCCAAATATGAGAATGGTATTTAACTTCTCATCTCGCTTTTAACAACAGAGGGAATAAGAGCTTTACCCAAATACTCCTCCTTTGATACCGACACAAAATACCTGCAAAATCCAGAGCGAACCTCCGTCATCAAAGGCAACCTGAACTTTGATGTCACAGTTTATTAGACAACCACGAAATTGTTGCAGCCAAAAGTTTGAACCATTTGAACCATCATGAGTTTGGCGACCTTTTTGGATAAGAATGTGGCCTGTGATGTCATCAGACTGCATTAAATGGACCACAGTGGGTTGAGCGACCTTCAATGAGAAACCGATTTTACAGATACTGTGATTGTGCCGTTGGGTTCGCATTGAGGAGTGAAAACATTGTTTCACTGTCTCTGTCAGACGGACCCTGAATTTAATTTTATAAAACAATAAAATCAATGATCAGAAAGACACCTGTCATCCTCAATCAGCAGATTCATCCATATTGATAATACCAGCAGATGTAATTGATTTAAAAATGTACTTAACAGACAGAAATACCTTCCTGCTGAGCAGTTGTTGTTCATTCTTACAAAGTACATAAATTAAAAGCCATAAAACATAATGAATCAGAGTTTAGTTCATTTACCTGCAAACAAGCAAAAAAAAATAATTAATTAATCTGCACCACAGATAATTGATTGCTCTACTACATTTTTAACGAACCTGAAACAGTCAAACTGAAAAAAAACTGAACCTGTTTTAGATGCTTTTTTTAAAACTCACTTTAAGTTAATGCCTCCGAGTTTTAGGAAGTTTCAGAGATCGTTGTGGCTATTTTTTCATTCTTATTGTCCAAACAAGCAATGACTTTTGACCTGGAAACAGAATCTAATTACTTCATTATATCTGATGAGACGTGTGAATTCTTGGATTATGGTCATAAAATATGTTTTGTGGGCTCAGTGATCTTGACCTTTGACCACCAAATCTAAAATCAGTTCATCCTTGATTAAAGGCCAGATATAATGACATTCCCTTCTGGGTGTTCTTGAGATATCACACACACAAGAACATGATTTAACTGTCACTTTGACCTTTGACCTATATCAGGTTGTTCCTGAGTCCAGTTGAGTAGCAAATCTGAAGACACTCCCTGAAGGTGTTCCTAAAATATCACATTGACAGGAACAGGATGGACTGAACATATGGATGTACAAATGTAAAACATAGTCCCCTGTCATGTCAGCGGCAGCCATAACCTGAGGTGGATTATTAGTTAGACCCTTAAATAAATCCAAATTTATGTCCTGGAGGTGTAACAGACACATAAATACAGTTCAGGAAATGATTTTGAAGTACAGTAACTTATTTGCTCTTACACCAGGACTGCTTTTCGAATCATTATTTTAATTTATTCATTCATCTTCAATTATCTGAATTAATGGCATAACAGGACAATGAACTGAGCTGATTAGTTCAGTCATTTGATTAACACTTTATACCTTGGCTATGTCATCCGTACAGATTCCACCTTTTCAGGTAAACAAAATCATTTTAACCATAAAGGCCCAACATTTATCTGGTCACATCATCATTTTAAAGTAGTTGCTAAAGTTAAATTTTTCGCCATTTGCCATTGCTTTTTCAGAGCAATTTTCAATAAACATAATAATGGAGACAGCTTTGATTGATCCAGCCAATAGTAATGAATTCAATAATCAGAACCACTGCTTTAAAATTTAATCCACTATTACTGTATATTCGTATGGCAGCGAGAGAAAAAGAAAGAGCTGAGATGGCAATCTGTTGACACCTCAGATTAAAGCAGGTTGGCAATAGATGGGATGAAAAATAAGAAGAGGATACACTGTGATGACTCCAGGAGATGAGATCAGAGCTCATAAAGAAAGACACTTTGCTGTACAGTCTGCCAGCTTTGTGAGGAGGAGACACTGACGACAGTTAAAAGCTGCTGTGGGTTTTTCTCCTCCCCTTTCTCTTCATTCACATTAACACAGGAATCAACATCAGTGCCTTTATGATGGATCTGCTTCACTGCTCCGCTGAGAGACATTTAACACCGTTTGTCACTGCAGCCACAAAAATAGCTCTAAAAAGGGTGGTATTTTATTGCAGTCAGTGAATTATATTATTCTGCTTCAGTCTGGCCTTTTGATTGATTTAAAACATTTAATACATCCAGTCAAAGAGAAAAACCTCCTATAACAGACCAACAGAGGGCAGCGTGATGTGAAGACAAGGCACCAATAACACGGTTTGGTTATCACTTTGAAGATTGGAGTCTGGCACCCAAGTGCAAATTAATTCCTCTACTTGTCAAAGTAAACAGTCTTTGGAGCCTCAAAGCATGTACACTTTGTGCTCTCCTTTAATACGCTCAGCAAGCAATCAGTCACCAGGACTGTTTTTGGAGGTCGTCTCAGGCCGGATTTGAGCTTGACATCGGTTTTGGTCCTGACACTTGACACCTACGTTCATCCTGCTCCTCCAATCACCAACATCTGGCTCCCCTGACCCTGACCCTCTGGAGGAAACCTCTAATGAGCCTTGGCATCCCCCTCCCCAAAAGAAAAATCACTGAGAGCAAGACATTATAAATAACCAGCCCCCCTCCGCTCGCACCCCCATCACCCTCTGCAGACACAGTGCTCCTCTCCTGGCCCTGGTTCAGAAACAGAAACACATCCACCTGGTGAACTTGACAGGCCGACTGAAGGGGCTTTTGTTTCTCTTTTTAGAGATCTTAAAAGCAAGTCGGGTTCTGGATCCAAATTTCCCAAGCCTGAGGTCTGAGAGCATTCAGCAACTGAGCTTCACTGGAGCATTTCTTTAGTGAGGGAGTGTATGGCGGCCCAAGCGTTTGTTGTGTGTGTGTGCGTGCGGGGGGGCGGGGGGGTCTGGCTGCAGATCACAGTGTGTCAGAGGGTAGGAGGTATTGAAGGGGGCGGAAACACTCGAGGCCCTCTGGCTACAGAAAGCTGGGCCGGGGCCTGTGGATTTGTTTGAGTCTGCTGTCAAACACAGAGCTGGTGGTTACACAGCACAAAGAGCGAGAAAGAGGGAGAAGAGAGGGCGAGCGAGCATTGGGAGGGGTGTGCATAACAGAGAGAGGGAGAGAGGGCAGAGGAAATGAAGGCCAAGTGAAAGGGTAATCGGGTGTGCAGCAAACTAAAGGGAGATTGGCCCTGACAGTCTGCGTGTTCAATAATGACATCCTCTCAACATCTCTAAAGTGCTCAGCAGACAACACACCACATAAAACAAGAAAGGGGCTCCTTCACAAGCTGAACATTAAAAAGGTCAGGATTCGGCACGACCCAGATTTCAAGCTCGAATCACAACAGTTCCTCATAGAACAAAGGTGAAGAAACGTGCAAACCGAGTAGCCATATCACAAAGCTGCAACAACCATGACATCACTGCGATCCCCAGTTCTACATTTTCACATAAGACGGACTGCATCTGTCCACCCAGAACAGTGGACCAGTTCTGGGCCGCTGAACATTTGTTTTCAAGCCACAACAAAATATAATCAGACAGAAAAAACGTTAAATAATTGCAACAAATTATGGGATTTTTTGAACTTGGCACAACAAGTGAGATTCCCTATTTCACAAAGTCAACAACAGTATGATTTTAAACTGGAGTCTGTGTGAAGGATACTCCCTACTGCTCTTAAATATTAGCAAGTAAGCAAAATAAAACATGCAATAACTGAATTGAAGTTTTGGTTTTACGCTTAAGTGTCTTTTTCTCAATGGTATCAAGGCTTGGAGAAAAGTCAGGGAGACAGACCAACATTTAGGTGGTGTGAGAAAAGGTGTATGAATAACCAAAGTAACCAAAGACTCTGGAAGCTCTTTGTTTAGTTGTTGTTTTTTTTTTGGCCAGAATCTTTACTGCTTTTATTCAGCTTCTGATCAGGATCATTCTTGGCTCCAGCTGGGAGCTATTTTCAGTGAAACAGATTCAGAAACCTGTTGTGCACAACCCACCCAGCATCAAAACATCAGGCAGACACATGAGCGACTATCTGGGAAACACAGTGCAGCCATTAGCAGCTGAAGAGCCAAAGCTGGCTAAATCTGTGAATGCTGTCCACAAGTCCGTACGTATATAGCTGGGTGTGTGTCTGTGATTAAAGAAAATGTGCGTCCAATCTTAGTTTTAGTCTTTTCCAGATTGTTAAATGACCCACATGTGTTTCTGCGAATTTTGGTGGAAAGTCATTCCTCACTCTCATATACAAGAAAATATGTAGTAATATGTAGTTTAATAACCTAGCGGCTGCTGCTGACCTTGGGGGGTTTGAAGGGGTAGTCTGGCGTGAAGGCGATGTCCAAGAAGAAGACGCCTCCCTCGTACACGGAGCCCGGTGGTCCCAGGATGGTCGACCGCCACTCGTAGATGTTGTCACCTTTGGGGCCGGCACTAGAAAATTGAAACAAAAGACGTGTTAATATGTTAATCAGCACAGCAAGCTGGACTCAACGGCCTTTGGTGCAAACTGCCGAGGGGCTGACAGAGATTCAGGAGAGAGCACGGCTGAGGCGGTAAATGCTAGTGTCTGACAAGTTAATGGTGGAGATTTGGGAGATGCTGAAGCTGTCGAAGTTTTTTTTTTTTAAGTCTGAGGCGAATTTAGAGCGTTTTAGATTATCTTTAACATTTTTTGATTGGAAGACTAGATTAACTGCTCGTGGGTGTTGAAGGATGTCAAACACAACTAAACTCAAAAACTCCCAAATTTTAAGAGAGGCTTTAAATAATAAAGAGAAAATTATTTCATATTTGAGCCAGTAGTTTTCATTAGATGAGTACTTACACTGAATGGAGAGTGAAGGTCACATCTGTTGTGTAGGCCCAGTAATTAATGCCATTTCCATATTAAGGCTGCCCTCCCCCCACTGTTGTTTGTGGTAAGACCTTGAGTTGGCGCAGAGCCAGGAAGAGACCAGGACAATGTCCAGATCACAAAGCCTGGGACAATGAACAATCCCTCCGATTTCATATAATTACCCGGGATTGTGTTTAACGCCAACCCCTTGGCTGCTGGCAAACGCACTTACAAATGTGTGCGTGTGAAGCCACGGTCGCACAGGGCTTGCTCTCACTCGAGGCTTTGATATCTCTGGTCAGTTTTACTCAGGGATAAACTAATAGTGTGAGACAGAGTTCCTTAAAGTAGCTGTGTGAGCATCAAACAGCAAACCCGCAGGAGAAAAAAAGAAGCAGCAGCATCTCGTTCCAGGCCTGCCCTTGACAATAGATCACTCTCCATAAATAGAATTTAGACATTAGATATTTCCTTCCCTCTTCACAGTCAACACATGCAAATTTCCACTAATCTACTTTGCCAGTCTTTCACGCTGCCCTTCTCTTAAGCCTTCCTTAATTAGCTAATTATGATCACGTCTTCTCTCAGGAATTACTTCAGAATACATTTCAGTCTGGACGTCTGTTGTTTTGGGCACAAAGACAAAAGAGGGAACATATAATAGCAAAAGCACTCAGAGGGACAATGCTGGTTCGTGCAGAGGAAAGGGGAATGTAACTGAACTGTAAATCTAACACTGGAGGGGGGTGGTTGTATCAAGGACGCAGACGCCAGACAAGGTGTTAAAGAGCAT
This sequence comes from Remorina albescens, assembly GCA_034769265.1. Lineage (NCBI taxonomy): Eukaryota > Metazoa > Chordata > Actinopteri > Carangiformes > Echeneidae > Remorina > Remorina albescens. The sequence goes on from CM068486.1 coordinate 3,314,242, forward strand.
GTTCCCATTAAACATGTTAGTAAGTTTTATTCATCTTATGGCGTATTAACGACAATGGCTTTGTTTGCTTTGGTGCGCACAGATTTGTAAGCACGGAGACAGATGTTGACATCTGATAGCCGGCAGCTTGTGCTTAGAAAGCCTGTCATAACAACGTAAACTGAGCGCAAACCACATCATGAAGTGCTGCTCATATTCAGCTGTTCCCACATTCCTCTGCTGTTTAACAGGAGTTAAATTAGAGCACACTGTTACAGTATCTCCATCCTGACTTTAGTGAAGCAGATAGATTTTGACCGAAAAAAAAAAAAAAAAGACAAACCTGTTCTTATTAAATATAAAATTTTGCTGACAAATGCTGCTATGTCCATTTGATGCATCGATGCTTCTGATGTGACTATTTCTCATGTAACTAACTCATTTGCACAAACACAACAGAGTAGTCCTTGATTAAAAAATTGAGTGAATGATAGCCAACGCAGCCACCCCACTCATTTGAACTGAAGCCAGTTTGATAGAAAAATCAGAGGTAAAAATCAAAGAAATAAAATGAAAGCAGCCGATCATATTCCTGCAAACAGACATCCATTTTGTGTTTCTTACTGTTCAAGTCACAGTGGATGTAGCACAAGATAAAATATTTGCTGCTGTGGTGACTTTCCAGCGTGTTAGAAATCCTATTGCTGAGTAGCTGAGTCCTATATACTACCAGGCAGCAGTTTGGTGTCTAATAAGCCATTAAATTCACAGATAGTATTTCTTGTCTCACCATGGTCTGAAGCAATTGGACCCCCCACCAACGCTGCCCTTTGCGTTGTTTCAAAGCAAATGGCTGTCCTTGGTCTGGATGCCTGCGTTAAGGCGTCAGTTTGCTTGTCTCTAACAAGAGCACGGACACCGCAGGCAGCCGCTGGTTCTGAGTGTGGCAAAGGGGAAAAAAGGTTGGGCCTACATTTCTCTTTTAATTCCTTTTAAAATGTTCTCACACAATGACTTTGTTAATCAGTTATCAGTGACAAGTTAGCCTCCCAGGAAGAACAGTCGACAAGTGGTCACCACTCCCCATATTTAAAATAACTACCCATCTCTCTGAGTGCAGGCGTCTCACTCCATCTTTGAATGAGGCCGCTCAGTGGAGCCGTGAACATTTCTGCCTTCAGATGTGGTTTGATGACACATCGGACAATTTCATTCACCTGCCTTTACTCATGAGTTAATGTGGCTTTGGATTACAGATCTTTTTTGGTTTGTAATTAGGCAGAATGAGTTTGTTTGCTTTATAGATACTGTAAATCTTTTCCGATGTGGCTGATGACTGAAGCTGAACCGCTTTTCAACTCTCCATCATTATTTCCTGCTGCCGACAGAGAGCCATACAGACAGTTTACTTTCCTTCCTCAAGGCAATTTTCACTGTGTGAAACCAGCACTTACATTTCATACAGTTTATGTGCTACACACCTCAATGTAACAATTCCATTATCGCCACACAATTCAAAAGCTTCCCTGACACCACGGCGAAAGAGAGCTAGCCATTTCATTTCCAAAGCAGATGCTCACTTCCTTTGACGCTGATGAGTTTGTGGCGGTGATAATAACCTAGACATGGGGGAACGATAGAGATGAGCAGGCATGGCAGAGGTCCGCGCTCAGCAGAGAGATTGCTGTAGGGGATCTGACAAGCGCACAAGGGCTGCAGATAAAGGCTAAGTCAATAGCTGAATGTGCATGCCACCACTGGCAGTTGCTTGGAGACTTCCTTCCCCCGCTGGCTTGGGCGTTCCTGTGGTGCTTTGTTGCAGCTGGTTGAGGGCCAGCTCATTCAGGTTCTGACAGTCTCTCACTTGGCCATTCATTTCTGAGAGGTGAGCGGTGTGGCCTGTCACAAAAAGCTCGAGTTGAGTCACATCAAATCGTGGGCAGATTCAGTATCAGTGGATGTTTGCATGAGAGCCCATTAACCATGCCTTAATTAATGCACCCTTAACGTCAGGATTTAATGGCTTATAATTCCTTGACCCTGGTTAATAGCTTTGCAGAATATTATGCTCTGCAGCTGACAAATTGCATTTATTAATTATTGGGTGATAATAAATTCTAAATTTCGCAAATGCAACTTTAAACCAACAGGCTTAGTTCGTCATGCAAGGCTGCACACTCCTAATTCTAATTCTCTAAAATCCAGTGTTACTGAACCAACCTGAGATCAATGACGACATTAGAAGGAACAAACCCACAATAATCTCACACACAACACTACAACTGAGGCCGACAGCCGGATAAATATTACATGTCGCTCCTGTCTTTTTCGATCTCTTCGGAAAAGAACAGTCCTCTGTTCAAGCAGACAGATCTCCCCTGCACAAATACATGACGCTGGCTGGTGTAACAATACTGCTTATGGGCTTTGTTGGAAGTCTGCAATAATAACAACCTCTGTGTAAGAAACACTACATCTGCAGTGCACCGTCAGCCAAATGCCTTGATTCGCTGAGTATTTGGGTCATTTGTTTCAGGGGTCTGGGATACATTAGTGCGCGGGTGTTCGTGAGAATCTTACCACTGCCCTGCCCGCCGACATTACGCTCATGTGGGGAACGCACTTTGACAGCTGGACAGCTTCCTCTGCAACACAGCACCAAAATAGTTCATAAGCACGTATTCACACTGCTGCTGTTCTCTGAGGTTTGTTCTTCCCTCTGCCCGTTTGTTACTCCTGATAGGAACAACACTCGGTGTAATACCAACACCTGCTTGTATTCATCAGCATGATTCGGTCATATTTGTGACGCCTGTGGAGGGAGTGAGAGATTGCTACTCATTGCTGACCTTGTTCGGTGCTTCACCTCAACAAAAAACCTCATCACTACACATGAGGCTGGGAGAGACCGGCCCCCGTGAAGCCCAGAGTCTCCACAGAGACACGTTTCAGAGCAGGAGGAATGAGAAAACAGTTTCTTCATGGAATATAAAGAGGACACTGTGCCGCAGACTGTGCTCCGTAATTTTTACCTTTCATTTCCACTTCCTGAAAACTATCCAAGCCATGCCTCATAATCACAGACAGCAGTAATGATTTCCATATATATTGAATGACCTTTCCTTCCCATGATTCAGTGCTGTGTGTGAAACCAGGGTGTCCTTTACCCATTTATATCATTCGCATTGCCTTGTTTCATAGAAGGGACAATCTGCAGATTGGTGCCAGTGACAGAAGATAACCTTTATCTTGGAGCAGTTGGGCTAATCTACAACAAATATCACTAACCTATCTCATGGTTATTGTCACCTTGAGCCAATTCCCACAGACATCAGGGCTGGGGTTAAACTGATTAAGAACATGTAATCATGAGAGAGGCCTGGTGAATTCATCAGATAGATTTGAATCAATTCCAATTATGTTTTAAAGAGTTAAAAAAAAAAAAGATTAGTCTTTGAGAGGAATTTATCATAAATAATCCTTGATATCCATTATCTCTGGGACAGTCCAGAGTATACTGAAATGACCGTCCAGAATAAACTTCAATAAATTCTTACATCAAAGAAAACAATGTAAGCAGCTGCTATTAAAGAATACAAGAGTCAAAACCACAGTTGCAGGGGAACAGCAGGGACAAACACTCTTGTGTCCTTAAAAAAAGACTTGTGTGTGGTAGCGAGGCCCTGTCAAACACACGGCTCCAGAGAGCGCAGGGCTCAGGCTTCAAAGACCAGAACTCTGCCTCCCTTTTACTTTCCATGTCCATGCCACGCTGTCCCAGGCACTACAAGCAGATTGACAACACCCAATTCAGGCTGGACTTTATTGTCCAGGGTTAAAAGAACATGCAGGACGTTCAGGGTTTCAAGTCATCAGTTATGTAAAACTATTAATAGAACTCGAGGCCATGTGAGAAATTCTCCTGATGTTGAGTAATCTGTGAAATTTCAAGACAACTTCAAAGTAAAAATGCTGTTCTTCAACCTCTCTTCTCTCAAAACTAACAGGAAATATGTGTTGCCTTTCACACAGTTGCTTTCTTTGCCTTTTGCCATTGATTTTGCACAAAGCATGTTTTAGTGCCACTGATGAAAATCTTCAGATTTATGTTACCAGTTATGAATTGTATATCTATTTTTGCGCCTAGTAGTATATTCCAAGTCCATCAGGTGGCTGCAGCAGTAGTATGAAAGGTTTCTATGGATTTTATTTTACTGCCATAAAAACTGCTCAGGAATCCATTGTAACCAGCATGAATTCAAGCTGAACACAGCTGGTGTGCTCCATGAAAAGAGAAACTACAAATTTCTTTTAACAACGACCTTTCAAGCCTTTAATACTCAAAAGATCAGTTTACACTTAAAAAATTAAATGGGTAGAACATCACTTTAATATAACAACATAAAAAAAACCTTTCAACATCGGCACCAAACACTAACCCGATGTGCTCCTAATGCAGGCTGTCACACAGCAAGCTGTTTACAGAGGCAGGTAAATAGCCGTCTGTGCCAAAAACTGCACCAAGAGGCTGATAAATAAAACAGGAGAGTAAACCAATAATTGAATGTGAATCAGACTGTTTTGGAGCTTGTGAATACAGAAAAGGACAAATAAAGCCATTATCTGCATTATTCCAGTTCATTCCCTACAGGTGCTATTTTTTTTTCCTAACGGCATCGTCATTCAGTTAAGACCTCTTTTTTTCTATCAGTGTGGCTGCTGTGGTTATCAGAAGAGGAACTTTAATGAAGCAATCTCTCCCCCCCCCCAGACCGTGAAAGAGCTCCAAGACCAATTACTGTGCAGCTCAACGGGCGAGGTGACACCTCCTTCCTCTGTTCTCTTGTCTTTATTGTCTCAAATGACATGGTTTGTTTTTTAATCAAGCCTTTTATTGTTCATCTGTACAATGAATACTGCAATTACTGACCGGACGGTTTATCCAGCAGCAAGGGGACATGGTTGGTGGAGTAGGCGTCTGCCTGCTTTCCAAGTGGAAGGGAATAGCACAGTTTTATTCTCACAGGAAGGAAACCTCGAACGCTGGGCTCAATCAATCCAAACAGCAGTCAGTATTAAGCTGAGGATGCATACTTCCAAAAGGAAGTTTGAGGGCCAGGCCTTTCACTCTGGTAGTTTGTCCTCACCAGGATTTTAAGTTGTGTTAACAAAGCCGTAAATGAATCAGGGGGTCTGTTTATTATCCTAAACCCTTCTTTCTAATTGAGGAAGATCCTTCTGGAGGTATAACAGAGATTTATTTATTTATTTATTTATTTTTTGGCGCAGTAAGCATTTCGCTTCTCCTCCGCATCTGCGCCTGCTGCATGCAGCTCGAGTCTGATGCAGTGCAAACGTTTGCCTCTGGCTAAGAATGAATAATGCAGGGCATCTATCATTACCATAATACACAGGCACTGCATAAAGGAAACAGCACAACATCATGAGTCATAAAAATATCACTTAGCCAACAAAGCATCGCTTTGCATTGAGGGTGAGGGATGATACAACCAGTGATAGACCAAAATAAAACCAAAATAAAGCATTTGAAGAACACATTGTCCTACATATTAATCACAGCTGATGTGGTGGCAAGCAGCAGATTTTCCTTAACACTTTCAGCAGCATGACAGAAAAAACCCACAACACTGTATGCATATTTGTGTCTGTCGCAGGGTAATTATAAACATTTGCTTTGCTTGAATAAATGAAGTTAGAATTTGTGCTGACATGTAAATCACTTTTGCCAGCCAGGGACTCGCAGGAACACTGCTTAAGGAAAGGAAACTGCTTGAAAAACAGCTTTGCCCGTGAGACAAAACTGCAGCCTTGTGCAATTTATGAACTAAATTAGTCAAGAGTAGGATGTTAATATTTTTAATCTCGCAGCCCTGCACCAAAAGTGTATTCAGCCATAATTAGAGACAGTGTGTTCAACCTCCCTGCTCCCTCTGCAAAGGCACTGTGGGCAGCCATTTGGCCCTGTGTCACAGGGATTGGATTTATTACCAAAAAGGTCAGCGATCAGAGCAACCAGAGCAGCCGATCCTGCTGTGGAGCTTGATACTCTAGGTAATCTATTCTCTTGACACCGTATTAGTCCTGAGGTTTGCAGGTGGAGAAATGTGACAAGACTTTAATGCTAAGTGAGAGAGGGTTATTCATTCATTTGATTTACCTTTTAACAGGATGTTAAGAGTGTTAACGTTTCATCTCCCAGATCGCGAATATGTCATTAAGGCTCTGAATGTTCTTGGCGGGGGCAACAATGTGATTTGTAACTTCAGAGGGAAATCCATTAGGTTTCGAGATCCCTGTCACAAGAGGTAATGGGATCTTGGTGCAATTGTTTACTTGCTTGTTACTATATTTGTTCGGTTGCCAAAAAGACTTTCCTGTTTGTGTTCCTGTCAGCCTCACATTATCATTCAGTCATTCTCAATGACATTAAACTGCTTCTGTGAACACAGGCAACACTCCACCACAAAATGTCCACATGCTGCGCTTCATGCTCGGCTTCCCCACAAACCCATTAATAACACTGTGGACAAATGTTTGCCAGAAAACTACCTCACAAATGAGGACATTGAGAATTCAATGAGACACATGAATCAAGGCAGGCCGTGTTCGCTGTCAAACAAGTGCCGCAGTGGAAAACATTAAGGATAAATTAAACTCGGGCCGGTGTCGGAGGGAGAGCATATGTTTGCATCATTCTATAGGGGCATATTTATTTCTTTTCCACTCAAAACTTTGTGAAGAGAAAAATGATGAAGGCAGATCGGTTCGCTCTGGAAGAAAATGATTTTCAGCAGATGTTTCATAGGTGCACTAGGAGAACGGCGGCCATAACAAATCAGCCAAACCCAGACTGGCACCGTCCATCTGTATGCTGTGACATCCTTCTGCTCCAGTAGCAGACTTCAGACATCTTTATTTATCTGAAGGTAACACTGGTTCTCTAGACACCACAGTTTTCAGTGTCTTAAAGCCCATTTGAGAGCACTTTTATTTACTGTTAATACATAAACATCTATAATACATGTTGGCAAATAAATAGTTGGAAGTCTTGGAGTTTATGTCTTTCCACAAAAAGCAGATCTTGCTTCCCCTTCCCCTTCTCTGCTGTCTTCAACAAGTTTTACTGTCACTCTGTAAATACTCAGTTTTATGGAAGTGAAAAAGGGCCAAGTAAAATGGCCAATACAAAGAAAAAAAAAAGACTTAGTTAAATACTCATTTCGTTATCCTTTAAGACATGAAATGTTCCAGTGTCTACTGTTCTGTTTTATAATCTGGTTAAATAAATATGTCTTTGCCTGAAAATTTGGTGGTAATTCAATTTCAACCATTCAGTAACTTTAGCAGTATTTCACTTTTGGTAGTTTTGTCATTCATTTGCTTTGAAACTTTTAATTAATCAATAATTTCTTTGCTTCATACAAGTAACATGTCAATGGAAAAAAAAAATAGTAAATTCTATTGAAAATTCTTCTTTTTCTTTACAATTACTATTTCATCAACTTTAAAAGGTCAGTTTTCATTAGTAGCTGACGTAGCCTTCCAATGTAAATGTTCAATATGCTTCGAAACCGACATTAATGACAAGATCCATTTTTATTTATTCTGCTTGGTGAATAAAGCGATTCTGATTCTGAAGTGGTGGCCAGGAAGGTTCTCAGACTGTGCAGTCAATGGACAGGACCTTCTCTGGAAGGTCAAGATCAGGGACACAGATGGTTGCCCTTACTTCATCAATATTCATAAAGGCAGCGATTTAGGGAACAAAAAATCGATTAGGGCTGATTCATTTGAGGTCAAATGTAGCTGTCATTGTTTTACTAGCTTCAAATTGACCTGGCAACCTAAAAAGATCCTACTTAAAATTATCCATTAAAAGTGCCAAGCACGGTACAGTGATCACTCCAGATACCCAGGAGGTATTCCTTGAGCTCATTCCGCCTCTCCTGCAGCCCCGTCCCCACGCCCCCTTATGAATATTGATAACTCCTCCCCCCTCCTGCTGTGCTTAATGGTAACACTGTGAAAAATGATGCTGGGTGTGTCACTTGCACATAATCCCCCTGGGGCATGGCAAAAAACTAATACGCAGCGATCACAAACACGAAGACGATCCCATCAGCCAGAAGAGAATTAGGGGTCAGGGGCTGCAGTGAAGAGAGTCTCAACTTTTGGATGATGATGACGATGGTAAAGATACATATTCATGTCGAGGACTGAAGCCAGCGAGCATGTGATGGAGTGACCAGCTGTGTGCGTCTCCCCACAGCTTGAATGATATCATCGTGGAGTGACAGCTCTGTTTTGGGCATCATAGGGGCATTACATCACACAGAGAAAATTCAAGGACTAAAGAGAGCTATTTGTTCCAAAGGCCAGCCATGTAACACAACCCTACTAAAAGAGAAGTGACATTTGGCATTGGCTGCAACTAAGGATTATTTTAGTTGTTCATTAGTCTATCAATTATTACTGTTTTTGTCTGAAATATGTCCGAGAACAGAGAAACATTTATTTTAATGTCATTCTGTCCAAAAGTCCATCTGACCATGAGGCCAAAGATATGCAGCAACCCTCAGGTGACTAGAAGTACATGAGATATGTTATATTTTTCTCTTCACACTTATAATAACAGGCTTTTAGCAATAATAGTAAAAAGTGGTAATGTAATTAGCATCACTATTATTATGCTTAATCCCCCCCCAAGTCTGAGTGTGCTTGAGGTTTCTGTCACTTAACGACAGTTTTCCTTGCTACTTTTACCACATACTTGCTCTTGGTGACAATTTTCTATATATCTATAAATAATGTTACACAGCCAAGGTCTAGTCTTGCTCTATTTAGAAAGTACCTCAAGATAAGTGTTTCTATTGTGAGTTGGTGGTATGCAAATAAAACAGACTTGATCTGACTCGTTTCCATGTTATCATCTTGAATTATTAACTGGTGTGGATTGTGGCTGATACTAGCTCATCTTTTAGCACGGGGTCATTTACTGTATCTGCCATCGGTCATCAACAAAGAGCATATTTAACCTCCTAGGGCCTGACGTCGTCTAGACCACAATACTAAATTTTTCTCTACAAGGGCCTGGTGTCCACATATTCCACTTAGTGGTGGCAGAAGAGTATAATACATTACAGGTTAGATTCAAGATGACCAACAACACACCCGAAAGAGAAATTAAAAATGTATGCCATGCAAGAGCTCGGGTCTTAGGAGGTTAAGACACTTTTAGAGGGATCTTGTTTAAAAAAAAAAAAAAAAAAAAAAAGGTCAGGTGGAAGAATTGAAAAGCAATGTTTTTTTCTGTCAGTCTGTTTCAACAATAGAGCAACAAAAGTTCAAAGAAGCAGTGAAGTTGTCACTCAGTAGCTTCTGCCTACAAATGGAGAAGCTGCTTTTATTTACTCCTGCCTGAAATTAAGACCCAAACCCTTTAAAACCTACATAATATCCAGAGTGGTAAATCTGCCAGAGATACTTAAACCCTTTTGTGCTACACAAGAACGGACAGCTTCACAGGATTAGCAAGAGAAACAAGTCACTCTATAAGGATATATAGTGCAAGTCTGTGTATTTATGAAGTGCTTGTTTGTGTTTGCAACATTCAGAGCGTTTCATGAGATATTCTCTGATTTTGTTTGGCAAATGGCTCTTGTGCTGTATCACGTCTCCCTCAGCCTCATCTACTTCCACTGCAGTTAGTGGTTTCTCACATTTCCCGGAATGACTTGTGACAACCTGACAGAGGAAGAGGTGAACTTGTTACTCAAAATGCACCACGGGCTGTGGCTGCATTGCATTTAGTCTATTTGAGCCACCTCGGGAGGGCAAATTGGTATCTCTGCCTCTCCTGCAACTGATAATTCTGCTGCTTAACAGTAGCTGCTTCTCTTTGGATTCAAATGGGCTGACACCAAAACCTGACATTTACTATTATGCTTTGGCAGCTGAACTTTGTTTTTCTCAAGCTCCACTGCAGATATATCATTTTCATTTGTCCATCTGTGAGTAGAACACAAAGGCTTAGTTGTTATTTTAATAATGTTAAGGTTTCTTTGTTTAGATTTCCATGTGATATATTGGCATTGTGAGAGCGACATCAATGGGAGGGGATAGTAACAAGTCAAAACAGTCACAGCTATGTGATAAACACGGCTAAAACAATCAGTGTGATTCAGCGACAAGGAAGTATAATGAGCAGAGAAATACATAGAGAGCAGCAGAAAGGAGTGTTTCTATGACAGGAGCACATCAGAATCAGCAGAGGAGGAAGATGTGGGAAAGATGGGGTGTGATTCAGAGGAGAACGTTGGATAGAGCAGAATCATTTGTTCATGTTACAAATTACCATATTGTTCCACCACGGCCTTGGACAGCCAATGTTGTGGAAATCTAACTGCAACTAGTTTCATAGTTTCACTTGAGTCATTTCATCTAACAAAAATCACAAACTGGTTCCAGCCTCTGAAATTGTGATTATTGTCTTTTTTTCTGTGATTTATATTATAACTGAACATCTATGGATTTTGGACGGATCACACAAAAAAAACAAAACTGTATTTCAGCACTGTCCTGCTTCAGGAAGTTGAGACAGGCGTTTATGCAGGAAAAAAACCTCTATTAATTGAAAAACTAACCAGCATATGACAAAAAATTTGCAATAGTTGTACAGAAAAAGAGATACCTTTCATACTCAAACCATGTTTCCAGGTGTTCTTATTAAGCCAAACATTTTTCTGGTGGCAAATGATTTGCTGTTTTTCTTTGTAACATGACACTAAACTGAATATCGGACTGTTTATGAGACAAAGCAAACACAACAGAAACAGCAGCTGCTGACAAGTTGTGAATGGCATTTTTTCATTGTTTTGTAACATACACGTGTTGATTAACGCGTTCATCGCTAAAATGGCTGAATTACAATAAGTGCATTTTGGCTGAATTCCGACTAAAGCTTTTCCAAAGATTCAAAGTGAAAAACCATCAGACCCAGTGTGCTTAACTCACCCTGGTCACTGTCCATTGAGCAGCACAACACTTTCACATGATGACAACATTAACTGGAACCTTTCAAGGGCTGAAGAACTTCCCCCGAGCGTGCATCGAAGAATTTTTTATTTATACGCAATAAAAATCATTGCAACATTTGTGCAACTTGCAGGCTGGGAAGAAGTAATTCCCTTCAAAAGCTCCCATATTTGCATCAATAGGTGCAAAGGCAAAACCTTCCTGCACAATATAGCTAGAGTGTATGACAGTGAGAATAATTGCCATGTCAAATCCTCTTGGGCTTCAACATGTTCCTGTTAGTTTAATGTATGACAACTGCCAGGGTGACAAGCGAGCTGTCACAAAGCTGGGAGAGAGATAAAGCTCAGATACAAATTTAAATACTTGCTTGTGTTTTCCAAGTAGTGACATAGCATATACTAAAAGTATGTCTGTTCACATTGTATGGAAATTGATTTTTTTTAAAAGTACTTTGGCTCTAATATTCCAGACTCTTCAGTCACAGAAAAGATAAGCGCTGAGTGATTTATCCATGCAGATGGGTTGTTGAAACAACAGTTTGTACTTTTAACTGCAGCTGAGGGTTAACTCAGTAACCTTAGATGGATGCTACAAGAAAAGGCGTGGGCGTTTTATTAGATTTATCAAGTGGGCACATTCTCCCACAGATGTTTCTCTAAATTAGCCCCTCGACGCTTTAAAGCGATAACTCTACACTGAAAAACACAAAGCAGGGCTCTCCATTTTAGAGAGGGAAATGCAGCATGAAGCCCCCCCCAGTCGCCTCTTCCGCAGCCACGGAGGCTTAAGGCTGAAAGAGACTGTAGGTGATCCGAAGGAGACTGCAGATTTTAACTACATGATGAGGCCGGCCAATTGTCTTTGACCGGAGCAAAGCGGCGAGGGAGTCTGAGGGCCTCCTCAGCCAAAGAGACGGATGAGATGACACACATCAACTGGCCTCCCAGCGCCACGGTTGTTGAATGTGCCGAAGTGAATCCCTTTAACACAATTCTCTATCTGCCTCCTGAAGGGGGGCAACAGTCTGTGACTGCATTTGTCGCTGGGAATGAAATGAATAACCTTTCAGGCTAACCTGGCCGGAAGCGAGTAGCGTGTGGCATACAAATGACAACACTCGCTCTGCGGTGTGCGCTCATTCAAGAGCAAGAGCGTAAATGGTGCTGTGATCTTTTCTTTTTTTTTTCCCATGAGAAATTCTGTTGTTGCTTGATGCATCTGAATAACCCCCCCAATGTAAGCAGACAGCTAATCTGTTTGGGTGCATCACAGAAAATACATTATTAGATTTTGATATCATTTTAGAGTATGAAAAGGGAACACACACACACACACACACACACAAAAAGGATTATCTTGAAGAAGCTTAATTGTTTCCCAGGCAACTAGTTCTCCACTAAGACGATGGCTGTGAAATTTCCGCTAGCGATTATTTTACTTTCAAATGACTTACTCGTGTCCTCCAGCTAAATCCTTCATGTGAGCCAACCTAGTTTTTTTGGGGAAGGTGGGAGGGTGGGGGGTTGAAATAGATTAGAGTCCTTGAGGAAAACAACATCTCTTTTAGCCTCAAGTACAATAACAAAACTGGGCTGTGAGCTGGAATGAAAAGGTTAGCTCAATGTTTATCGTTAATGATGGTGGGGTTCTGATGAGACCCAGCAGGGGTGATTAATTCATGCAATAAACAAAGCTGTCTTGGGTGTAGTAATTCCAAATCGCCAGATGAGTCACACAAAGCTGTTTTCCTTAATCATTTTAAGCAGGTACCTATGAATGAATATGGCCAATCCAAACTGGTCAGAAAATATCAGCATCTCCCACAAGTGTCCTCAATCTCGTAGAGACCAGCCTCCATTTTCTTTCTTAATTTGCACTGGGTGGCTGAATCCGGGACTAATTACTGTGCTGTAGTAAACAGAGCCATAACCAATGACGGTGTCACTTGGCGTTATTTAAGTTCATAATAGCCGGCTCTTGCGCCACAGCCCAAAAGCATGCCTTTTGTCACGTCAGGAGAGACTGATACACATGTGGTCTGCCACTCGCTCGCGACTATATCTCTTCCTCAAAGGCTGAGAGCTGCGGCAGTAGCACACAATAACCATTGTCTGTGGTAAATCCCCAGCAGAGCGAGGGAGGGGGGGGGCAAGAGAATCGAAACAGGTTTTAAAGTCACACTACCGCTCGTTTGTTCACCATTTCAGCATAATAACCGCACTGTGATCTAAAAGGCTACAGATGCAGCGTACATTATGCAGCAACAACCATGCCAGGATGGGTTACATTCGCTCTAATTCACCTGAGATTACCATCTCATCAAACAAAAAAGAAAAACAACATCATTATTAGAGCAGAGACAAAAGCAAGTGCATTACAGCACGGCCTTCTCTTTTTAAAGAGACAAGAAATCTTGAAAGGAGCACATTTCTACTGTCTGCATCCATTACAGTCTGAGCGTTTATACAATCAAGCTTATGAGTTAATACAGAACTGCTTTGAAAAGATAACACCTTCTTACCTGCAGTTTGGAGGTGGGTCTAGTGTTATTTCTGCAAGCTCTTTCTGAATCCTGCAAAGGAGAAAGGTTGTATCGTTAAAATCTATCTTTGGAAGGGCAATTTCTAGAAGATAAAAGCTAAAAAAAAAAAACATTTTTGTAGCACATGTAACCAGAGGGAACAGGTATAATTCTACCTTTTAGTCCATCTTGAACCACGTGCACCTTCAGTACAGAGTAACAACAATGCAGATTGCAAAATACGTGTCATGACTTGAGTTTGCTGAACCAACAAGAAGCATAAATTATCAGAAAGCCCATGATATTAACCTCATATGTAATGTAAATGATGCAAAGTAAGTAAGCCCCTGTATTGTTTGTGTGGCACAAACAATAATGAAGAGAAACATCACGCATGAAGATAAATAAGCCAGCTTTGATAATCTGCAGCAGAAAACCATGCAGAGTGATGACTCAGACTATGAGGGGCAACTGAGTGCAAATGCTGCTGCTAAAGTCATGTTTGCATATACACAGCACTTCAGACAACAGTGAGGCCTCTCCGTGCTAGTCATTGAGCTGAAGGGACTCAAAGAGACTGCTTTAAAGTATAGAGATACAAAAGGGAGATGTTCGTAACATCAGTTGCCGTTATAAAAAGACTCTGCGGCCTCAGCCAACCCTTTGCTCAAGTGGTTGCATAATTCTGTCATCGCCTGTCTTTTTTTGGGAATAAGTGCCGAGACTGTTGGAGGTAAGTGTCGGGGGTGTCGGCAGCGGAGGAGAGAGAAGAGTGCTGCAAAAGCATGAAGCAAACCCATTCAAACAAACAGGACGGAAGAGGACTATCTCTTTCAAATGACAGCAATGACACCCCAGTGCCGAGCCATGTGAGTTACCTCCCTCCTTTGGGCGTAGCGTCACGCTGAATTGTGTGGATGTTTGAAATGACAATGCGTGTGGGACTATAGTCTTTTTATATTACCTCACACCTTCAGGGCACAAGGGGAGAGGCCTTTAGTTTAACAAACAAGCCCTGTACAAACGCTGCTCTCCCGGGCCAGATTCAGCAGTTGTTGTTGTTGTTGTTGTCTTTTTTTTTTTTTTTTACCTCTTGGCACTAGTTGAAAGTTTAGCAGCAGTTTTACTCGAGATCTTGGTCTCCTTCTTTTTGGGCTGAGCTTGCTCTCGCTCCTGCTCAGGTGGTACCGATTCCCTTTGTTCAATATCTGAGCTTCCCCCGCTGGTGCTGGGGCTGTCGTCCGGTCTCTGTACTTCGCTGGACATCGTGGGCCCTGAAAAAGCGAACGGCAGAGTATCGTCACACCACGAGCTCCCAAGGGACGGCAAAGAAAAAAGCTTCCTACTCCAAGAGAGTTCAAACTGCTCGTCAAACGCCAACTCCACGTCAACTTGGGGACGGGGTAAGACGGGTCTAAGTATTATAGGGCTAAACCTGGACGTGGACAAAGACACCTGGAGAGGAACGTGCTGATAAAAAGACATCATCACTCCCATTACATTGGATATAATAAACCATTTACCTGATGAACAATTTAGGATTATATAGCACAAGCTAATTGTCTGGAGGACTTTAAATGAGCCTTGGTTTATTAAACTGACTAAAATGCCCCCCCCCCCCATTTGATCTGTGCCATGCATTTAAATGGAAACACAAAGAAATAACATCATTATGAGTTAATATTATGGATAAAACAGCTCTTAATAGCCTAAATATGTGCATGTAATCCATGACAGATCAAAAGAGACACTTGAAAATGAGGAGATGAGCACATTGCCTTCTCTTTAAAAAAAAAAAGAAAAAAAAAAGCAGATAACAAAAGACTTGAAGCTTAAATTTAATTTAAAATAATAATAATAATAATAATAAAAATGTCTGAAATGAATATAGCAGGCAGGCTGGAGGTGATGAAGCCGGATGGAGGAGTGAAACGGCGGACAGCTCGCCTTTCCCCGGGGGGGGGCGTTTCACGGTGATGATGGAGGACGGGGGGTACCAACGGCTGAAATGTAGCCGTTAGAAATGCGGAGACATTAAAGTCTCCAAAGATACAAAATATAAAAATAAAAATCAAGTTTAAAATGTTTTGGGGTTTTTTTTTTTGTTTGTTTGTTTTTTTTTTGTCATCGGACAAACACTTCCACGACTCGACTGGTCAACATTTGTATAAAAATAAATAAAAAACAAACACAATGGATGATCCGTCCGACAAAAGAGACCGTAAACATTAAACCGGAGCTAGCTAACGTTAGGAGGCGGGCGGGCGGGAGGGGGGGTCGGGTACGTTGGTTTGCAGCTGTGGGGGTATTTAAAGTGGAGAAGTGTGTGTGTGTGTGTGTGTGTGTGTGTGTGTGGAGGGGGGGGGGGTGTAATAGTTAGAGGCCTGTGTGTTTGTGTTGTTGTTTTTTTTAAACTGGGGGAAAATACGCATAGAAGAAGGCGTTTCTGCCGGAGCTCGTCCCGAACAGCCGACGGCGGGGGGCTGATGGAGGACGGGCGGGCAGCGGGGCAGAGGGAGGCGGGCAGGGCCGGCGGAGGGGAGCCTTGGCTCGGCGTTTTTCCTCCAGAGTGTCCACATTGTCCGGCGGAGAGCACTGACCCTGCCTCGGCACAAAGGGAGGCTCGTCCCACACGTCCTCCCTCCCTGCTCCCTTCCTCCTCCTTCACTGGAAAACGGCACTTTTCACGGGACATCTTTTTTAACGTACTTTTCGCGTATCCACGATGGAGGAGGAGGAGGAGAAGAAGAAGAAGGGGGGGGGCGGTTGAATGCGTGTGTTTGGGTATTATAATTATTGCTATTATTATAATTATAATAATAATAATTATTATTATTATTATTATTACCTGGCGGCTCGGCCGTCGATGCTGCGATTCGGCGTCGTAATCCCAAAAAGGTACCGGAAAAAAAAGTATATCCTCACACGGCCGTCCGCTCGCCCCCGTGTCCTCGCTATTTAAGTGGAGGTAGCAGCAGAAGAAGCGCGAGCACAGAAAACCCAGGCAGCCGGGACCGCCCCCGTGCGCGCTCCCGAACGGCGCGCACCACTCGTGCACGCGCCGGCGGGACTCGGGGGGGGGGGGGGGCTGCATTGGAGGAGGAGAAGAAGAAGAAGCCTGGCGCGAGTTCGTTATCATTAAAAAAAATAAAAATAAAAATACTGAAAATAAAAAAAGCCAGCAAAGCTCTTCCTGCTGCAGACACGTTGATATTGTCTGTTAAATACACACAGCAGGAAAAGAAGGGGGGGGGGGGGGTGCAAATTATGGGGTCCATATGTGCAGGAAATTGCCCCCTCCCCCCCCCCCCACCTCCGTGTTTTATTCTCCTCCCTCCCTCCAGGTCAGGGTTTACCAATGAAAAGGGCTTCACCAGAACAGACTCAGAAAGTTAATAAAAATGATGAGATGTGGACAGAAAAGGTCAGAGAGAAGGAGCCGGGTCGCCAAATCATCCAAACGGCTCTCTGTGAGGGGAGGAAAATGGTGCCGGTGTCCCACAATGCAGATTACACCTTTAAATGGAAGTTATTGGTGTTTCTGCTACAACCGGGGTTTTTGTGGGTAAAAAAAAAAAACAACAAACCAAACAAGTTACGCGTTGTTAAGGTTGTTAGGAAACAGCCTGTCCGGTGGAAACATAGTTTGCCCCTTTTACTTTTCCGTTCTGTATCCAACAGACTGTCTAATTTTCAGACTCTGGTAATATATCTATGCTGCACGTGTCCAGTGCAAACCTGAAAATATCCTCAAAGAGAGACATAATTAAATATTAATGTGACCCCTCCCTTCTCTATGGCATCAATCTTCTCACCTCACTTTTAAAAATGACACTTTTTTTTTTTCACCCTCTGATGCAGTTGGGCAGCCACAGCAGAGGAGCTGCTTCTTTTCTAGCATAACCAGGATTTAATGCGTGGTCTCCCCAACAGTCCACCTGCCACGCTATTGTGATGGGCCTTTTTGGTTAATCCATTTCCCGCCCCTGGATGTGCACAATGGAGCTCCTTGCTTGGCAGAACTGGATGGAACCGTCAGAACTTGAAACGGTGGAAATCTGAACTCCTCTGCTTTAGTGACCCAGCGGCAGACAGATATGCTGCCTCACATTCAAAGCTCTTGATTTTAAGTGCAGCAAGTGTGGGAGCATTAGCAGCAAAGCTGTTCCCTTCAAAGAGATGTTAGACGGAGGGAAGGGAAGCCCTTTGTGATAAATCAAGTTATTAACCATCCAATTTGTTTACCCGACTAACTATTTAGATGTTTCCCCTGCAGACATCTTCCAAAGGTCCCTCCTTACTTGAGGACATCCTGCTGTAAAATCATTCAAGCGTTTCAGTGCTCCCAGCTTAACTTTTCGATCCTTTTTTGCAGTCACCACGAAGTCCACACGCCTGCAAGGGAATGACCCAAAATTCATAGCACTGTGAAGTTAAAGCAGCAGTGACCTTGTAATTAAGCCTCATAAAAAGCTGGCAATGAGACATTTTCCTATTAAGTATGAGCACAGTTTTATAGCCAAGTTTACACATTTGTGATGTGTGGTCGTACTGTTAAACAAGCAAGCGTCAAACTATGTACTGTGTGAAAAATTAGTGAACTTGATTTAACAAAGTGTTTTCCTGGTTCTCATCCAGCCCTCACACTCTTCTGACAGCATCATGTGTCATTGGAGAGCTGGAAAGATTCCCATGTGTATGACCTGTGAATTTTCATGTCATCTGATGACTGGAAAGGACTGTAAAAATGCAAATTTGGGCGGTTTGAAATGAAATTCCACCACAGAGCACTATGTTCATGATATTTAGGGTTAATAACTTGACATGATTTGACTTGAGGCAGCCATATTTGTTTGGTATTTAGACAATTCAGTATTATTAAGTGCAAACTTGTTTAAAACAGAAAGAAAAGTGTCTCGATTGCTGACATGATATCAGTTTACAGGTCAAACTGGCGATCAGTGATCAGGGATTATGGGTAAGGAACTGGGCCATAGTACGAGCACAAAGCCCCAAATGTGCTTTGAGGCTGAGCATGAAGTGAAAATCTTGAGCTTTGAGGATGCAAACAAACGAACAGTAACAGATTTGTTCTACGTGCAGCTAATTCACATGAAACTGACCCTGCCAGAGTCGAAAATGTCTCGGGGGTTTTTAAGAATTGGAGCTTTATTCTGAGCAGTTTTGGCTCTACTTCATGATTGAACAGGAGAAAAAGCACAGGAACGTCTGGAGGGAAAACAAATGAAGGTCAAGCTTGGCAGTCCACTCACTTAGCTGGCACCACTTATTTCATCCAGTCAAGTAGAGTTTAATATAGCAAACTCTAAAAGTTAAAGAATTGACATCAATGTTTAAAAGGAGGTGGTGATCGACTTCAGCAGGAAGCCACACCGTACGGTCTGGACATAGAGATCGTGGAGGAGTACAAATACCTGGGTGTTCACCTCAACACTAAACTGGACTGTACAAAAAGGGCCAGAGTCGTCTCCACCTACTGAGACGACTGAGGTCCTTTGGAGTGTGGAGGCCTCTGCTCAGGACTTTCTACGACTCTGTGGTGGCCTCTGCCATCTTTTATGCAGTTCATAGAGGGACAGGAAGAGACTCAACAAGCTGGTCAGACGAGCCCGATCTGTCCTGTACTGCTCTCTGGACTCCATCGAGGAGGTGGGTGAGAGGAGGATGTTGGCCAAACTGACATCCATCATGGACAACCCCTCCCACCCGCTTCATGACACTGTGGGAGAACTAAGCAGCTACTTCAGCAATGGACTCCTGCATCTGCTACGGCAGGTCATTCATTCCAGCAGCAATCAGACTTTATAACACCTCTCTGTCGCTGCAATAAAATCTGCAATCTGGACTAATTACATTTACATCACATTTTTTTTGCACTACTTGACTGTCACTTTATCATTATTGCTGCCACTTTATATTTTTTCTATACCTGTGGTTGCTGCTGGAACAACGAATTTCCCATATGTGGGATAAATAAAGTAATCTTAATCTCAATCTTAAAACAGTGACTCTCTCTCTGTCACACACACACACACACACCAAAAACATGAAGCCTTCCTTTAAAATGCTTCCGTCAACTTACTTTTCTATCACAACCGGTATGAAAATGTGCTTTTTGTTGAAATGAGGGCAAGACGTTCATAGAAACAGCACTATGAATGGTTGGAACATGCCACCTTGGTCTAAACGACTGTACAACCCTAAACGTTAGTCACATTCAAGACCTTACACCTCCTCAGACTTGTAAATGACAGTGCCAGTATTGCTTCAGAAAGACGAAGTGAAACTCCCTCCCTTACCGAGGTGATTTTTGATTCTCTTGAGGGGATGTGAAGAGCTGAATTTCCTCATAGTTGTTATGAAATGCTGTAATTATAAACCTTTTAGCTTTCAGAAGAAACGCAGAAAATGACTGTATCCATTATTGTCTGCAGAACTGTGTCTGTTTTGCTCCAACAGACACAAACAGGACCGACACTACGAGCGAAAATGATACAATCGACCCAGCGGAAGCAGGAGAGCTGAAGGTTCACAAACCGAGAAACAACTCTTGAGTTTTTTCTGCAGAGGAAAAGTCAATGCATGAATTAAACACTTGGTTGAATGACCCAGTGTTAAAATAACGCAGCGCTACTGCGGCAATGCATGAATTAAACACTTGGTTGAACGACCCAGTGTTTAAATAACGCAGCGCTACAGCAGCACTTTCATAGAATATTTAAAGTGGGTGTAATCTCACCCTCTGTGAAGCTGTGTACTCTCTCTCATCCGTTCATCTGAAGCACTAAAACACTTATTCCTCTGGATCTCTAACACCAGCTCAGACCTGCGCATTGCTTCAGGTTAAATGTCCCGTCACCTGATTGCCTAAAAAGAGTGATGGAGATGGACCCTGGGCCTTCTGCTGACTTTTAAAAGCCTTGAACCTCCTGCATCGTGATGTGTGTGTAATTACACTGGTCTTCTAATCTTAGTTCAAACGCACCTCCATGCTTCAATTTACCATTGAATTACCAGACACGTCCTTATTATTAGATTAAATTACAGCTTTGAGGTGTTATCTTTACAGTGTTAACTGGCTGTTAAAGCCAGACGTGGCCTAATAGTCTCCTGTTTTAAATCTGGGTAGGAAATACAGGGCTGTTTTACTCAGCTGGGTTTTATTTATTTTGAAAGAGAAATGATGTGGTAGAGTTGCATTTTTCAAGTTTTCAAGTATTTTTTTGATTAAATCTGTTTGCACTTTTGTTGGTTTGTACAAAAACCCCACTCAAAACACAAGTATTGAAAATGAAGTTTAGAAGATAAATATTTAAAAATCTCGACTC
Organism: Remorina albescens; assembly: GCA_034769265.1. NCBI lineage: Eukaryota > Metazoa > Chordata > Actinopteri > Carangiformes > Echeneidae > Remorina > Remorina albescens. Next base: position 3,335,149 of record CM068486.1, read on the forward strand.
CAGTTTAAAGCCAAAGGTCGTCTGTGGTCAATATACATGTTACAGATGCTACGCATTGCAATAAATGTGCCAATGAGTTACTCAAAACCAAAACAGTCCTCAAACAGGAAATGTGCGATGGTTTCACCTCTGTGTTATCTGCCATCTTCATTTATTTATGTACTACCCTGAATATGTATTTTAGTGGTGGTTCTTGTAGTCTTGTGTTTTTCTTTGATGTGCAGTCTAGCGGCTGGAACGGCCCAAATTCCCCGCAGGGATGTTTAAACTTTCATGTGATCTGATCCACAACATTTGTTTCAGCTTCTACATTCCTGACTGGCCTGATTTACATGCAATTGTTATCCTGTCACATGTGAAAAGTCCTCAGCGGAGGGTCTACAAGTGGTATCTTGCGCTTACCGGCATTTGATGGCCTTATTATGGTTAATACAAAACAGCTAAAACGAGGTAAGTGCAACCATATGACTGACAATTCAGATTAAATCGTCACCAGGGCCACACTCTCAGTGGAGCCAGAGGCATGTAAAGGCACTTTGAATGCTCAGGAATGATGTGTTTTAAGTTATGAGAAAAAAAATCCATTGAATGTGTCACTTTATATGACAATGATATGAAATCATGACATTTTTAGAAACATTCACGTACAGTTAGATGTGTTGATGAATATGACCGAGTACAAAGTCGTATTTCAACTTTATTTTACTTTAAGTGGATGTACGCTGTTTTTACTGCCATACATTTATTCCATTGTTTAAGATTTTACATAAAAATAAACGATGAGCTCATAAAATATGATGTAAAATAGTTCATAGTATCTCCACTTAAAACAACGAGAACAGGAAAAATGTGTGTGCTGTGTTTTACACACAGTAAGAAAAATCCAACATAATAAATCAGAAATAGGAAGAACTTTTATAAAGAATAATTTGCAGTTTTAGCACATACATAGTTATTTTAGTGATTTGAAGCGTTTTTTGTGGTAAAGGACTGTGGGGGGGGGGGGGGGGGGGGGAACTACTCTGAGCTTTAACTTAAGTAAAAATGTGGACACAACAATGAGAAATTTGTATAAGAACTACTTTCAAAATTGTACATAATTAGCGTCTAATAAAATCTCCTTTTATTTAATATGTCTATTTCTACCTTTTGGTTACCATTTAAACTGAATCCGCAGAGTAACAAGAAAATGAAGCCATCAAATATAAGTAGAGGAATAGTACAATAGAGTTCCCTCTGAAATGTAGTGAGCCATCAAGTCTATCAAGTAATCCAACTTTCTAGCACTGGTAAGAAATATGACTGGTTAATAAGATGTATAGTTCTCACTGTTATCCCTCATTGTTAGTCAATTTCTTGCAGAGAAAAATACCAAACCATTTTCATGTATAATGGTTGTAGCTCTCTCTCCAGAGCTAAAAGCCTACATTGTAAATGTAAAAAACGGGTTCCTGAGAGCTAAAGCCTTTATTGTCTGAATTAATAACCCCATATTCAAAGGTAATGGCTCACAGGAAGCACTGTTCTTTTCTTCTGCTTTCTCCAGAGTCAATCCACCGAGATCTGAGGGAACGCCTGAAGGGAAGCTCAGTCGTAAACTATGTGGAATAAATTGTTCAATAACTGGCTCCAAACCAGCACTTGATGTGAAACTAACTCCTCCTGAGTGAAATGTCAGTTAAATATTATTCATTTCAATAAAAATAAATTAATAAAGACAGTATATAACAATTGCCCGACATGCCTCACAGTCTCAAATCCCTGCGGAATGATTGTTCAGAGATCAATAAAACCCATAGAAGCTCTGTCTGCATTTGCAGCATGCTATTCTTGTTTTGTTTGCATAAAGATTTATCGGAATGGGGATGTTTATTTTCACTGTGAAATTTATAGCCTGAGAATTCACCGTGAGGTCTAACAGCATGTGGCATGTTTGTGTTTGTGATGTGTGAACAAGGTTTTTTTTTTTTTGTTTTTTTTTTAAGAGTTTCTTTAAAACAAAGCCCAGATTGATCTGAGGGTGGGGACATTTCAGTTCTTTTTACACGATAAATTAGGCTATAGATTATTAAATATATTTTCAACATTGATTTTACAAGCAACCAACGGCAAAGAGCACAAGAGAGATAAAAGTACACAACAGCCAGACGAGAGGTGCAAGAAATTCTCACAACCTGCCAGACAATCAACACTGTAAGTGCTGCAGTTAAAGAGACAAGAAAAAGATCAAGTGTCAGAAGGGAAAATTATCAAGTGTGGCAGAAGACAAACTCGGATGGAGATAATCTCCTTTGGAGCTCGGAAGACGTTTGAAGTTAAAGTAACTTCCTGTCAACATCAATCACTTACATCTACACAAGAGATGAATGTGACTGTAAATAAAACTGGATGTGGACTCTGAGTCTGAAAAGAGAAGCCATTGGTGAAGTGCTTTAAACCTGATTTTTCTGTAATCACCATCAGGGGGCAGAAAGAAGTGAGAATGTGTTGATGTCTATGGGAAAATGGCCCTGTTCTTACTTCATTTGTTAGCTCAGGAAACATTTTCCTTATGAGTTTATGGTCAATGTTGATTTTTTTAATTGATGGTCCCGTTTAGAGGCGAGCAGGTCAGAAAACAAACCAAATGTAGTTTCTTCTAGTTAAAAACATTAACATGGCGACCATCATAGTTAAAATGAGACTCTTCGGCTATAAAACGCACAAATTTACACTCACTTTAACGAGAGGGGTGCGGGGCCCCCAACTTACATTTATTTAGCAACACAACTACATGTAAAGGAGAGTAGAGGAAGAGAGTTTCTGCTCTGAAAGCCTTAGTGTATACATTCTGACTTTAATACTTTTTTCTGGCTCTTATAAGATGAAAAATATATCAGAAGTATATTTTATAATTGCATTTTCTCCGTCCTTAAAACATTCTGTATACGCTTACTGATGATAGCAAAAGTATTGTGTTACTCCATCACAATAATTCAAACTCTATTGTATTTAAGACTAATATAGTCACTACTCTGAGAAAAAAATCTGAGCTTCATTAGGATTCATCCTCTGGGAATCATGAATCTGCACAAAATTTGATGCCAGTCCATTCAGTGCTTGTCATTTTATTTCAGTTTGGATGAAAGTGACCAGCCCAAATGAAACTGATGACATGAAGCTATAAAAAATTCAACCACCTTGGCTCCATCAGTGTCTCCCCTTTCTCTCTCCTTTGTAGCGTTGATGAGCTGAACAATACAAACAGGGAGGACACAGCGTCCCTTCAGTCAGTTTCACTGTGCTGCGCTCAGCTGTGTCTACAAATAGAAACTCTGTACCTTCACACACCTGGTCAGTCGGCGTCTGAGATGAAGTGCTTATCAGACTGTCTCAAATCCTCTCCTCTCACACCTCTCAGGCAATTTTTAGTGAGACCGACACAGAACAACTGGCCAGATGTGCTGAGGTGAGAGTGAGCAGGATTTGAACTTCTCTTCTTTCAAGCTCCCTTTTTAGACTCAGTCTGTCATGTTCATAAATTGAAACCGTAGTTGCTTTGAAGAAAGGTGTTGTTCTCATCAACACTGTGAAGATCAGCAGACACTAGACGTGTGGCACATTCACATTTACTCAGTTAGATTACATGTCATATCATTTTACTTGTTGTATAATTATATCAGTTAAACCAGCTCATTCTTAAAAGAGCTATTTGGATGTTGTCTCTATGGAGCGAATGCTAACTGTTTACCTACAATCCAGAAAAAATGGTTCAAGTTCAGCCTCAAACATTCTTCCTTTACTCATCAAGACAGAGAAGTAACAACACCAAAGCTGATTGTCCATCTTGTCACTTCTCTACGTGGCTGGCTTTAGCTTCCAGTCTGCCCTGAAGACAAATTGTAACCTCATGTCTTCTGAAGACAACAATCGATCAGCACCACCTGAGAGAAAACCTACAGAGAGCCCCTTTAAACAGTCGTCCTCTCCTACCTCCAGTCCATTAGCCAACAACCAAAACATCCAAGACTGCAAATATTAAACATCAAAAAATAAATGTTCCCTCGTCAGTTTCTTTAATATAAATTGGAGTATTTAATTTAGAAGCACATCATTTCCACTGATATATTTATCCTCAGTCTGTCTATACACACTTATCAGTAGGACATCTTGTGTGAAGTGGCCTTCTGGCGATACATTATCACTGCGTAAGGCGTGTTTCCTGTGTGCTACTCTTCCTGCCTCTCCATGTGGGCCAGTGTATCGATTGCGGTAATCTCTGGAGATAAAGAAATTTCCCACAGTGGCATCAAAATAAGCCGGTTTGTAAAATATCAAAAGAGAGAGAGGTTTTTGTGCGTGGCGTTGCTGCCCTGGCTCATGTTGGCAGGTATGGGGCCCGGTGTCAGTGCAGATCTGGCTGAGTCCGTAACACGCCACCCTCATTCTAATGAAGGTCTTTTGGATTACCCTCCACAGTCATTAGATCAGCATAATAAAGGGACTCTGGCCAGTGTAAGAGGAGGGGGAGGTGGGGCGAGGGTTGGGTACTTGGTGTGATAGACAGCGACCTATTAGGCCTACACGTGAATGGGGGACGCTTCAGTGAATTCACTTCCTCAGTTTGTCTCTGGCAGGCCCCAAGGTCACGTCTGCTCGCTGCTAAGGAGGCCTTTGTGATGGAAATCCTGTGGATAAAGTTTAACCCCTAGAACAATCCAAAACCTGGCCCTCCATGTTCGCCAGCCCCCCTCCTCCTCCTCCTGGTTACCCTCTGCTCCAATCCAAAAGCAATAGGCTGCGAGTCCCGTGGCCGACCTCTGTTACTGGACCTGCCTGCAGATTGGATGGATAAGTGTGAAGTGTGTGTGAGTGGGGTGACATTGTGTACTTTAGATTTGACACAGATGTTGCAATGAGGGTGAAATAGGGTGTAAGGAGGAAACACAGAGAGAATGAAATCCATCTGTAATAATGCGGATGAATAAGTGCCTCATGTGCAAGTCGCTTTTGTGCCAGCAATAACAAAAAAGAAAGTGATTTTTGTTTGCTGTAATCTTCTTGGTGGAGAGATGATCCCCGTGAGTACAACTTGGAAAAAAGCTGCAGGACCGGCCGGCTCTAAATTCCTCTGAGGGGGGGAAACTTTCATATTGTCACTTCTCAATCTCCTCTGAACTGATAGCAAAAAAAAAAAATCAAATGCTCCACTCTACACACTCTATACATGCTCACTAATCATAGAAAAGTAAATCTGTTCCACGTCACTTGGCTCGCTGTGATAGTTTTCATGCCAAACGCACAATTCATCTGTTTTGCTGTTCTGCTGATTCACCGTGGTCTCATCTTCTGTTCTGCTCAGCAGCGTGCAATATGATTTCCAGGCTATGATCTGTAAAACTGACTGTTTACTGTTTAATGGCACATTAAAAAAATTTGTGGACATGATCTGCTTTAGATGCTGGCAGGAAAAAAGAAAAAGGATTAAAAAAAAAAAAAAAAAACAGCAGGAGGAGTCTACAACCACATCTGTGAGACATGGTGGTGCTTAAAAACTAACATGCTTACGCTCAGGCTGTTGAAGGAGAACTCTGTGACTGTTCATAGGTTTGAGGACGAATTTCTGGATTCATCTCTTCAAGTCTGAAAGTCTGAAAAATTGCCTTGGGTGCCATAAGCTGAGTCAGAATCCATCCGGGCTCAAAACTAGAAGTTTTAGAGAAGTGAACCCATCTGACCTCTGCGTGCCTCTTGGAAACAAGCTTTGATTAATGAAATATTAAAGCATAGTTCAGGTAAGCCTAATTTTCCTTGGTACCTGTAGGATCATGACTGTTCAGAATCGGTTTTGAATTAATGGATATTTTGATTAGTAGTAGCTTTAGTAGTGCCCCGCCCCCCCCCCCACCCTACCGCCACCGCTTAGCATTTTAAATCTATTCATCAAGCAGAAAGAAGACAAAGGCTCAGAGGACACCTCCTTCCCAGTTGATGTTTAGATTTAATGAAATTAATGAAGGTTAATAGATTGGATTAGAAAAGCAGACAGCAGGTGAAGGTGGATGCACAATCACAGGTGAGTTATATTGATTGTTAGAACGTTGGGAAAGCAGTAACATTTGTGTTTTGGAAATAAAAAGATCAAATGAAACCCGAATGATTCGTCTTTAATGCTAGCTTGAAGCACATTACGTTCAGACATCTGCAGGGTGGATGAGATGTTCGTCATTTCTACCACAACAACCTCACGTCCCTTTAGGGATACTCATGCTGGACTTTACTGTGATCTCAGCCATGGCTCTGCTCCTGCATTAAAACACGGCTATAAGGGGCCAACACAGGGGACATGAGACGAGGAAGGCAACGTGACGGTTTTTGCACAAGAGCTCGACTAGTGTGTGAAAATCTGCTGCTCAAGGTGAGCTCACATCACGATTCATCTGACCGTGTCGCATCACGTCTGATCCTGAGAGCGCAGAGAACGACGGAGACTAGTTGTATTTGGGAAACTCTACAAAAATAAAAGCTAATTACTGATCCCAGTTTTAGGTGGCGGCAGAAAATTAACAGAATACAACCGAAAATATCTTCATTAACTTCAACTGAATGATTTCTTCCATCCGTCACCTGCAGGCCTGTGGAGATTCTCCCTGGTGGCCCGCAGAGGTCTAAGTCTGGAGAACATGACTAAAATGTAGAGTAAGCAACGCTTCTCTTGTGAATCCACAGTTTCCTGATTTATTCCACTTTGTCAGTGTTATAAATAAAATTGTTGACAAAAACGCTGAAGAGTCCACATTGGGTAACATTAGAGACGTAAAGCCCAAATAAATGATAATCAAATGGTCTCCTGACAAAAGGCTCAGTGATAAATGTGAACCTGTGTGCAGAGCTGGAGGTAAAGTGATGGGATCACCAAGAAGTGTATTTTTCCTCCTCTAATCCTCAGTAACTGCTGAGATATTTCAGTCTGAACTCTGAGGATTTGTTCCCTGGAGCTGCATAGCCGCCAGTCAAAAACTTATCAGTTTCTGAACAGGTGCAATCGAAACTCAGCGGTTGAATTAACTCCAGTCTGCTTTACTGGCACACGTGTTGGATTAAAGTTAGAGTTAAAAAAAACAAACTAAATAAATTACTTGGACGTAACAATAAGCATCTGTTGCAGTTTTACGAGCCTGTGTTTATGTGCATGTGTGTGAATCTGCTTTACTAGCTAATAAATGAGGAATCTGTGCTGCAGCAAAATGATTATCGGAACAATCGGAGCAAAGTTTTCCTGGCAGAATTTCTTTCCCTCTCTTTCTTTGACGTGTTTGTGTGACACAATGCCTGCCTATGAACACAAGGTGGGGCTGTGAGACCTTTGTTCATCAGCCTCACCTCCTCCTTCCTTATGTTTCCTGTCTCCTGCTGTTCGTTTCCAGCACAGCGGTGATGCTGTCACCTTAATGGTCGGCGCAGTGAGGAAGGTGCTAGCGGACCTGGGGTGAGGAAGATGCTGTCGGTTTGTTTTCCGCACTCCTACTCAGGGGTGGCAGCGCTCGAGTCTTGGAGATATTGATTTGCATGGGACTGAGCTCTGTCACCAAAACCACAGCACACCAAGGTCAATCACACCTATCATGTCTCTATTTAAAGTGAGAAGGGTGTTCGCAGCGAAGCATTGGAGGGGCTGGCCGTTTAAAAGCTTCCCTTATACTCCCTCCAGCGTGGAAAAATGAACTCATGGCCCAGAATCGTTTGATGTTCAATGATCCTTCAAGGCTTTAAATTGTTTTACCAGGTGTAATCGCCCCCCTCAAATGTCACAGAAAGGCACAGGCTCTCATGGGACTTTTATAGCTTTTTCCTCAATACTATGGAGTCCTAAAAATCAGCTATAAATTGGTATGAAAGTGGATTTTGGCCAGAAGAGGAGAGATGTTACACTTCTCTTGGGAATGGCCCAGGCATGGGGCACGTGTCTGCTGCTGGATGAAAACGGTGAAAAAGAAAAAGGAAAAATATTCATTTTGCCGGATCCTCGATTCTGACATTCGTGTAGGCACAAAATGGACAAAAATGTTGTAAAATAAATCAGACAAACGATGAAAATTAGGAGATTTCTTCTCCGGAACGGCAGAGAAACATCTCACCTCAGGGCTCTTAGCGAACGCTTTTTCTCCTTGAGGATAAATCATTTAAAGCTCACTTTTCAGCAGGGGCCTGACTCTGAGTCAGAGCTGAAGATGTTGCTCTGCAAAAACGAGTAAATATTTCCCTCATTGGTTTGTGTTGCCATTATTGCAGCTGAGACATATGGTTTAAAACTTCCCCCCCCCCATTCCCTGCAGCTCCGTTAGCGGAATAAATGGTTCCTATTCTGCGTTTCTTCACCTTTATTCATCCAGGAAGCAGGTTTATGGAGTCTGCATGCTGTTTTTTTCATCAGCAACCTAACTTTTATTTGTGTACTTCACACCACCACCAACCAGGAGTACCCCGCCACTTTTTGGCCCGTCAGTATCTCCACTGGAGCAGCTGGAAGCTGGACTCCAAACCAGTGACCTCATCCATAACCTCCATGTCCCAGACCGGCAAAAACATCTGTTGTGTCACATCGCAGCAGTCCAACCTGATAGTCAGTATTTTTATTTATTCAAGTCACAGTTTAGTTCATCCATCTTCTACCGCTTTTCTGTTTCGTGGGGCTGCTGGAGCCAATCCCAGCCAACGTTCTGGGCGAGGGGCGGGGTACACCCTGGACAGGTTGCCAGTCCATCACAGGGCCAACACACAAAGACAAACAGAGATGAACAACCACTCATGCTTGCATTCACACCTATGGTCAATTTAGAGTCAGCAGTTAACCTAGACATGCATGTCTTTGGATGGTGGGAGGAAACCCATGCAGACATGGGGAGAACATGGAAACTCCACACAGAAAAGACCCAGGCTGGGAACCGAACCCGCAATGTTCTTATTGTGGGGCGACAGCACTAACCACTACGCCGCCCTGCTGCCCCTGCTCTTTACATATTTATGCTTATTTCCTGCGCTGTCAGTTCAGGATCGGTTTCTGGACTTCCCGCCTCTCTAACCCATCTGATAAAGTCATCATACTGTTACTATCAAACTTTACTTCTCTGCTTCCTTGATAAACTCCCTTTGTTTGCTGCCCAGTTTCCTCAGAGCCGGACCCAGACTGTGACTCAGCTCGATATCTCGTCCAGTCACTCCTCAGGAGTCCCTCTGCCGGTCCAGGGCGAGGTCCCTACTCTCTCCACTGAAATCTTCCCTGTCAGCTGCTGGGAAAGTACCTCATAGGTTTTATTGAAGACATTATTTTGGGTGTTATTTTGTTGTAAAAAAAAAACAAACCCCAAACTAATTTGTGTTTGAATTTAATGCTGCAAAATGCCGAACCTCCATCCAACAATGATGGAAAGGGAGAGATTTTTATTCAATGCAATGTTGTCCTGACAAATTTAGCCATGACAACAATCTGTGGAAGCCATGATGCAAAATGACATCCCTGTCAGATTTCTGTGTGCAGAGCAGCCTCTGCCTTCCTCACAGTGTATGTCAGGTGTCAGCATCCTGACAAGGCTCGACAAGGATTGTGTTCAACGTTTCAATCTAAATATGCCACCTTTATAATCTGTAATCCCAAACGCTTCACTTCTCTGTGCAAGAAACTCCCCCGTTCATCTTCCCAACACATCATGTCAAAGCACAATGATAAGGAAGAATAATTTAAGAGAAAGGGGGCGAGATAGTGAAGACTAAAAGTATTCTTGCTAAAAACTGAGCTTGAAGCGAAAAAGTTTCATGTGTTAATGATCCATGAAGAAATGAAAACAAAGTAACCACACTGTTCTTCCACTGGAGCATATGGCCTGTTAGAAAACTTTAAGATCAGACTAACAGACCAACAGAATCTCATTAGCTTGTGCTAACAGAGGCGAATCTGTTCATGTTTTTGGACAGTATTTTTATTAATTTATTTTTTTTACTTTTATCATTCGGAATGAAAAGGAAGAAGAACCGACATGTTTAATAAGCATAACAGCAGCAGAGGAAATGGACTTTGGTGGGAAGACAAATCCATTAAAGAGTTGGACGTTGGCATCCTGGAACCACTTTGGAAGCTTAATCTTTCAGTCAGTGTGATCCAATCTGTTTTGGACTTAAACATCATCAATTACATCTGTTCTGTAATCCAGTTTTTCTCCATAAAAAAACAAAACAAAAACAAAACGGAGACTTTCTACAACCGTGGCATTTCTTTCACTTTGATTCAGTACCTCTTAAATTAAATTTAGAGAAACACCTTTGAAGGGGCTACGACCATGTAACCAAACAGTGAACTTTTTAATTAGGGCTCATTAGTTTTAGGTTTGTGTGTGATAATGGAGTCGTCAGGCAAATTGTCTCCAATATTGACAGCCTAATTTTCCAAGGACGTTGATAGAAATCAGTGTTTTTAAGTTAAATAAAGTAGTAAATTCAAGTTGGTGTTATATATACATGTATTTTTTGAAACGAGTTGCTTTCTATCTGGCACAAAAACAACCAAAGTCTCATGTAAAAAAAAAAAAAACAAAAAACAAAAAAAACAACTCCCCTGTATGAAGAATAACATTCAGCAGTGGAGCCAGTGAGTGTTATTCCTGATACAGGTGCCTCGCTTCACTCAGCCTGCTCATCTTTCACCATAAAATCCCCCACGAGGCAAATCTCCAACGGAGTCTCTTCAGCGGAGCCATTTCAGCCCTGCGGTCGCTCTAAATTTACAGCCTAAAGAGCGTTGCGAGTACAGAAGCGTAAGTGTATAACTCTATATTGCTAGGAATAAATTTTAAGGACGTTTTTTTTTTTTTTTTTTCCTTCCCTTTTCTGGCGCGCACAGCTTGGCTGCAGAAGGCCTTCGATCAATCAGCGACTATTCAAACACAATCAGCTATGTTGTGCCGCCGAGCCACACACAACTCCTCTCCAATTACCAACACAATCACTTCTGATTCCTCATCATGTGTGCATTGGTCACTTTCCAGAAGGTTCCTGCACTAACTGGCAGCCCGATTTTTACTTTATGACTCAGTGGTAGAGACCTGATATAGGACAAATATACACTGTGCCATATCATAAGGCCATGGCATATTTTTCCTTGTCATAGTTTTTTTTTTTTCACAGGTTTTTTTCTACACGGTTACAACCAGATGTTCCTCTTTTCCTTCGCTTATTTCTCATTTTCTCCTTTACACACTTTGGCAGCACAGGTGCTTTTACAGGCCAATAATAAAAAGCTGCAACTGTGACTGTAATAGAGCACGAGAGAGAGACTGAGCGACGCTGTTATTTCTAGTTATTTATTCATACTCACAGAGTTGTTTAAAACCAATTAACGTCCAGACTCCAGACGCCCTCTCTGTTCCCACCAGTAAAATATTAATAAACTGTTTTGTTTTTTTGTTTTTTTTTTAAAGCAAATACACTGTGGCCTTATCATTTGCATGATCCTCACAGCCCCAACGACATATTCTGAATAAGCAGGAAAAGTATTTAGGAAACGGCCGCACTGTGTCTTGTTTTTCCGCTCAGCAGGAGCAGATTGATGGCTTGTTTGCATTCCCTGCATGCTGTTCATGGCTGCGCTGTCCCAAGCAGCACACTGTATACATACTGGACATATAATGGGAGATAAATGTGACAGGAGGGGGGGGTATAGTCTTCCCGGGGGGAATGCTACAGGCAGAGGAAGAAGAATTTACTGTGTCGGGTCACCGGGATGTAGTTTACACTGATGATATGGTTTGTTTGTCTTTTAAGTGTGTTTAGCCTCTGACCTCTGGAGACAGCGGAGACTTAACACTAAACCAACTGTGATGTAATCTGATGACAAGATGTATCAAGAAGACCACTCTGGGGATCCTCAGGCACCAGAAGGCCGCCAGAAAACTGACGATCGTCAGGGTTTAATAGCACTGAACACACAATATCCCCGAATGTGAGTAGCTGGAGAGATAAAAGTGTGTGCCGTAAGATTTTTACGATTTCAAAATAAACATTTCTGAGACTTGAGGCTGTATGAAACACCAAACCTTGGTGCTGCGTTATATATTTTGTAAGGAAGACCTGGGAGGCCATAACACATTTTTTTTGCTTAATACAAATAGAGTATTACATTATATGGGCAGAAAAAAGTCGAGGTGTGGGGAAGTCGGATTTTCTTGGTATTTAGAGGCCCTTTGACATTTTTAAAAACTATTTTATGTGTATATTAATGATATTTTGCCAGAATTCGGTATTCAGTAACACATTTCTGAGACACAATTAATAAACATTTTGTGTATCTTGTACTAAAGTTCAGGGTTGAATGACTCTTTAAACTAATAAGTAAAATGTACTTTTGGGGACACAATAAAGGCGAATAGACAATAACGATAGTTTGGAATTAAACAAAGAAATTATTTCAGCAAAGTGGTTTTAGGTAAATATTAATAATAAAATAAATGCTTCCTTAAAATTAAAAAATGATTCTGATCCATCCACATAAATAAATGCACATTCCCTTTTGGCTCCTGTTGTCATTGCTACAACAAATAGTTTTACAATCCACATCTGTGGATTATAAAACACAGTTATTGTTGTTGGGGGTGTAACAAATTTATAACAAACTCCAGACTTCCAGATTTGTAGTTTAATTTTTGGAGATGCTGAACCAGGTTGGTGTTCCCATCCTGCCTCTGTGAAAAAGGCTTTTTCCCCGGTAGGTGAGCAGAAGCTGTTTCAGCATCGTTGAAAATGTTGTTTTTATAGGCAGGCAAGATGTTTGGCAGGAGGAAACATGGAAAATGTTTGTTTATTCATTGCAGAGAGCTGGTGGGTCTGCACATTAATCCCCTGAGGCCAGATTGACGTCAGCCTTTGAAGTCCAACAACATGATCATGATCCCCTTTTGAACTTCGACATAATTGGTATCAGTTGTTGAAAGAAGGCGATGAATGAAAAACGAATAACAAAAACAAAACAAAACAACACACAGCAATTCTTAGTGTAGCTTTGACTGCTAATGATTTGACTTATCTGCCTAATGAAACAGCAGATCGGTGAGTGAAAGGTTCCATTCCTCCAGTCTAAAATCCATCAGTCAACATTTCAAAAGGAAATAATCATTTCATCATCAAAGCGCAATTGAATTGGGAGGCAAAGGTCTGAGGATGAAAAGGTGTAATTCATAATCTGATTCATATTTTAGCAGAGGAGTTGCAGCTTGTTTTGAATTGTGGAAATAAAAGTTTGGAGCAAAACTTCATAAAATCAAATGATACAATCAGGTGCAATCAAAGTCGCTCACTCCTTCAGCTTGATGAGAAATTTCCTCCCGTCAAGACGAAGAAGTGTTGCAGCGATTGTTCTGAATTCACCTTCAAGTAGACTTTAGATGTGTTTCATCATCACCATCAGCAGCAGCAGCAGCAGTAGTTGTTGTTAGCTGTAGTTAAGATTCACTGAAGATTCAGTAAAAAAAAACTCCAGCACCTCCCTTTGCGTATTCCACATCCATATTCTATTTCTGCATATTCATTGCATCATTACTGAGTCTTTACTTTCTCCATGTTGGTTTGATTTCTGGCTTTCTTTGCTCCAGTCTTTGCCAGAGTGTCATTAACAGCCCATCGTTTGTTATTTCTGGGAATAAGTCCATGCAAACAGAATTCGGCCGCATCTATTTTTAATGATGTTGACTTATCTTCTGTGGAAGGGGGTGGGGAGGGAATGAGGACGGAGGGGAGGATGGGGTGCAGTGCTGCGTTTGCCCTGCAGGTGACAGCAGTAGCATGCTTAACATGTGGACACACTGTACACTATGACATATTGCATGAGGACATTAGCATACAAAGATGCACAATGAAGTCACTCCAAATTAAGGAGTTTTCTTTTCTCCTCTGATCAGTTCACATTCGTGTGATTGATACTTCCAGAGATGGACGCTCTCCTTCTTTATCAGTCCATCAGCCCCCTCTTTTCTCTCCCCACGCTGGGCTCCCTGCCCTTTTGTTCAAACCTGTAACTTGAAACGTTTTGTCAGAGCCAGGCAGCTCTGTCACGAGAAAACTAACCATCAGCAGATTTGCACTTGTGTGGAAACGGTGCTTCGAAAAAACAAAGCTTTTCAGAGCTCTGCACAATTCCAATAATGTCTTTGGAGATCTGAAATGTGGAGGGGAGGAAATCAATCCCTGACTGCTGCTTTTCTCACCAGACCCCAGCTGTGTTTTTTCCCCACTTTGCCCACTGAAGAAAGCTGCGGAACAACTGGCTTCTTCCTGAGGTTTAAAACTGGAGTAAACCAAATGAGGTTTTCTCTCCTTTGTTTTTCTCCTGACAGGTCCAAAGGCAAAAAAGCAAAAAGCAGGAAAAAAAAAAAACCCAAACTCACATCTAAAGGTTTGTATTGAGTTAACAAACTACCATGGTAACTGCTTCAAGGCAGTTTTCTGATATTTGGGATGGTAGTGAAACGTCCAAGGACAGATAATCTGATGTAATTTGAAGAAGCCTTCAGTAGGGAACAAGGTTCCCCTTTTGATTTTGATCTGGGAAGTTGTGTATTAACCTTACTTCACCCAAAAGGGGACTTTGCTGAGCGGGCGTGTTGGTTTTTAAGAGACAGCGGCCTCATTCATTCAGCTGCACAGATTCTCAGCTGGAAGCCGCCCAGCTCCAGCTCCGGAGCAGCTGGCTGTTATTTGCCTCCTCCTCGGCAACAGCAGCAGCATCATAAGGTAACTCAGCAAACAAAAGGATTACTTACAGCAGTTCAACTTTCAGCAGAGAGCTGTTGAAAAGCCAAAAGCCAGATGCATCAACTTGTTTTAGTTCCCTTTTACGGGCCTGTCCTGGAAGTAGAAAGCATCTCATAAAGTCAATTTATACAACAACATAGTGCTCAGGACAAAGAGAGGAGGTCTAACGTTTTGCGGCAAACCTCCCACAGAAACACTGAAGTGCCCTTGGCTATGCAAAAAGAAAAAGCTAATCATAACCAAAGCATGGTCTATTAGATCTCAGCTCTTTGAATCCGCTCCCTGCTGCTGAGGACCAAACTGGAGGTTTGTGTCCGTCTGGGTGACAGAAAACGTGATGTAGCAACCTTTGTTAAGGACGTCCTCCACCCTCCTGGCAGGAGGCAGAGTCTGGCTGGGCAGGAGAGAGCGGCGGAGGGTGAGGGAGGGGGAGGGACTTCTCTATTTTAGGAAGAACCAGTGAGACGGTGGCGGTGAAATTAAGTGGGAGAGACGTGAGTGAATTGTGTTATGTGGAGAGAGGAGCAGAGGTTTGTTTTGATTCCCAGGCAGAGGGAGGGGAAGAGGTCCAGCTATGTTCTGACTCTGCATCTCCGGCTCATGGTGAGTTTGTTCAGAGAGGAGCAGTAATAGTCAGATCACAAAGATCTCATTTCTGTACGTCCCACTCTCAGATAACTGCGAGAAAGGCCACACACAGCACCCTGCGGTGCACGCGGCGCCTTATCGCCAGTCGTGCTACAATAATGTGACTGTTGTCAGTTATGCCGCTTGGCATTTATTTGCGATGCTTTGTAATCCCTGGAGGAAGATAAGTGGAGGAAGCGTTCAGGTGGAGCATTTTATGACAGAGCGTGCAGCGGAGCTGAGATCTTCCAGCCCACGCTAAGAAGCGAGGCAGCTCACAGATGCAGCACTGATGGCAAACACACAAACACACAAACACATACTTATGCTGGCACACTTGCATAATTTACATATCACTGCTGCCTGAGCGAAACATTGCATCTCCAAAATGTTTTACAGAGCGAAAGGAAAACACGTTATTTAAAGCCAGAACGGGAACCTTCTTGTGGTCCAAACCGAACTCAAAACTGGACCGCAGCGAAAACATTAGAGAGAGCTTTAACTGATGTGGTCGTTTTAAAGGGGAAAGCTCATGATGTCACGTGTCAATATCGGTTTACCCGTCTCTCTCCCTTCTCTGTGGTTTGGGTCTAAAGAAAACAAACCTGATGAAGTCATTATTAGAGACGTCTGGGCTCAAACTCAGCCTGAGGAAGCCTGCACGACAGACTACGATCAGGCAGGTAGGGTGGAGGGAAAAACCCTGCTGAGATGCATTATGGGAAATGATGGTTTGCCTATTGGGAGAATAGACTGTGTATAGAAGTGGATGTGAGTTAAAGCGGGGGTGAAGTCTGAAATTATTTATTATCTCAGTAAGTACGTTTTTGTAATTAGTTCCAAGTCTTCTTTTAAAAATATATTATTATTATTATTTTAAATAAACCATAGAGCAGGTGACCCACAAATTTGGGGACCTGCGGGAAAGGCAGAAAAATAAAAAAATAAAAAAGACGTTCAGCATTGGAAGGGGGGATTACAGTCGTATATAATAAGTTAGAGCTTCGAGGTTTGATGTAATGTTCACACGTGCATGTAAAAAAAACTCCCAAAGCTGCCTCACCTCACATTCCACTATTCAATTTACTGAATTAGAATTTCTTTTGCAGGCTTGTTGACTTGTGGAGATAATGTCTGGGGTAACCGCTTTCCTTCTTCTTTTCCCTCCCTCCAGCTCAAATTGTAGTGAAAAGCAAGGGTGGAATTGTAAAACACATTTATCTGCCTCCGACAACCGTCTCCCCTCTAAATAATGAATGCCCCAGGCTTTATGTCTTACTGGCTTGTCCTTGGGGCCTGTTGGCTCAGGCCAGTGAGAGTCCAGGCTGCTCGGGGATGCATGAAGCCGTTCATCAGACCTCCGGGGCGGCTGCCCATTCGGGGGGCCGTCGACCGCATGGACCGAACATTTCTTCAGTAACAGAAATAAATAATCGCATTAAAAGCAGCCGCGGTGACCACGAGTATGAGTTAATGGAGGTGAAGTGATGCAGAACGGAAAGTAATGCGAGTGTGAATGTGACACTAAATAAGTTATTATAGCGCGGCGATAACGTACAGTACCTGTAGGTATTAAACTGGTTAAAGGAAAATGTAGGCCATTTTTTTTCACTGTTAAACTTTGACAGGAGATAATGTCAGGTGAAATGGGATCGATAACAAAATGGCAAGGAGGGAACTATTGACGCTGCAGAAGAAAAACTATTTTGTACTTCAATCGGCTGCACCGTTGGAAGGTAAATTATTTTCTTCCACACTATATGAACCTTCTCTTCTCACCCTAATGATAATCCCAATATAAAGGTCTGATCTAACAGACTGGAGCGTTTGGACCAAAAAACAAAAGAGAAATGAACACAACAATTTGTCATTCTATGTATATTCTATATTTTGTAATATAGATAAAATGTAATTGTAATATACAGAAAACTAACTCCGTATCTAAATGAAGTCGAGCAGGAAGTGTGAATAGTGTTGTCAGATTTTGGCCCAGTTTGACAATATCTATGACGCCGTAGTTGTTGTTGGTGTCTTGTTCCTTTCGCCGAACAGAAGAAGGTTAATTTGCACGTCAGGGAGGGCAGCCTGTGATCATCTCACCCGACACGATCGCCACCTGTAAAGACAGAGCGCTCGGTCGTGGCAGGAAAGTATCCCTCTAAATGGGGTTTTCTTTTGTGCAGCATGGATCAGTCACTGAGAGACAGACATCCTGAAAAATCCAAGAGGTCACTGTCTGGCTCTTATCTGAAGCAGCGGTTTCCAAACTGAAGGTCAAACGCTTTCTGAGGGGTCAAAAGATCAAACTGAGGGGTCACGTTGGTTGACGACACAATTGTCCCGGCAGTTTGTATCTGTGATCTCATTCCTTCGAGCTCATGACCACAATGAGGGCTGGAACAGAGACTGACTGGTAGATCGAGAGCTTTTTGGCTTTTTACTATGATGGTTTGCAAATTCCCCACTGAAGGACTAATAAAGGATAATCTCCTCTTATCTCTTTGGTACAAAGGGAGCTTCTCCTGGCTCACTGGTGGGTGTCTGGTCTTGACAAATCACAACTCTCAAATGGTTTGCCAAACTCTGGGACTGCAGACTAGTTCCAGGGACCTGGAACAGGATCAGCTGTATATCTAGCTCAGATGGAGTCAGGATGTACGTTCCCCAGTCTCTAGTGTTACAGGTGCAGGTGTAAGAGAGGCTTAAACGCTGTTCAGAGGCTGTTCATATTTATATAAGATAACAACAAGATCAGGAATTAATAAAAGACGTGGACCCTCATTTACCTGAGCTGTGTGTTTATATTGTTATCTACGGTAGAATTATTAAAAATAATGTTAGTAAAGGTTTGATGTGAGGAAAGTTTGATTGAGAGTAATGTGTCTTCTATTTGCCAACTAATGATGAGTACATCCCACCAGCACGTTCAGCGATCTCATACCACTTCTGTGTGGCACCAAACGGAGCCGTCGGTTCACTGGAAAAAACATTAGCATTACATAACACATGCAGCGAATATGTTTCCCCAGAAACCAGAAAACTTCTCATAGTAAATAAACGGAGGGATGGATTTGGAGAAGTCAGTCTGAGGAGGCGAAAAAAAAGATGTTTGATCCTCGAGCTGCTCACGCTCCTCTTTGACCAAAAAGTAAAGTAAAGGTAACGGCCAAAACTACGATTACTGAAACCAGGCCATAAAAAAGAAGATTTTTTTATTAACTACAGGCACGTTTTAAATGACCTACTTTGTGCACCGAGTTGGGCGCTCAACCGAGCCGGGAACTAAAAATCCTTATTGTGCTCAGATCCCACAAGTGCTAATGACACTTATCTCATGAACTCACCCTCGCCACATTTCATCAGACTACATTACGCTCGTGAGGAAAGAGACATCCTGTACATGTGAAACCAGTTTAATTCGTCCTGCTTCAGCGGTACAGCCAACAAAGACGAGGACTTTGAGGTGTCAAGTGTGTATTTTTCTCCCCGAGGTCAAGTGCCTGCCTGAACACGAGGAACACCACGTCTGAGTTCCTTCTACAACACGGCCGGCTGAGATAATCCGGCAGACGAGGACGAGCTGCTTCTCATTTCTCACATTTTCCTCACCGATACAATGAACCCTAATCCTCTGCTCAGTCGCTCGCAGCTACAGCTCTCAATTTCCCTCCTTCACATTTTGCCATTTTGATACTTGGAATCATGTGGGGGGGGGGGGGGGGGGGGGTCACCACAGGTTTATGGTAGGTGAAGATGAAGCGGATTTAAGTCGAATAAAACATGCTGTTGCACATCACCGTTTCCCCGCCCCCCGCCGCCTCGTTTACAAACTTTGGAAGAGCAGCGTCAGCTCTGTGGAGGGAAGGCGAAGAAGTCGTGACAGCGCCGGGGTCAGCTAGTTAGCATGCTAACCTCAACAGACGAAGAGCGGTCAGAGGCTGCGGGGCCAAAGCTGAAGAGCCACAAACCTACATTTTCATCCATCGGGGCCGACTCCCCTGGTTTCGTATTGAATTCTATGGGAAAATGGCCCCACTTTTTATTTGATGCATTAGCTCAGTAAATGTTTTCCAATTTTATTTATTTATTTATTTTTTTAAAATCTCAACCGCAACTTTCAAGTGTTCTTCAAAGCAACATTTAGAGGAGAATAGAGCAGATGCGTTAGGACGTGGCTCCTGTGGGACTGAAAACGGCAGTTCATAAACCAAAGACTGATCCTGACTGCTCTTCTTCAGTGGTTTTAAACTTCACTCCGTATTTTGTTAAAGAGTTTTGATTTATTTCAGTGTGCAAGAAAGAAGGCGAAAAAATTCAAATTAAATTCTTATGGATATTTTCTATTATTGGCACTCCATTTAAAAAAGGATTAAATATATATATTTATATATATATATAAAACCTGTCAGAATATGGCCCATGGTTTAAAATGGGAGTGAAAGATGGATTACTCTGCATCAGTTTGCTTTCTGTGACTGTGGATCCAGAAGGAGCCTTAAATTATAGGAACATCAGCAGGAGTTTGTCAGTTTGTAGAGATGGCCATCTAGAAGCGGATTTCTATACAGTAAACTTCTACATGTAAGACAAACTGCACAGATTATCTTATGAAAAGGGAATTTTCTTCCTTTCTGTCTTTTTCGCTTTATGTAAATGTTTGCAGCCTGTCAGATGTCATCATTGAGAGGCTTCCTTTTTAAGGGGAAACTTTTAGAAACATCAGAGAGCCTCATAAATATTTATATCCTCAATTACCTTTTATTCATTCATTTTCTTCAGCTTCTCCATTCTTTGCTGCCACCATGACCCAGTTTTCCCCCACAAGACAGTCATTTAAGTCAGTCTTATTACTGTTACCTTCCCTTGTTTGTCCAGGTCTGTGCAAATGTGTGCTTACAAGAAAACCACATTAACTTTTCTGCAGAAGAAAATAATAGCTGAAAAGAATATTGACACAGTATTCCTCCCTCCAGTATTAACAAGGATTCTTTGAGCAATGCAAGAAATGACAAACCCTTTTCTTTTCCATGTAAAAAGATTTATTTATTTTTTTTTGTTCTTTGAAATGAATCAAGAAAACTCCGTCTGTGGAATAATCTGTGCTCAGGGGCTTGATGAAGATAACTGGCCTGCAGGTTTCTGAGATTTTCTGGCTTTTTAATTTTTTTTTTTTCCTGTTTGCACTCAAGCTCTCCAAACCTCCTGCCCATCAGCAGATTGCTCTCCACAAAGGCTAAACATTTGGTTCACTCTGCCGCATTTTTCATTTCATGACTCAGTTCAGCAAGTGGAAGAGATGATAGAGATCGCCCAGGCACCCCCCCCTAAAAAAAAAGAAAATTGGCTTAATTGCATGTTGGCTTACTGAAACTGCTGTCAGAGGAGAAAGAGCTATGATTGATTTCTGCATTTATAGATGTTGAATATTTTGGTGCGAAATTGGGAGCAAAATAAAGAAGAAAACTGCCTCATAAAAAAAAAAAAAACAACAAAAAAAACCCAACTGTCTGCAATTATATTCTTCAATGAAACTGCTCTGATATTTGGAAATATATATAAAAATGTATAGAGATCACTTCAAATGTCAATCTGTCTCAGTTATTCCTGCACATATTTTAACCTGAACATGACCTGATATCGGACAAAAGTAACATTTATTTCTCCATTTAACGTTTCAGCTCTCCCCTCTCATTCAACCAGAACTGATAACCTGAACACAGTGAAAAATAAAAGTACCAACAATAAACCCATAATAGAATCTTTAAAAACAGCCGTTGGCAAAACAACTAAATAAAGGCAGAACCTGAGCTGCCTTAAAATAAAGTGCACCAAAGAGAAACTCTCACAAAGAGCTGGTTTTAGTGCAGGTCCACAACAGCGAATTGAACATTTCACAAACATTTGAGGTCCACATCTGACCCTGTACCAGATATTTAAATATTGATTCAGGACTGAACTGAAATGGTGGGAAAGCTCAATCTTTCTTTTTAAAAGTTTGTTTGTCACTTTTAGATTCACTTTGTGTCCCTTGACTCCTTTTAATTCAACATTCGTTGCCAGAGATGGACTTTAAGCAGAGCCAACAAGTTCCTTTCAAATTCCTTTCTGCTTATCGCAGTGATTGAAGGAGCGAAAACACCACAAAGAACCCTTTAAATCATTATTTAGACTTTTTCTGCTGCTGCTTTGCGAGTGTTTTGTCGGTCTACTTGTAATGCCTTCGTGGCCCAGCAGCGGGTTGGAAACCGCTGCCCCTGAAGATAAATCCAAGAGAATATTTTCTGCACTTCCTGAAGAACGTTGGACTTCAACCCAAGACGATATTTCTCACTATTATTAAAGGCACATTTTGGCTTCAAGTCGGTCCACCAGCAACACATTAAATCAAAGTGGAACCGAATGAAACCACCTAAAATGACCTTCTGGGAAAGGAAAATGAACCGAACATTAAGCTCTTACATAAAGTCCTAATTTAAAAAAACAGGAGAAAAGAGGTGAAAGTGAAGCGAGACAGCTGCTGCAGGTACTTGTACAATAATAATGACAACCTCTGAGGGTGATCACAGCTTCTTCTCCATGCTGCAGTTACACAACCTTTGGAGACCGTGATCGTCTACGGGATATTTCTTATTTCTTACACCGCCACGATACAACCTTTGCACACGCTGGCTGAGTTTTGATTACTCCCTGTCAAAACACACAGGTCCGTCGGCACAATTATCACCCAACAGCTGATTGATTTAATAATTCACCAGCTTTGTGAGGCGGACAGGTTAATCTTTAGAGAAGAATAATGAGGCCCGTTGATTTACTTTCCTCAATCTTGGATTTATGTCGACGTAGTCTGGATTCCTTAGGACTGGAGGGTCAAATATTTGCACGTTGAAAGACACCATTGGACAAAAATCAAGATTTTATTGTCCATATGATATTTTTCAAGAGTCCTTCAGTCTTGGAACTTCAGTGAACCAATCAGCCAGAGATTCCTCCGTTATGATGAGTGTTATAAAGCTGGCTGTGCATTGAGGCTGAGTGACTGACAGACACTCTATACTGTGAAGGAGCTGGACATACATTTTCTGCCTCACTACATTAGGCACTACTTCCTGGATGTTGACATTTAATGTAAACCCTGAGGTCAAACAGAAATGTCACTCTGTGGACTCAGAGCTGTAGTTAACTGACCTGTAGCACCATAATAATGAAATCTAATATATAAGGTGCGATAACTGCAGCTTAGCAGCGTGATTTCCTCTGCAGTTCCCCAGTCAAGAACAAAATATCAGTTCAAAATGGTTTCAAGAACCAATTCTAGTGTGGTTTCATACAGCCGTGGCACCATATTGGGAAAACGTGGGACTGTTTGCACTGACAGTAAACTCCATAAACTCCTGCATACGGTTGTTTATTAAAGCTTACGAGTTTCTTTTCCTGACAACTGAGACCTTAGGCCGATATGAAACGAGGTGTGTTTTTTTTTCGCATCTCTTCGCCCATTCACACACTCCGGATTCAGGTGTATCCGACGTTATTAAATGCTGCGTCGCTCGGAGGTGAAAGCCTGACTTTCACCTCCGCTACACAACAGCAGGCTAATCCATCTGCAGCCCCCTGCCTTGTTCGACCGCTCCGCAGCCGAGTGTTTACCGAGGCAATTGCGTTTAAGTGCTTTACTCAAGGACAGCTGCAACGTCCTCTTGGGGGAAACACATTAATGCAACAATGATCTAACTGCCAAAATAGCCAACCCTGCTCCGTGCTATGTGGCTCAGCTAATGGACTATCTCTGCCTACTGCACCCTGATTAAAACCTTAATGGTGTTTTTGTTACAGGTCCAAACTTTTATCTGGCAGCACATTCCTCCTCAGCTGCTTTATTGATACACAATAAGAGGAGGTTTATCTCGGAGACATTACACACCCTATAAATATCTCTTTTTGATAAAAATAAGTAGCTTAACTTCATTATCGCTTTAACTTGTTTAGACTTTGTGGCGCCGTTTGAGTCAGAGAGAGAGAGAGAGAGGGAGAGAGAGCTGGGTTTTTACTTTCTGTCCAAATTCAAAGAACAGAAACTCTGGCAGTCACCTGATTTTGTGACTGTCTGAGTTAAACACTTAAATCATAATGGATCAACCAATGGAGGGTCAATGGGGAAACAAATCAATGCCTGTCAACGCCTAACAAATGCCACTGAAAAATCAAAATGAATTAGCAGAAGAGCATTTTCTTTATGTTTGTCTCCTTCTATCATTGATCATTTCACAACACAATGCACATAAATGTGAGGCGCTCATTTTGCGTTTGGTTGGAAAAATTAACAAATTAAATACAAATTGGAATTTATATTTGTTTCAAAAAGCTGATCGACTCATACAGTTAAATTGGAAATACGAACATTTTTCAAAATTTCTCGTGACTGGTAATATTTGGATAACATATCTGGAAGTTTTGTATCCCAATAATAAGATGGCGGAGTTTACAGTCTAAGGTTACACACGTAATCAAGCAGGGCTCTTAAAAAATAGCAACACTGACTTTTTCTTGGCAAAAACCTCAACAGATTAAAATTAAATCAAAGGAAATGTGTGTCTGCCATCAGAATAGTGAAGAAAGTTCCACAGTTTTGTCTCTGGTCCATGTTCAACAGGATTTTATTCCCTTATTTCACTGTTAGTGTGGAAGACTTAAATGTATCATCAAAACAAAACAAAGCAAAAAAGTCTGCACGTCATCTTTTTGCAGAAAAGGCAAATATGCAAATAACATCTAGTTGAAATTTAGTTTCAATTTATCGGCTCTAAAGTAATCAGGATGTTTTCCAGATGAAATCCGTGACAACTGTTAAGTGACGTAACGGCCGCAGCGGCGCCAGCAGTTTTTCAGACTGGAAATATATGGAAATAAATCCGTCATTAACTGACTGAATTCAGAGAAAACACGGACCCGTGCAGGCGAGACGCTTCATTTTGAGGCGGCGGTTCTCAATCCCGCCTCACTGCTCTTTTATCTCCCCAGCCAGGTGGTTAATGGAAATTAATTGCATTCACTTTGCATCCCAAAGGTGAGATAGCCTCAAATTGAACAGCTAAAATGAAATCCAGCGGGGCTCTGGGCTGTGATGACCTGGCTGGAAAACGCCTGGTTTAAGACCGATGTCATCACAGCTTGGTGGCTGTATTGCCAATATAAAGATTTTTGGTGTGAGGTTCATCTTCCTTCTTGCTAAGCCGGACAGTCGGTATAATTAGATATTGATAGAAGAGCAGGTAATTAATGATGAGTCTTTCAGCAACGTTATCCGCGCTGCAATTTCATCCACGTGCTGATTGGGCCCCCGGGTCACCCGGACGCACTCACTCATTTGTCACTTTGCTTGACCTGAATCTGTTGAAACGGGACGGAGAGGAGCTGTGATGGAAACCAGCAGAAGTCAATGCTTTCAAGATGGCGGCAAGATGGAGACCTTCACAAGATGGATGATCCTGATCCTCGACGGAGTCAGGATTTTAGAAATTACGACAAAAAGCCCTCCTGAAGCGCTAATCAGTGAAAAGAAAGAATGAAATCTCGATTATTATTATTTGTTATTTGATTTCCTAAATAAAACTGTTTTGTAAATCATCAAATATCATCACGGGTTTGAAAATGAGATTAAAAAAAAAAAAAAGCCCAGCAAAATCCTGATGCTTTATGTTTCATCGTAACAGCCCAGATTAATATGCACCACTGTCACTGTGACAAATAAAAAAAGAAACAAAAAATGCAAATCTTTGCATTATTAATTTTAGACTATTAATATTATATTATTATTGAGTAACAGCTTTTTAATAAATCATTAAAATAAACACTTACAATTTACATATTTCCCCCAAAAAGTAAAAACTTGAACAAATGTGAAATTTGAAATGTTTTAAATGGAAGAAATTTGTGTTTTTTTTTACACATTTCATGCGGTATATACATTTTTTATAAATTTATATGCTAAAATTATGTGATTTTAAGATATTTCATGTCATGTACATCCACATGAGTGTTCATGTCTGTATGTCAGACATGAATTTGATGTTTTCTGTGGGCGAATCAGAATCATCTGGCTGCGTCGCATTCGAGTCCATTTACTCAACGAAGTTTCACTCATTTTATTTATTTATTCTTTTTTTTGAGACTTTTAAGAGCTCCGTCTTATTTCGGCAGAGTCAGAGGGTAGATGATTCATCTGTCTTTACAAGCTGCAATAAGCAACTGAGGGAAGATGTTACACTCCAAAACATCTGTAGAGTATCGATGTTTCAGCTCACCGCTGATGTTGCTGTTTTTGGAGAAATTACAGGAAAAAAAAAGTACCAAAGAGGAGACTGAGTGGGACTTTACATGATCAGTTTTATGACGGACAGAAAATCAGATGATGTGTCCATGTTTGTCTGTGTGAGATGTGTGACAAGCAGGAAGGTGAATCACAGGCGGTTTGTCCTCTGCCTGCAGGAATAGGTGTGTGTGTGTGTGTGTGTTTGTGTCAGTGAGTGATGGCTGTGTGTCTGAGCCAGGGTTATGTGTGTGCACTGGTGCGTGTAATGAACGCCACCGTCAGCCCGGCTCTACCTCCCCTCATCCAAAACCCCCGACCCCGCCACACTGCATCCCATACATGACCACTCCCCTTTCCAACACACACACAACCGAACGCACACAGGCGGCACCTGTACACAAAACTTCCTCATATTCGCCATCACATTCTGAGATAATCACATCACACCCAGGAAGATCAGTCCGACTTCTTCCCCACTCGCCGGGGTTCGAACCCGCAGGAAGAGTCTGCTCTCCGCCGTCCTCATCTGAATAATGTTCACAGAAACACATAAGGATGACAAATTGGATTTTAAAGAGCTCTCAGCCGACCCGAGGACAGTGTGCTGTGAAAGAGGCAGGGACGGGAACAGATGTGGGACTCATATCAGCCTTTGAAATCCGAGAAGCTTTTAGGTGCTGAAAATGGTGCAGAGAGGAGACGGGGATCCCATGATCTGATGGAAGGGGGGGGGGGTTGTTTATGAGAGGAGAGGGAGGCCACATTTCAGATTTCTGTGCTGTAAAATTGGGGCAGTGACATAAAAGAAGACATTTTTCTGAATTGTAGGGAATTTCTAAGAGCTACAACATCTTGATACTACAAAAAATAACAACAAAAGTGACAGTTCGATGCTGCCTCGGGCGACTGCAGAAAACAAAAGAACAAAACAACAAAAAGACGTCCTCCACATTCACAGAAAAGTATAAAGTACACTTTGACTCAGCTAACAGTGAAGGAAGAGACAGTGTTTGAGCCTGAGGCTTTCTTCTGCGCCTTTACACTCCCAAGACATTTCTTTGAACCACAACATGAACACTAATGGTTATATTTGCCCTTTAATCTCTAAATTAAACAGTTAAACGTTTTAATTTCTTCCAGCCTGAGGTGATACCTTCAAACAGACCAAAAATATTAAGATTTTCTTTCACATTGGGCAAATAAAAACAAGTTTACTTGGCTGAAAAATGCCTTTAAAACATCTAATTAATTGGCAAATTATCTACATGACAACCACAGCTGTTTTTTTTTTAATATATATATCTGTTTCAGCTTGTTACCGAATTAAACAAATATGTATCATGATTAAAAACAGCATATTAAGGGTGTGAAGAGCAAGTGTGAATACAGATTCATTACCGAAATGACATAAATGTGTTAATTTGTCAACTCCTTAAAATGGGTTTTACAGCCCTGTGCAGCTAATGACGCCCTCTTTCCTCACACCCATCCTTCTTTCCTACCTGAAAACATCCCCTGAATGCAGCACAAAGTAAAGTAAACGTTGTCGCTCTTTACTTTTGCGGGAGATGATGAGCAAAACCTGAAGAGGACGGATGCGAGACGCATCATTTAAATGAGGAATATCTCGCCGTCTCCTACAGCTGATTTGTCCTGAATCTTCCAGCACATTTCGTGTTAAAATCTTTTTCTCATGAGTAAGAGAGCAACAATCCGCCAGCGGCTGAATGGGCTACTTGGCCCAAACGTCCCCAAAGTAACGTGTGATTAATCCGAGTGGAAGAAGACACGAGCACGAGAATTTTAAACTGTCAACAGGAGATAAAAAAGGAGTTCATCTGAGATCGTGCTTTGCTTGTTTGTTTGACTTAAAATGGCATCTGCTGGCACCATCATCGTTTCTTTCCCCTTCCGCTTTCAGTGACGCAGCTGTTGGTTTGTGTTGAACGTTACTGTGGATAAGATCCTGTGTTTGCTTTGGTTAACACTTTTATGTCCTCTTGAACGGAATGCTTCACTTCCTTTTTCCTGTTTCTGCCAAATGAGAAATTTATTTGCAAATCAGACAAAAATTAACACTCCTTTATATAGTTTTGGTTTAATTTCAAAAGAGTTACAAAAGGAGTAACCAAAATACAAAAACAGATCATTTTTGGAGATTTGTGGGTTTTTTTAATTTTTAGATTACAAATGAATTACACATTATTAAATGACACTCTGGTTTTATTGCCATTTTTCTTTCAGGTGAGCCAGTGTGGTTAAACCCCAGATTGCTGCGTTTATTATTTTGGCACTACTTCCCCTCTGTGTGACCATCTCGCAATAAAACCACATTGGACAGCAAATTAGTTGTTGGCCCTGTGTATTCTCGGGAGTGAGGGAAAAGAGAGAGACCAATTTATGTTAAACTCAAATCATATTAACATCCTGTCAGCAGCATTTTAGAAAATGGAGCCCTTTTACTATAGTTTCAATGACTTGGCTGAATCTGAATATAAAAAATGTAAACCTAATATGTTTGGAACCATTTTAGCAGCTTTATGTTGTCAAAAATAAATCAATGACTCATCTATAAATAAAGGAAACCCGTCTGATGGCCAATATCCAAAACAAACTCTGTGTAGAGACAACGGCGGCGGATTGAACGTCAGCGTTAACACGTTAACGTACGAGCTTTAGAGAGGACGGTGAACTCTTCACAGGGAGAATACAAGCAGTGCTGGATTATCAGGACGAGGACTTCGCCTGCACAGAATTGTCCACGTGAACATGAAATGATCGGTAAGACTCTGACAGACAGCTCAGATTTCATCTCTCAGGCTGAGTAAATTCCGCTCTTGCATTTTCTACCTCGGCGAAACGAAACTGTATCTTCCAGGTGAGAGATGACCGAGTGAACACGGGATATTTCCTGCTGTCAGACGTTCTCTGAATGAATCTTTTTCTTCCGTCTTCTTCCTCCTTTTCTAAGCCAGTCCAGCAAAGTCTCGTCTTATTTATCATTGGAGGAGAATCATTGGCTACATCGTCGTGCTGCTATTGAACTTCTATAGAGACGTGTTGGTGAAATGTCAACAGATTTCCAACCAATTAGTCAATTCTGCTGCGCCTGAGCTGTTTTGAAGAGTTATAGAGCTGGAAGGCTGCGAGGTGGAAGGCGAAGGGGGCTCTCCCGTGCCAGGGAAACAGTCACGCAGGAGATCAGTATAAATCTGAATTTTCTACGCATGAGTCATTACCATCCCAAAATAATAAAGCTGCAACCAGAAGATTTGGCCGGTTTTCTCTGCCGTCAGGCCTTTTGTTGGTGGACACTTAAACCCGAGAACAGAACGCAGGACGAGCTCCGATGATCACGTTACATACCTCAGATGTTCTGGGGAGGAGCTTGCCTAACTGATTCCCGGCGGCCCCGGCGTAAAACCAAGAGGTGCTCCATCAAAGCCTTTATGCCCGCGGAGCATGACAACGTGGCCGTGACCAACATCAACCCGTTCAGGGCCATACATATGGATCCCACATGGATCATTCTGCCGGGCTGCTGAGCGCTGAGGTGATGGAAAGCCTCGATACACTGACCTGCAGTGCCAAAGTCAGGCTGAAGGACGGGGCCAAACCACCACTAATGCTTTCACCACGGGTCAGCTCTAATTGTTTGAGTCGAGTAGATCTGGCGTAGTTTTTCTAGCTTGGAACATTAAACTGAAAAAAATGTTCCAGGATTGATTTTATAGCCTCCAGGCAAAAACCTGGAAAAATGAACAGAGCAACGCAGTTTTTTGTTTTGTTGTGGTTGTTGTGGGTGTTATTTTGTTCTTTTTATTTTCAGGTAGTTGTTGTGAGAGTTACCGATAATCATTTTATGTGAGTCATTTGGGCAGTGTATTGGAAGTCAGCAGTGGAATATTAGACGGCGGTCTTAAGCTGTAGCCTCACTTGATTTTCATGGCTGCCACTTGTTTTTTAAAACGGTGCTGCAGAGGCCAAGGGCCCCCCCGCCCCCGCCCCCCTTCATTCATCAGACGATGTATGCCATCCAACAAAGTGCTGCATATGGAGAAAAATCTGCAAGCGAGGCAATTCAAGAGCAAGAGCAGACGGAGGAGGCACTCGAGCTGCAAACATGTTATGTGATCTACAATCAGCGATGCTGTCAGAAATCTGATGATCAAAACAGAGAGGATGCTGAGTGTTTTCCAACCAGCAGCCTTGGAAACATTCATCTGCGGATGTTGAGGGATGGGGGGACGAGGGAGGGGGGGGCATTTTCCTCCGGGAAGGTACATCTGCCCCAATTAGTTCCCACCTCCATCATTCAAATTTCTTCTTTACTCTTGTGCCGTGAGCTCAGTTGTGAGATCTGAGATACGCTCCAAGACAACGTGGATGTGTATTTTCCTACAAGAAGAAGAAGAAGAAGGAGAAAAACATCTTGTTTTGATGTTTAATACTAATCACAAAATCTCCCCCGCGGATGTTCCCAGGAAAAATCCCGAGCTCAAAGTTTCTATATTTTTTTTCACCCCCTTTTGCTTGTTTATCTCTGAAAGCAGATTGTAAATAAAAGTTTGAATATTCAAATCTTTGATGATGGGCTGATAAGAACCTGAAAGCAGCTTGTTTGACTGAAGAACACTGTCTATTTGTATTGATCAGTGAAAAGAGAAACAGCTTCCACTTCATCGACACAAAACTGGGACGATCCACAGCTAAGAAAACATGTCTGAATCTTTTAATGATCTGAAAACCGCTCGTGCTTTGATGAATCTATTAATATTGCACGTGCATACTGTTTAGTTTTCGCTGTATGTTGAGAAAGTCTGTGTCGTCGGCCACAGCAGAAGGAAACACGTGTGCCAAGATGTTAATCAGGATTAAACAGAATAAAAATAAGAAAATTATGAAAAGAATAAAATCTTAAACCAAGTTTGCATTTTTGCACTGGAGTTCCCTCGTCCTCAAACCGCCGGGGGATTCCTTGGAGTGTTTGTGGTAAAAGTTTTTACTTACGATATGTAATATGACAGCAAATATCACACTATTGATTTCCATTTTCCCAAAAAATGAATTTAAAATGCAAAATAACCAACACAATGAGCCACAGTGATAATATTATGACCAAGACGGCCATCTATTGTGTTTCAGAGATATCAATGAGCTACCTCTAACCTGTCATGTGTTCTAAGATCACATTGTGACTGTAGCGTCCGGTCAGTCCCACATTAAAGGACGAAGAAGAACAGCTTCCTTCAGGAAGGTCCATGATGGCTGTTGTGCAAGTAGAAAGATTTTACTCCGCTATACTTACAAAAAGTTTTAAACAAGGATAAAAAGGGTGTTACGAACTGTCAGGAAGAAAAAAGCTTTTGTAGAAGCAGAATTGACTGAATGAAACTAAAAGTTCAAAGTTTAGCGGTAGTGACTCAGTTTTCTCCTGCTGGTCTTCTTCTACTTCTTTGCTCATTTGTACAGAACATAAACTGAAGCATCATAAACTTTTATCACAGACTTTATATTCTGTAGAAATATCCAAAAGCCTGTAAAAAAAAAATTCAATTAAAAAAAATCCCCTTGCCAAAAAGAAATTTGTGGAGGGAAATGTTGCGATGCTAGCCGGGTTAGCCTGCAGAAATACATCCTCCCTCCAACATCAACATCTTCACTCTGAGTTAATCCAAAAAGTCTTTTTAAAGCCAGAGCTCATTCATATTTAAAGTTGGAGGTTGGGCTGGTGGCAGCTTGCATGGAGCCCAAATGTGGAAATTTGCCTATTATTGCTGCACTTCTGAACAGAAGTTTTTCCTTTTAAATAAACATATGTTTTGGCACGAGATGACTCTGCATTTTCTTAAACAGTTTAAATGTGGGAGGTTTTTGGGCAGAAGAGAATAGAAGAGTAGAAAAAAAAATCCCATTCATTTTTCCCATATGCAGCTGTACATGACTCACAGTAGGAGCATTCAATTTTTAATTAGATTTGTTTAACTCAACAGCAGATGTGACTGTTTAGAATAAGATCAATTGCTCCGGCTAATCTGCAGACCTCTCTGTGTACAGTTTCTGCTGAGCCCGTTTCTTCAGTAATTTCCCAGTGCTGCTTTATCAGGCTGCACACATATGGAAACTGGGAGGACACACAGAGTAAAGGTTGTGTCATGACACAAAGC
Organism: Remorina albescens; assembly: GCA_034769265.1. NCBI lineage: Eukaryota > Metazoa > Chordata > Actinopteri > Carangiformes > Echeneidae > Remorina > Remorina albescens. Next base: position 3,367,027 of record CM068486.1, read on the forward strand.
CCCCCCCCCGAGCTGGATCCGAAACCTGGATGAGACCGAAGTGCCAAAAAGGTGCCAAGAAAAAACAAAACAAAACAAAACCAAAAAAACCACAGGAAGTCAGGATGATTGTTTTCTTTGTGACAAAAAGAGATAAAGGCAAAAATAAAAACCATCTGTTCCGGTTGGTGGGCTGCTTTCCACAGCTTTTCCACTTCATCCCATCGCTGCCATCACTGTCAATTAGATAAACATATGGCCCATGGAACATGACTTATGATGCCACATTATGTAATCCTTATAAAGAACAGATCATGGTCAGAGATTACTCATGAGCCTGGAGATGGAAGCACTGACTCCCCCCACCCCCATCGCTGTCTCGGAGCTTGGCCGGTATCAAAGAGCCAGATCTAGCGAATCTAATGGAGAGTAGCTCCAGCTTCTGGGAAGTCTCCGGGTACTTTGCTTGTTTTCGACCATTCAAAATTAAATTATTGTGCGATGAGTCATGTCACCCATTGGGACGAGTTACTGCTGTTGGTCCCTAACCCCCCCCCCCCCCCCCCCCATTGCACAAGAGAGTTGAGCTTTATATTTATCATCAGCGTAGTTTAATTAAATGTGTTTCCATTTTAATTTTATCTGATTTCGTCTCTTCAGAAGAAGAAAATGAAAACAAGTTTCCATGACAGACTAGCTGGAAAATATCAATGCAGACACCCAAGGTTTTGCAGGGATAATGCATCTGATTTTGTATTCGACTGTGTGTGTGTGTGCTCATGCATCCGTCCCTGCAGCATAATGATTTGTTTATGTGTGTGTCAGTGCATGTGGTGGCCCGACAGCTTGCGAATGTGCTGTCTGTTATGAGACACAGGCATTGCTCTTTCTTGTCACCATCCCCTCCTGAGCAGGGTGAGAAGGGAGAGCGAGCACTTTCTTCTGTTGTCAAATTGAAGAATGACCCTCATTTTTGGTTGATAACGCGCCTTCAAAATCTTTATAAATCACCGGGTTCTCACCTTTCAGCGGAGTCAAGTAGGTCGGCTTCGTGTGAAACTGAGTTCCACGCAGCCGACCTGAGCTGATACACTCGTACAAACAACTTTCAGCCCTTCCTTTAGTATGTTTACACTCTCCCACGCCTAATAATGTTATCTCGATGGAGGTAATTAAGATAATAACGAGCCCGGCCTTAACCTGTCACGGATACATTTATTTTAGATGGCACACATATCTTTGGTTTGTAAAATGCATGTGATCGAGTAACCGGAGTTTAAAATGAAAACAACAGGTTTACGAAGCCCATATTTGGTTTTTATTAGAGCAATAAACGTATTATTATGGAGGCATTTCCTCATGGTAATGCTTTCCATGTTTCATAAATGATATTAGAAATGATACCTCAGATAAAGCAGCACGGCTACATCATGATTTGCACTTTTGCCCCACAACAAGAAGGTCGTGGGTTTGGTTCCCGGGCCTGGGGCCTTTCTGTATCTGCGTGGGTTTCCTCCCACCGTCCAAAGACATCATGTTTGGGTTCATTGTTGACTCTAAATTGTCCGTAGGTCTGAGTGTGAGTGGTTGTTGGTCTCTGTCTGTCTCTGTGTGTTGGCCCTGTGATGGACCGGTGACCCGTCCAGGGTGACCCCGCCCTCTCCCACAGTGAGCTGGGATTGACTCCAGAACCCCCCGCGACCCGGAAACGGTAGAAGATGAAAGAATGAATTGGTGAATGTTAAAAAAAGACCAACATCTTGTAATCATGAAAAGTCAAAACATCTTGTAATGAGGAACAGATCTTAAAGTTAAATTAAAACCATTAGCTGATACATTTATTTGTCAGTTAAATTAAATTATGTGTATTTCATTTACTTGGAACATCATCACTAGAACATAATTTCACTTCCTGCAAGAATAATAATAGTAATAATAATAATAAAAAAAAGCCTAAGCTCATTCATGTTTGAAGTTGGGGGTTTGGCCAAATGTAGGAATTAGCTGATTTATGATGCACTTTTGAACACTATAACAGGAACATTTTCTCAAAAACAGAAGTCAATAACAAAATTCATCCACCACCAACATGTTGTACTCCTCATCCTCAAATATACGACACTGTCTGACATCACTGAACATAAACAGTTTCAGTTCACAGCTCCACTCACAGAGCGCGCTAAAGCTGATGGATAAATGCTCGTTAGCCTCGTCAAGGGTTGTTCTTAATCAATGCAACAAGACTCGTGGTCATTTAATCAGGGGGTCTCATTGAGGTCCAATAATGAAGGAGCTGATCTGGCAGACAAAGACCTGCCGACAAGCTGAGCCACGTCATGCTGCTGAGCTTCAGGTGTTAAATAAGAGATTACATGAAATGAATGCAGAGTAGGATCGCTGCTCTGCATCGGCAGAGATCAGTTTGGACATCTGATGAGGATTCCTTTGGGTGTTTTCTCGGCATAACCCCGGGAAAAAAATTAAATGGGTGGTATTATCATCAATCTGGCGTTTGGCAGGTCTTTGGAAGAAGCAGGTGGACTCGGGTGAAAAGGCCCTGAGGTGATGGAGAGCTGGGGGAACGACAGAAGAAGGACGAATGGATAGAAACTCTGAAAGAATGATGCCACCTTCTAAAATGGCCGAAGGCAGCGACACTCTGGATCATTCCTTCATTTATAGTCTCATTTCTGTCCACCTGATTGATGTGAGACCAAACGTTCGCTCTGCTTTTAGCTCTGGTTTGGCCTCCACCGACTCATTTGCTTGATCGGTACGTGGACTGGAGGCGTACAACTGAAAACGGCTTCCTGTTGGTGCTAGAAACTGCTTTGTTGGGACTTTGGTGGCTGAACTTTACTGCAGATGTCCTGTGAAACCAGAACAGCAAGCTAAGACTGGAGATCATGTTCTGCCTTATCGTTTAAACATCAGACGATATTGAAGAAAACCCTCCTCTGAGGTCCGGCCTCCTCCCGCCGACTCTGCCATCACTCAACCTTCAGAGCGGAGCTCAGATAAAGACGGAGGACGACATTATTCAACAGTGTGAATAATTAAAGAGCCTATAGTCAATTTCCGGAGAAGATGAGGAAGGAAGAAGAGTGTAGCATTGACTGCCAATATCGGCGGCGGTTTGCGTCTCACCCCCCGACAACAGACATCTGCCACGCTGGCGTGCTTGTGCTGCGGGTGAAGGAGGACAGATGGGGCGTCCATCATCTCTGCAGAAAGGACAGAGGAACCTTTAAGTCAGCAGGATCCATTGTTCGATGAAGGTCAGTGGTAAGGTGGGAATGAAATAGGGCGACACCTGAGAGAGTGACAATAGCACATGATGGTGGAGGTTTCTCATTCGTTGCCATATCCTTCAGAATCCCCCCCTCCTGCTTAAGACAAGGTCACAATGTTCAAATGTGGCGGCCCGCAGGCTCTGGGAACCAATGTAAAGGTTACAGCGGCTGTTGAATAAGGACGGATGCAGTCGCAGCAGGAGACTCCTGAATTGACGGTAAATGTGCACACCCATCCATCCATACATCCACCCCACCCCGCCCCGCCCCGCCCCCCACCCGACAAAACCGCCACATGCTGATTTTCCATCCCGTTGCTTCGACGTCAGACTGCCGAGTTTCCAGTCGTGCCTCCTCTGTGTCAGTCTTCATTTAAGGAATGTATGAAAAATACTTTACTGACGTCTTTTTCTGCAAAACAAAAAAACATGTATCGTATTTGTTGTTCTAATTTACAGGCTTTTAACGAACATTTACTACGTCTTACAGTTTTTACTGATTTAAAAATATTTTTATGATTCCTGTAAATTCATTGGACGCTGCGCAACTTGATCCAACCACATTACATGTGATCACATAATCAGAAGAGTTTTTCTTTTTAGTTTAGTCTATTTTCTGGTTTAGTAATGCAGAGCCTAAAGTGGAGCGTGCAAATATTTAGTGTTTTTCACACGAAGTCCAAAGACATTCAATTTAAAGTAACATTAAATGAATAAAAGCAGCAAATAATCTTATTTCAGGATCAGGGAACAGCAAACGTTTAGATTCTTTTGCTTGTGAAAATGAAGGAATATCTTTTTTTGCCCTCAGGCTTCAGTCCTGGTGGATTTTGAACCACTTCACTTGGGGGGTGTTATCAGGCTCTGCAGAGAAAGACGGAGAATCCCGAAGATTCAATTAACGCCGTCTGAACACTGAGGTCAACCGCTGAAGTCCAAGAAACACAAAACGAATATTTTCCTATCACATTTGTCTCATTCCTGTATTCTCTCAGGGCTGTTAATCATCTGTGAGTCCACTGTTTGTTCACTTATGGATTTTTTACAGCGAGACTCCCTAATAGGTTTTTTTTAATTATTCTTATTTCATGTTTTCACTCTCCAGTCTGCTGCAGGCCGCGATGTGACATTTGTGTTTGTGCTGTGGTGCGTTCAGCGTCGTGCGAAGCACCAACATCTTGACACTGATGATCAACAGCCTCTTTATAGGACGAGAGGCCTGAATTCAAGTGATACTTCTCATTGCGTTTAGTTATTGCATGACTTCTGGGCTTGATTTTATATCAGAGCTTGTAAATGTAATGTTGCCCAAAGTTTATTTCTTGAATATAAAACATTAATACCCTTTAGGTTTGAGTCACTGTGGCTATAAAAAAAAAAAAAAAAAAAAAGTTGTTAGTTTTATCCGCTGTGGAGAACAGTTAATGCTTTGATTCATGAGAGCTGTTTTGGCTTTAGAGGTCGACTAGTGTTTGAAAAGGCTTATCAAACCTTCATCCTTCAGGCCGTCAAGTTTTCCACAAAATATGCTCCCTTTGTCTCAGTCCTCTTCCCAAAACCAACATTCAAACCCGCTCCTTGTTATTAAAAACACTAAAAATGAAATTGCATTAGCCGAGCTCGTTCCAGGAAGAAGGCGCTTTGCACGCTGACTAACTGTCGAGTCTTTATGGGAACTCTGATCATCTGACAAGTCGAAATGCGAAAGAATAATCTCTAGTGACCAGCGCATTGATCTGCGTACTTCCATAATGACCCCTGCCATTTTAAGTGCATTAGTGCCTGACGAGGAAAAACCCAGCTGTTACACTGACACACTTTCAACTGTCAGCAGTCACCATCTTGGCTTCACAGTGAAAGGGCCCCTTCCACGCCTTTTACAGCTTGTTAAGGCGGACGTGTGATTGCAGGATGAAGATTAATACGTCACATGAACAATCACTTTAATTTTTAGCCATTTTGTGCCTTTTTAAAAATTCTCTTTGGGGATGAAAACAGTGACTCGTCTGCTCAGAGCTTTTGCACCGACACGGTATGCGTCCCACTGGGTCGTCCCATACCTTCATTTTCAAGGCAGCAGGTGGGCAACAATCATATCAGTCACATGTTGCAACCATCATTTCCTGTGGACGCCCAACGGGTGACCAGCTGAGTACGAGTGCACCACCTTAAGTACAGCAGAGAGCCGAGACAGCACAGGAGAAGGTAATCAGTGCTTTGTTTTGTTTTTTTTCTTCACACAACAGCTTGTCACTTTTTGACTTTGCGGTTGAGTGTGTCACCAATGAAGTGTTAAAGGAGAGATCGTTTGAAAATGTCTGACATCTCCGTTCGTATAATTTCTTTGTGTGTCATCAGAACAGGATTTTGACCAGATGCTGCAGGAAGGTCTATACACAGATGAGTAAACAGTAAGAGACTCAAATGTGTACTCTATCTGATGACCATGAGGGGGCGACTCTACTGGCTATAAAAAGAAGTCAAATTCTATTGAAATCTATGGGAAAATAATCCAACTTCTTCCTCGATTTATTAACCTCAGCAAATATTTTCCTTTCGAGGCTTCAATTCAGTTTTGATTAAAAAATGGCCGCTCACAAACCAATGACATCAGTGACCAGATTCAAAGCAAGGGGGAATTAAAAAGTGTAAAATCCTCGTTTCCCTGCTCTGTTGATTGCGTAAACTTCTCCACTTTCTCCAGTTTCATGACAGCGACATACAGACAGCAGCTTCCAGATTCAGCTCCAAATGAGACTCTGACATTTTCGGCCCTTTCCAGGTAATCTGGTGTTTAACGCATTTAAACTTAAAACTTCAGAGAAAAGTGGTTCATAAACAATTTGCTGTGACCTCGTCTTTGTTGATAGATAAGGTTAAGTGACTAACTGGAGTGTGCTACAGTTAAATGGTAATTTTTCTGCCTCCGTTTTATTTTATTTTTTTTGTGTTGGCTCAGATGCTGGTAAGAGGCCTGAAATCAACCAAACACCTCATGCTGTTCACAGAACTCGTCTTAGTTTAGAGTCTTCCCAGGAAAGCACAACACTTGCACTTTAGTATTGTTGGATTGTTTTTTTTTTTTAATTTTTGCTCCAGGTGTTTTTTTTTTTGTTGCCCTATTTGTTTGATGATTAATACCTCTATCCCGATTTAAACTTAATTTCTGAGGAGATAAGTGAACAATAACACGTAATTTATCTGCGCAGAAAGAAATATCCTTCTGCATTTTCCAGCAAGCAACTACTTGATCCCGAATAATAATTAGTTTCATATTTTTGGATGAGAAGAATAATAAAACCCTGCTGTTTTCTATGAAGACCAATTATTTTCACATGAAATTACATCATTTGAGGTCCAAGGTGGGCCAGTAAAGCAAGAACAATCCTCCCCTGCTCGCTGGCACGAACCTACAAAAGCTACCCCACCTCTCCTCCCTCCTCCTCCTCTCTAACTCAAATTAACTGTATTTCCTTGCTAGTCTGCAGCAAGAACAGCCAAAAAACAATTATTGTGGGACTCGAGCAGACACAGCTGGATGGTTATGGGGGAGAAAAAAAGAAAACAAATGAGAAGAAAATCCCCAGAAGGAAGCCTGTTATCAATTACAAAAGGGTGATGGGGATGGCTTGAATCGCCAGAGCCTCAGAAAGCAGAAGGATAAAAGAAGAAATGAGGGATGACAAATAACCTGCGGCCCGAGTCAGCTGGAATTCAAGTAGTGAGATGATACGAGGGAGGGAGGAAAATATATATAACATACTCAAGCTACATTAATGGACAGAGAGATTTATAGAGAGGGATGGGGAACATGTGGTTTTGTTCTTCTGGGTCTTGTTTTCTGTGGGCATCACTGAACCCTGACATCAAGAAACATGAACATTTAATTTGAAAAGCAACAATAAATGAATGGAGCTGTTGAATTGCACAGATTTGAATCGGGTTATCACTTCAGTTTCTCCTGCAGTCGCTGCATCTGCAGCAGTAATTGCTGCGAAAGTCTCTCAAAGCCATTTTCCCCCCTGAATTTTAATGGCATTGCTGACAAAGGACAACTGCGGCGTCCTATTTTTTCAGTTTGACTCTCCGTTATTATTCGCCCTGGTTCAGTGTGTCGCTACTGTGCTGTCAATGGAGCTGTCACTTTGACAAGCTTGGGCCTTTGGTGAATAGAAGTGCCAGTTAGAAACACAGATAGCGTCTTCAATACCCCCACCCCCTCAACACCACCGCTGCTGCTGCCTTCATTTCTGAACATGTGATGTGAGCTGGCTTTGGTAAGGTTCCCAGCGCCAGACGCAGCGTGATGTTCAACTGCCGTTGCCTCGCTTTTAACCATGAGCACAGTTGGTGTTCTGTGTTTTATTATGTTCCTTACAAGAGCCTTGCTATTTTGAAATAAAGCAAAAAAAAAAAAAAGAAATCCTATGCCAATCTGATGCAAAAAAATAAATAAATAAAAAAATCAAGATCCGGGCAAAATCAAAGAAAACTGCCAGAGCTGTGACAAGCGTAGAAAATCTTTTTCATCCTGTTTCACTGACTAGTCACAGTCTCCTTCAAAGCAGAAACTCACAAGATTTAATTTCAGCTTTATTTTTAACTTATATAATAAGATTGAATTATTGGACTCAAACAGCACGTTGGTCCTGCTGAGCGGAGTCACGTGCCTGATGGGGTGAAGTGGTTGGGATCTCCAGTTTTAAAGGAATGCTTAAACTGGAGTCATACTGCTTTCACGAGGTTGACAGGAAATTGCAGAAGATACAGAAGGGGCTAAAAACGTTGCTACTATTAGTATGTGATTCAAACAATTAGTGTGTCCAAGCAGCAGGTCTGTTCGGAGTCTGTGACACATTCTGGTAGAATGAATGTGGAATTAATAGAACAAAGGTGGAGTATTACAAACACTTGAATCCCCGACGGACCTGACTGTGCGATTCAAGATACCACACAAGGTTGTTTAAGAATATAATAATAATTAAAAAAAGGTGTTCAAATTAAGGCAATCTGCAGCTTTTAGCTCCTGGTTGTTTGTTGTATATCGCTCCAGTTTTGTTTTGTGTGTTGAACCACAGATGTGCTTCTTGCAGAGTGGAAACGTCAATCCACATATTTTCTTTCTGGCCAAACCAAAAATACATCAACACCACTGATTACTGGAGGGACATTCAACAGGTGGCAGAGAAAGTCACGCGAGACGCTTGCGTTCCTTTCACTCTTCTGGTTGCGCAACGGAGAAGTGGTTTGGCATCATGGTAGCTGTAAGAGTCTGATACGTTTGTTCTGGAAGCTGCTTTCTGTCCCGTGGTGGCCAAAAGTCAGCCGGTGCAAAGTGAAACACGGAGCTCAGCAAATGCAGAAAACTTTAACTGTCGGGTTAGAAATTGTGCAGAAATGGGAAACCTCCACTTTATTTCCAGCCTCTGACCGAAAAACTCCCGTGGTGGAGAGTTTTTTTAATGCTTACTTTATGCTTCACATTCATTTGTTCTGCTCCAAATCAACAGCTTCTTCTTGTTTGTGCATTAAACACTCCCTGACAACTACGGTTAGGGGCGCACCCGCGGTCGTGTTACCAAAACCATTTAGGAAACCAGAAACAGCAGTGACCACTTAAAGACATAAAACAGCATCAAACAAATAATGCCCAGCATGAAGGAAGACAGAACCTACAAGCCCGACTAAACCAGAGAGAATAGTTTCATTTTGGAGAAACTGAGACGTTAGCATGAGAAGAAAAAACTAACGTCCACTACTTGGTCCAGACTGAACAATCTCCAACGTCCTTATAAAATGATCAGAGCACTTCAAGCTCCTCTTGACAGAAGTAAAAAACTCTACTGTGATTGATATTTTGTTGAATGTAGTTTTCCCCCATAAAAAGTAAAAAAACAAAAAATCAAAGACTCAGATTCAGGAGCTTTTGAGGAGTTTGTTGAGCAACAAAATTGGTGATTAGGAAACACATCTGTTGTTGTTTGTTAGTTAGTGACTGACAGCGATCGGCCTTCAAACTCCAGAGAGACTCAGCCACAATTTGGACAAATTGGCGACCAGACTGTCACAAAGCAGTTAGTGTAGTTAGCATTAGTTATGTTGTTGATTAGCTGGCAGCTGACTCGGTGCTGGTGGTTGTGTTCAACAAATTCTTTTTGGGTTTTACTTCGTTTTTATTACCTGAATTGGTTTAAAGGTGAAGATACTCAGTCTCGACGTCAACTACCTTTATTATATTTTTGTGTGTGTGTCTATAAGCATCATAAGAACAAGACTTTCATTTTATACTGTCGAATTATTTTGGTTTATGACCAAATGGTGAGAACTGATGGCGTTTCCATCAGCCTCAGCTACTTTGCTCATTCTTAGCAAGCATGCCAATACGCTCAAAGATAACGAACATAATGAATGTGACCTGAAAAACATCAGCATGTCAGCACTGCATTGTGAAAGGAGCTCTTTGTCATTTTTTTACTGCAATAAAACTAATGTAAATTCACCATGAGCTGTCTCCATTGGTGGAAAGCAACACCTTAGCTTGCTAACTAGCTAGCCTTGGTGTTCTGTAACAATGGCCGAAGCTGTCACCAAGACTAGCAGCTAAACAGCTAATGCTAACATGAGCTGTAGAGTAAATTATGAATAGCTCTTTTAAGGTGTTTCGGCAGCTTTTCTGCTCAAATAAACAATATCAGTCATGCATGTGGCTTTCGTCTGCAGCGGCTCAGACTGCTGCTGATCCTGAATCTGTGTTGACACGTCCGCCGTACGCCTGATGTCATCAAAGCAAAACAGCTGTCACCACCTATGAAACGCAGAGGAGGATGGCGGCCCCCAAATCCCAGCACCTCATCTAAATTAAAAACTGAAATGAACAACACAACTCTTCATTTCCCAGCACTTATTATTTTTCACTCCTGTCCCCTGATGATGGTCGCTTGGTGCACAGTTCAATAAGAAAAAAAAAAAGGAGGAAAAGAAGCCCAATATAACTCATTTAGTTTTCATTTGAATCACAACCTTTGGCCGTCCTTAGGAGGAGCCATCTGTTCCAAAACTAATTTTTTCCTCCTCAGTTGTCTTCGTGCAACTAAAACGCTGGACATGAGGCGTTGAGTTCTTGCTGTGGTCGCTCCGTCCGCTGACGGTGAAATTACGACGCGAGAAAAAAGCCTGGAGGTTAAAACTTGATCATCTGCCGTGGCAAGAGGTTACACGTCCAGATGTTTCCAGTCTGGGCTGTTAACAGTGGAGCGCAACGCTCTTTGAGTTACGTCCAATAAAATTTGAGTTAGAAAGATCCCTCAGCGGGACTCGTCCTTTTTTTTTTTTTCCTGTGTTACACCGTCGTAGCTGTCAGTGAACACATAGTCTCAGAAAATTAACCAACCTGGGCCAAATTGTTTCCATCTCCAGGAACACGGGAGTATTAGGTCTCACAGGGCTCTGCTGTATCTGAGGAAAATGTAATTCTAGAGGCCCCGTAATGGATTGGGCTGTCTACTTTTTTTGCATTGTCTTTTCAACATCCACCTCAGCGGGCGATACAACGTGTCGACGCCACGCACCAATGTGGTGAAATGAGCCGGTTGTTGTCTCCTTTTGTCCTCCCTAAAAATCTGGGCTGAAAGGGCAGTGACATAAGGGGAAAAAAAACAAAAAAACCAACCTCTGCGTGGTGCACAATGTTAAACAAATATCCTCCATTAACACAGCCTCATTTATAATTTAACCATCATCATCTGATTTTTATTATCCTGAGTTCATCAATTTAGTGTTTAATTAACTGCTAAATGTATTATATCAGCTAATGGAGTTGATTTCTTTTAGCCGCTGCACACCTTACAAAGAACAAACTCAGAGAGATGTGCTCGGAGACACCAGGATGATGTGGTAGAGCTCCCAGAACAGATTGAGTCTAATGTAGACTAGACTGGAAACAGTGCTGATGGGAACCAGATCTGATCTTCTCATTCTTTCTCTTTTATCTCCTCTCAGTTGAAGCCTGACAGCGATTTGTCAGATCATCTTTCAAAGATATCGGGAATTTAAAATCTGTTAAAAGCTCCAAGTTTACCTCCACATCTGCTCTCTGTGATGGATAAATAAACACAAACTTGTTGGCTGCACCGCTAAATTTTGATTAAGATTATCACAGATGTGTTTCTTTGGTGAGCAACTTTCCCATAAGGCTTTGCAATCTGCTATGCAAAAGGATATCAGTTTCTTTTTCTTTTTTTTTTTCTCCCCTGGAGTTGATAAATGAATGAGCCTCTCTGTTGTCAGCTCCTATTTGCCAGGTGAGGAGTTACCAAGCTTTGTGAAAATGGGGCACATTTGTGCCGTCGCGTGACTCATATGAGAGTTTAACTCATCTATCAGGCTCCTGACGACACGTTCATCTGATGGAGCAGGCCGGGATCAGCACAACAAGCGGCGGCAGTGTTTAAACACATTACCTCCTACGTGTGTGATAACGGCCGAGAAGCAGTGGAGTCTACCGGCGCTGTCACATTTCTCTGGTTTTATGTTCGCAGATATGGAAGTGGAGCGGCGCACGCTGTGTTACCGTGTTGCTGCAGATAAGGCTTCAGTGAAATGCTGTGTTCATCACTTTGTGGAGAAGGAGGGGTGAGACGGTGTCTCGCTGTCGCCCTGCTGGAAATTGCAGATTTGATCAAAAAGGGGGGGGGGGGGGTGTTTATTTTTTATAAAAAACTAAAGTGGTAGCTCTCCCTTCTGTCTCACCTCCACGGCGGTCATGTCTCTGTAAACTCACCTACACGTAACCTCCCTCTGTGATTTCTTTCGGTTCTCGTCGTCATCTGTAGTGCTTTATGTCTCCTTGCACTTGTTCTGATTATGTGATACCGAGAAGCAGCAGGACTTCTTTTTCTCAGCCCGCTGATTTGTACTAATGATACAGCACTTTCTCGAGGCCTCGTTGATGAGACGGGCGCCGCTGCTGCTTCACAGCGAATGTGTTTCACAAGCATTCCTTTAGCGTCTTTGCTGTTCTATTTAATTCAGCATGGGCCCCCTTTTTGTCTCCGCTCTGGACTTTTGCCTGCAGCTGCAACCACGTGAAAATAGTTTGGAAGCTTTGTAGGTGAAACGAGGTCTGAATACCTGCAGCTTGGATTTTTTGACAACGATACAGAGGCCGTTGTTTTACCTGCACACCATCACAGGAGATGTTCTTATTAATGCATATAAAATACAGAACACACATTGATCACATTCGGAGGAGAATTCGGTATAAAATATTGAAAACACTGCAAAAAAAAACTGTGCTGGAAATGATCCACTTTGTATCTATTTTGTTCTTAAATGTGCTTTTTTCCTTTTTCCTGTGGATTCAGGGTCAAAGGTGAGACGAGGATATATTGCTTCCAGTGACGCTGCAGACGGTGCCTGACTGAGAAGATTACTTGAATCCAGGAGTGAGATTTTGTACTCTGCTCTGGAAATGAAGTTTGAGTATAATGCTTTAACATTTAGCAGAATATTCTTCTTTCTTTTTTAAAATCAGTATATTGATCTTTTATGCTATTGTTGCAGTTTATATTTTCAAAGTACAATTCACAGATTAAGGCATAAAAAAGATCTACTTTTACGTTGCGTCTTAAAAGTAAACACAAACAATTCTGTTTTGTTTTGTTTTTTGTTGAATGGAAACAGTTGTTAGTTCTTATAAAGTCACTGACAAGATAAGCACTGTACAAAGCAATTTTGAAGTTCTAGTTGTTGTTTTAGTTAAAGAAAAAACTTTCTTAACTTTTTTCTGCAGGGCGAGTTGAAACAAGAAGATCGATAATACTCTGTACACAAAATACAGAAACACCAAACACAACTAGACAAAACCTTCCAGGCAGAAGGTCCTTCACAGCTCACTAATTATCTTGTTGGTTCCTGTTTATTCGTTCCTAAAACCAAAAACACAGCTGGTGTTGGTGTTGGGTGCCGAACTTTCTTCTGCCACATTCGTGCTAAGCTAAGCTAACGGGCTGTTGTCTGCTCTGAGCAGATAGGAGAGCGATATTCATCGTCTAATCGGACTCTCTGCCTGGATGCAAATAAGAGTATTTCCCGAAATGTCAAACCTTTCCTCACAGATTAAACCAACCAATAGCATTTAAAGTAGATACACTCAGACAAGAAAAAAGCAACTAGTCTGTGTGTGTGCGTGTGTGTGTGTGTGTGTCTTTGATATTCGCCACCATACTTCGGAAGTTTTATTAAGTTGTGCTAAGATAGGAGCATCACATAAATCTGTGGACTTGCTGGTGCGCAAAATTAACTTTTCTGCCAGTCGTCTTCTCTCCGCACTGAAATTGTTGCCGTTATTTCATCAATCCCAGAGTGCTGTTGGACATGCGTTGTAGACCTCAGCCCGTTTAACATTGTGTTTGAATATCGTTAATAACAATACTGATGATAACTTTACTCATACTTTTCAAAACAAAGTGCTTCAACGAAAGAATCAGAGCAGGACGGAATTAAAATGGAGTTAAAGAGGTGAGACAAATAATATACTCAAACAATAATAAAGGAGCAGATACCGAGCTTCCAATCACACACACAAACACAGTCAACAATTAAAGCAATTAAGGAAATCAAAAGACAACACGGCAAAGAATCGGCATCACATAAAGGCAAGTCTATAAAGAAGAGTTTTAGGAGCGAAGAAGTCACTAATTCTGTCTTATCTCTTTAGATAAGACTTGGAGCAGCCAGAAAAGGCTTCATCTTGGCTCGTATGGAGTTAATATTTATAATATCTAACTTAAAGTCAGGGTGTTGTGTGAGTAAAAGCTGAAAATCAATTCTAAAACAAACAGGGAGCCAGGAAAGGGGAGTTAGCGTTGTGGTGTTTCATACCATTTGTTAAAACCAGTTAAAAAACCATTATCATGTGGATTGGAAGGTGGAAATGAGGCATTTTGTCTAAATGCGGCAATAAGTCAGAGTTATTTTGAAGGGGTGCTAGACTAATGGGGGCCGTGCACATATTTATGGAGATTTTTGGGGAGTGTTCAAAAAGAGATTAAAGAGATTTTAGGGATTAATGTGAGTCTATAGCCCAAACTTTTTAATGCTGGGTATGTTATCAGTCACCACGAAGGGGATTTGATTTATTTGTTTACACTTTTATCACAACATTTTAAAGAAGATGCCATGATTACAGTCTCTTAGCCAAAGACGCCACCACCCACAGTAATATCACAGTAAGTCTAACCCATGGAGGGAATCAGGTTTGTTGAAGGATGGTCACCGTCAGTATGAGCCACGTCTACTGCAGTCCATTTTCTTTTCTTCGGTTTAGTTTGTCATTTTTATGTAAAGTCTACTGATTTGCTTTGCTCTGTATGATTATAAAGGGTTATTCTCCAAAACCTTTTTTAAAAATGAACAAGAATATAGTATTACTGGCTAACATGAATCTTACTGGTGTATTTAGTTTAAGAAACGACTTTAGAATAAGAAAAGATATGAATGTGTCGAAAAGATCATTTAAAAAAAGATAAAGCAAACGTAACTATTTCTACGTTCTCCTCCGGCCTGTCATTAAATAATAATTAAAAGAAAAAACACTAACATGCTCACTGTATGTAATACTAAACTACACCGCTCAGACTTTTCCACCACTGCACAGCGTGATGTGTGGTTTGTTTAGCTGTTGTGTTTTTCTAACGGCGACCACAAACTGAGAACTAATTTCAGTGAACTTGTTGCTGATTGGTTGTCGCCCTCGTTACACTGCGGCGCTGTCAGCTGAGTCCACTGTGGTTTCTGAATTGCACTGACTCGGCCTTGGCAGGACGTTGATGGAGTCTGCGGTGAACGACGTTTGTGGTGTGAGCTTTGTAGTCTTTCTCAGAGTTGACGGGCAGTTCTGATTCGCTTGGAAAAAGCGCTGCAGCATAATAAACCATTAAAAATACATTATTATTATTTATTCACGTTCCTTTATTTGATCCTAATGTACAAGCCTTTCCAGCCTGCTATTCTTCCCTCGCTTCAACATTCAGAGCTCTGCTGAAAACACTGAAAACAACATTTTTTTTCTCTCAACAAGATCCATATGGCACCGATTGTGGTCGCGTCTCACTCGAGCCCTGAGGCCACACATTACTCATTATGCATCATACATAACAACTAATAAACTCTTTTGTGTCTGCTCACACAGCAGCACTGCCCATTCCGCATTTATTATACTACATGGTATGTTATATTTCACCTTTAGTTCAGTGTTTTTGATATAAATAATAATAATGTTCGCAAAATATTCCAGCAGTCCATCTGCATGTATTCCACTATGACTGATGCGTCTGCCTTTACAGTTGGATTAACCCTCTTAAACTGAGCGTGCCGCTGACGACACATTCGCACAACGGCACTTCGAATTACCGTAAGTTTGTGAATATTTGCTCTATCTGAGAAATGCCAGCGGTTTCTGAAAGATGAGAAGTTGCACTTCACAGCCAATACGGGGTCATTACGGTAATTCCACTTGCGCTGTTGCAGGAAGTCAGCGAATCCACTCTTTCGTTGTTAACCATTGTTCGTTCTTTGGACATACGGTAAGCTGCTGGAAAAAACGGGCAAAGCACTTTCTCACTGCACACTTTCTGGCCCCTTTATGGTTAAAATAAGGAAAAGCTCCAGGTAGACAATAGGGATCTTGGCGTGGGTCAAAGGAAAGAAGAGGAAGAATGACCACCAAGTTTCCAGGCTTAGAAGAGACGTCAGGCCTGGACGTCCATTTGTTCCTCAACATGGCAGCAATGATTCTCCTCATATTTATGCTCCATAGGCACTACAGTTTATTACCACTTGTCCTTCGTGTCGAAGCGTCTGTGTCGCAACCCTCCTGCTTCAAATGAGAGGAGATCCTTTTATTTGTCTGTGTTGTCGTTGTCTGCCAAGTTGATGAGGGATGAGTTCACAGCAGCGATGAAGCCGAAGGTGGTTCTGTCCTTCCTCGTTGTCTGGTAGGAATTAAATCAGCTGCAGGTTGATGCTGAAGTTGAACAAACCTAATCTTTAAAATCCGAATGATCAGAGAAAAAACAAACAAACAAAAAAAAAAAAAACGGGGGCGCTGCTGTGAAGGGCTGTTGTCTGATTCTGCCCTCCCGCGAGGTTACGAGGCCGTAGCTTTCTGAAACTGGCAGCAGTTTTAACAACTAGAAAACTGCGTGGTGTTTATAACGTCATTAAAAGTCAAAATTACCTTCATACATACACAAAACCTGCAGTTAAAGCGGTAGCAGCTGAGTGACGTCCTGCTACTGACAGTACCATCAGCAAAAATGCCTTCCAGCCACAGAAAAAGGCTGATATCAGTTTAAGTGCACATTTTATCAGCATCGCCATCGACCTGCTTCCTTCCTTTTGAGCTGTGCTGCACTAATTTTGCTGCTGAAATTCAATGTAAACATCCCATTAATATTTCATCAAGGTAACCATGTTGATGCTAACTTCTGGAGGGTTTAGGTCTCTGAGGGCAGCATTGAAGAGGCTAAAAGGTATTTTATCGCAACATTACCAACCTGGGAGACTCCATGGTAAGAAAGAGGATAATGTTTTGAATTTAATGTGGATAGAAAAATAATAAATGGGATTACAGGAGACAGAAAGTGAAGTTCTGTGTTCTTTCTGTCTACCGTCTGACGTGGAGACAAACGGACACACGAACAGGCTGATGAGAGTGATCAATGAAGCAGTCTTTGGACTGTGGGGGAGGGGGGTGAAGGACCAGGACCCCGAACCTTCACCACCATGCAGCATGTATCTAGATGCCCAAATTCAACTTTCTACGACCCCCCGCGTGGCAACAATCTAGTTTAGACACGCTGACCATTTATGGACTTCCTAAAAAAAACTGACGGCTCATCTCAACGTACCTCTCCAATTTCCTGTTTGCTTTCCGTGTTTTTATTTAAATTTAAATAAATTTTCTTTCCCATCAGTTAGCAAGTTTTTATTTATTTCTTTATTTATTTGGCTTTCCAATGTGGTCTGTTGACTCTGCCTGTTGAGGTTTAACCAACCATTATGATTATTTCTGCTCCCACTGCAGCTGTGTTTGTAGAATGAAAACTCCAATCTGGGTCTGAGATATTGCGCGTGACGAGGGAATGAAAAACAAATGAGAGGAAGAAGGCCGAGCCATTGTCACTGCTGATTGTAAATATTTAGCTCACAATAAACTGAAAGAATGGAAAGGCAGAGATTGAATGACAGAGGATGTTTTGTGGCGTGATCGCAGACTGCGGAGGGAATCATTTTCATTGTTCCTTTGCTTTTAACCTCTGGCATGACGTTAATTACACCAGAACCTGAACAAATAAATGCCTTTCCTTCATCTTTGATTCCTGTTGGGAAGATGAGTCAGGCCACTCAGCTGTCGGCCAGACGTGGCGTGAAGATCCTCCTGTGATGCTCAGGCGGGACATCTTTGGCTCCAGCTATACGAGGCTCAGGACTCCGATGATGGAAAATAAAAGGGTGCCGATCCCTCACAGAGTACATCGCTCTCTGTAACCTTGACCATGAGTGCTGGTGGGCGGGGGGGGGGGGAGTCAGGGTGGTGCGGTGGGTCGGGCGGTTGCAGGTAATTCAGACAGAGGAGGTTTCCATTTATCTTGTGCTGCAGCGGTGGCAGCAGGATTTATTGGGCTTTGGGTGTCATCCCGTGACAAGCTGCACATTCTTTCCGTGCATTATGGGCCCAGATGATAGTAGTCGGAGGCTCCCCGTAAATAACCTCGAGGTTATGTCTTTTATTGAGTTATACATTGTGTTAAATTTACAATTGGAGCCCAATAGAAGAGAATATAAAATAATGAACAAGTGGAATTCTCCAGTGAAGCGTGAACAGAGGTGGAGGAATCGTCTTTAGCACAAACACCTCAAAATAAAAAGTAAAATGAAGGGCAGGTGTCACAGGGATGATCCCGGGATGATTCCTGCATTAAAATGCTTTAATCTCTTCACTCGAATGAGCCCATCATCATTTAAAGTCAACAAGACGTCCAAACTTTTGCACCAAAACTGAGAGATAGAGAATAAAAACGTATCCACTCAGATGTCTCAGTTACAGATTTACAGAATTATTTAAAGCCTATAAATGCTATCAGAGGGTTTAGTCTCTGTACGTCTGGATAACAAAATGGCTAAACTCTTAAAAGTAAGGAAGGAAGAAGTGACTTTGGACACAACACAGCTGCTACACAGACGTTTACATTCAGTTTTAAACAGACCACAGTTGCAACACTAACAGGTCCTGCCCTTCTGCCACAATAACTTTACATTATTCACTTCGAAACCGAATGACTCATGACTCATTATTTTGATTACAAAACGATAATTTGAGCATTTTAGTTGCTAGTTACAGCACATAACGGTTTAAACGCATCCTGGCAGAAAAAAAAGAGAATGGCCTTTAATACACAACGATCAATACGGACTCACAACGGCTGTAAATGAAGTTGGATCTGGGGCCGCTGAGTGCAAATACACTGACAGAGCTGAGAAACAGATCTGTTTCACGCGGGGTCTTATTTTTGGGGAAATTAATGCCCCATTAACCAGAAACCTCACTGAAACGTTAGCTAAGAAACTGTAGCTGCGACCTGCTGCAGCTCCTCGCAGCCTCGCTAATCCAGCAATGCTGGAAAATACAGCAAACATCTTCTGTGGTGGTTTACAAAGGCAGCCTTTGTTGCCCGGCCAAGAAAGTTTTGGACTGGAGCACAAATGCATCTTAAGCACTGCGAGTGGATGTGTGACACGCTTGTACAGGCGGCGAAAGTGCTTACTCAGGCCTGTGCATTCCTGATGTCGAATAACGAATGAAGACGGATTTGATAGGAAAATTGATCTTTTCGAGTCGGGGATCTGCACCACTCGTGAGGAAAATATCCACTGGGCTTTTTGTTCCGTGGTGAGATTGCATCCAGCATTAAATCCACACGCGACTCACTCACTTCTCATTAAAGAGGCGGTGGATGGTGTGACTGTGTTTCCAATGCTAATGCTAATTAGGCGCTAACGCTATTTCTGCGAAAACAGTAGCCGTCGGTTTGCTCTGCATACACAAAGTGTGAGTTTGAAGCGAGTATTTTATACCTAAACTTGAATGAGAGAATAAAAATATTCACATAATAACGAACTTCACAGGATTTCGGTGGCTGTCATGTCATTTTTTAAATACGTGATGAGCTGCCTTCTGGTGAGATGTCTACTGATGCCTCCACTTGCTGCTCTGATCTGGATGGACAATACAACGGTAGGCCGTCATTTCCTCTATCCTCCATAATGACCTCAATACACACTCAACCACACTGGAGATTTCGGGGGGGGGGGGGGGGGGGGGGGGTGATGTGTGCATCAATGGTTTTCTAAGACATTGATGCAAATCAGATCCATATTGACCCAACATCCTGGAGGCTTGGTTGAGCTGAGAAAAGGCTGCAATCGACACGATTGCACTGGATCGGCTTTGGTGCCACGGGTCTGTGTGTTAGTCGGTGAGGGCTCTGATTCATTCCCACAGCGACGTCCTGTTCTTGGCAGGTTTAATTAAGCTCTGAGAAAGCCAACAACAACCGGGGAAAGAGCTCCAGTCAGAGATCAAGAGGGATAACTTACGACTTCCTTAGATAATACTTAGAATTTTTCAGTCGTCAGGCCCAACTTGACAATGTCAAGACAACGACACAGTTTGTCACAGCTGCTCGTAAAGCCGTCTCCGGTGTGTAGCTAATGACATTCCTCCACCATTACCTCCTCGGCTTTCAAGATAACAAGAGTCAGATGATTGGCCGAGTCAGCCGAGCCACTAACATTTCATCATGTTCAGCCCCAAAGGAGATCTCATCCAACGCAAAAAGTCTTTACATCTGCACTTTGTCTTTATTAATGTGATTATTTCTGCATGTCCATGTCATCGCTTGGGTCCATTTTGTGTTTTCTGCGTCTCCAAGGGTTACGAGTGAGCTACGGAAACCACAGTTTACTCTTTGTGTTGCTTGTAAAAACAGATGTTTAGATAGCTGCCATCCCTTGGACTGGTCGTCTCCTGATTTAGCACCGACGATGGCCTTTAAAAGAGACTGCATGAGGAGGACGCTGCTAAGGAACACATCAGTATCCAATTAGACCCCGCCAAATCTGGGAACCTTGAGTGTAGCGTTTGGCAGAGATAGAGAAGTTCTGCCGGTCTCTTTTCAAAAAAAGAATAATCTTCGCTGTAGCCCGGGGAGTGACAGGGGCTGGCGGTGGAATAGCTAACGAATAAAATGAATTGTGGACGCCTGTTGTCTTAGTTGACATCATTCCAGCGTCCACTAGACTGCCTTTGTTTTCACTGAACGACTTCAGAGCCAGAAGCCTGAGGTGAGTCTATACATTACAGGCTCGTGTGTCCAAATTATGGTCGAACACATGGGGAGCAAGTTAAATGGTCCGAGATGAGGTAAAAAAAAAAAAACAAGACAAAAACAGACAACCACAGCTGACATTTAGATTTTAGCTCCGTTAAGCTCACAAAGCTCTTCCCTTTTCATAATCTTTAAACTCTGATGTCTCTTTTGTCTGAGCTAGCTTGGTCAATCTTGTCTCTCCTTGCAGATATCTTTGAATGGTGGTAAACATTTATCTGAAGCAAACTTGTCTTTTTGTCGACTGCTGAGTTTTTGACACCAATTTGTGTTCGTTAGACTGCAGTGATTCTCCCTCCCTCCCCCGAGATCAATACCTCGACTCGTCTCTTTCTGGCTGTTCGGCTTTACAAGCTGTAAAGACAGATAAAGTGGAAAGGAAGGGAGGGAGAGGCAGATTGAAAAGAGAGAAGGAAATAGAGGTGGAAGGAATCACAACAGACAAGCTGCAGAGTGAATCTGGAATTGGTTTTATTGCTGGAGCATGACTCCACTGATGTTTTCTGCTTGGCCACTGCAATGTTTTCAGATCAAGGTTGCAGGACTTTCTGCACTATTGTAATTCCACCAAATCAAGGTCACTGACAGATTTCTCCAATGGGGATCTCTGGTGCCTAATATTGTACACACACAAACACACTTGGATTCCAAAACACTGCGAGTGGTTTCAGTGTTTTGAGTCTGAAACACCGCTGAGACTCGTGCGACTCAACAGCCTTTCTTTCTAAGTCTGACTAATCAGATTTTTTTTGTCTAAAATTAGCAGCTTGTTAAGGTTTGGTGACCCGTAATATTTAGGGTGAAGGGATCTTTGGCGCAGATTGGGCCTTTAAATGAAGTATTCACTTACAAAACAGTGAGTATAATTGAAGTCTCCCACAGTCTGATAAAGGCATTGAGCTGAAACGGAGGGAAAAGTGCCTGAGTTCCCGAGTCTTCATTTCTGTATTCAGAGCAGCCACCCAACCATTTTACTCCTTTTAAAGCTCTTTCATGACTGCGGACGCTGCCTCATTCTTCCTGGTGTTATTGAACGAATGAAATAATAAAAAAAAGAAGCGAATCCATCGCAGAGTTACCGTTATAGCAGGAGCCCGGCCGAGATGACGGACTGACAAAAGGCTGATATTGTTATATTGGTTTGACTCTGACGGAGAAGTATGAACTGCAGTAGCTGGAGATGGAAGTCCTGCAGATGCTGGCACAGACAGTAATTAGATTACTTTCAAATTAAAAGTCAGTGTTTTCAGTGTTTAATGCTGAGTTGGTCTACACTTGAAAGATGCGGCGGATAAATCATTTCCGTCTGGGAGACCGGCAGCTGTTAGCTTCCATTCAGTTGCGGAGGATTCACACTGACACACAACAAACATTTCAAAATGTGTAAAAAAGGAACTTCTCACGGGATCATATTACACTTTAGATGTGAAGCACACACATAAGAGCACACGTGTTTGTAAAACTATCCATCCGTCCATTATCGGTGCAGGGCTGTGGGGAGATGGGGCCAATCCCAGCTGACTTTGGGTGTGACAATCATTCACGTTCACATTCACACCTCTGGGGAATTTTGCTGGACTGTGGGAAGAAGCCGGAGTACTTGGAGGGAGCATGGAAAGGTTCGAACTCAGAATCTTCTTACTGGTGACTGTGGTATGTTGTCAGAGGAAAGTAATCAATAGAAAGGCACGGACTATTGATAAAGAAGCAAACATTTCTAAATGATTCCAAATTATGATTTGAATATCTGTGATGTATAAAATATTGTCCATAGATGTGTGATAAAAGTGTAAATATGATTGGGTAAAGCTAAACGAAGCTTCGTCAGTTCCTGTTTTCAGCTTACATCGTCTATTTCTGGGTAACTAAAATTAATATTAAAAAAATGAACAAAGCACCAACAACTAACCACACAGAGAAAATCTACAATTTCAGGTGTTCACAACATGTTGCTAGATGAGTTGCAGAAGGAGAAGAAGCAAACAAAAGCGAGCGTCATCACCTGGGAAGTCAAGAAGAAACAAGGTTGTGTTTCTGTCACGGAAGAGTCGATGAGACGAGATCATATCTTTACCCAACAGCACTGATATTTATCTGAAGCTGAAACTGTAAAATGTAGTGACTAAAAAAAAACAAAAACATCATGAGCTTCAGCGGAGGGAAAAGCAGGAAGTCTCCTGATAATACTGTTCCTACTTAAATACAAAAATTTTCTTCCACTTTCTTCCACCTTCACTCCTCCTCCTCCTCCGACTGGCGTGTTTAAATAAAACGTCGCAGACAAATATTCAGCCGTCGACCTGATTCAGACTGCTTTGCAAAGATTGTTCTTTTTTTCTTCCTTGTTTTCAAACATCCCTGCTAACAGTCAGTACTCATCCACGGTGCCATAACTTCACTATCTGCTTCCAATTACCTCATTGGGTAAAAGAAGGGGGGAGTTTTGGGGTGGTTGTGATGGGCGGCGGTGGGGTCAGTGGTATTGGATGTTGAAAAAGTACTGCAAGGATGCTTTGATCCTCTCTGCTGCAAAACTCTGAGGCGACAACAACAACAACAAAAAAAATAATGAAAAGAACAAACGAGGGGGAGATGGATCAACAGGTTGGCGGGCGGTCGACCGTCGTGTCGTTTATTCAGCTGCAGCGTTTTCAAGCTGATTACTTGAAGTCCCCTTTCTGCTCTTTTTTCCATCTAACAGCAACTGGAAGTGTTACTGCGACAGTTTGTACATTTAGTTTTATTTCTCGCCAGCTTGAAACTCGCAGAGGAGAAAAAGGCTCATACCTTCAGTGAGTATCGCATATATCACTGAGGACATCCTCACAACTAAAACCGTCCTGAGATGGCTGCATGACCAATGTCTTAAACCTGAAACAGGCGTGTGATTCTCTTGCATGCGAGGTTTGTTTCTTAGTTCTTGTTTCTCATGGCTCCTCAGAAGGCTTTGTTATGTCCATGTTCTTCCCCGCAGGTTGTCCTCTGCCTGTTCGCTGTTCACCCGGTGATGTAAAACACATGGCAAGGAAATGGTGGGAAACCCAGAGTCACTCCCAGAAGGCTTAGTGGGAGGGACGTAGGCCACAGTGCCTTCGGCCAACATGTTACACACAAGCCGCATTTGACACGGTGCAGTTTTATGTAGCGGTGCAGTCCATAAACCCTCCTTCACCGTCACCGCCATCAGCCATCAGCGCAGCACTCGGTCTACTTCTAAAAAACCCGTGGTGGAGTCGACGTGGGTGTCGAGTTTCCACTGTGTGGAGTTATGATATTTGTCTCCATGAATGACTCATAATCATCTGAAGTGAACGAAACACTTCAGCTTTGCAATTTGGGTTCGATTCGTTCTCAGCTTTCTGTTGTTTTGACATTTCAGTCCGTTGCTCTGAAGAAGAGGAGTAGATGTTACACAAAGTTACAACATCTTGCAAGACACCCACTCGTTGTTAAGAAGCTAACAAAAATATTCATCCTAAGAACTCACCTGCAGAAATATGAATGTTTTCTTTTTTCTTCAACATTTTTCTGCACCAAGAGTGAAGATAAAACTAAGCGGGGCAGATAGTTGCACCAGTTTTCAGTAAATGACCCCGAAAGCTGTTAAAGTGTATTTTTAAGTTTTCAGGGCCACAACAAATAACCTTTCAACAGCCTCTTTTAAAAAATCACAACAGGAGAACAACCAGCGAATCCACTGGCAGCAAAAACAGCCAGCTCACATTGTTTTAATAAAGACGTCAGTTGTAAATAATTGCAACCATGATCTGATTTCATGCTGCATACGATGCGAGCAGTTCTGCTCACAACAGCAGGACTTGGCATAAAGAGCTGAGGAGTTAAAGATGTGCAGATCGATGTCTGATACGCTCAGACCACACTGAACCTCACCGAAGTGCTGGGCGTGTCCTCACCGCCGGCGCTGCCGCTGTCGCCTGAATTAGCCTTTTATAACGGCATCGGTAAAAACATGTTTGATTTAATTTCATTGCTAGTTAAGTTCATCTTACCTTTAGAAAGGTTGAGAGAGAGATAATGCACCGTAAAAAAAAGGCCTCCTGTGTTCTCTTAACTAAACAACATCACTATAGCTGCCATTGGTATTCTGCTGTTACTATAGAGAACACAAGCGCTTCACTTTATCAAACAGCACGCAGTGGTCTTTTATTTTGTCAGTATTGGTAATTATTTGGTTATTTATTTAGTTCCAGTTAAGCCACTGACGCGTTATGATGACGTGCAGCTGCAGCAAAAACGTGTAGCTGCAGCAAAGACGTACGGCTGCAGCCATGATATACAGCTGCAGTCGTGAAATGACACGGCATGCAGCTGCAGTGCAGCTGCAAAGGCTCAAGCTGCGTCTCACGCAGGCTGTGTGGCTCCTCCAAAGTGTCAAAAGGGGCAGCGAAATAAAAACCAAAAGGTTTTCTGACTGTCACGAACAAGTGAGGTAAGCAGTGTGTCCCGGGGGCTTCGCTCTATGTCCAAAAAGCTGACTATGACTCCTGCTTCCTGTTCCATTACTCACTGAAAATGATCTACTCCCCCCCGACCACCAAAAAAAAAAAAGGTTGCTGTCAGCGCTCTGTTGCAGTTAAAGCCAAACGTTCTTGTGGCAGCGATATCTGACTAATCTCCTGACAAAAGTTCTTCCAATTTGGCACAAACCTTTATTAAAACTGAAGGATGAACTGATGAGAGTTTGGTGGTCAAAGGTCAAGGTAACAGTGTTCTTACAAACTTCTCATTTTGTGAATGCGATATCTCTGAAAAAGCTTGAGGACATTTCTTAAAATTTGGTGTAAATTTTTCTGGACGTGAGGATAAGACTGTGGTGGCTAAAGGTCAAAGTTCACAGTCACAGTGTGACCTTGGCGTTGTGAACGCAGCATCTGAAGAACTCTATCAGGGAATCCCTTCACACTTGGCACATATGTCCACTGGGACTTGATACTGTCAAAGGTCAAAGGTCAGCGTGACCTCACAAAACACTTTTCGCATAAAACTCAAGACTTCAAAAAACAAAATTCACAACCATGATCAGCCTGAAGCTCGTCAGAGTGGTGGAGAAAAAAAACAACTCTGAAGTGGTGGGTAGTTTTTTTTTTTTTTCTTTTAACATGAAACAGAAGAAGTATGAGATGTTTGTGTGAGCATCAACTTAAAGCAGCTGAGTGAGAGCGTTTAGCGACTGAGCAGAGCATGACGTTCAATTTCACGAAAATCTCAAGTATTTAAAAAACAACTCATTTAAAACAGGTCTAAAAATTTCTGCCCGCTTCAGATGATTTCTGCTGTTTTAAAAAACAAAAACAGCTCAACTAAATGGAAGAGTTTTAGGCTGAATGGTCCAAACAAATGACAAACAGCTAGGAGGATTATTCACTCAGTCTGTGTATCATAAAATGTTTCTGTGGAAGAGTGAAGCACTTCTTCGGCGGTGCCACACGGGTCGACCTCCCACAGCGCTTTCATTTGTTAGAGGCCAAGACAATCACAAGTCTTCCTTTGTATCTCATTCCCTCTGTTCTCCGTTTCCCTCTCTCCTCTCGTGGCAGCCGGTGCACAGCTTTGAAAAGTCGAGAGTCTGCCTGTTGATCAGATAGCCCTATAACTAATGAAAAGCGTCACGGAAGTGACAGCAAGATTAATGAAGTTTCCTGGGCTGCACTCTCATGCGGTGCACTGGGGCTTTTCCTGCAGGGCTGCCGCCGCCACTTAGACACTATTTATGGTGACAAATAATGCCCTATTCCGCCACTGACACCTGTAAGTCAAGGTTAAAAAACAGATTCATGGCAGAACAGAAGGGGCGAACCGGGACAAAGAGAGGGAAGATGGGAGGGAGCGGACAGTGAAGATGAAGCAGCTGAGAAAAGGAGAACTGCCATTTTAGATATAGAATAAACTTATTTACTAGAAGTGGGTTCGGCGGGGGTGGAGTGGAGAGGGGTGGGTGGGGATTCAGGATTAATTGAAAACATCTGTGCTGTGCAAAATGGCCGCAGCAAAGGAGCCTGAAGGAGATGATAGCAGAGAGGAATCAAACGCAGCACTTGAGGTCATTCATTGTATTTGATTCTGTTGTTATTTATTTATTTCATCGTTTTTTCACCGTGGACGAGACGCCTGATGATGTCACTAACCCACTGCCCGTCCGGATTGATATCTCAGTGTGCGTGTGTGCGTGCGTGGTCAGACATCGTTTTGATCAAGAAAGCGTCTCATCTGCAGTCGATACCGGGGGCTGGAGCTCAGTAGCGGTCAATTCTGTCTGACCTTCAGCGGCAGCGATACAGTGGACCAATCAGACACTGTCTGTGTGTGTCCGTGCGTGTGTCCGTGTGTGTGTGTGTGTGTGAGCCAAAACCCAGACTGAGGTTAAGCACATGTGAAAATACTGACTCACACAACACACACCAACACCGTTACTCACAGACACACAAAGGGATACTCAGACCTCTGGGAACAGCAAACATCTGTCATCACAAACAGAAACACAGGTGCTAATATCTGCACATCTGTTTCTTTTATACACACAACGAGTTCCGGCAGCCACACAGACACACACATCTACTGCTATCCATCGTTATTATCTTTGTCGGTATCCTTTCTCCATTCCAACACATCACACAAAGCATTTCAGTGTCAATTAGATGGTAGAAAATTGCAGGACCTGCGTCTGCTCCTCCTTATTTCTGAGCATCTCACTCACACCGGTAGACTCATCACACTGGAAGGCCTGAAAAGATGCCATTCATGTGAACTGAACCCCGAAATAACAACCTGGCACCATCCGCTGCAACTCATGTTTTAAAAGTTGGTCAGCCGGAGTAGTTGAGAAAAAAATTCTACTTCATGCAAATTCCCTCCAACACGCAGCGATGGCAACGAGGGGGAGAAGAAATCACAGTCATTTTCTTAACTGCGGTGTAAACACGGCCATCTCCAGGACAACGAACAGGAAGCCGACGCCCGCCGTCAACCGCCTCCTGATTTACTGTAACGTCCGTTTAACAAGCAGCCAGGACTTGAGTAAGAAAAATGATGCATGGAAACACGTTGCTTCAGAAATTAATTACATCGTCGTGCGCCTGTGGAGTGTTACGGCACAAATTAAGAGCACAACGCAAGCCGTTTGTTTAGATCACTGTTTCAATGCTAAAAACGCCAGCTGGATTTAGGTTTAGGAGAAAAACAGGAGAGTTTATTGTAGCTTACATGTGAAGGAATTGTAAACACATTTTGTACTCAGATGTGAGCGCTGCAAGTCTAGTTCTATCTCAGTTTCTCCGTCTCACTGTTTTGAAGCTTCGACTTTGCGACTTATCTGTCGGCCATCTTGGACTGCTCCATCCTGATTCTCAGTTGTATTGTAGTCAGCCACCCCCAATCCATCCCCCGCTTTATGGTCTATTTTCCTCTGACTGGGACCATCATTTAAAGAATGAACATCTTGTCGTATCGAAGGAGACTTGAAACGGGAGGCTGAGACCATAAACTCATTAGGAAAACGTTTACAGCGCTAATAAATCAAGTGAGAATTTATGGAGGCTGCATCCGCCTTCATTTGCAGTCTGAATTACATCGTGTAATGAGATATGATCATAATATGGGCAGAGTTCAGATAAAGTCAGCGCTTATTGATTCCAGGTGAGAATACAAAGGCCTTTGGATAAGATGTTACTCTCCATATAATTCATCAGATCACATGTTCAGGTGTAAACAGGATCATTGAGTCAAAGGCAGGAAAGGCAGCTGACACACAGTTTGTGTGGACAGAGCAGACAAATCCAGGAGCATAAATCTGGTGGGAGGCGGCGACGACATGCCTCGCTCTCAGTTTGTGACTGTTGCATAATCACTGTTTTGCATTCAGGAGCACATTTGAATCACAATAAAAGCAACAATAAAAGTACAAGGCTCTATTTTAAAAAGCCACCGTGTTGCTGCTCGGTAAGCAGAGCGCGTTATACAAGATTCCTTTACATTCTTTTGTACCGCTGCTGAGAAAAAAAAGTGGACTGTGAAGTGGATCACCTTGTTCTGATGCAAATCTCCTCTTTCAGTAACACAAAGGCGGCGGAGGGGGACACGTAGAGTATTTGTAGATACTTTCTTAATTATCAACCAATCACTGCCAAAACCGAGAGATTTCCCAATTATGTATCAATTATTCATGTCAGCCAAACAGTTTCCACCCAATTCATATTTTTTTGATGAGGGGGAATGTGTGAATGCAGCTGTACGATATTTTGTGTATGCTGTGCCGCTAGTGATGTTTGGCAGTCCTTGCTTGTGGTTGTTTATGTGTCTCTGTAAGTGCGGGTGTTTACATGCACATTTATTTGTGTGTAAATGTGTGTGTTTGTGTGAGACTCGTGGGTACATGAGCCTGGTTGCACATTGTGCATGTCTTCTGATGTTTTTAGCATCCGACTGTTTTTATCTTTTTTTGTGCATATTTTTGCATTTAAGGGAGTGGTTTGTGTGTTTTTAAAAATGTTTTTTTGTGCTTCTCTTCATGCGTGCCTTTGTATTTGTGTAGTAGTAGGCATCTTTTGTGCCTGCATTAGGCTTCTGAAGATTGTGTGTGTGTGTGTGACGCTCACAGCGGCAGCCTGATATCAGCTCCTGTTGAGTCTGATTACAACCATCCAGAGATGGAAAAAAAAAAAATCATGACGAGAGAGAGAGAGAGAGAGAGAGACTGAATGAGAACAAGCAGGCAGGAGTGAGATGCAACACAACAACAGTCTGGGAACGAGCCTGTGAGCATCAGAGAGTAAACAAAAGAGCCAGTGTCATCATCAGAGGATGAAACGGACACGTAAAAGAGGGTAGAAGGAAAGAGACAACAGAATCAATCAGAGCTCTTACATGCACTCCGCAGTAATCTGATTCCTTTAACATCACGTCAACAACACAACCTGGTTTCCGTAATTAAGGCCGACCATTTCAGAAACGTGAATGCTCTCCTGGAGAACAGGGCAGATGTCACGGCCACGGCAGAGCGACGAGATGACGAGAAAATGTATTAAAGGCTCTGTAATTATGAATTAGTCAGTTTAACAGAGATTTCCATAACAAACTGTGCACTCTGGTCTCTTTCTGTGTCTCATTGTTCTAAAGTGTCCAACATAAACAATTAAAAGCCTCTTAAACTCCCTAAAATGAATTAGCTGTTGTTCCAAACTAAAGCTGGAGACATCAGATTACAGATGTACTGCTCGTACACGTTGTTATTACAGCTGGAAACTACAAAGATTTAATATCATCACAGAGTGGGAGGAAATCTCCCTACAGCAGCATGAAAGGTGTGAAAACAACAAAGGAACAACAACCACAATCAGTTTTTCGTCTACGTTCTTCTCTTTAAGTGTGTGAAACGTCGTCAGTCGAGAACCGATCCGATTCAAAACCCACATCACAGAGGATGAACTAATAAAACAGCAAGTTTAAAAGGATCTGACGATAATAATAACAATGATGAATAAATAAGTAGCTACAATAATAAATAAAATTTAAAAATTCTACTTACAGTGATATAAATATTTATAAGCAGTAATAACTACAGTAAAAAAACAAACAAACAAACAAGCAAACAGTTGTTCACATATTATATCACCTGATTTAGTTTTGTTACAGCTTCAGGTCAGAAACTGACAATCTACGTGATGAATTTGTGGTCAGTTGGAGTTTTTGATAAAAATCTGCTTTTGGAAGATGAAATATAACAGTTGTTGCTGCTTTTTAATCTGAGAAGATATTGTGGTTTATTGTGAATTTCATTAATAAATATTACTTGTTGGATATGAGGTGCATGTTTTACTGCACTGGGAGCTGTTGATAGGAGGAACACACTGTTCATAAGTCATGATCCAGTCTGCACCAGTCTGGACTCCTAAATACGGGAATCCAAAATTTGTGTGCGTTGTGTGTTATAAAAATCAAAAACGGCAATTTGTCAATTTGCAACTAATACATTTTGACGCAAATGTGACAACAATGCACACATTAATCAATAAAATGTTTTGGCCACTGGCAGCAGTACTGAGCACATTTTGATGTAAATGAAAAACATAAATAAATAATCATATTTTTGATCTTTTATGCCAACTTGTAAGACGTTTTTTCCATCTTGAGAACATTTCTATTATTTTTGTGCCACTCAGGGGGCAGTGTGAAAAAATTAAAAAGAGGAGTCACATTTCTGGCCACGTGGTGAATGTAAGTTTGATATTTACTCTCCTTTTCGCTCTATTTTTGCCTCCTCCAACTTTAAACATGTTTCCAAACTTCCAACTCAACCTGGTTTCCTCTCAGCTCCTCTCAGTGTTGTTAGTTTTTTGTTTTTTTTTTTGTGCAGGGAAACGTACGAGTGAAAGGAGGAAAATGATAAGAGACAGCAGGGGCAGGCAAAGAAAGGCAGAGAGAGGACAAGACAGGGAAGAAACATGCTGCAAAGATATTTACAGAGCAAAGAGAGAGATGGAAGAGAAAGATGAAAGGAAAAGAGAGAACAGTCGGATTAAAAAGGAAATAAAAGGGAGCGGACTGGAAAGGAGAGTATAATAAAATACAGGAAACACTTTGGGAGGAAGCAACAAATGTAAGAGAGAGAGAGAGAGAGAAAGAAAAAAGGCTTGTTTGAAAGATAAAACAAAGATGAGACACCTGGGGGGGGGGGGGGGGGGGGGGGGGCATCTGGGGAAAAGAGGCTGCTGCTGGAAAATGTAGATAGATACCTCGGAGAGAGAAAAGAAAAAGAAGCAAAGGGATCCAGAGTGTGGAGGGGCCGGAGAGGAGGAGGAAGACTGAGGAGGAGGAGGGAAGAACTAAAGAGGAGGGGAGGGGACGAGAGAGGCAAGGGAGGAGAGAGAGAGCCAGGCAGATACGAGGCAGGTCCACAGACAGCGGCGGCGTGCAGAGCGCATGCAGCATGCAGACCGGCCGCTGACGCTCCCGTCGGATTGAACACACATGCACGGACACACACACCCCTGAGGAGTGTATGAGAAATGCACAGGCTGCTGTTCATGGACACAAACACACCGGCTGGGCACCAGAGAGGAAATACAGCAGATCCCCGAGCCTGAGGAGCCATGGACAGCAGCATGTTCTTTGGTGAGTTAGTGTTTCTGTTTGTGCTTCAGTGTTTACATGCATAATCTCATCCCTGAGTGTGTGTGTGTGTGTGTGTGAGAGAGAGAGAGAGAGAGGGAGAGGTGAGAAAATTCCTTCACCTAAATGTGTAAATGTTCTTACATGTTCTGGATACTGAAAATATCAGCACTGGTTTCCATTAAAGGAGAAGAGCATCAAGTTCCACACCTAGGAGTTGTGTTTTTATGTGTGTGTGTGTGTGTGTGTATTCACTGGATGTGAGTACAAGCCTTCCCCCCCCCCCATCTCCAGCTCCAGCCTGCCTGTTACTTGTTCTGGGAATAAAATGGACAGCTAGTTGCTGTTATAGCAAAAAAAAAAAAAAAAAAAAACAACGCACAAAAAAATAAAAGAGAAAAAAGAAAGAGAGCACGAAGTTGGACACAGTTGGATCCAAAAAGTGTCAGGTGGACCTGCTCACCAGGCGACCCCCCCATTCCCCCCCCACCCCCACATCCCCTTCTGGTTTTGCTGAACTGAGTCCCAGTTGACCCAGTTGCTGAGATGCCAAGCTTTGGGATGCGATCGTTGCAGCTTGACCGGCTGACTGTCCGTTGGGATCCAAGTACGGATCGGGAGCTTCCAGCATTGAGAGCCACTTGATATTCAGAGTCAGATATTTAGGGAAATTGAAGGAAGGCTCCTTCCATTAGTCCTCATGGAGGAGACTGGAGGAGGCTTAGGAAGACTTAATGCGCGAGTGGCTTCTCGTCAAGTGCTCTTCTCACGGCTGGCTTACAGTCACATTGGAGGAATAATTACACAGGGATCCGGAGTTCTGAGGGGGTGATTTGTTAAATGAAAGACTCCTCTTTCCTTTTTTCTCTTTTTTTTTTTTTTTATCCCGGGGATTAAAGTGATCTGAAGTTACAGACCATGGCTTGTAAGAATGAGGAGGATTTTCTCCTCCTGTTGTGCCTCAGAAGAGGAGGGAGCTCATTACTGAGTGAGCCGTCAGGTGCAGATACAGTTTCAGCTCCTGGAGACTCGCCGCTGATGTGGGTCAGGTGTGAAAACGCTGGAAAGTAAAGAGAGAATAAAGGCGATGCGGGTTAGCAGATGGATCGTTTTTTGAATTTGGCCCCATTTAACCCATAATCAGGAGAAGTGAAAGTGGTGAAGCTTGTCGGCCTTCAGTGGAAGAGCATTTCAGTAAGGTTGCTGTGTCTTTTTTTTTTTTTTTTTTTTTGTCACAGTCTTATCTTTACCGCTCAGTGTAAAAGAAAAAAAAACAAAAAAAAACACCAGGAGTAAAGGTCACAGTTTCAGTACGGGACGAGCATCATTTTAGCATTTATGAGGGCAGCCCTGAGTGCACGACTGCACTGCCCAGAGAAAATAGATAGTATCTCTTAAAAGATTAATAACGCTGTTTGTTTTCAGCAGCTCTGCATTGCTGCTGTTTAACTTGAACATGTTTTCTGTTGAAGAGATTTATAGCAGGTGACATACCATTAGAGGAGTCAGCGAGACTCCCGACTTCTTCGAAACAAGATACTGAAATGGGGAGAAAAAAAAACCGAGAATTTTGAGAATGACGTCCTGCTCGCTCTAAATGCCGTCCACATGCATCAGAACCAGGCAGGAAAAGGAGCATAACCCAGCAGGCTAATAGGTCCGGAGTATATACAGCAATCAAAGCTATTAGTGTTGTTGAGTCGGCGGCCCAGAGGAATTCTATCCCGTCTGTCTGGCTTTGCGGTCACTGTTTAGCAGCACGTAAACGTCTTTTTGGTTAACCTCAGATTACAGAGCACGCTGGGAAGTGATTGTTGGATCCAATTCAGAGACAGCTGTGTTTATTAGTGAGCTACACTGGTGACGGCAGCGAGGGCTACAGCAATATGCTAACCTGGAGAGGACGGAGGCAGCTTGTGTTGAGTAGCTGGGAGCCAAATGCATCGCCGCGTGCCACCCGCCCGAGAGATTCAAGGAATTTCAGAAGTTATCCCGCAAAGGTTAATTAGAAAATCAGTACGAGAAAGAAAAAAAGCCATTAAGATGTTTTAACTGTACCCTCTGAGCTCACTTTGCTGGTTTTATTAGGGGTGAAATGATTTTATTTCTTTTATCCGATCTGAGAGCACGCTGAGGGTCACAGAATACAATCAGCAAACTCCAAAGGTGTTAATCACATCTGGAGCGTCATCAGCATATGAATGACTTTCAGGGGAATTCAGATTTATCTAATAATTGGGTTTATATTTGCTGAGGGAAATGGATGGACATGCCACAGCCATTTTTATTTTTTTCTCCTCTGGATTAATGTTATTGTCGGAGCGGCAGCCAGGTTCAGGACACTACGAGGCGGAGGCGGAAGGTGGAGGAGAAAGGCACAAGATGATTAATTATTAATGCCAGTCAGCGTCCTCCAGACATCATTTTTACTCTCTGCCCCCTCCATCTCTCTTTCTCTCTCTCTGGGCACGCTGCCGCAAGGAGTTAAAACGCTTGAGCTCAGATAAGTGAATCTTTCAGAAAGGGCAATGCGGAGGACAGTCGGAGTCTGAGGCGTGCCACAACATCGTGGCTGTACACATCCTGTCCCCTGAGCTGCTCGTAACATCTCAAACGTGCTGCATCATTAAACAAATGGCATGGATAGACAAAAGCCAGTGGGCGGAAAAACAAAAAAGAAATACAATATTCGATCAATTTTGATCTATAGCAAATGTCTCCAGAAGTCAGATCTCATCTCAGCTACACGGTTTCACATTTCTGGGGAATGCAGCCAAAGAAGAGTCTCCAAGAGCCCCAGGTTCAATGTGTGTCAACGGCCATGTGCTAATTTGATTATTAAAATTAAGAAAATGTTTCCCAGAAGCATAACTCCAACTGACACGCTGATGTCTTTAAAGCTGCAGTAAATTTTTATTTAACTCTTTTTTGCGGGGGCTTCTGTGTACAAAACAAGCTGGCTAATGTGATAGCAAACTGCAAGCAGACACGCAGCTGATTTGTGCTGACATGAGGAATGTGAGGGCGGTATTCAGTCCGCTTTTAGCTCAGTGTTTGGTCTCATGCGGTTTTCGCTGGTAGAGTACAGTTCGGTGTTTGTTTTTTTTAGTTGAACAGAGATGCCTGCTGCTGCTGCTAACAACGCTGAGACATAAAACACTATACTTTTTTTGTGCAAACTGCCGAGTTGGATGGTCATTATTTCACAGAGTTCATCACAACAACCTTCAACTTTCACATCACAAAACAGTCTGATCTCTTGCTGATATAAAAATATCGATTAGTGCAGCTTTAAGATTCGGCTTTATTACCATGTTTTGATGCCTTGTTGTAAGTTTTAAGATGGTTTTTGTGACATAATTTGTCTTAAATAAATGTTTCCTCTACTATAGAGTACTGTACGCACTGCACAGAAGATGTGTGTGTCTGTGTGTAGGTGGAGATGGGGTTAATTGGGGTCCGGCAGCTGAAATTTTCTGAGGTTAATCCGGCCACACTCGTATCCAATTTTATGCTTTCTACTCCATCTGAACGTGTCGTGTTGACTGCTCTCATGCCTGCCGGAGCCGCAGACAGAAAGTAAACACCCTGCAGCTTTCTGTGTGGCCCCAAAATATAAATAAATCTCTGGTTAAATTTTACATAAACAAACATTTTATAACCTCAGTCACTTTATGAATCTCAGCCATCAAGTACCGTCAGGCCTGTGCGACAAGCTCTCTCTGGGATTCCTTCATTCAGCTTCAAAAATCGATTCGGTGTAAAGACCAGAGCGGGGGAGACTGTTTAAAGAGGTTTAAAATAACCTTCTCTATTTTATTTGTTTGACTTTGACTTGTTTCAATTCCTTTTGTTTTTATCATCTCAATAAATTCCTCCTAAGTAGATTGCAGGTAGCAGTTTTTGACCGGGCTGAGGACAAAACTGTAAATTCTCTTTCTCTGTCTCTCTTTGTGGTTTTTATTCTGCCTCACTTCACCAGGCGGCTCACGCAGTCTTCCATTAGCTATGTGTCTGACTGTCACCTGCTGACCTTTCAGTTTGAAGAGACTCTTCTCCAAAATGCAGAGTGGATGATGCAGAATCTCAGCCCACCTCCGCCGGCGTGGCGTCATGATTTAGAAGCTGTCGCCCTCAAATCAAATATTAACATCTTTTAACCAAAACTCCAGTCAAACATTGACACATCCAACAAAAGTGTAATTACGGATGCCATCTGTGCTTTTCCACCGGTGGGCTTGTTTTTTTTTCTCTTTCTCTGTTTTAAACCTGGAGCATCTTCAGTGTCGGAGCAAATGTGTTGTTCAGACACGGGGGTCAAAGCTCAGTTTAGCTGCCGCGGGCTCATTTTCCACCCCTGCCTTATATTTTGGATCTTTTGCTGGTGGCAACAGACGATCAGGCTGAAGACAGTTACAACACTAACCTCTGCTGCGGGCTGGAATGCGCTTTTGTGTTTGGGCATGTTGGCGAGATCATGATAGCTGCGCTATCTTTAAAAACATGGAACAAAAGAAAATATGTGTAGCTTCCTACAGCTCAAACTGTGCGAGGTGAAGGAAGAGTTGTAAGGTCGGAGGTGGTTCAATCCAGTCAGCACATTTACACAAACACTCCACCTAAGTACCACTTTCGTGTAAACTTTCAGCTCAACACCGTCGGGACTGAATATTGGACCTTTCGACTTCGGTTTCTTTGCAAATTCTCATTGTTAGCCGCGTTAGTATCATGACTCTGTTGGATAAAAGTGGTCCTCGGGTGTTTTTTTGTGCAGCCATTCATCGTCCACAGAGGATGGATCCCGCTGATCTCGGTGGTGTTTTTGTTTTCCTTCCTTTTCTTCTCATCAGGTAGATATTTGTGGTCTGGAGTGCAAAGTCTAAACAAGGATCGGACTGATTGCTATTGACGTTCATGTTCCCTCAGGATGAAGAGAAACAGCTTGAGCGATCCTTTCACTCTCCATTTGGTGCATCTTAATATGCTGATGTCAACGTTTATCTCAGAGCACCTGAGCACCAGAGTATTTCAACAGGTCTCAAATTACTCGTACTTCAAACACGTGGGGTTCATCTTTGATATTTACTCATTTACATAAGTCTTGTTCATTATTTCCAGCTCATTCTACTTTTTGAACCACATGACAGCAGGAAGAAATAACATTTGTTTCTACTACTCCACATATTTGACGATGATAACTGCTGTACAGATTCAGACTTTCCTAAATACACTGTCACCATCTTTTAAATGATTCAGTATCGGATTTTAAACTGTACAGGAGCACGTTAAGTCAGTGCGTTTAGCTTCAGCGGGACCACATACAATGTTTAAGTAAAAAAGTAGATATAATAGAAGAAAAAAGCCCATTCTGCAGAAATGAGTGTCTTTTTCTCCACATTGGAACTCCTTTTTCTAAATGATGATGTCGCTTTTTTTTTGATGAGGTAAAGGATCAACATGCTTCTTCCACCAAACATCAATACAAAAAGCCCAATTTTATTGTGATTTGTTGTGGAGAGGCGGAACGAATCATCTCTGTGTTTCATTACAGGGAGAGAAGACTCGCAGGCTTCAGTCACGGTGACATGTCAGATTTCATCTCCTATCAATCAGAAAACTAAGCACAACCCGATCACACAAATTCACGTTTCATTTTGTCACTCTTCATTTCTCCGCACACTGATCCCACATGCATCAGGCCTGCTGTGGTTGAGCGGGCTGTTTTGACTGAACACGTCGGTGAGTGGTGGATTTTTTTTTTTTTTTTTTTTTTTTGAGAGGGGGGCGCGAGGTGAGTCGTGCCTGTGGGCTGACGTCAGGCCCGGCATGTTGAGAGATGGCACGGTCGGATGATCCCTGCAGAAGGACATGCTTTGTTAAAGTTGGGACTAGGACGTGCCTCCACATGAGAGACGGCATGTGTTCTTTTTCCAACAGATGGCAGCGCTCCGGCGACTGGAGGGAGAAGACAGAAGACTGAGTGAAGGGAAGGAGGGGTGGTTGGGGGGGGCAGTCTGTGGTTTTCCCCTCTTTCTCATCTTTCCTTTATGACGTTTGCCTTTTATTTACCACTTACCACTGCCGGGGGGCCGAAAACGTGGCGAACCCTGTTTTTATTTGTCTTTGGACGACGGTTTGATACTGTATCTGCCAGCACTTTAGAGCCATGCTGGCCCCGAGATCCAATGTTGTTAAATATGCAGCATTAAAAAAAGAAAAAGAAAAATCATCCCTCTGGTTCTCATTATAGCTTTGCAAAATGGCTTCTTTAATTCCTAATGTTCTGGAAGGGTGTGACGTTTTTTTCTGCCTTTTTTTTTGGGGGGGGGGGGTAAATCTGCCCTGTGCTGTTTCCAATTGGTGGTTCATAAAGCGCACTGCCGGCGTGGCACACTCACACGACAATAAAAGTGAAGTATTTACTTTTGTTTTTCCTAGAGATGTGTAGACCAGGTCTGTCCTGCCATTGAATCATCATATAGGACACACTGCGGCTGCTGCAGTCTGTCCTCATCGGCCACATTTCAGAACGAAAACATCTGTTTTGGGAGAGATTAACATCAACGCAGCATCACACAGTCGGTCGCCTGCATCTACGACTTGTTTTCACTTCATAGTGCAGGTCTGACTGTGATTACAGGAGGAAGTTAAATTTAAAGGACTCAAAGGACAGAAGACAGAAAGCAGCGCGGGGAGATTGTTCTCTTCACCTTCATGGTTTTTAAAGTGCTGAAATGGGAGTAGCCATCCCAGAATGTGACATAAAACCTAAAAGATGGCAGGACCAGGTTGTGTATTGATTCTGCCTGTAGTGTCGACTGGTTTCATCCCCCTGTATGTTTTATTTCTCTCTTACTCTCTGGGCTCACATAAACGCAGTGGAATTCCTGTTTCTTTTGCCAGACTACAGAAACTGTCGCTTCAAAGCCATTTCCAAGCTGCCACTCTGCAAAATCCTGATTGTATAACTGACAACATAAGTTAGATACAAAGACTGTGCTGCAATTTCGATAATTCCCTGTAAAATGCCCAGTCAGAAGGGAAATTAGAAAAACTCACTCACATTGAGTGAGGTGTGAAAAACCGACCTCACAGGCAAAGTGGCCGAGTCCAAAAAAAAAAAAAAAAAAAAATCACAATAAGTGTTTTTTTGGGGAAAGAATACAAACAAAACAAACAAAAAGAAACAGGTGGTCTTAAAATTTAAGCGAGAAAGATGCAAAGTTGGCAACACTGCTTGAAAAAAGGGAAAAGGGATTTTTTTAAAGAGCAACAGCCACCTCAGCTGTCAGTCTGTGACATTCATGTCTCACGAGCTGTCCAAAAAAAAAAAAATCTGGAAAATCTGTCTCACAGAAAAATGTGACAGCTGAGGAACTATCATGTCTGTCGGGTCCAAACATGCAAACATGCAAAACGCAGCAACTACACACACTGCCACAGGAGTTCTATCTACTTTGATTCTCACTTTTCTTGCTTACTTTCCTTTTAAATACAACACAGAGATTGATGATGAAGTTATAAGGAGATCAAAATATATTTTGTGACGAGGAAGTCAATCGAATTTGCTTTTTAATTAAATTTTTAATTAAAGCATGGACCTTGATCCTTGAAACCAGGATTAGTCTGCGTGCAAACTCAACCGCCGCTAAAAGTTTAATGGCAGCTTTCGACCAAACTGGAGCTTGAATTTCACCAAAGGTCTGATTGAAAGTTTTTTCAGAGTAGGAGGATAAAGCGTGTTTGAGACTACAGTGGCCTTGAGGTAACAGAAAAGCAAAAGGGCCTCTGTGGTTTTGTTTGTCCTTCCCACATTGGGGGG
Organism: Remorina albescens; assembly: GCA_034769265.1. Lineage (NCBI taxonomy): Eukaryota > Metazoa > Chordata > Actinopteri > Carangiformes > Echeneidae > Remorina > Remorina albescens. The sequence goes on from CM068486.1 coordinate 3,406,694, forward strand.
GGGGTCGAAAAAACAAAACAACGTCGGTTTCAGGTGATGATCTGCCGGGAAAAACCTGATGATGAATATGAGTCCCTGAAATCCTACAGACTGGTCCTTTAATGCCACACTAACTGGGGTTTTGGGGGATTTCTATGCTCATTACTGGTGACTCTACACACTCCCAAAAATAGTTTTCAGTCCTGGAATTAATTTAAATCCCATCAGCTGTACGCTCTGCATGCTCTGGAACTACAGTGAGGAAAGTCTGCCTTGGCGGCCGCGGTGGCTTCAGACTCTAAACGGTTAAACTCCACTACAAATGAGCTGTATGTTTCACATTGTGTCAGACAACACGCCGACGGCTGACTTGGATGGAATCTGAGGGCTTTTGGCTCAAGTGTGTGTCCCTGTATTTGACTGCAGTTCAACATGTTGCCTTTGCTCTCCCTCCTGCAGGTAACACATGTCAAAATGGCCTCATGCCCGCCCTGGTGCGTCCCACCCTGCCTGCCGTCCAGACCTCGCTGGGCATGAAGCAGTTTCTCCCATTTCCACTGGAAACCGCCTCGGCGGTCAGCCTCTTCCCAGGATTCAACACGGTCAGTCTCACCTGCTTTCTGATGCGCTTTGATTCTCTCTGAGGCGTTTTGAGCTGGAGATGTGACGTATTTTGTATTTTCAAGGCCATTTTAAAATATGATAGCGCCACGTTTCTGTTTTTTTTATAGCTTTGCTCACTTCCTCAGAGCTACAGACTTTACGTTTGAGCATCCTCAGCCTTGTTTGGTTAAGTTCACGGCATCTGTCTTTTTATAAAGTGCTTGCTCTTTTATAATTACCCATGAAACATCTAATTACGATGATGCTTTTAAAGCTCAAAGGAAAGTCTTTGAAAATGAATCCATTTAACGGTGTTGACACTCTACTGAAGAGGAGTAAGTCCATCTGGGAAATAAATGTATGTTTTGTAAGTCAAACATTTATCCAGCTGGTACAAGATGAAAAGTTGATCTCTGACAACTTTAGTGTATTTCTTTTGTTGAAATCACGCGATGTCTCTTCTTTTAAATTCAAAACAACAAGAGGATCATTGATCATTGACCTGCGTGATGATTGTGACAGTGAGGCTGCACATTCAGCTCTGTCTCTGTGATTTCCTGACGTCTCTGTCTTTAGGATAAGAAATCGAGTTATTTCTCTTTGAGGAATTTGGCCGCCGAGTTTGACTCATCTCCTTGTTAACAACCACATCTGTTTCTGTTTTGACTCAAACACAAACAGAGTTTACTGTAGAACATGTTGAAAATGCCTCGCAGTTGCACAATAGTTCTGTCTGAAATCTACGCATCGTGCATTAGCATTGGGAAGTTACAAGCTGTTTGGAATACATGTTGTTATTGAGTGCAGTGTGACTAAAATATACTGCGAATCATTTGGTGGAAGTGAAAGTTCAACTGCAGAAATGCTGCAAAGCAGTGGAAATAGTTTGGTATCAGTTTTTTGGTTTTGTTTTGTTTTGTTTTTACGTATCTAGAATTTCCAAGTATGTTGCTTGACGTTATCATGGAATCTTCCAGAATAAAATCATGGAATTTGATGCACATGTCAGGGAAAATAGAAACATTGTCCAGTTGTTATGTTTGTGATTTACTAACTCCAATTAAATGTCAGTGTAATCTGGGGAGTCGATGCACAGCGGGCCGATGAAAGAGGACAATACATCCATAAATATCAACTTCGTTTGCAACATGAGCTTTTCTGTCAGTGATATTTCCTATTTTCTCACTAATTGGGATCAAGTTAGAGTCAACAAATATCCTGGAACATCTTTACAAAAATTACAGACCAGTAATATAAACTGTAAAAACATTTTTACATTTTTGTGTTAGTTTGGAGTTTGACAGAACTGATTCATTGTAAGTGTAACAAGCACATTAACTGAAAACATAAACAGCTGTGGCCATAAGTAAGATTTTCTCTCACAGAAAATAAAACGTACTGACATTTTTTTTTATTGCTATTTTTATGTTTCAGCTCTTGGCAAACGTTGGAGAACTGTTTTGGTTTAATACAGAAATCAGTTTGAGACACGAAACAACATGTTTGCGTTTTTCAACAATGAACTGAAAAACTTCATTTTAAGGTTTTCATGTTGGGCCTCCAGTGACAGTTGTTGCATTTCCCTGATTCACCAGCACACCCTGAACGCCCCCCCCCCCCCCCCCCCCCCCCGCCACTGCAAATCGAGAGTGGTACAAAATTGCATGAAATTATTGTTGGCACCGAAATGTAATTTTAAAAAACAAATCTGTGTTGAAGAAACGTTGTTGTGCGTTTGTCCAACCGAATCCATCTATAAATGTAAACGTAATGAATAAGAACGGAGGGTGTCGAGTGCTACGCCAAGTTCAAAGCACATTTATGGCACCGGGCTTTTTGAATAAAACAAAGGCGCCGAATCAGATTCTGGATCTCTCTCTGACTGTCTCCTGGTCGATGCCTCTGACCTCCAAGTCTATTCTGTTCCTGGCCTGTTTAACTCCACAGACATTTATACTTTACTTATATTTTAGGAAAACTTTTTCTTTTTTTTTTTTTTTTGTTATTTTGAACAGTTCCATCATGTTATAAAATTTGATGTTATAAACTACCTAAGAGCTAATATTTTTTAATGCTGGGTTGTCACATTTCAGAGACCAATGCTCTAATTGGCCATTTCTGCACTATCGATAACTGGTGGAAATGACTTTCTGAAATGCAACGGTAGCATGGGGCTACACAGACCTTATTGGATTTGCAACCAGCGAGGCGCTACGTTTTAAATGGAGCACTCACCCAATGTGCACTTATAGTACCAGTTTGCACACTGCTATGGATCTATTGATTCTCTTTTTGTGAAAGCAGAGAGTAATTATGAGGAAATATGTGGCTTCGCACATATCAGATCAGTCGTGTCATCAAAAACAACCAAAAAAAAAGATGACCCCTGAGAAAGAAGGAAAAGTCTTTCTCTCCTTTGAATTATAGGGATAGCTCAATTTAAAATCTTCTGGAAGGAGAGGGTGAAATATGGAGCACAGCTGGAGAGGAGCGAGAGAAAAAAAATCGAGGCACAAGAAGAGGAAGAGAAGAGGGGACATCACAGAGAAAAGCATGGATAACCCACGGGAAGACAGATTGTTTCTTTCATGGGAAAGTGCATGAGCTCTGTGTGCCCCCCCCCCCCCCTCGCCTTGTTTAATCCGTATTTAACAGGCTGCAGATAATAAGTAATACACTGGGAAGCGTCCAAATGGTGGAAAGCTGATACGAGGTGAACACAGAGTAATCGTGTGTTGCTCTGTGTCACATACTCACCCCTCGCTAAGCCTCTGTCTCTTCTGTCGCTTATTCTCTGTAGCTCTCCTCAGAAATCCAGATTTCCTAATCACCAACAGAATGTGGTGAAAGTGGGGGATGACACCGGCGGGGTTCATACACAAGTTAACGTCTGCGGCGCCGCCTGCTTTGCCAGCGCACCCCTCGGCTGCAGCCCCTTTCAACGCCAGTGAGGCTTTTTGGTTTCGAGGGCGCAACAAAGCAGCAGCTTCGAAGTCTGATCGGGTTTCTTTGTGTGTCAGGCGGCGGGCGGCTCGCTGGGTGGGAGAAGACGTTTTACCGATCGTACAAACAGTGCCGGAAAAATTGAAACTGTCAAAGCTCTGCTACGGAGGAAAAGGCCTGGATTCAGATTATTACTGGAGTTTAAAAAAAAAAAAAAAGTAAAAAGTGTGTGCTGGCAGCTGTACTGGAGAGTTGAAGAGGGGAGGAAATGAAGAGACATGGAGGGAAAGAGGTACTGGAAGAAGGAAATAATGATGCAAAGAAGGACAGACTGGAGGAAGTAGGAATGAAGGGAAAGTAGAGAGGATAGGACAGAAGGATGAAATGTAAATTTTCTATTTAATTCATCATTATGTGAAATGTTTCCCACCGAACTGCGATGGAATTCATTCTCTATATTCTCTACAAATGGTCTGAGGCTTAAATATTATTAAGAGCCTAATAGGTCTCTAAGAGCTGCAGGAGCTGCTCAGTTAGTTCAAACTAAACGGGGTGAAATGTCTTTCAGCCACTGTGCCGGAATGACCTCCCAAAGGATCAGAAAACTAAAAATACCTGCTCTCCTCGGCCTTCAGTTAACCGTTTAAACCTCCACTTTGCTCACACTGTATCTGTGTTTTAATACGGTGAGCGACCTCTGCGTATGATCACGTTCCACACAAATAAATCAGCCGTCGCCTTCGTCAGGCTCCACCGCTGGAAACACAAAGGTAATATTCTCCAGCGGAGTGAAAAACTTTCTCGAACTGCACGAGTACTTTCCACCTCCTCATATGAGCGACGCGGCTTCGCTCAAACGGTTTATTAGACGCTGCAGATCTGATTATAATTGCGCACAGAAACCCAGCAGCTGTTCGATTGAGCGCAGCAGACGTTGTGATTTACAGATCACAGTGAAGCTAGTTTCCATCTGCACTTCCACTGAGAGCGCGCACGTCTATCTGCTCAGATGAGGTCAGGTTTGCTTACTTGACTCCAGGGCTCAATAAACATTTATGCTCCCTTGTTAAAAAAAAAAAAAAAAAAAGAAATACTGAATGATCCTATAGATGATGACCATGATGATGATGATAGTTCTTCCATTATTGCACTGCAGCAGCAAGAACACACTAGATCTTAGAAAGGTTTATTGTGTGTGTCTCTCTCTGTGTGTCTGTGTGTGTGTGTGTTTCCACACCTGCACCAAATGGCTCTAATACCAAAGTTTCTTGTTGCGTCTTTGCGCAATCTTGTTCTGGGCTGAGTGACTGACACAATCAGGAAGTTCTTAGCTGGAGGGAAAGATGTTTTCTCTCTTTCTTTCTGTGTTTCTTTCCCAGAGGTGGGCGCAGTAATACAAGAAAATCCACCAGAAAAATTTGGCTTTAAGTCATACAAAAAAAAAGAAAGAAAAAAAAAAGAAGATTTAATGCTTGTAACTACATGTGCTCGGAGACAGAAGGTAAAAAAGGTCTATCTGGAGGCTCCAGTTCAAAAGGAGCTTTCAGACAAACAGGAGGGTGCAGAAGGAGAGTAGAACATGTTGCCACGTTTTTATTCTTTCTATCTGTCTGTCAGTCTGTCTGTCTGTCCTTTTAATTCACCAATTGAGCCAAACACTAACCAAGTCCAGCTGGTGTCATGGAAGAAAGAAAAACACACGTAACTAAAATAACGTATCGCTCACCCAAATGACTGATGGAGCTCTTGGATTATTTATTTGCATGCTCTTGTCTGGCTTCATTTGCGCTCTTGAATGATTATTTCATGTGCAGAAATAAACAGAAGGAAACTTTGACCGATGGCAACATTTTCAAGGCCGTTTGACTCCAAAGATAACAGAAATTGTTTTTGATCGACAACCATCTGAAGTAAATCTGCTTGCGTGAAATCAGAACAAGGATACAGACTGTTTGATTACGTTGCCCATAACCTGCTCATTTCACATCGCATCTATAATTCAGGACTTCGGCTTTTTAATTGATGTTCCAAACGCCGTATGTATTTTGGAGTAGACTCCGTCCTCACCCTGACTCCGTTTTGTTTATATCAAAATCTGCTCTGATTGTCCGGCTGACGGAGATATCGGTGACATCATCTAGATGAGGTTGATCAAAATGTATCTGGTGTAATGTGAATTTCTGGCCTCGTCCAGTGAAACATTCCTCATCTGTTTTCACATAATCAAGGAAGAGGTCCAGCATTTGATTTGTGGCACTCCAGGGTCTTGTCTTGGATTTCGAGCAGCCGATAACAAAGCATCTCATTTCATCACACGGGATTTTCAATCGCAGAGAGGGGAAATTTAATCCTGGGATTTGGAATGAACAGCATCATTTTTCTTTTCTCAGACAACAACTTTGATTCGCTGATTCAAACGTTGGTGTCAGGATGTGTTGGTGTGGAGAAGAACCACTGACACCTGGACATGGGTGGGGGGGGGGGGCAGCTGTCCTCCGTTAAAGAAAAGAAACAGAAAGTGAGTTGTGGAGGAACTTTTAGGATTGCTCTGCAACTTTCAATTGATTCAATCGTAGAGGAGTTATTGAAATTGCCACCTTGAAAGAAATGGAGCAAACTAGAGAAGAAAACGGGGGAGAAAAACGGAGGGAGAGCTCAACAGGAATGGAGTGTAATGAAAGAGAAAAGTGAAACGGGGGGGAAAGTAGTTTTCAGTTTAACAGAGTGTGAGGGCCAAATGTGTGTGTGTGTCTGTGTGTGTCTGTGTGTGTTTGCGCTGTCTTTCTTTGGCCCTGAAAATGAGATCTATCTTGCCCAGAGCCTACATCTGTCTTGGAGAAACAATACAAACTCCATTTCCCCCTTCAGAGTAATCAGGAATGTGATTTATTGATTCTGTGTGCAGATCTGCACGCTGGGAAATTAGTTTTTTTGTCCTGCAGCAGCAGTGACACACAGGCCTCAGTCTGCACTCACCACAGCATCACAGTCCATTTCAATGTGTACCCACCACGGCTAAGTCAATGTTAGCATCAGTGGCTCTAATGGAAATGTGCTCTTTGACAAAGCACGTAACAAAGCGAGTCACAGGAGTCCTCTTGGGCTCTCAGGGCTCCCCGGGACAAAAAGTGCAATTCATTTTGTGCGAGGGCATTGTTAGGTAACTGATAGTTGGAACACTACCGAGCTAGCCCGACGTCTGAACCGTCAGATTTGTTCAGATGTTCAGCCGATGCTCATTCACAGCTTTCTTTATTTTTTCCTCTCCAGCTAAAGAAAATGTTCTTTATAGATTTACAAACACAACTGTGACATAAACTTCCAACGTAACAACATGGCTACAAAAGCTACAAGCAGCAAAAGAAAAATGGCAGCAGTAAGAGCGATGAGGTGGGATTGTTGCAGAAAGCCGTTTTTCTGATCTCTCACAACATGAGACATTTTTCTTTTATTCCTTGTTCTAATTTTACAATTTAGTGTTTAAGTTTGGCTTCAGAAAAAGTAGCTGTGTGGTCAGGCCCCTTGAGGTTGAGTACAATATCCTGTCGTTGGTATATTTTTGGGAAACTGACCTCTAATTCTGACGCACAAAATCACTTTTGCCGATTTGAGAGTGGCCTCACTCACTTGGACTGGACGACATTGTTGTTTGATAGGTAGAATTTAGTTTATTCCTCTTTTAATTTAGATATTTTACATTTTTTACAGTGGCGTTGGTTTATGTGTTGGTGCCTGTTTTGTTATTTTTCTTTAGAACTAAATAGGAGGCAGGTGCTCATTAATGGTCAGTCATTGGTGTGAAAAAATACATTAACTTTATTGCTTCAATGTTTTTTGAGATTTCTAACCTTCTTCACTAGAGTGACAGTTAATTTGAACTCCACCTGAAGTTTGAGCTTAATGCTTTCCATCACCAGACGTCACGTGACCGAAAGCTCCAGCGTGGCCACGATACGTTGAGCAGCGACTGGCTGCCACGATCGCGGTTGGTTAGTTTCACTTCGGTGAATTATCTCAGTAGCTAACTTTAAATCCACCCATCTGCTGTCAGACTGTGAAAACTGTCTGTGGAAATTGAAATACTTTTCTCTAAAGTGTTGAAATGTGTTGAAAGGTCACGCTGGCAGAGGTGACATTTGCATTTAAATATCAGTTGACCCCGTGTTTTCCTTCCCTCGCTGACGCAGACGTAAATGAACGAAACGATGACAAGAATTAGAGCTTTGGGAAGAGAAGATACGGAGGACGAGAAGAGGAGGGGATGGTGATGGTGATGAGAGAGGAAGTGCAGGTGTTGCTCGCTCTGCCCAGCACAGGATTAGCATTAGTCCCTGTGCTGTTTAACACTGAACGGATTGCATACAAACAATGTGAGCCTAATTAGCACAGACACGTGTTCTCTAGTGATTACAGTGGGAGCTATAGGCTCAATTTAACAATACAGACCTGCTGTAATTATAGCTACAGAACAAGTGTAGGATTATTGTGTAAAAGGCCCCTTTTCTTCCATTTCTGTGATTCAACTTCAGAACTTGCAGATTGTAGTGTGTGTGTTCGGAAAATTCAGTGCAACATTTAACCCGATTCTCTCATACACTACAGCTCAACTGATAATTTATGCTGCTGCCCACTCTAAAGCTATTTTTATCCAATGTTTGCCCTCCAAACATGAGAAAAAGCACATATGTAGATCAGAGAAATCATTTTTCAGGCACGATGCCCCCAAACCAACACGGCTCGCTCCATTTATTGTGGTCACAGTGTTTTTTTAAAACCCTGCATATGGTCATGGGTATATATAGTAATAGGTAATGTCATACCAAGACTCCTGTGTTTCATTTAAAAGGATTCCTTCAGAACAGAAATATATAATAGTGGGTGCAGAACCAGCTCCAGCTCTATAGCTTTGTCCCTTCCGTTCTTTATTGTTGACTTTGAAATGACAAACGAATGCTCAAAGCATGCGCTGTACAGCGATAAAATGAAAAAGAACAAAGGGTGACTCACGGCTGTTTTGCAAGCATTCATTTGATTTACACATGTCCCATAAACATCTAATGGACTCTATAAATTGTACTTCTGGGGGAAGCATGCAAGCCCACAAAACGGCGGGGAATGATCAAAGCTGGAGAGCGAGTAAGAGACCACCACGGTGCCAGCCACCTTCCTTCCACTCATACCTGCTGGAGTGGAGTGCATATCTGTCTAATGTGCAGCACAGCAGCCCTTATCATTCAGCCCGTGCTCTGGGGCTTTTTAACCCCCTGAACTGAGTGGAAGCTTTATGTTGGCAGGGCTTGTCTTGATATGTTCTCCCACGATAATATTTCACTCCACAGAGAGCTGACAGCTCACCGTGCTCTCTCTGGTGGAATGCAGAGATAACAGTCGGGAGCTCAAGATGATTTTTTATGGAGGTGATTAGTGCCAGCTCTCCAGCCGAGGCCAGCTGATGCTGTTGTCCACCGTCTCCTCTTTGTCTGAGTAACCTGCTTGTGCTGTGTGCTGACAACTCTCGAGCCTCCTCTGGGTGTTTATTTTCATTCAAATGTCAACCGCAGATGAACTCGATGGGTTTGCATCGTAAGACAGCGATGTGCGTTTGTCTCCCTCCCCTATGTTTCCGTGCGCTCTCTGCACATCGAATGTTCAGATGCATGAGGCGAATGGAAGACTGGAGCAATCTGTTTTTGCTTATTTCACGGTGTTTGCAATGCACTCGGGGTTCTGCGAGGTAATAACAAAAATATGGCCGCTTTAACTACGCATCTGGTCATCTTAAAAGAGGGAATACAGCGCAGTTTGAGAAATAAAGAATGTATGTAGCAATTAAAAGGGGCCAGAGTGTTTTGGATTAAGGTTTGTGAGCTGTGCTCACAGCAAGTCAACAGATTTTTGTAAACAACAGTAAAAGCATCAGGGCCCAATGATGGGTGTGAAGTTTGAGGTTCATGGAAGTTGTCACTTCATCAGCATTTAAAGCTGATCTGCTGGCAAAAGACTGAAGGAAAAAGCCGGAGTTTGTTAAATGTATTTTTTTTTTCAGCTGCATGCAAGATCACATTGATGAAGATAAAAGCAAGGTTGAAGTTGAGATACTCCGTTTTTCCACAATTCATTAGTGCATATAGTCCTAAAACAGATGAGTCTAAAAGGAATAACGCTGTACTCTCAGATGTCAATGTATCTGAAAATTCAGGAAGCAGGTTTTACTTCTTGTGATCATGTAAATAAGAGAGAAAGTGCAACAATTCAGAGTAAACACATGAAATTTGTGCTACAAAAAAGGACCAGACTCGGTGACTTCAAAATGCTGGAGAAAAGGTTCCTGAGATGGAGGATTCAAAATTAACTGTCTCGCTAAATCTTGTAGCTTTTGGCTGGACACGTGACTCCGTGAAGCTGCAACTGTCAGTACACTATATTACATTTTAACACAATGCTATTCCATGCTGTGCTATGCTAACTGTGAGTTACCCCCCCCCAAAAAAACATGAAACCTAACATGTATCCAATGAAACAGAGTTGGGAACATCATTTTGGATTAGACTGGTCATAACTCACTCATGCAGCCTGCGACAGAAGGTCGTCAGTCAACGCTACTCTGCTTAAAATGGCCACGAATCAAAAAGTCTGGGAACCAGCAACCTAAATAAACAGTACGTCTGGTTTAAATTTGGAAGTTCACCAGATAACCTGGGTGACTTTATACAGCTCGATTAAATTCATCTTATAAGAAGAGCCCTGGCCTCAGAGCATTATCTTCCCCTCTCCTGTTAACAGCCTGTGTCCCAGAGGACCAGAGTGTGATGTTACTTAGCCAGAAAAGTTGTTGTTTCTGCCTCCAAGAAATGTTTATATCAATGAAACTATAACAATCTGCACATTGCAAGCATATGAACATTGATAAGTGGAGAGCTATGGCCCTTAGAGACAGCTATTTCTAATTTTCCCAGAGCTGAACATGCTCCATCTCTGGCATCCGCCTGACACTAATCTTTTCCACTGTGTGTGTGCGAGTGAAGGTACGTCTGGGACTGTACCATGTTTCACTGTCGAAGCAGAAGCAGCTGGATCACGAGTTCAAGCCGTTTGCACCTGCAACACCATCGTTCCCATAATGAAAAACACACCAGCCCCAGAGGGGAATTTCAATGGTGTCTCTTTGCACCGAGACAAGGTTGGCCTGGGGATTTATGGGAGTGTCAGCCTCCCAGGACTAAATCATTATTTTGATGAGGAGGCCCGGGGTTCACAGAGCAGCCTGCCAGAGGTGCGAGGTCTTCGGACACCCCCTGTTGATCTGTCATGATAGTTTTCCTCTGCAAAGCTTTCTAAAGAGCAGTGTTTTTCTCTTCGTCAGCTTACATAAACGTGTCCCCACTGCACCAAAGAAGTCAGACTAGGGTCAGCTGTAAATCATTCATGGAGTTGAAACTGTGCTGAAAGTTGGCGGTTTAGGTTCCTGCTTTGTCTGGAAAAGTCTTTGTGTAGAAAATGCAATAACTGTCATTATATTGCAACTTGCAGCGTGCATAACCACAATGGAGTCCCCCAAAATGCAGCACACAAGTTCAGCAGTACAAGTCGTTACTCTTATGGATAATGTGTGTAAATATGTATAATTGGATGGATGAGAAGAAGAGAGAGTTGATTAAAGCCGTGATTCCTCAGCAAGCTTTTCCTTCATTAAGAAGCTGAAGAATGCCAACATCAGGGAAAGCAAGATTAAACTGAAGTTGAACTCGAAGCCTCAAAGGTCCTGCGAGGGAAGTTACAGTGAATACGCTGCATTGTTGGGATTCTGTGTTAGCAGGTGGCTCATGCATTTTTCTATCTGAGCGCATTGATTTTTGAAAAGCCAATAGATGGCCCCACTCCTCGGGCTCCTCTCTCATTACCGCAGTATCAGCCTTGTTTGATATTCATGGTGCAATATTATGAGAAGATAAATCATTTAATTTTAGTTTTTATTGAACCCCGTCATGACTGAGGCCCTCCCCTCCGTCCTGGGGGTGTAGCTGAAGCATTTTGATAGAATGATGGATTAGAAATTATTCAGTGAGGGAATTTTTCACAATCAAACAAAATCCGGATCGAGTTTCACTGCACCAACGGATTGTACTTTACATGCAAAAAGACTTTCAGAGTCTTGACACTGCAGTTTTCCCAAGCTTGCTACGTGCTAACACCCATGTTTGTTCATTTTGAGCAAAAGTACATAACTATTCCATGTCCATAACTTTTTATATCAAGGAATTTTAGGTTTGCAGAAACTTTTAACACAAAAGTGATGCCATTTCCTGCACTGCAAGTCTGAGGGACGATCTGTCAGTCAAAAAATGTAGGTTTTAATGCAGGAAATAACATTTCCTGTTGAAGTTTGTGTGTCTGTAGGTGATGCTCTTTCCTCATTCTGTTCAGCTCCAGTCTCAGTGATGTATACTAAGCGTAAATCTGGATCTTTGCAGATGATACAGATGTGTTTGTTTGTAATGATCTGCCCGGTGGGAGGGATTGAATCCAACGAGCCCCACCTTAATGGAAGTCAAGCATTTTGGTGGTTTTTGTAATTTAACGTGCAATTTTTAGTTGTTTTTTTTTTTTTTTTTAGAAGGTCAACAATACAATTGTATGTAGTCGTGACTGGTGTGGCCAAAAAACCTAAAGAGAAGCAGAAATAACAACATGTTCCACAATATCATAGTTTCGCTGCTTTGTACTGCGGCACATTATGAATGATTACACCCTGTGCAGTAGACTGATATCCCACAATGCATCCCGGACAGTAAAAACAACACTTTGGCCACATGCTTGTTTTCTACTGCCCCAACGCACAACCAATTTCATGGCCTGAATCTGGCCGATATACAAAATGACTGTCGATACGACATCCACATCTGGGCCTATTCTGGCATTCACTGTAAATCTTCCAGACATCAGGCGATACTGGAGGATCACAGCCAGACGCCGTGGATGTACATTGGCCAGATTCGGGCCAAGGATCTATTTTTCAATTGAAAGTACTTTAGTGCGCGACTAATGCTTACTAATCAAATGACATACCATCAAAAACACTGAAAGAAAAACACCGCAGAAAAAAGTACAGTGAATCACTTCATCATAAGTGTTGTGAATGTGAGCTGTGTAGTCTTCTTCATAGAACTCTCTGGATTCCCTGGAGTGAATGATTGAGTGGTTTTTTAGACATCAGTATGCTAACGTGCTGCTGACAGGCAGATATTTGGCTGATACAAGTTTAACATGTTCCCCATCTCTGTTTAGCATGTTAGCACATGAACATTCACCAGTTAGCACTAAACATCAGAGCAGGCTGCGGTCGACGCCGACGGGAACGTCTTCGGATTATTTGGTAGACAAATGAAAGTTTTGTGGTCGTAAAAGTCAGGAGATAATAAAAGAGATGGCAATTTACTGTCCTGGAGGGGAAGTGAATGTCTGTTTCAAGTTTTATGGCAAACCATCTAATAGCTGTCAAGATAATTGACTGAAAATCTCAAATCACAAACTCATAGCGGTGAGACAGAAAAAGGACCATCAGCTAAAACATTAAGGGTATAGGGATGTCTTTTAGTCGCCATGGATACCAGCTCAGAGATGGCTATTCTTACGAAAGTGGTGCACCAACCATGCAATTTTTTTTCTTTTACTTCTTCTTTGTTTTTTTGTAAATTGTACTTACGTAAACTAAAGTGAAAAGAATAGCTTTTGAATCACACTGTAGTTCTGCCAAAGATCATCTCGGCATTACTCTCAGTAGAGTTGGAGCTGACTGCACATTCATTTATGAATTTTTTTATTTTATTTTATTTTTTTTAAATCCTTGTCCTGACTTTGGATTTTTTTAGATGCAGAAGCTTTGATACACCAAACAGGCAATAATAAAGGAGAGATAAGTTGTTCCATTTCATCTAAGCGCAGATAGGATGCGAACTGACCCTCATTTAAATGAAGACATGAAGGATGATAATATTAAATTGCTTTTGTTGTTCAATTGTATTCAGCCGTAGCTGACTGTTACAAGGTGCTGAATGGAGTGGAATGCTTTAAAGTTACAGGAAGAAGTGGTGCAAAGGAGGGGGGGGGGGGCAGTTCACATTTTTATCTTTCATCTCAGCTGGAAAGGGGACAGAGTGTGAGGCTAAGAAATGCCTTGAGGGAGCTCTCCCAGTTCGATATTTCATCCTGATGGGGCCTAGTGGTGTGAGAGGGGTCAGCGGTGAAGAGCAATGGAAAATGTGGAGGGAACATTCATACCTGGTGAAAAACACCGTGTCAGAGCGAGAGTAGTGTAGAGGGAGGGAGGGGGGAAAAAAGAGGGTTAGAGAAAAATGGAGAAAGACATCGAAAAGGAGACAAACAAGAAGATGAAGGAAGGAGGCTGCGTTTTGGGAGGTGGAGGACACATTTATGGTGAAATAAAGACGAAGAAAGGATTGACAAGGACAGCGAAAACGACTAGAGTGCCATGTTTGACCTTACTCACAATAAAACATCCATTTGGCCCTAACGTCACCTTTCTTTGCATTTCTTTAAACCCGAATTGTATCCCTTCAACTAAGCAACTGAGGCGGAGCAATGAGACGTGTTCATATGAAGAAGCATTAAGTCTCACTTTTATTCTATCCTAACTACTTGCACTTGAACAACAAACAGAACAACAACATCTTAGCTAAAGGCTGCATACGCTGAAGTTCTGGGTATTAAGTACAAGAGATTTCTGTCAGTCTTACACCCAAAGGGAAAAAGCAGATAAACAACTATAATCATCGAGTGGAAGCAGATTTCTCCCCAGAGGCTTTAAAGAAGGAGGCATAAAGTTTGAGGAAGATCAAGTCGATATTTAGTAAGTCAGTTAAAACGTTGAAAGGCTGAGAGAAGCCTTTAAAAAGCAGATTTTTGTGAATTTCATTCAAAGCACAGACAGTGAAAATGTTCTTATTCAGCGAAGCACTAAACATCTCAGCAGCTCAACTCTTTCTTTTGTCGTTTATCTACGTTCATGAAATATCAGGGCCTCCCTCCATGTGTGTCTCTGTTAGTCATTATACTCATTATACTGCACATAATGGCACAATCCACTATATAATTTTCAAATAAACACCGCATCCACTATGGAGCGGTAGTGAAGCTATAAATATTCTACTGTAGTGGCACCAGGATGACTTTACTCTGTATATCTGATTCAAACACAGAAGAGACAAACGTTCAGTTCTGTTCAATTTAACCCTTTCATGCCGAGTGGCCACAGTAAGCACGTTTGCATGCACAGTTAAACTGAGCTGGTTATAGCTCAGTAAAGCCATCTCACCGGACTTCTGCTCTTCTGCCAGTATACATGCACGGGAGCGAAATCGATTTATTTTTTGAAATCATGTCGCTTCCGCTACGATAGGTGGCGATATGCACTCTTTCAGCTCGTGGGTAATGGGCCACTACCGACTGACCTATGACGTCACAGAACACAACAGAGGTGGAAAGAAACAAAGACCGGTGAGCTACTAAGTTAGCGACTCAGAGGTAAACTGGCGCGACGATGGACAACCACCTTGTAAATTTGTACACAACTTCGCCATGTTAGCCAGCTGCTTTTGTGTGACCTCCTACGTTTGGGTTTATGTTTTAAATGCCGTTCGACTTCCGGGTCATAGCTTGGCACGAAACTTAAGCACATGCGCAGATCACCTCCTCCAGTTCCAGTCCGACTGTCTGTATACATGCAGCAGTAGATCGACCTTCAATTGCATTATCTGGGTGTGTTAGTCCATCAATTATCAGTTCAATTTCAGCCGAGCTAACGTGTTTACATGTAATTTAAAAGTCCAGTTTTGGTTGGACTGACGCTATAATTCGGTTTTTTTAGGTGTCATGTAAACGTGCTTAGTGACACAGAGTTTGGACAAACGTCATCGGCTGCTGCGTCGGGTGCAAGATGGCCGACGAAATAACATTCATGCAAAGCTCGTTGGGAATATCTGTCCAGTCTTTCTATACAAGATGACAACTAAAGTTTAAGGATCAATATTATTGTAATATGTCATATATTTACATTGTGACTGAATGTATCTGAGTTTATTACAGTAAGATGTGTAAGAGTGTAATAAATGTAGTTAATTGTGTGTATATTTTAGTTTCCTGACATGTCAGTAAATATGTGAAACGTTTGGTGTTAAGTTTGTGTATTTGGCTTTACACAGTGTGCGTCTAGCCTTGAACTTTTCTCTTTTGTTGGTATTCGCTAAAGAAGAGGAGGCAAAATGTTTCTATATTTTAGCCTTTGTGTTGAAGTTTGTGAGTTCATTTGCGAGGACATTAACGGGGTGCTTTTGCATCATTTGTGTAGGGCTAAGTTGCTCTGTCACATTTCACCGCAGGATTTTCTTACTGACTTATTTTGTGAGACAAGGGAATAAACGGAGGTTGCCTCTGAAGACGTGCTGGCGTGGCCTCACCTAAACAGAACACTTAAAGAACTCCTGTGCAGAGCTGCTACTGGCTGCTAATCGCTAAAATCTGAGAGTTTAGATTTGATGAAACGATGAAAAATTAGCGATGCCAAGTCTCTCTCAATCGTGTTTGGTTCTGCATTTATTTGCAACGGGTCGACAGTGTGCAAAGTCTATTGTTAAATGCATTTATTCATTTACTTTAAGGAAATTTAAAAAATAATATACGCAAAATGAGCCACGGAAAGGCGGTAGTTCAGTAATTAGCAGCGCCTGTATTCACTTGACTTGTGGATTTGAAATCATCCATCACAGCACCACATTACTCCGCTCTAGCTCTCAGAGGAGAACCACAAAATAAATACATGGCTCCTCCACCACAAGCAGAAAATTACAATTTATCACATGTAAACTAAAGTGGACATCAAGCATTACTAGCTAAGCTATAAATTAACTCATGCAAAACCTTTCACACTAGCTACATTAAAGTTCTCTCAGTAACTTGATTCACATCAGCGTGAAAAAAATATTTCATGCTAATTGAGTCTATTGTGTATCTGACATTTAATCATCATATTTTGTTTGTCCTGAAGTCAAGTGTGCCTTTGGAAACCGCTGAGCTCAGCTCACTGAAAACAAAGAATGCAAAACAATCAAAGTCACATGAAAAACTAAAACCATCTGCGTCTTGTGGTTTTGTGCTCCGGCCGGTCTGCCAGTTTCAGACGACAGAGCAGAGGAACTGACGAACATCAGACCAGCGAAGAGATTCATGGACGTCAGAGCTCCAATTAACATACTTCCGTTAGAAAAGAATTGGCTGGTCTTTTTAGCAATTAATTGACAATTGTGAATCATAAAATAGTGTGTTTAGGAATATTTTCGCTACTGCTATTAAATGTGAATCTTCACAAATGAGAAGCTGTGTAACATAAACAGCGGCTATAGATGAGCTGGATCCGACTTCAGAGGGCACACAGTAAGATCTGGAGTGTTTCTCATTTTCCCTTGTTAGTTAGCTATCATAACTGCTGTCATGAAAAAGGTTAACATCATGGAGCTGCTCTTGTCCTCTGTCTTCAGTATTTCGCCTTCTCAGTTAAAATACATTATTCAAATATGAATTATTTATTAATTGACCAAACTTTCAGTGACCTACAGATTTGGGGGACAAATTTGGGGTTTTCTTTATCTCTATATTCCCATTTTTCAATATTGTAATATACAATATGAAAATATTACATGTTGGCTTCAGAGATCGAACACTTAGCTTCTTCTCTGGAAATCTCACAGTTGCACTCGTCACCTTTCCTACCTGATGACAGCACTGTTTTAATATTTTGGTGGTCAGTCACCCCCCCCCCCCCCCCCCCCCCCCGGACCATAATATTCTGTCTTTTTTTCCCCTGAACACCTGGAAGCCTGTTCTCTGTCACAGTAATCCAAAGACAAAAAATAAAACCCTCAGATTTGACTTGCTAATTTCTCGGGTCTTTCCCATGTGGCAACAATCTACGACGTCGGCTGATGATGAACTGACAGACTGGGTCAGGTGGTGGATGTAATTGTGAGAAACATAGGGGGGAGGATTACATTTGACAGGTCATTCATCCCACTTTAGTTAATAGTAAGCGAGGCCGGCGACTGTGAGAGGAGCATTCAGACCTCACCAGTCGAGGCCCTCACTGACCGCTCATTCTCTCTCTAGATTTATGTGTTTTCATAGATATCATTGTGTTTTATAAAACCCCACTGCCTTCACAGAGCGGCTTCTTAGGTGCCTTGTGACATGTGAAGAGAACAGCCAGTATAAACACCACATGCCTCAGTCATACACTCATTTTAATTTAGCTTAAAGTGTATATAATGCATTATACCACAGGCACTTTACAGGCTCTACATTCATAACAGTGTGACCCCCCCCCCCCCCCCCCACCGCTGCTGCACACTGCTGCTGATGAATTGCCTTTAGTGTCAAAGTATATTTATGTGCAGCCAGTTGCACCCTTTGTCTTTTGCCTGGGCTCATTATTTTCTGTCTTTTTTCCTATTATCACTATTTGATTCAATTTAAAATATGACAAAGTAAAACCTTAAAAATAGATTGTTCCCAATGACTTTTAAAACAATTACTCTCTGCCAGGTGAGTGTAACAGAAGAATTTCTATTAAGAATCTACCAATTTGGGGTCAGTAGAGTAAATCTATTTATCTAATGTAGATAATGTAATGTAAAAAGGCCTCTTCATCCAAATTGGCACTTTCATTTCCATAGCATGAAACTCAGTGTTGAATAATCAGAACAAAATAAAATGGAAATAGATGTTTTTTAAAATATATTATCTATGGACACTAAAGCAAACAGGCTAACTACATTTCTCACGGTGCATTCTGTTTCAACCACCACTAATGGAGTGTTAAAGCAACAGATCACCTGACTGAGGAAAATATAACAGCATTAGACCGTTGAGTTATGGAGTTTAAACAAGTGAATTTTGGATTAACGCCATGATTTGAGACATTAGAGTATTTTGAATTTGCTCTTGTTCAGATTTGTGCCTCTGACCGACTTCCTCTGTGGCAGAACTGAGGCTCGGTGTTTTTTAGTTGGTAAACCAGTAGAAACAGTTATATTATCCTCCGCATTTCGGCGTTAAGTTAACACTGAAAATATCCTTAAACTGCCATTCAACATGGAGAAGTGTAATGGCCTGCCATGTCTTTCGGGGCTGGATTTCAGGGTGGGTGGTCGGCTTATTAGTGCAAGACTCTAAAAACAAAAACAATGGTTCATAGTTCATCTCTTACCAGCTGTAAACACCATCCAAAACCATTCACACGCTTCATTTTTGGAATAATATGAGCCTTTTAAGCACGGTTGGGCTACAAACCCAAAGTTAGTGCCTCCAGTTTTGCTCGCAGAAGGCAGATTTACACCTCCGAGCCTCAGTGTGTAATTTGTTTGACCCCATAAATTATGTATATCTATATTCACATGCATAATGAAAGAATTGTAGGCTACTGTAGATGGAAAAACCGCCGTTTTCTGTTTTAGTTTTGAAATGATTCAGCCAAATACAGACATTTGTTGCTCACTGTGGCGATGAAAGGATTGTTCATTAAGATGCGTGTCAATCAGTTTGAGAGGGGAAAGCAAGGTCCCATGTGTCTTTTGTGGTTCTTGTCACACATTTGTAGTGTTTTGTCTGTCTTCGAGTATCATGCAGTGGAATGAACCCACATTTCATCACTGACCATTAAACTCATCTGAAAAAAGTAATTTAGCATCCCACAATGTTGTTGTTGCTCATAATGTTGCTTTAGATGTCAGAAATCTCTTTGCAGCTACTCATCAAGTTCCTGGTATTGATCAAAAAGCACCCTTGCAGTTATGCTTTGCTCATTTTTTGCTGTAGGCCAATAAAAATGTGACTTGCTGCTCCTTTGGAGCGATCGTAATCTCCTCAAAGGGAGTTCAGACAGCTGAATTTAACCAAAATGTCACATAATTGATTATGTGACGCTTTGTTGTGTATTTTAGATGCAGCTTTTTTCGTTGGACACTGACTCCTTCTGTCACACACACAAAACACACATCACAGAAGGCTGGCATATGAAGCCCTGCGCAGCCTAAACAGATAGTGCTCAGTGTGTGTTTTTGTCCCTTTTATCAGTCCGATGCTGTAAAAGTCAGCCAGACCAGCTCGACTCGACCATCTCAGCTCATCACTGTCTTGTCCTGTCATGTTATCCAGCAGTGTGGAGTGGGGGAGCGTCAGCGGTGGCTGCTGTGCCGGACTTTGAGACGGACAGGCCTTCTGTGGGCTGTCAGATAGTATCCGGCAAATGACCTGCTTAGTCTCCCTCGCTGTCGACACGCTGCCGACGTCTCTGCGCTGTCAGAGACACATCAGTGGGAATCAAAGACACAGACGGATGAAGGGAGACGCCCGCAGACAGACAACAGGACGACAGAAATCTTTCCTTTGATAGCCGTTCCCAGCAAGATAACAAACAACATGTGCTTATATAATTGCGTTTTTTGTTTTTTCTGCAAACTTTAAAGGAAGTATATGTTTAGTCTTGCTATTAAAACACAACCAGCATCACATTTAATTCCTTTACTTGCTCATGTCTCTGTCAGAAAGTGATTGGCCATGGCTAGTTGGTTAGCATGCTAACTTCAGCCGGATGTGACACTGACCAATATAAACCTCCAGTCTGTCTCCTTTACAAATAGCCTGTTTGAAATAAATATAAAATTCAAGCATTTGCATTAGTTAAGTATTGATCGGGGTATGGAGAGCCATTTATTAATTTGTAGCTTCTGCAAAAACAATCACCATCACCCCCACCCAGCAAGAAACCACCGTCAGCTGCAGAGATAACGTTCAAATAGGCCTTTGAAAGTTAAAAGCTTTGAGATGAGTCTTTATAGTTGGATTCATGTGAAATGTACTTCCATTAAAAAAGGAAAGCATGTACATGAAAAAGAAGGTTGGAAAAAAGTGAATAGATTTAGTTGGAAGTGAGAAGACCAGAAATGAAGATAACAAGAACAGCTGTAAGAAGAGATTTTTAAAGCTGCTCCAAGCAACATTTTTTATCCTAAATTAATAATTAAGCTCCACAGCACATAAATCTGTGTGTTTGACTCCGTGCGCAAGATCTCAAACCCTTCGTGTTTACCCCAAATTCCTTTTTTGGTGATGTTAAGACTGTTTACATGCGAACAAGACCCGTTAAAAAGCACTGCAAGCATGTCTTTTTCCTCAGTTGCAGCTTGGCTGTGTTCGCCATCTGCTCTCTGATTGTGGTGGCTTTACCTCAGCCGCAGGCAAGTAGCTGTTTCTAAGCAGACAGCTCATCACGTTGACTGACAAGTGTTTGCCCTGGAACTCGACCAAGTCGGGGGAAAAGGGGGGTGTAAAAAATATATATATAAATAAATAAATACACATTTCAGGGAGCTTTAAGAAGTTATTTGAAAGATGACACTGAATTGGCCGTAGCCTGAGACGGCACTCTATATCGCAGCTGTGGGCTCGAGAACGGGCATATGTGATGTGTTGTGGCATGTGTGGGTGTTTGCGCTGTGTACGTTTGCATGTGGAATATTTGTGCGTCGTGGTCCATTTGTCCTGGCAACATTTCTGTCCCCGGCAGGCGTGGCCCATGTGGAGTGTGTTGCTCAGTGGGTGGCTGATGGCGGCGGGGGCTCCGGGTAGAACGTGTCCCCAGAGCTGCAGCTGCTCTCTGCAGACGAGGGCCGAAAACATCATGTTTCGGTACAGCGAAGGAGAGAAATGCTACATGACGGGGTGGGGGGGGTTGTTAAAAGGATACATGGAACGATGCACAGGAGGTGGTAGGATTTGGTGCGGCATTGTGGGTAAATTAAACATTCTGCCAGGAAAAGCAGAGTGAAATAACTTCAGATGGAGTCCTTGATCCCTTTTTCGTCACTTTTTACCAAGTGACTGATGATGTTTCCACTGATTTTACTAATATCACTATGAGGTCTACAGGATGGTGCCATTTCTTGCTGTTGCATCACTGTGGGTTCGTTTCATAGTGACTGCAGCAGAGTGAGGCAGAAATAACATGTTTCAAGCCCAGTGCATGTTTCTAGTAAGAGGTCATCCATTCTCTCGTGGCCCAGATGTTTTTAACTGGCGCAAGCTTTCCAGAGCTCAGGCCCCACTTTCCCAGCAGGCTGCGGTGCATCTGGTTCTCTGCTGTAGTGTTTCCCCCGCCAGCGAACTTCGCCAACTCCATGTGTCATCCTCTTCTCTCTTCCCAAAGAGTTGGGTGAGATTTACAGTACAAAGGTGGACTGTTGCATAACACTTTTCTTTCAACAAAGTGTGTCAGGGCAGAGGCAGAGGCAGAGGAGAGTCCCTGCTCTGTAAACATAATGCACAGTTTCTAGTGTTTTCAGGGCGACAGACTGGTCTCTCTGCCCTCCCTGCACATTTCACTTTATATCATCAAGAGCATGTCAGCTGAAGAAGTCGACACCATTTGCTTGTACCTTTTTAACATTGCCTACACACTTAGTGTTTCATAATGCAGACTGCACGCAGAATATAAAGATCAGTAAAAGAACGAACAGATCTACTTTATGTGAACTCTGGTGTCTGATAGCACAAGTTCAACTGATATTCTCGATGTTTCCTCCTGATATCATCTACTTTATTCACACTTTATTTTACCAAAGCAAATGTAAATGTAGTCTCCAATAAAAGCTGATAATGTATCTTACTTTCTCCAACTGCTGCGTAGGTGTGTGAGGTTGAGCTGTGAAAGCTCCTATTATCTTCTGAACTGACTCCACTCTGTCATATAGTTCAGGCTAATTGCAAATATTCCCTTCAGTATAAACATCATGTTTCTACGTGACAGGCTGCAGCTTCAGAAGAACCTGGGGCTTTCCTCGGTGGAGTATGCACATACTGTACTTCCTGTATCCTCCGGTTGCTCCAGCTACCTCAGTCCTAAGACATGCTCATGAGGTTAATTGGTGGCTCTAAATTGCCCGTAGGCATGAATGTGAGTGTGAATGGTGGTCCCAGCCCTTCCCATTGTCAGCCGGAATTTCCTCCTGCAACCCTGCACAGATAAGTGGTGTAGATAACAGATGTATTTACTACTTTACTTCCATGTCTTTCACTCCGTTTTGTTCTCCTGGTGGAAATATTCTGGCCCTTTAGCTGCTAAACGCTCCACAGTGTTCACCAGCTAGTTGCTAACTTTGCTTTCCCTGCATGGGGTCAGTTTATCTGAACTGCTGCAAAAGGAAACAACGCAAACGCAAACTGCGAGACAAAGCCAAAACAAGGACGCTAAAACACTGTGCAGAACTGAGGGGAACAACAGTGTCTGGTAATAATTCAACACTCCGCCTGCGTAGTGTCACAATATACAATCATTTGAGCCATTGTTAGAATAAAAGTATAAATTACTGGACCATTTTTCTGCGTATTTTGCCAATGAATTATCACAAAACGTGAGCATGAGGTAGGTTTGATCTTCTGAAAATTACACACAATCCAACGGCTTTGTTTTATTTTTTTGCATTTTTAACTCAAAATATTTCACAGAATTTTTTTTGCGGGGCTGAAAGGAAATGTCTTCAATTTTATGTGTTGAGTGGCGTGGTGGATCATAAGTGTCTGAAAACACCCACTGAGGAGCACTTTAAGATACAGTCTCATGCTGTAAACATTGCAAGTGAGTAATTCATGTGAGGCTCCCTCCCTTCACTGACACACAACAACATTTATTAGAGCAAGTTTTTGATTATAAAGCTGTGTGTGTCTGTTGTGGGAGAAATTATTTGCCATTTCAAGCCCGTGAAAGTGGAACCATTACATTTTAATTTACTCAAGACTTATGATCCAAATAAAAGGATAAAAGACAGGAAGGGAAACATACAAAAGTATTTAACTGGATTCACTCGAAAAGCATCAGTACCTCAGCACAACTCCAATGAATACTGATGTGCTTTCCCTTCAGAAAAGGAAAAATCTTTTTATTGATTTTTGTCATTGAGGTTGATGTCAAAGTCTGAACCGCCAAATAACAGGAGCCGATAACAACACACTTTAGGTCTTAGGCCCTCAAAGTTCTTCACCAGATTATTCCCATGAAAACTAACAGAAGCGGTCGTCTGGAAAGTTGAGAAAAGGTCGGACACAAAGTCCGACACTGCACACAAATCCAGCATCAAACACTACTGACCCCCTGAGTCTGAATTAAATCTATTCTGTCAGTCTGAACATGCCTCTGTCTCAAAGTCTGGACCTGTTCTGAATCTGATTCTGTCTCACTGTCCAAGTGTGAACTCGTCTGATCCTGTCTCTGTCTCTGATCCTGATCCTGCCTCTGTCTCTGTCTCTGTCTCTGATCCTGATCCTGCCTCTGTCTCTGTCTCTGTCTCTGATCCTGATCCTGCCTCTGTCTCTGATCCTGATCCTGCCTCTGTCTCTGTCTCTGTCTCTGATCCTGATCCTGCCTCTGTCTCTGTCTCTGTCTCTGATCCTGATCCTGCCTCTGTCTCTGTCTCTGTCTCTGATCCTGATCCTGCCTCTGTCTCTGTCTCTGTCTCTGATCCTGATCCTGTCTCTGTCTCTGATCCTGATCCTGCCTCTGTCTCTGATCCTGATCCTGCCTCTGTCTCTGTCTCTGTCTCTATCTCTGATCCTGATCCTGTCTCTGTCTCTAAGTCTGATCCTTCCTCTGTCTCTGATCCTGATCCTGATCCTGCCTCTGTCTCTGTCTCTGTCTCTGTCTCTGATCCTGATCCAGTCTCTGTCTCTAAGTCTGATCCTTCCTCTGTCTCTGTCTCTGATCCTGATCCTGCCTCTGTCTCTGTCTCTGTCTCTATCTCTGATCCTGATCCTGTCTCTGTCTCTAAGTCTGATCCTTCCTCTGTCTCTGATCCTGATCCTGATCCTGCCTCTGTCTCTGTCTCTGATCCTGATCCTTCCTCTGTCTCTGTCTCTGATCCTGATCCTGCCTCTGTCTCTGTCTCTGTCTCTATCTCTGATCCTGATCCTGTCTCTGTCTCTAAGTCTGATCCTTCCTCTGTCTCTGATCCTGATCCTGATCCTGCCTCTGTCTCTGTCTCTGATCCTGATCCTTCCTCTGCCTCTGTCTCTGTCTCTGTCTCTGTCTCTGATCCTGATCCTGCCTCTGTCTCTGTCTCTGTCTCTGTCTCTGATCCTGTCTCTGTCTCTAAGTCTGATCCTTCCTCTGTCTCTGATCCTGATCCTGATGCTGTCTCTGTCTCTGTCTCTAAGTCTGATCCTTCCTCAGTCTCTGTCTCTGATCCTGATCCTGCCTCTGTCTCTGATCCTGATCCTGATCCTGTCTCTGTCTCTGCCTCTGTCTCGGATCCTGATCCTGATCCTGCCTCTGTCTCTGATCCTGTCTCTGTCTCTGTCTCTGATCCTGATCCTGCCTCTGCCTCTGTCTCTGATCCTGATCCTGCCTCTGTCTCTGATCCTGATCCTGTCTCTGTCTCTGATCTTGCCTCTGGGTCTGATTCCAAATCTGTTTCTGTTTCTTAACAGAAGCCACTTTCTACTTTAATCAGAGCCAGTTTTCCTCAGATGGAGTCCAGGTTCTTTGTCTGAACCTGGAGCTGGACCCGCCTGTCTAAATCTTACAAAGCGTCAGAACCTGTTTCAGCTCAACCTTCAACCTGTTCAATATGTGCCTGAGCCCATGAGTCCTAAACTACTCCAGAGTCTGTACCAGTCCTCCCGTCAGGCCCACATCATGATTCTTTACCGAAACCCGTTTTAAGTTTTCTTTTCTGAGCTCCAGTTTGTCTCTATCAGATTCTCGCAGGAATTTTATTCCTCTCTGAGCACAGTCCTCCATCATCCAGCCCCTCAAATCCACGTCATGTTGTGACCTAACCCTGTCCCTTTGGATCAGGGTGTCCGTCATGTCCACATCAGCACCGTCTCTGTCTTTTCAGCCCGTCCTCCCGTTTCTGTCAACATTTATCTCTGCAGAGATCATTGATACTTGTCTGCGGCCTCCTCAGATGCCCCTCATTCAGTCAGTCAAAAACCCCAAAAGGCTCCATCTTGAAGGGCATGCCACAGCTTTTGTTTCTGCTCCGAGAGGCCGCGAGCTAAGACACACCAGACCAACATTAACCAGTATTTTATCTAACAGACAGACCGCTTTATTTAAAATATATCGGCAATTGAAAGAAGCAACTGATCAGTCTGAGCTCAAATAGCTTCAAAGCATTTAACAGAGTAAATGATTTTTAAAAAATAAGATTCACCATCAAAGTAAAAATAGAGAATATGTGGCTCTGATTCCTCAAAGAACCATAAATAATTCTTTATCTATTATTATCAATAAAACATCTGTATCGTTATAGTCTGTTGAATAAGAGAAAAGTAACTGTGATTTTACTCAATAATATCCTATAACATAACATAATATCCTGAAGACATCAATTAAATAAAATTGTATTCAGTAAAAACTAGGAGGGGTGAACTGCACGAGTATTATCATTTCTCTATTTTTATTAGTTGTCTTTTATTATTATCTTTTACTCCACCACGTTTAGAAGACAAATAGTACTTCAGAGTTTTTTACTCTGAGGCAGAGCGTTCAGTGAGCAGAAGGAATTTTCTTTTCTTTAGACCATACTCTGCTCGTCACAGGAGAGAAATCACAGCCAACTCCTCCGCCGTCAGTCATGTTGTGCTGCTGCATTTTTGAACAGCTCAGTTTGAACCTGGCACTGGCTGCACCCCGGCTACGTCAGATACAGATGAGGCGGAGGATTCTTCACCTATCAAGTCCTTGTTTTGAATTTTACAAAGAGAGAAAGACCTTTTGTTTTAAAAGTTTGCTTTGTTTACCACGAGCAAACTTCAGCACCGCCTAAAGACAAAACCAAATGTGAATGCAAGAGTGGCTCCTATTGTTGGTTCAATTGTGTTTTCATGGCCGTTTCTGTCGGCTTTTTTTCTATCATTTTCTAAGTCGGTCAGTGTATTCAGGTGGTGGATCCAGATTCAAGAGGTTTTGCAAATGACTGAGGAACAATAGAGCAATGCATTGAGATTAAAAATGTACTTTGGAATATTTTACCTATTCAAAAACAAAACAAGTCCTATAGGAGTTGTGTACTTTTTCCGCCTGTGGCTCAAAAAAGACGTTGCAGTTCAAACACATGATCAGAGAATATTAAAGGAAAATACTGCGCCCTACTTATTGATTGGACGCTGTGTAAATGGGAAAATGGAAACTCCAAACCATCAAAAGTCTCAAATGACAGTTCATAGGATGAGACGTCTCATTCTTCTTAAACCTGGCTCCCCTTCTACTCCTTAAATCTCTCCTGACATCCTCAGTGGGAGGGACGAAGAGGGAAAGGTATAGGCAGTTATATGCCCACAGCAACAACACTGAGGCCGTTCTCCTGCCAGTCTTTGTGCAACTGTC
Organism: Remorina albescens; assembly: GCA_034769265.1. Lineage (NCBI taxonomy): Eukaryota > Metazoa > Chordata > Actinopteri > Carangiformes > Echeneidae > Remorina > Remorina albescens. The sequence continues at coordinate 3,433,668 of CM068486.1, forward strand.
TTCATTGCTAAGTCGCTGCATTGTTCCAGACTATGAAAATATCAGAAACACCTTCCAATACTGAACCAGCTCTTTTCAGCACCACGACTAAATACAAACTCAAAAATGACTTAACACAGTGTAAACAGTGTAATCGTAACAAAAGTAGGATTTACTGTAGTGTCAATGCTTTGGGGGTCTACAAAATTAATTTAAAGCTTGGATTATTTCATGGTGAAAACGAGAGATCTTGTATTTTTGGGGGGTTTCTGGTTACAAAAAAAAGCAGACTTATGTTGATTTAAATATTAAAATCATACAGTTAGACAGAACAAAACTAAAAAATAAATGAAGACAATTATTCTGATTTACCGTGTAGGAAATGTCTTTAAGGTGGACTGTTGTTCCAATCAATGGAAATAATAGGGGAGGGCATGTAGCTGTATAAAAATAGTGCAGATTACTATACAAATTACTGTGTGTTACTTTTTCCTTGCTCTGACTGTTAATATCTCATGAACACAAACACTTTTAAACCCCAAATAACTCTAAAAACAGCGTCCACAGAAAGCAACAGAAGAGCATTACTCATCGAGGTCGGTGAATCCTCCCACATTCTGTCTGCACCTTTTCACTTTTCCCAGACAAGTGCTGCCTATTGAGTCTCTTCTCAGGGAGACAGGTACATTTTTTTTGTTTGTTTGTTTGTTTTGTTTTGTTTTTGCCGTTTCTTAAATCTGCACCTCCAGGCAGAAGGCGGACTGCACCAAAGCGACAGAAACCGCGCAGCAATTCTAGTCAATTTTGTTTATATGGCTGCAGATGAGAGCAGAAAATCTCGGGGCACTTCTCATATAGAGCAGGTCAAGAGCGTGCTCTTTATAATATTATTCAAAGGGACCCAACGTTGGAGGGATAGCAAGCAAGGGAAGAGAAGAGTCCATTTTAATAGGTGGAAACCTTGAAGAGAACAAGGCTCACAGTGGGCAAATGTCTGCCTTGAATGGCTGGGTTGAGCGAGAAAAGAGAGAAAAGGGAAATACTTTATTTAACTAACAAAAAAAAAATTTCCTGAACAATGTTGAAACTTAGTCAACAGTAACGGCAGAAGCAATCTGCCTGTGGCCACACACACACACACACACACAGCAATGGTTAGCAGGCTAAACTCATTTAATTTTAACTTTTCAGGAGGATTGTTGCCAACAGCAATTACAGTAATATCCTAGTGTGAAAAGACTGAGGCTATACGCCTCCAGTCAGCTAATGGAGAATTAAGTCTGAGCCGCAATTACCTGTTGCAGTGATAAATGGACGGCTGGCTTTCTGAAAAGCTCCAGCAACCTGTTTTCTCTTTACAGCTGAGACATAAGACTCAAACCTTTATGTATCTTTGCAAGTTTCAATTAGCTTTTATCTCAGCCTTACATAGAATAAAAAATACCTGATAGCCACCGACCAGATGTGCTTTGTTGCTACTTTAAAGGATATTAAGACTCGTTTATTTAGCGGTCCAGAAAAAGAAGTTGCAGCTCAGCATCAAACTTTCCTTTACTCGCCGAGAACTTTCTTAAATAATGGAAAGCAAAGTCTCTATTAACTGTTACTTATATCACATTTTTCCTTCTGAGCCATCTCAAGCCTGTCTTGTGACTTTCCGATGATGACTCACTACAGACAACAATCTGCCCTGAAGATGTCGCGCTGCTCATAAACACAACGATGGCTGAAGCTCTAGGCGAGCTTAGAAACAGGAGGAAGGAAACTTAAAAACAGCAGAATAATAATTAAAAAAAAGAAAACTGATCCAGAAGTGGGGAACAGATTAGTAATTTGGTGGTTGCTCCGGAAACAAGATCTCAGAATTTTAAAGGCCTTGAGTGTTTTCCCAGAATGAAGGGTTATTAAGACGGTCCGGGGGTGGGGGGGCTGCCTTATTGCATCATAAACGGGTCTCGTGGATGTCAGAGATGAGGCTGAGGTTGCAGCTGATGATTTTTGAGACGGAGAAAATAATTGTGTGCAGCTGATTCCTCTGCTAAGCACAGATCTGTAGAGCTGCAGCATCGTTCTCCTGGATTCACCAAAGAAAGAAGAAAAAGGAAGGAGGAAAATTGATTTACAGGTCAGAGTTATCGCCGTTTTAATTAGCCTTTGTCTGCGTCTCTCTCTCTCTCTCTATCCTCCAGATGGACCCGGTGCAGAAAGCCGTCCTCCATCACACCCTCTGCCTCCCCGCCACCGCCAAGAGGAAGCACGTCTCCTGCAGCGTTTGCCAGCTGAGGTTCAACTCACAGGTGAGCAAGTTTTCTTCTGCAGATGAGTTTAAGTTCAGAAGTCAGAAGTGCTCCTGGCAAAAATATATGCGCACGAATAAAGAGTGAAATACTGCAGACAACTTTACCTCCAAGGGACGGAGCTTTGAACTTCACCCGCTCTGCTGTCCTGGTCATTTATATTGTTTTAGTTCTATTACAACAGTTTAAAAAAAAAGGAGCAAAAACTATATTGAATACTAATGTGTTGTTCCAGCAGAGGGGCTTGGAGGGGCTGTGAGTCCACCACATTTAAGGCAGTTAAGGCTAAAACCCAAATGACTTTTTGCACAGATGTGCATGTCCCCCAGAAGATGAATCCCTTTTTTCTCGTATCATCAGGTCAACATTTTAAAGTTTTGGATGAATCATCCTGGGATGCTTTTTGCTTTTAACACTCACTAGAAAATGCTAAACAGCGTACAATGTGTAAAGCTTTCAACAGCATTATTGAACTTTTGGATTTTAAACTCCATGTATACTCAGTAAGTTGTACTCAGGATTAATTACTTTTTTTTCCAAAGAACTTTACAGAAAGTTACACAATTTATGCAGTATTTTCCAGCAGTGAGCAGATTCTCCATCTCGTCTGTGCACTGCAGTGACAGAGTGCACATTAACAGCACACACACAAAAAAAGAGGCTGTATTTAGTTTGAATGCTTTCTGCTTTGAATATCCTGCTTTTATTTCTCCATTTGCCAAAGTGAACTCATTACATAAAAAATGTAGAAGTGTGTGTGTGTGTGTGTGTGTTTGGGACAAATGGATGTTGAACGTGTTAAACATGTTAACCAAGATAGCACGGCTCACTCTGTGAGGCCTTAGGCTCATAGTCTGGTTTCTAAATATGTGCTGCTTATGTGAATATTAATATAAACAATCACTGCCCAGCTGAGCACTCTCTGTTGTCAATCTGCTGCAGGAATGAACTTAATATAAAATGCCAGAATGTCTTCATCAGTTCCCATGAGCACTAAATTAAAGAATGATTGGAAATAAAACTATTCATGAATGTGATGACAGTAATAATGAGCAGGTGCAGCTTCTGCACAACAGGGCAACACTGAAGGAGGCGGAAAACGTTTGTGAATGGCAATGTGGAAGTTTTGTGTGGAGCGTGAATGACTTTTCAGCTGCTTTACAGAGAATCATCATTGTCACTGTTTAATTTGAATAACAAGAAACTCATTTGAATAACCTCTTTCTTAGTTTGTCCTCTAAAATAAAGACTGCCTGGGATGAAAATCAAGATTTTAAACTCGTTAACACGCACGTTTTTTTTTTATATGCAATACGAGACACTTCATGAGTAAAGAGCTTAAGATTCATGTTTAACTAAGAAACCAACCTATAAAATAGCTCAAATAAAAACTAAATAACCTACAAAATAACCCAAAACTTTGGGGCTACAGGGGTTTCAATTAGAATAAATAATACTGTGTCAGCCACTGCCAGTTACAAGCTACAAACTAAAGCATAAAAAATACACGATGCTAACTGCGCTAACAGCTCTCTCTGCCTGATCCAGAAAAAAGAGCAGATGAGCATTTGTTTTTAATTTATAATTTGGAAAACCATGTCAACCAAAATATGAGTCATAGTGGAGCGTTTTTACATAGTTTAAAACATGACGGGAGAGAAACGTAAATATTTAATATATGAATCATGGCAGTGAAGCTGCAAACATGTTCATCATTAAATTATTTTAAATTTAAATTAAAGGAATAGCGAAGGCGTGAATGAGCAATTCGACTTTTGCCATGCACCCACCACAATATTAACATAAATTATTGTGGTAAAAATACAGAAGTGATAAAGGCAAAGAGCTTTATGCAAATTAACATATAACATACTGAGATGATGAAATTACAAGGCACGAGGAATATGAATAAAATGAAATAAAATTTCAAAGATGTTTATGAGAGGAGACACTGTACGAGCCGGGGGGGTATTTAATTGAATTTCTCCGGGAGAGGAAACTGGTGATTCCCGGGAAGATTTCGCTGAAACATAATGCAGGTATCCAGCCTTCTGTAGGTGTTGGTGTTCACTGGGAGTCAGACAGCAAAAGGTTGATAGAAATCACATATTGTCTGCAGCAATTTTTGGTGATTACCGTCTGGTTTTGATTTGTAAAATGGAGTAACGGCTGTGAGACAAAAACAACAACTCTGTGTCACAGTGTCGTAGGTGTTGGGAAACCAGTCAGTGTTGGTTTATGATTCAGGGTCATGTCTATTGTGAAAAACAACAGATACAGTGATATAATATATTAATTGGATTATGGCCCCCTTTAACCTCCCTGAGTCGAATCTAATTCTAATTCAATCAGATTATCCTGCAGACAGCTGTTCTTTGTGGTCCTCTAATATCTCGAGGAGACAGTTTTTGTGTGAAATATAACAGTTGCTCGTCTGAATCGTCATTTTGTTTTTTTGTAATGTGCCGTTCAACAGCTGGGATGTTTTGATCGGAGAGGACAGATATATATAATTTGTTGATTGTTTTTTTTTATTATTATTCTGATACCGGAACAAAAGTCAGATTTTTTATTTGCTGTTTGGTACGAAGGTGAACTTCAGCTGTAGGATTAACAACAATGGAAAACACAGCTTCCATGGGGATTTTCACATTTTGATTTAAAATGTGAAATATACAAGAAGAAAACCTAAAAGTCAAAAAAGAAGCCACATCAAATGTGTCCAGAAAAGTATGATAAGATCACTTCTGAGCTTCCTCTCAAAAAATAGTGTCAGTTATGAATTCCTAATCATTCTTATTGTTTAAAATACAAAAGTAACATATTTCAACCACATGATAATCATATTGGTGTTAAACATTAATTGTCTTGAGGAAACCAGGCGAGGGTTTCCCAAATCTTACCAAGGTGGACTTCACAATTAATTTATCACGTTAGGAGTGTATAAGTCCAACAAAAGGTCAGCAGCCAAAACTGGAGCAAGCTTTCTGCGATTCAACATTAATCAAGCTCCAGAGTTTGTGAACGACCCGCCGACCCAATCAAGTCTGAAGGAAGACATTGGCTTCTTCACACCCCATCGCCATCTATTTATCTACCCAAAGTGCAATTAAAAGCAGAGTAAGTGAGAAAAACAGCGAGGGGTACAAAAGAGACAAGGGAGGACAAAGCTTTAGAGAAAAACCCAGAGCAGCGAGGTGCTGATCATCTCTCAGCAGGCGATAATGGGCGATTCTGTGCCTTGTGGAGCTGAATGGGTGGAGGCTACACCCAAATGCAGTCGTTGAGACGCGTTAAAAAGACGATTGTTTTCTTTGCAAGACAAAAATGGACTGAGTGTCGGTGGGGCGCATCGGTGAAGGAATCCATGAGGCATCAATTACCTAACAATGTAAAAACAGAGGGGATGAGTTAAGCAACCCGGCAGCCATTTTATTATCCAACCAAAGCTCATGATCACTTTGTTGCGAGAGGATCTCCTGTCGTTATCTTTGTCATCATAACCTGGGTGTGTTCGAAACACACCACAGGAAGAAGGGAGGCGTTACAAACCGCACCACAATGTGACCTAATGAGATGTATTGCATTAGCACTTGCTTGCTAAAAGTAACCGATGGAGCGGCAGATGGGTTTCGATTTCTCCGGCACCTAATTTCCATACCATTTTGAAAGTAATCAAAAAATTGTGAAAAGAAAACCAACTGCCACTGCTCCGTGATGTTAGATCAGGAGCATCGCTAAATGGCGGTGTGGCTGCTCTTTTATTAAAGGAGCAATCAGTCCATTTCTACCTCTGAATGTGTCGCTGATTACTCAGGATGAGGTTATTATGTTTTACACGGCCAAATCTATCTCTGTGTGTGTTTATTGTCCATCAGCTGTTAATTCTGATGCTTCATTAGAGATAGAGTCGGTGTTTGCCTGTCAGTCAACACGTATTTATCTCAGGGGCGGTTTTTTTTCCTCTCTTATTTAATTCAGTAGAAGAGTCTCTATTTTCCCCAGTGACGGTTCGTTTTAATGCAAAACTCCAACTGAGATGATGAAGTGCAACGCTGCCCGTAGTGCTCTGTTAAACGTTCCCCGAGGGGGGGCACAAAGCACATTTTAAAAGATTTCAAGATGCTTCTGTTTTACTAGATTTCATGTTTACGAGATGAGGCCATAAAGCGGACTAAAGGTCTGTAGTTCGATCCGATCTGGTCTGGTCTGGTCTGGTCTACCTCCTTTATAGGGGATGCTGTTACACCAGTTTAGATTTGACATATTTCTCCGTCTGCTTATGCTGACTCATTCAACATGTTTCATTTTTAGGCCTGTGGGTTTGTTTTTTTTTTTTTTTTATGAGCTGATAATCCAGAGGGGAATTCTCACAAAGAAACACGAAGAAATGTGCCAATTCTTATTTAATACAAATTTCTACTACAGACATTTTTCCAAGAAACCAAAAAGCCTATTCAGAACTTGAGAGCGTGACCGATCTTGACCGCAAGAAATGGGGTTGAATTTTTAGCTCCTCATAAGTCCTTGTCCTGGAAGCAGCACTTTCAGACGGCTCATTTAAAAATAAAACCTTTGACTGTTTCAAATTTCAGTTTTAATCACAGAGTTGAACAATTCGATGATAAAAACAAAGTTATATGTAACAGCTGGATCTCAGGCACACGAGTCAGATTTCTAATAATATCATGGTAATCAAAGATCGCATAAAATGAATGCATAAATCAGAGGGACAATGTCTAATATCAGCATTAAATATAATAACAAATATACAAATAATCCTAAATCCTTGAAAGCAAATGCATCCAGTATATAAATCAAAATATATATTATGATATTTAGGTTGTTTTTGGCATTGTCATTTAATTGGATATTTATTTTGTATCCATTCAGAGACCAAGGCTGTAAAACACATTTAAATACAGAAGATCTTCATATGTTCTATATGTGTGATTGGCAGCATGAGCTTTTCTTCCCAAACAAGTCTAGTATTACATTTATAAGAGATTTTTCACTAATTCTCACCTTAATAGAACACAAGAATTATTTTTAGTTTTGGCATGAAAACAGACGTTTTATGATGATTTACAGGTTTTGTCACCTTTAAATTTTCAAAACTTTGTTTTTAAGAAATTCCTGGAGGAAAACAAATAATTTAAAATGCACAATTTGTCGGATTTTTGCTGCAGTTAAAGGAAGCCCCTGTTCTCCTCCGTCGTGCACAGACACCTCAAGGAACTGCACATCAGGACGTGGATGAACTGAGTCTCGTACTCTCTCATCGGATCACCTGTGGATTTGGTGTCTTGATGATTCTGGCAATACTTTTCTCATCCGTCCCGTGTTGTCAGGTTACAGGGAGCAGAGGCGGCATCGTTTAAAAAGGCCTGAAGTTCACAGGAACATTGAAGTACAGAACATCACGCTGGCCAATGCTGATTTTTGTGAGTGGTGCTCTTTTGCCTTTTTCTGTTTGACCCTTTTAAACCGAGTGTCATCGCCAGCAGCCACCGCATTCAAATTACCGTAAGCTCTCAAACGTTCGCTCTATTGGAAAAATTCCAGCGGTTTCTGAAGGCTGAGAAGTTCTGCTCCAGCCAATATAGGGTCATTACGGTAATTCCACTCGCACTGCTGCTGGAAGTCGGTTAATCGGTTGCTTCGTTTTTAACCGTTTAAACATTCTTCCAAGATACGGTAAACTGCTAGATATCGAAGGTTTGAAGTGTTCTGGAAAAATTGGGCAAAACTACTTATTGACAGGACATTTTCTGCTCCTTTTATGGTTGAAATGAGAAAAAGTCCAGGTGGACAATAGAAATCTTCGGTGTTAAAGGATTAAATGGCATGCTGTGATTTTAACTTTGAAAAAAATGTCTTACAACAAATACCTGCTGCTTTTGTGACAGTTCGATTGATTTTCCTGTTCAATAGTGTAAATACAATTTTGGCTTGACTTGTTTTCCTTTCTGTGGCACTCTTTCTTTCCGAACAACAACAACAACACATCAGAGGGAAATTGGCCTGAGGGATAACGTAGAGTGACAACTCTGATGTCAAAGGTTAAATTAGTGAAATTGTAAACAAGTTCATTAGCTAACAAGTTTGGCTGTAACACTTCTACCAACAGCTGTCATTCACCTGCAAATGACATTTATTCAATTTTAAGAGGTTATTCCAATAAAGTCCTCTGAACTTTTATCTGGTTTCAGTATATTTTTGTGCAGATTATTTAAGTCCAATTTTGAAGATAAACTGTTGTAGAGAAGCTTCTTTGGCAGTCATTATTAATCGTCTTATGACTCCTCACCATTTTTCTTGTGGGCTTGTGGAGGAGACCATATTTTAGATCGGGAGACACCTGATGAAACCAATTACATCAAAACCATCTCCTGTGAAACAGTGATGCATTAGATTTGAACCATTAAATAACAATACATCTCTAGTAGTGTCAATTTCCCTGAAAAAGGGCATACTTTTACTCCTCAGGCAGAGTTTTAGGATTTACACAGTACTATTTTATTTTTTTGATTGTTGATTTAAAGGCTAAAAAGTAGCACAGTGTTTTACTTTGCATCAGTCATTCAGCCTTCGACGGGAGATTCGTGCTTAAATATCCTTTCAGTGCTGAAACAACAAAGAAATCTACAAACTTCTGCTGTAAATTTATTGAGGAAACTATAAATGGCGTTGACCAGGTGCTGCAGAATGTATTTTAGGAATGTGTTTATTTCCCTTTATTTGAGACACCAGTCACGTCACATTTGACTCATACAATGAGTCAGCCTGAGGCGTGACTCCTTCCCGTGATACCTGATCTCGCTCCCCCGCACCGGGTGTTATGGGTAAAAAACAATGACCTCTTTGATGTGACTTGACATTGTTTGCTTGAGTTGTAACACATCCACATGAATGTGCATGGGCGGGCTTTTGCATAAGTATTGTACTATTCTTATTTCATTCTAAAGTGAATAACCCTTTAGAAGCTGCTTTACTAACTTTAATTTTCTTTCTGCTGCTCTCAAAAACATTTTTCTTCCACTATTTGCATCCTTGTGACACCATTGCTGACACCAGTCTGTATATTCTCTGTAAATCTGGGCCATAAAGATTTATGACTGGCTAAAAATGTTGGATAAACTCAGTACCACAAATAAAATGACTCAAACTTCACAAAAAAAAAAAAACAAAACTGCTTACATCCACAGAGGAAAAGAACTGAGTAAATTATTCCCTTAATAAAAATGATTGAAGCTGGTTTACTCTCCATTACATAAATTGTGGGGCTCGGAGATTATTTTATTTGAATATTCTTTGTTGGGTGTCTCAGGAGTGCAGGGGTCAGTCACTGCAGACATGAAGAGCTGTAACACTTGCAAAGCCCGTGGCCTGTTCTAAGAAAGTCCCCCCACCAGAAAGGGGCCCGTTTGGTCCGTCTTCTTTAAATCATATCTAGTTAATTGAATTATACAGCCAGAACAGCGTGTTCCTGAGCCACAACCCTGCTCGTCTTTATAGCAAAAAAATTCCACCCTCCTCCTTTCCATGTTGTAACTCCACTTCCAAACGTGATTCATTTTTCACATGGCGCCCTTCTTTTCCCCCTCAGAGTTTCTGGACAACGCTTTGGTTCATTTCAGCTGAGGGTTGATCTAATTTTTCTCCCAGAGCTATGACTCAGACCACACAAGATAACCTCTCCACATGTATTTAAAGTTGAACATGAGGTAGAACATGAAAATATCATTACTACAAGTTTTCTTCAACTTCACCTCCCGCCCCTCAAAGACCCCCTCCCACCCTCCCCCTCTACAGCAAGCACACCCTTGAGACGGATGTTAACAGGCTTTTTCAGGAGCCAGAATCCCCCACTAAGTGGCCCAGACCCCCTCCATCAACCCTGGAGGACTGTGTTGATCAGTCTTCAGTCTTCATACACTTTTAGAACCTCACTGGAGACATGCAAGCGCACAAATACTTCAAATCTACTAGAGTCCAACCACGGAGCCAACCGGTCTGTCAACGGGGTTCCACACATCATCCTCCAGCACCTGAACTCCTCAGATACAGGATCAGGATCTTCAGCTAACCCTGCCTGCAGAATCTGGCAGGACAATCTCCCCCAGTAGGAGGTGGATGACTGACTTCCTGTCTGACAGGAGGCAGACTACGGAGTCTCTTTGGGAGTGGATCTCCAGGTCTCAGTCCATCCAGGTCAGACTCTGGTGACCCTGTGGTGACCTGTCGCAGGCTGAACCGCTTGGAGCTCAACGAGACACCAGGGATGATTGTGGACTTTGAAGATCCAGGCCTCAGGCAGTTCACACTATGGAGACCTCAAGCAGGAAATGAGCATCATGACCAGGTCCGACTGTGGCCGACCTCGAACACCCTGGACATAAACTTTCAACGGTTAATTCCTCCAAGCAGAGCTGTCTTTAGACTCCACTGACTGACTTTCGTTACGTCCGCTGCTCAGGAGTTGAGGAGACAGACCGGTGTCGGCTCAGCTGGAGATAGTTCATGAACCCTGGGAGTCACTACGGGACCAAACGCACATCAAGTCATTTCCTGCATCCTCTTTTTGTTGTCAACAAACCTTTAAGTTGAGGACTGAAGGGACTCTGTGGGTTCGGTGCTTTTAATTTTTCTGCTGGTTTGCCAGCTCAAAAGACGCATTTGAAGTTGCCAGCAAATAATGATTTAACCCAATGTACAGAGAAACTTGAGAAACGCAGCTTCAGGAAGGTAGAAGAAGAAACCTGTTCAATATACCACTTCATGTATTGACCTTGTTCTGCTGTAGGTTCTCTATGGATTCAAGGTTACAGAAATGTCATGAGTGCTGTGGAAAGGCGATACTGACACTTATTCACACGTGAAATCAGTGTATAAGTGTGAAGTTTACATTATGTTCTGCTGACACGTGTCCAAATGCAAAGTGTTTTTTCTGTAAATTAAAATGTGTCAGCTGTGGAGAAAAGTAAATCAGAGAACAAATGTATTTCTTTAAGAGAGGGCTACATTTTAGAATTTATCTGACACATGTTGTGGTTTTACTTATAGCACTCAAAGGGGCCGTCTCTTTATCTGGTGTACGTTTGTTGATGGATACACTGAGTTTCAAAAGATGACCTTTCAGTTTTCAGACAGCCTCTCTAAATCCTAGAACAACCCTGCAACTCTGCTTTATTCGATTTTTTTTCCCCTTCTCGCAAAGCACCTGCAAGGAAAACAAATGATTTCCTTTCCAGTTTTAATCATGCCCATGTCAGACTTGTAGTTCTGGCAATTCCTCCACTTCATTGGTCTAATGAAAGATGAATTATTGCTGTAGTCGCATTAAACAGCCATCCATATCACCTTGGTCTCATGACAAAAAAATAAGTTATGTCGTTGGTACCTGGAGAGTGATGAATGTGGGATACAATGGATTGAATGGAAGATGTGTGAAAAAATGTTGCCTCAATCCCCAAAAAAAAAAAAAGCTGTTTCCCGGATGAAAGGAAAACATTAAAGGATATTCAGCGATTTCACAATATTTGCCAACAAAATTATTAATATACGAATTCCTGCTAACTTCTACTCCCCTCCTGTAATGAAACCTATTAACACGTCTAAATCTGCGGACCTGTCAAATGCTCGTGTTCACCATCTGAAGTCATTATCCAAACCTCACAATCACAATCAAATGAATTAGACCAATTTAAAAACAAACTACTTTTACTAACTTTATAATGAGAACATGAGCTTACTTTCTGCAAATGAAAACAATCTGACCAGATGACACTTCCTGTAAAGAGTCATGAACATTATTATCAAACAGAAAAACAGGGAATGGTCTGTTTGTAGCAGCAGTCCTTAGTCAACATTCCCCAATGGACAGAAAATAAAGATGTCTTCTAGGGATGTGCATCTTAGTGAGTTTTTTTTATTTTTATTTGTATTTATTTTTGTATTCTAAGAGACAATTGCATCCCTCGTTCTACCCTCATTCTTGCCAGAGGCAAAGTGTGCGAGAGGAGGTATGCAGAGGTAAACAAGGACAGCTCAAAGTCTTTGCATATGTCCCACTTCCTGCGTGCCTGGCTGAATCTATCGTGAAGGTGAATCTTGGTGGCACAACGTGTTCAGACTGTAAAGCGGAAGCCCACTACATAAATTAAACATCACAGCTCACAGAAATTTCCCAATCCAGGTATTCTAATTAATGCTAAGAGCTTCATATTCATACTGAATGGTCATTCCATTACTGTTCACATCTCAACAGATTCTCCGGTGCTGGAAATGAGGCGAGCTCATCTAGGAAAACTCAGACACAATCAGCTAAAATGTAAAAAGTGCTGTGTAAAATGCTGAGTTAACCAATAGATAGATTTCAATTACCTCTCCAGGGTATTTTAGTCATTTGTGAAAAGGACGGCTGTTTGTAAAAATTGGCAGAAAATGAATAAACCATTAACAATTTTTGCCAGGCTGAGAAACGAGTCACCTGGACCCCCAATAATTATGTTTGCTCTGCTTCATTGAATCTGCCTGTGTTCCTTTGGTTTTCATATTTCATTTGAGCCTGGCCCTGTGTTCAGCTTTTCCAGCGTTAAATCAAGCCTGTTATTTGTTCTCCTCACAGAGCCAGGCCTTGGCGCACTACAAGGGGACCAAACACGCCAAGAAGCTCAAAGCCCTGGATGCTCCGAAGAGCAAGCTCAAAGGCTCAGCAGTCACCAAGGACACCACCATCCAGGAGACGGCCAAAGGTATCAACTCCTCGCAGGTCTCCAATGGCACCGAGAGGAAAGGTTTGTTTTCTTGCCCGCTCCACATTCTTCAACACATCGTCTTTGTTTTTTTTATCTGTGCAGCTGCTGTTTTCCTGTTGTGAATGAGTCCTGGACCTGAAAATCCACCCATTTGGCGTGTTAAATTTGCTGCACACAGCATGCAATCACTTTAGGAGTTGGATGGTCTCTGTGTTGATTACATCAACCCTGTGCTTACTGTTCTGCCAGTAGCTGGCTCCCCATCCAGTAGATAAGCTTTCACACATGCACCGCAACCCTGAACTTATCTAGCTGGTACCCGGAGGAGCCGTGTGTGAGAACGCAAACGTCTGAATCAGCTGCACTGGACATTAAACCAACTTCTAAAAAAAAAGCCTCCTAGTTGACAGTCCTGTGATGTGCAATTCAGTCGATGTGTGAAAAGAGGAGCTTGTTGATATGTGTCTGCACGCTCCACCCGGGGGCCACCCCTCGCCTAAATCCACCAGATTAGTCCACATCTGACGCAGACGGTCTCTTGTTGTGTGCCACCGTAAATCTGTGAAAGGGCAACTAGACGATGACTGGACCAGATTTCCAGACAGTGATTGGAGCTTGTGTGAGAAAGCAGCTTTAAGTTGGATGTTTAGGTCCGCTGATCTTTGCAGGACGCACCCGAGAGTCGGATATATGAGGCATGAGTTAGAGCCAAATTCAGACAGACAGCAGACAGAAGTGGCTCCCCCCTTCGCTTCAGTCAAACCACTCCACTGATGCACACTCTGGCAAGTGGGAGCTGACCTGCACAAAAAAGGCTGAGTCTAGTCCAGATTTATCTGCAATGCAATGCAACCTCAATCAAATTCACAATAAACGCGGGTCAGTCAGTGTCTGACACTCTGTAAGTTCCTCAGGTTCTCCCTCCACATGGACATTAAACACTCACCTCTTTAAAGCTGCTTTTAATCAACACTCAGCTGTCACTGATGCTTCTATATCTGAATATAATAACATTTGATCTATTTAAAGCATATTTGAATGCACTCAATAGATATAATGTATTAACATTATTATTAAATATGTAAAAGCACCGTGTCCTGATAAGTGACTTTGAAACATGTAGCTGTACAAAAAAAAATCCCATATTATTATTGTAACTTCCTTATAACTGGTTTTGCATCTGATTAACCTTCAGATACATTAATCCATGCCTGATTTGGCTCAGTGGTACCCGAAGTAAACAACACAACCACCAGCTCTTCTTAAATTAAAATGCAGGGCTGATTCTGGTCTGAATGCCACTAAAGCACCTAAAACTCCTTTCCCTCCCAGTGGCAGAATCAATGAGTTTGTGTCCGACAATTGTTTTAATTTTCCCGAAACAATCAACCGCCATTCAGACCCCACTTTTTGCATCGATCTGCCAAGTGAGGGGGGCAGGAAGAAGCTTGAGGGCGAAGTTTGCAAGTCTGAGCACAACACCCAGGATGCCTTTGAAGAAAGTGCAATCGCCATTATGCCCATTTGGTGTGATTCACTGCGGCGAGATTACAAAGACGCGCAAAGGACACAGAGTTCTTGGAGGGAGATCAGAGAGGAGGCGTGATAAAGCCAAGTGGAGGCTGCGATGCCAGACTTTACTCTGCACCTTCGAGTGTGGCCGCACAGCACAGCTATAAAATCCTCCGAGTTGTTGAGGTGGTGGAGGTTGTTTGAGTGAAGGCAGAACCACTCCGAGCCTCGCTCCCCCTATATTCAATCTGCCTTCGCATTATCCCATTTTAATTACATTTTTTTGGTGGTGTACATTGTTGAGTGCTGACGCTGTGTAACTTAAATCTCATTACGTTGTCGCCAGGTGGTTGTGTAATTCTGGATAATGCAGCCAGGTGTCTGCCGAAAAAGAGGACACCTTATTCTCTGGGGCGCCTCCTCCTCAAAAACATGTAAAAAAGAATAATAATAAACAAAAACTAACATGTACTTCCACCACCTGATGGGAACCAGATGCAGATTGTTTAAAATGCTTTTATCTGCAGTGTTTCACGGTGGATGACGTCTTTGCCCTCCCCGTCCCTCTTCTGTAATATTCTTGAGGCTGCCTGTTATGTCATAAAACTGGCCTCATGAAAAGTCTTGCCCTTTACTGTAACTGTAACAATACGAGTTGGTTTGGGGGTTTCTTTTTGTGTGTTTTTTAAGAATTGGAAACACACTGCGAGTCGTCTGACTCTGGGAGTCATTTTACCTCTACCCTCGTCTTCCTCCAATGTTCCACGAGTATTTATAAATTAGGAGCACATTTCTGGAGATACTTGTGAATCGTGACCTATTCTGCAGAAGTCGGACCCGTTCACATCAACCAGGTGTCTTCAAGATTTAGATTTTGTGATTGGCTCATAAATAGGCAAAAAAACTATGTGAGAGTATTTAGTGGCATACCTTTCATCCAGTACTGGTCATATGCTTGTCTTTATTCAGAGCTTTATACTCGGCAGCCATCTTTCTGGCATCCCAAAGAGTTACTGTTATTCAAATGTCAGACTCTTAAGTGGAGCGAGCTGCACTGAAGTTTCCCCTGAGCTAATCTACGCTGCAGTTTGTCAACATTTAGTGCAAGAGCACTCAGGTTTCAGGTGATGTAATGAGACCTCTGGCTGCCACTCCGGAGGGCCTCCAGGTCCCAAAGAACAGAGGCGGCGAATCCAGAGATTGCGTTTCCAAAAGTAAAACTCCATTACATTTAACTTGGCGCCGTGAAAAGAATCCCATTTTGAACGATTTTAGATGGAGAAACAAGTTTCACAAAGCCAACAGTTATATATTCAGTGATCTAATTTCCACATCCTCTGCTGCTGCTTTAATGTGTATACACCATATTCATCTTTTTACTACGAGGCCTTCATGTGCTGTGGGAACGGTGAGCATCTGAGAGTTTCAATGCAAGGAGCTTCATCTTTCGCTCTTATAGTTATGATGTTTCCTAGTAAAAGCTCCATATTTGAAACTTCTCTGATTTATTTGAATTTCTGATCTCTAAAAGGAGGTACAGTACATTTGTTGACTTTAATCTCAGTGTAATTTCCTCTGATTGGCTAACTGTTTTTGGACCTATTGAACCAAATCTAGGAGATTTCCTGCAAGGTTGGATAGTGGGTCCTGGTGGGCGGGGCTTGGTGTCCACATATGTTGTGACGTCACAAAGTTACAGAAGTACAGCAGTTACTTTAATTAGCACAGCACCTGCATCTGCTTTGTAAAAAACAGAGATGTGAACGATCTCCATCTTCTAAAACATGGCACCTTTAAATTACTTAATAAGATTATAAGAAAAATCTACTTATCTCGTCTACTATAAGCTAGTAGTTATGAGTAAAATATGATATATATGATATAACCTAAAATTTTGCATTATAATTTATATATATAAGATTATGAATACATTAAAAATTCACCGTGTTATTTCTTCCAGCTAATATTGACACCATCACAATTTATGGCTGGATCTCTTTTTTTTTTTCATTCCAGCAGTTTTTACTGTCCAAGTGTCATTTTTCCAAAGTCTGGTTTTATTTTACCACATAATTTTGCCCAAATGCAGTTTATTTTATTGTGCAACTTGTCATCACAAATGCCAATCAAGAGAAACAGCCCAGAGCCAGTTAAGTGACTGGCTGTGCTCTGTTGACAAATGTGTCCTTATGAAAGAAAATGATCACTGAGGAACAAAGATGTTGGCAAATAAAATCAGACTTTAGGGGAAAATGTGATATAAAATGGCTGATATTGAAAGAACATCACGATGTTGTGATGAGAAATAGGAGGATGAAATAGCCAATATAATTACCCAAGTTTTATTTATTATTTTTTGGTTTCTTTCACAGTGTCACAGTCAGCTCATTTTTCATTTAATTTACATTGTGAATAGATGTACACAGAATAAGTGTCTCTCAGAGTAACCACACAAAAATTATTTTTCTTGTATTATTCATGTTTTTACATTTACTTAAGACATGTTCCCCAGAAAATCTTTAGTGGCGTCGTACGAACATTGAATGTTTTTGCTTGCTAAAATGTTTCCTCGTGTTCATATCGGATAAAAGATGTAAGTTTATTATAATTTGAAATGAAGTGTGATATAATGGATTGAGTGCTTTGAAAAAGATGCTGTCTCTTGAGTGCCAACATTTCTTCCAGCTGAGGGGAAGTAAAACAAAAAGGAAATTTGCTGCTGTAAAAGACAGTATTTTGGAAAGACATCCACATGATTCGCCAAACTCTGACAGTGTTGTTTTAAGATCATACAAAAACGTGGACCTTTCCCTTAAGTCAGAATAATTTCCTATGATTGACAGGAATTATGTCTTCACAAAGCTAGCATTAATATTGGCGTTGAAAAAAACAAAGTTTGGCACCTCACATCAGTAAACGTCTGGCGTTGCATCTGCGCTTTGGATGCGAAATGAAAAGATGACTCTCATTCCGTATAAACTCACGCTGGGCTGCTAAAAAACTAATCAAAATATCTGGATGAGATGTCAGAGTTTCCAAAGATACCAAACATGTCAGCGTGAATTTTTTCGACGTGAATCATCTTGAGTATGTAAGGCACTAAATAATCTATGATTCCGTCAGGCAATGAGAGCTAATGAGGAATAAGTAAAGCGTCCTAATGGAGAAGCTGTTGTGAAGAGTTAAAGTGCAGATGTTTGGCTTTAACTTCAGGTTTTTTTATACACAGACCTGCTGAATACGCGTCTAAAACCATGAGGCTGGACTGTGCAGGTGGGATTCATTCAGGTGCTGACCTCTTCCTGCTGCGCCTCCACTGAGATACACATCTGTAATGGACTCGCCACAGCACTGACATTAAACACGCACTCAGGCCGGTGGAAAAATTGTAAACACATTGTACACAGGCAGAGGACTCGAACATGGAAATGGCCATTAATCATTTCATGACTGCCCTTAAAAAATAAACAACAACAATGATAACAACACCGGAGCACATTTGTACGCCATCTCACTATCATATCTACAGCGCGTGGGGGTGGCAGCTCGTCACAAGTTGCACGGTGTAATGAATATTAATGTGCTCAGATGTCAGAAGAATTAATTGTCGAGGCGGGTAAATGCTGCATTATCTGCAAGTCTGAAGTATTCGACAGCGTATCAGTAGCAACAAACTGGCTCTAATGAAAAGCTGAGTTCATGGAAGAGTAATGGTCACAGTCGGTGGGGGCAGAAACAAAGGGAGGCAAAGCTCCGGTAGCTTTAACAGAGTGGGTTTGTTTTGCTCTTAAAAAAACAAAACAAAACAAAACACAACAAAAAACCACATATGGTTAGTGATTTTTATTTCTGAAGAACAACACACCTGCTGATGGGAACAATATGAGCTGATGGCTTATTTTTGTTTCACCTGACTGTGCCATTCAACATTCAAGTTCTGTTTTCTGAGAAGACAACAGTTATTTATTTTTGTTGTTGTTCATGTTATTATGTTAAAATATATATATATATATATATATATATATATATAGTTACTAGAGTTATGAAATATATATACACAGACTCTCGGGCTGAAAAGTGAAGCCAGTGTTAAAGAGCATTAAACCTGCTGACTATCTGGTTGTTTAAAAATGTCAGATTGTATTGAAGTCTATAAAAAAAAGGTCCCTATTTTTCCCTTGATTTATTAGCTCAGTAAAAGTTCATGATCTTAGATTCTAGCTTCAAATCTGTAATGCAATATGATGTCCATTTTTTAAATGATGGTCCCTTTTAGAGGGAAATAGACCAAAAACATGAATCGAGGCGTGGTTACTGTCTGATTGATAAGTGAGATCCAACCCTAACTCCTCCTGAGCTCCACCATCTCCTCCAAATATGCTTTAAATATGGTTGAAAAAACGAGCAAATATAAAACTCCAGGCTTTGGATCAGCAGCTCACAAACTAACGGATGATGTCATGGAGTGTTGAAATTAAAGTAACGATGGCAGGAATAAAGTTTGTTTACTTTCTCATGATAGCCTATTCATCCAAATAAATTAACACTGGAGCTCAGAGTCTGATCCCCAATGTTTAGGATCATTCCCAAGGAACAAAACAAACCAATCAGCATCTTCTTTCAACCAAAAATGGCTTGTCTAGGTACAAGCCATTTTTCTTCCTTGTCAGAACATTATGCAGCTACTTTTTTTTTTTTCATCATGCGGTATCACTGGCCAGGAGCTACAGACAGACTTTAGGCTGCAAAAGTGAAAGAATCCTCATTCATCTCTATCATTCCCAAGAAAAAGGCTTCTGAAATGGTTTGGAAAATAGAAAAAAATTTTTTTAGGGTGAATTCACTTGAAATGCATAAAAGTTACAATCTAAAACATATATTTATGAGACATACTGAAGATTTCGTTTTGCAGTGTAGACGAAAGGTCTTCTGGTTTTCTTTTTGTGTGTGTGTGTCTTAAAAGCAAAAATTAATCGGGTGATACATAAAACAGTTCTTACCCAATGTGAACTTATTTAGATTTCATCAACACATCTGCAGAGTGGACTGTGCTGATGTGCAAAGACAATAAGCGCACTGTGTTGGAAAGCGTGATCACAGAGGTGGACTTACAGCGCACAGCGTCCGTGTTCATTACCTCCACGAAATACTATAGATTAGTGCGATGACTCAGCAGCTGGCTGTCAAGTTTCTGCGTGAGTGTTTGTGTGTCCTTCCCACAGCGACAGGGAGGGGTGGAGGTAGAGCGGGAAAGGCAAAGGAGGGGGGGCTGAGGTAGAAATGCCCACAGCACAGCCCGCCATCTCTCAGTTCCAGTCCAGTGCCTGAGGAAATGTACCCTGATATTAGCTATTAAAGAGCAGATTGTCAGGGGGGCCATGCCAGCACTGACAGCAGCTGTACAATGGAGCAGGCTGCAGGGAGACAGGAGGCTAGCTCAGCCGGTTTTTTTTGTTTTTTTTTTTTTTTTTTTACTCTCATCGGCAGCTGACGCCCTCCATTGCCCTCCCATCCCGCCCTCATCCACCCAGAAAACTGCCCGTGTGCCAAAGTCTCTACGCGTAAGCGCTGGGTTGGAAAAGCCCCTCATGGACGGGACGTCAGAGACAGCAGCAAAACCTGATGAGTGTGTGATTGCATTGGCTCCATACCTGCACGGTGCCGCAAATGAGAACATTTTGTGGGGATTTTGTACGGGATTGTGTTACCGCAGAAACTTCCCAACAGAAATTACGTTCGGACCATTTGCTTTCAGATGAAATTGGCGAGAGATGAATCAGTGTAAATTCAATTCAATTCAATGACTCCTGCTGCTGTGGAATATCTGAGATAATATCTCGTTTCTTTCCCCCCTTAAACAAAAAAAAAAAAAAAAAAAGATTGCAGGCATCAATGCACACTTATTTGTAAATGCAAATTTTTCACCTTATCAATCTTTTATTCAAAGAATATTCAACCGTGACTCCTCTCATTTACTCACTGTGAATGCTGACAACAGGGAGGAAGAAAAAAAATCCTAAATGTTGAATGAAATTTGACAGAGCTCAAGAGCCATGAGGGATTTCTGTCCTTTAAGTTGTGACAGCGTATAATAAGGCCCAATCATTTTAATTAAAGAGCTTAATCCAGCTTCGCTGAGGAAGGTAATCAGATCTCCGGGGAGCCCTGTGATTGCCTGAAAGCCTAAGTAGAGTGGAAGGATTTCAGAGCGCCGTCTCTCCTCTATCGCCAAACCAACTCTCAGGGGGGAGTCGGGAGAGGCTGACGTACAAACAGAGGGAAGAAGAGAAGCGGTGTCCTATCTCGGAGGGTCGCAGGACCTGTCCTGTTCTCCGATTCGCTCAATTCTCTCCGTCTTTGTTGCCCTCACTACTCCCACCCTCTCGATTTCTCTCTCTTTAATTGTGTTCCATACTCGATTACTCTCTTTTAATGTTATCGCTTTTCCTCTCACCTTCTCACGTCTCTTGCCCGCTTCCCCTCCTCTCTCCCCCCTTTCGTTCTTTTCATTTCACACACTTGATTTTTCTCTGTTGTTTTGGCTCAGAGCTTACTTACTTTGCCAGTTTCACTTTCATTTAACTTTTCACATTCTATTTTTGTCCAAATCTATGCTCTTTTGTTCTCATTTCTAACCATGTCTTTTTCTTTCACCTGTCCCCAATCTCTCTATCTCTTCCTTTGTCTCCCTCCTCCCACTATGCTGTCGGGCCCGCTCGCCCATACCAACTTTAGATTGATCACAGTCATTACCTCCATTAATGAGAGGGGATCGAGTTCTTAACTGGGCCTTGCAGAGCCTGTTAGGTCACAGTGACTGGGGATATGGATTACTGGAGGCTTCCCAGAGTGCAGGGCGTCCTAGGCCAGCCAAAATACACTTTAATCACCTGCCTTTCCAACGGAAAATGGTTCTTTAATGACACGGAGGTAGATGGATTCACCCCGACACAAGGGCAAATGCATGCATGACTTAACGTGGCATGGCCTCACCGTAATAAGTCGACAGGTGAAAACTGGACCGTTCTTCTTCTTGCTGATTATTAGTCAGTTAGCTTACACTTTTACAATTCTTCCACAGACAGGTGACTTTTATAGTGAAGCTACACTGTCCGTTACATGTTGGAGAATGTGTTTGTTACCTTCTTCATAAAAGCGTTAGAGCTTCAATTCATTAAAATAGCATACAGCATAATAGCATGCTATTTAAAAACTGAATATTTTCACATTTGTTCAGATGGAATTTTCTCGTGATCACAATTTGTCCTTCAAGACAATTTTATCTCCATAAATTCATGCCAGGAGCTTTTAGTACATTTAGCCAAACGTAGAAACAGGAAAATGTTCTTTGGGGATTATTTACTTCACAGGCGAGACGACTGATGAGAAAACTGACACAACTTTCATATCTGCATCTTAAATTAGAACACGGAGGTGACTGGATTAGTTT
Organism: Remorina albescens; assembly: GCA_034769265.1. NCBI lineage: Eukaryota > Metazoa > Chordata > Actinopteri > Carangiformes > Echeneidae > Remorina > Remorina albescens. The sequence goes on from CM068486.1 coordinate 3,455,666, forward strand.
AGCTTTGCAATGAATGTAGAGGGGATCAAATATCTTTTTTACTTGATGTCATGCGAATTTTAATCTTTTTTTATTTTTTCTTTACATAGAAAGTTGTCAGGTTTGCCTTTCCATCCTTCTTCCTAAGATACATTAAAATTTAACAAAAAGCTTTGAGAAAAGTTGGTACACATTTCTGACCAACACCTACATGACTCACTGACATCTGGCTTGTGTGAGCGAATGACTCCCTCAAAACAAACAGAGCAGACTCTGTCCACTGCTCAGGATTTGACCTTGAAGTAACAGAACAACAACAAGTCAAAGTAGTATTTCCCAGGTGAAGAATAAAATTTCACGCTTGGCTCTGAAGCTGCTGCATGGTCCGTGTTTTGTCTTTTGGTAGCAAACTGTATCCCTCCTTGCAGTCTGCGCAACGTTATACAAAACAAATCATGGACCCATCTCACCACTGAATTCGCAAAGATGAAATTGATATTGATCTTCACACTCCAAGAATCAGAGCAAACAAGCAGATTGCCCAAGTCTTGCAGTATTCCTCAATCATAAAGCTCCAGGCAACGTTTCCCAATAAGAATGTGTCAATTACTCTCCCGGGTTGATGTTTCACAGCAATGCAAGATATAACAGTTATGGAAACGCTGTTCTATCTGCTGTTCCAAACAGTGGGTCAATTTTGTCAGATCATCAGATCTCTGGGGAGAAATTGATGCAGATTATGTTTCCCTGCTGTTGATAAATGCAGGACAGAAAACCCAAACAAAAGCAATCTGTGAGATTCAGATGACAAAATGCTGCGACAAAATGTTGGCACAAAGAAAAAACAAAATCCTTTAACCAAGGCCACAGAATCTCGATTACCACTTCAGACAGTGCTTTTATTTTAGCTCTCCCGTGATGAGAACATTGAGCCAAGAGCAGCTAAATTACAACTCACAGGTAAAGAGTCGCTGGCTCACACAAACAACCAAACCTTTTCCCGCCCTTCCTGGGACTTGCACTCAGTCTGCTGACCGAGCTATTGAAAAGCTGCCCAGAGAAGCAGGTGTGATGGCAGCCTCTCGGACGCTGGTGAGCACGGCGACATCGAGCAAGTTAATCGCTGTGATTTCAGGTTGTTTTGACGCCTGGCATGGCGGAGCGGACTGGGAGTAGGTGGCGGTTAATTGCTGGGAGGTCAGTGCCGCGCCGCTCGTGGCATAAACATTATTCATCAGGAGTGACAAGGTCAGACGCATCATAAACAGTTCACAGATTCATTATTGCTCTGCTGATAATGGTTTGGCCTTCATAGGATATGATAATGTAACATTACACTTAGGTAATCCATGGTTATCTTTACTTTAGTTGAGCTGCTGCAATTTGAAAATGGAATTTTTTTTAAATTTTCTTTTGATACTTTTTGACCTTTCTGTACGAATCTAACATTTCAAATGTAAACGTAAAGTTGAGTTTTTTGTGTTCAGATTACTGTGTTAAAACTAAGAAAGGCTGACGCGTTTGGACTGGAGCCGCTGGGTGGATTTTCTGGCTTTTGCCCGTAGTCTATTGAGCCTGAACTCAAATTACACAGAAAATAAATTACACGCAACTAATAAGTGAAGTCACTCTTCTCCATTTCAGAGCTGAGCCCACAGACTTTAAATAAATGTTTCAGTCATGCACTGAGTGTAACAAACCAGAATAATGGCCTTTTGTTGCCAGATGTTCTTCTTTATATGAATCAAAAGGAATCTGGAGCATTTACTGAAACACACACAGGTAGAGGTCATCTAGTCGGAGCGCCGCCACGCTTGATCCTCTGATGAGAACAATAATCAATAGGCGTCCTTGCTTAAGGTTATCTGGTCACGGACTGACAGATGCTGTCGGGACACGGTGTTAAAGAAACAAAGAGTGAGCTGCTTCCACGACGAACCAGTTTGCAATTTAAAATACAAAAGCCTGGTTTACTTTGTTGTCCATGCGCATGAATCAGCCCATTCACTTCCCTGTGTTTTTAGAAAACAGTAAATCAACATTCAGTCACAGGCTTTAAGCTCAAGTACCTCGGGGTGTTGTTCTCAAGCGATGGTAAGATGGAGTGTGACATTGACAGGCAGACTGCTGCCATGCCTGCAGGAATGCAGACACTGCACTCCACTATTGTGTTGAAGAGGGAGCCGACTTTATGGCAAAGCGCCGTCGATTTTAACTTCCCGCTCTCGCTTATTGCCAGCGAACGCAGAAAAAACACACCGTTTTCAGAACATCAAATGCATCAAGGATTTTAAACAATCACGCTTTGATTCAGGTTATCAACGTTTATGTCACCATGTGCGTTCCATAGCACTGTAATCGTTTCTGCCATGTGTGAGACTTCTTTAGCTCAAGTCCAAGTACAACTGGAGATGTGAGTAACAGAAAACAATGTGAACTTTTCCACTATATTTCGACACCTCTTGTTCCTGTTGATACAACAGTCTCTTTGGACATGTGCTTTGGAGTGTTCGGTGCAAACAGTTTCTGAGTTCTATTCAGCATCAAACTTGTGCTTTTTGGTGTAAAAGTCCTGTTTTCAGGAAGACAAGTCTTTAGGGAAGCCATGTCCAAATGGAAAGACGTCCTGGGGACGACCACAGAAGGGATTATTACATATCCCGACATCTCAGGAAGAGACGGAGGGTGCAGCTCGGGAACAAGACATCTGGGCTAATTTGCCTACCCAACTGCCGCTGCAGCTGGGAGAGAAAAGGCACTTTGGGTTGACCGTACGGAGGCTAAAGAAATGTTTGGCTTTGTGGTTTAACATCTGTGCCGTCATGACAAGTGGAGTCACAGGGCGGCGTCTGTTTAGGCTGCTAGTTGTGTGTTTTTGGTGCTGATTCAGAGCTGACAAGATACACAGCTGACACACCAGTGTAATGAGTTTACATCAGACTAAATCAGCTCCGTCTTTACTAATGAACCTTTTTGTTTCAGGTGTCATGTCTGTATGTTTCCCTGAGCACTTGTTTGGGATCTTTGCCAAAACTGCTATGTATCTGTGGACAAGCTAATAATCCAAAAGCACATTTAAATATTTTTCACATAAGGATCATTTTGTAGTCCACCAATGCGGCAGAAACAAAAAATCATGTTATCATTTCTTATGTGACGTTGCTGCTCTCATAGAGATCTTTACCTGACAACATTTCAGTGCAGACTTCTGATTTTCTTTTTGTCCATTTATCTTCCACCTTCTCCTGATCATTACTTCACAGATGCATTCAGGACATGCAGTAGGTTTCACCAAAGTGCTGCAAATTTCATAGCTGGAGTCAGTCAACTGTGAGAGGAGAGTATTACAACAAGTATAAATGTGCCTCAAACCCATTTCAAAGGTTAATGGATTGGATACTCGCAAACACTGAAACACTAAGAGAAAATCCCACACCGCATACATTTACATACATTTCAGGCATTTAGCTTAAGTGTCGGTGCAACTGTGAAATAAACCTCAATCTCCTGAACACCGTTCGATGCCTCAGGTTGAATAAATAGACATTTTTCTCCTGATGATCTGTGTCATTCTTCAAATGGAAGAGACGCCCGTGATATGTTCACCATGGGTCATAACAGAAACACACCTGCAGCTCCGACCTCTAATGTGTGTGTGTGTGTGTGTGTGTTTTGTTTAGTTTTTTTTAACCTTTGGGTAGAAGCGTAACCCATGACAATGTAACTCCGAGCCGGTTTGTGGCGCCAGCTGCCAACACCTCCGCTGGGGTAAATAAGGGCCATATATAATGGCTCTCAAAAATAGCATGACATAATTTACTATTGATTTGCTCTCCTGGCTGGCTGATCTTCATTTTGTGACACTAGAGTGCGAAGAACTCAGAGGCATTGGCATCGATCAAGTGGCGCCGCCAAAGCAAAATTTCATTTTCGCAAATGTGGCAGCAGTCCTAAGTGTATTCAATACACTGACATGTTGATTTTTTTAGAGTCATATATATATATATCGATCTACTGCCATTTTTTTTTCATCCCCCCAAAATATCAAACATTTCTTTCAGAGCTCTGCATCTATTTGTGCAATGTGTTAATGTGATCTCATGTATTGACAGCAGATTACAGCTCTGATTATTTCTGCAGAGCTTTCCAGGTCAATGATACAGATTGCATTAGTTTTAGATGTGCATGCGTAACTCAGTATATCATCACTTATCTTCTTGTGACTATTCCTTAATCATCATAAATGAATAGCAGAACTTCAAATGTGCTCCGTCGAATCTGGTCTGCAGCTCGTCTAGCTTGTGTTGGCCTGAGTTCAATCTTAATTTTCTGCCTGTCTTCAATCATAAATGGAAGCAATTTTCAGACATTACATATTTTTACTGAAACAGTCAACACTGTGTGATCATTCCTGCTCCTTAATCAGCTCTTTTTTATAAATATTCTCAGGAGAGTTGGACATATTTTGGTGAGATTATATAACAAAATATTTAATCATGATATATCTTTCCCATCAGTCAGTGTTGATAAACCTATCAGAAAATAGATTATTTATGTTGAGATTAAAGATTCTTAGTAGATTAAGAAACTGAGAATTGACTATAAATTGTGGTGAGCTGTAAAGTGACTGTAGGATATTTACAGTCTCTTATTTAAAAAACGATTTTTGGCTGCGTGTGTGCAACATCTGTTCCACCATGAGGAACGAGCAGCAGCGGGCTCTTTGTGTCGCAGCATGGCGTTGAGAAAAGCAGGTACGGGTACGTTTTGTCTCGGGGTGTTTCTCTGACGGCCTCGCCGCTCATTCCAGCAGATGGTAATAACTGCTGGTGTTAGAGGCTGCGCTCTCACACTTTGCATACATTATTGGATGGCGACGCATCAGGTGATTGAGCAGTTTGTCATATTTGCTGCTTTAATTGAGACATGTTCTTGGAAACATTATCTAGCGTTGGTGACAGATGTCTTGTTCACCTAAAATCACAGTCCACAGTCAAGTCACTGATCCACAATGGCGCCATAAGTTATTAAGGTTGTTGGGACTTGAGGACTTTTGTGACTTTTCATGCCACAACTTTACTGAAAAAACTCCACAGAACACAAGCGAATATGGAAACAAGATACAGAGCAAACATTTGTTCAGTAAATGCAGGGCTGCTGGCCGAAAATCCATCGCCATAAAAGTTTTATCAGATATTGATAATAGTTGATATTTTTAATAAAAGGCCAAGAAAAAGTTGTACAATACTTCTTTAGTTACGTTTTGTATTGATTAGATGTTGTGCTGTTGCCATTGTGGAGCCTCTGGGAATCACAAAGATAAGTGAACCCAAAAAAGCTCAATTCTTACACTGAGATCAGAAGTCAGGTGCTTAATTCAAACTCGGTACTCGGACAGTGAAGCAGTTCAGGAAAAGAAATCCCGGAGGTTGAGAAAACACTAGAAAAGGTGGGAATACAGCCAGAGAAGAGGAAGTGAAAACCCCTGGGGGCAGAGCTTGATGTCACGCTGGGCTGTTTGTTGAGAGCTGTTGCTCGAGGCCGACGACACGTTACGTAATAGAAAAGATGGAAGTGTCCCAGACAACCTTGGCCTCACCGTCTCTGCTCAATTTTTCATTCCAAACTTTTGTAGATGCAACCAAACGAGACCCGCGAAACAAATGACTGGTGGCCACGCTCCATCATCAAGGGATGTGACTGGCTGTTAATGAAGCAGGGAGGGGGGACACAGCGGTTTTATTATTGGTACAGTGTCTTTGGCGGATATATATCACTATTGTTTTATTACAAAGGCCTATTTAATTGTTCGCAAACACAAACACTATAAACCACCTCCGTGATTCAGCCACTCGTTTTTGTTCTGCTTCACTCTTCTAACTCTCATAACACTTACAGATCACTATACTTGATTTGCTGTGTCGTTATTTACTCTTAAATGAATCAAATAAAATAGAAATGATTCTCTAAATTCTGAAAAAGTGTACAGTGGATGAAGCGACTGAAAACAAACAAACTATTTCTCTGTGCAGATGGCATCCCTGGTGCTGCGCCCCTACCGCTCTCCCCCATGCTCAGGCTGGCACAACCCTTGGCAACCCCTACGATGCCGGCGCCGGCGCCCGCGGCCTTGCCGGTAGCCCCGAGCAGCACGGCAGCCACGGCCGCAGAGACTACCTCAGCTGCCGGAGGGGATGAGAGGCAATCAAAGCTTCACGCACCCTCAGAACCAGACCTGGAGCCCGAGGCGGAACCCGAGGCGGAGACAGACACAGAAACAGAGGAGGAGAAAGCTCTGCGTCTATTGTACTGCTCGCTGTGCAAGGTGGCGGTCAACTCTGCGTCACAGCTGGAGGCTCACAACAGCGGTGAGAGCACCGACATCTGTATGAATGTAAACATCACTTGAGATATTCATGCACGAGACATAACAGGTTGCATGGAAGTGAGGTGTTTACCTGGAACTAAAACCTCAACTTTAACATTGTGATGATTCACTTCAACTTAGTGCAATTTCCATGAAAAATTCACCAGCATTGGCACTGCAATAGTTATGAGAGTCAATGCTTGTTATCTGCAGCGTCTCTGCAGACACAGCCAGCGGCAGTGTTGAATTCTTCTTTGTCATCATGCTTGAGTTATTTTAACTGTATTAATAAATCACTGCCAGGACTGAATAGCACACATTTAAAGGCTCTCAGAGGAACCTTGTATCCAACTTTAATCAGTTATTGTGCGGCATCCTTGTTTTTTAAAAAATAAGGATTACATTCTTAAACACTGTCTGGCAAATTTCTAATTTTGCACAAACACACACAATAAACAGGCAGTTAGAGCTCCACGCACATAAAATGTTCCGCTGCTTTCACTTAAAAACATCATTTTATTGAAAGTCTGAAAAAGAGAACAGAGTCAGAGGCAACGTGACTGAGAGAAACAACCCACGCAGGAAAACAACACGCAATTCTTCACAACTTCAGGGTTAATTTCCAGTTTCATAAATTGGATTGGACTTTAGTCTTCATTAATCCTGTGAGACAATTTGGTTTGCAACAGTAGTAGTCACAACCAATACATACAAATAAAAATACATCAACTGAAAATATAAAGACGTGTAACATATGGCAGATTTCAACATAATAATTTATGCAAAGATACAAAGCACCAAGAGTCGACGTGGAGGCCTACAACCTTAAAAGCCTGACAGCTGACAGGGCGATTCCACAACGCTCCAGCAAAGACGAACTAGTCATCTGAAAGTCGCTGGAACCAGAACAGACCAGAATGTCTATTTGATCTCTTCGTTATAGACGGTGTTATTTTACGTTAGATTAACTTCATGTCATCTGCAGAATAGCTTCTAAATTCACAAAAAGGCAAAGCATCAGGCAACAAGTGACAAAACTGCAGAAACCCACCGTGGTGTTGACAGCTGACGGTGCTGTAACTGACTCATTAATATACCAGTGTGGGTCACCGGTTCCATCTCTGCTGTGGTGGTTATTTTTTTCTGGGATTGCATCATGAATTATTTGTCCATTGTAATAAGTCTTGGGGTTTTTTTCCCTGATGATGTTTGTTATGACTGTGTGAGGAGGGTTAAGGACTTTTTTCGCTGATGTGAGTCAAAGGTCAAGGGTCGCTCTTAATGCCTGACCCCTCCAGACTCCAGTTTAACAAGGAATTTGATCTTATTTCCTTTTCTTTCTTTTTTTTTTTACCACCATGAATTTCTCCCATATCAGAAAGAGCCTCTGAGCTCTGATCTGATCCGTCCCCCGGGCTGCATATGTGGGTTAAGTTCTCACACTAAAACATCTTATTTGAATCTGCAGGTACGAAGCACAAGACGATGCTCGAGGCCAGGAGCGGCGTGGGCTCCATCAAGTCCTTCCCCCGGCCGGGAGTCAAAAGCAAACTGGCTACATCCTCAAAATCGGCAACAGGCCTGCAGAACAAAACGTTTTACTGTGAGACGTGTGATGTGCATGTCAACTCAGAGACTCAGCTAAAACAGGTGAGAGGGACAGAAACACTCAGACACCGACTCAGAGGTGAACTGAGATGGATGAATTTGTTTTATGAATAAGTTCGGAAGGTGGAACATGAGTAGGAGTGAATGAAAGGAAGATATGCTTCAAGATTATACTTTCATCAACGCAAATAATTCAAACTAAAATCTTACGAGATTGTTCTGCACTTGTACTTTTGCTCTGCCTGTGAAACCATAGTGTCAGTTGTACCACTGTAACTTCTTATCAGTGTCTTCAATAATACAACAAAGAAACAAAAAGACTTCACACATTGATCTCAAGACTTTTTTTTTTTTTGCTGTTGGTAATTGCACTGACTGAATATTATTAGCTGTAGTTACCAAGTAGAAGCTAATTAACTATTTAACTTGTTCAGGTGACAACACAAAAACGCTGCAAAAGGATCTTAAAGATGCCTTGCACAAAAAATGAATAAATAAATAAACAACACTGAAGATACTGAACGAAATCAGCATGATTTGTATGGTTTGGGTTAGGTTTGATCAAATCCAATCAGGACAGGTCGACTTGTTTTCAAGCTCTAAATGCCACAAAAATATTCCATAAAAACCATATTAGCTCTCGTTATTATCCAGATGGTGGTGAGTTGGTAACAACAGAAGGTTTGCTTTTCATTAGATACAGTTTTGCTCTTTTGATTATGGTTTTTGAAAGTCTCAAAGCAAAACTCACTGTCCTCCGAACTATTATGCCAAGTTATGTTGGCTAATCTATAATTATGCAAAAATGTTCTTTATTTATCATTTTGCCTTGAAGTCTTTGACTCACTCAAAATGTTTCCACATGCACCATTCTGAGGCCAGAAAACACATTTACATGTTTTCATGCAGCTGCTTAGTTAGATTTCCGATTCACCTCCTCCACCATATTTTTGAATCAAGGATGACATATTTAAAGTGTATTAGCGATACCAGGCTGCAGCAAGAAGAGCTCTTGTTTAATTTTAGTGTTTAGGTTGAGGATACACTGGCTCCGCAGTAGCAGATGCCTGAATTTTGCAAATAGCTATCTTATTCATAATAATTTCCTAAAGTGTCAGATTTTCCTTTCTGTTGGACTTAACTTTTTCTTCTGCAGATAGTAAGATGCACCACTGCTCATAATGAGCTTTCCTTTCATCCTGCCGCACCAAATCTCTCCCTTCCTGAGAGCCTTTGTCACACCGACATTCCTGCAGAAAAAGAACTCATAAGAAATGTGGTTAAGGATAGAAGCTACATGGCCATGAAATCAGGTTTCTCTGGCTAAATTAAAGCTAACAGGGTGTCTCCCAATCCCTCAGCTCAAATCAGCAAAAGTGTTACACAATGTAAAAGGAATCAGGTTAGTATGAAAAGATGACAACAATCTGATCTTTTTGTGACATTTTGCTCAGTGAAGCTTGGCTGAAAACTCTGCCGAGGAATGTGTATTTCAGCTGTGGCTCTGGGGCACTCCACAGCCCACAAATCTTTCTTTTTTTTTTGTTCCTTGTAGCTACTGATCATTCTGTCATAGGGGGGATTTCATCTACAATACTTGAAAACCACTCAGTTTTGTCTCAGCTAACCTTGAGAGTTCTCACTGAAAATAGACAGGCTCTGTATGAATTTTTCATGCGGGGGACTGTTACGTAGTATGTCTGAGTAACGGCGATTCTCTGGGAAAAGAATCCAGTGTGACAAATTTCACTTACACCTTGAAACGAGAAGAAAAGTGTGATCCATTGCGAGAACTTGTGAAATTTAGACCCAGCCAAAAATATGCCTTTTGTTCTCCACGTGTGGTCACAGCAAATTATTTATCAGTTTTGATGGTATATATATACACTGCTCAAAAAAATAAAGGGAACACTAAAATAACACATCCTAGATCTGAATGAATGAAACATTCTTATTAAATACTTTGTTCTTTACATAGTTGAATGTGCTGACAACAAAATCACACAAAAATTATCAATGGAAATCAAATTTATTAACCCATGGAGGTCTGGATTTGGAGTCACACTCAAAATTAAAGTGGAAAAACACACTACAGGCTGATCCAACTTTGATGTAATGTCCTTAAAACAAGTCAAAATGAGGCTCAGTAGTGTGTGTGTGGCCTCCACGTGCCCATATGACCTCCTACAACGCCTGGGCATGCTCCTGATGAGGTGGCGGATGGTCTCCTGAGGGATCTCCTCCCAGACCTGGACTAAAGCATCCACTAACTCCTGGACAGTCTGTGGTGCAACGTGGCGTTGGTGGATGGAGCGAGACATGATGTCCCAGATGTGCTCAATTGGATTCAGGTCTGGGGAACGGGCAGGCCAGTCCATAGCATCAATGCCTTCGTCTTGCAGGAACTGCTGACACACTCCAGCCACATGAGGTCTAGCATTGTCTTGCATTATGAGGAACCCAGGGCCAACCGCACCAGCATATGGTCTCACAATGGGTCTGAGGATCTCCTCTCGGTACCTAATGGCAGTCAGGCTACCTCTGGCGAGCACATGGAGGGCTGTGTGGCCCCCCAAAGAAATGCCACCTCACACCATTACTGACCCACTGCCAAACCGGTCATCCTGGAGGATGTTGCAGGCAGCAGAACGTTCTCCACGGCGTCTCCAGACTCTGTCACATCTGTCACATGTGCTCAGTGTGAACCTGCTTTCATCTGTGAAGAGCACAGGGCGCCAGTGGCGAATTTGCCAATCTTGGTGTTCTCTGGCAAATGCCAAACGTCCTGCACGGTGTTGGGTTGTAAGCACAACCCCCACCTGTGGACGTCGGGCCCTCATACCACCCTCATGGAGTCTGTTTCTGACCGTTTGAGCAGACACATGCACATTTGTGGCCTGCTGGAAGTCATTTTGCAGGGCTCTGGCAGTGCTGCTGGGTTGTTGCCCTCCTACGGCCTCCTCCACGTCTCCTGATGTACTGGCCTGTCTCCTGGTAGCGCCTCCATGCTCTGGACACTACGCTGACAGACACAGCAAACCTTCTTGCCACAGCTCGCATTGATGTGCCATCCTGGATGAGCTGCACTACCTGAGCCACTTGTGTGGGTTGCAGACTCCGTCTCATGCTACCACTAGAGTGAAAGCACCGCCAGCATTCAAAAGTGACCAAAACATCAGCCAGAAAGCATAGGAACTGAGAAGTGGTCTGTGGTCACCACCTGCAGAACCACTCCTTTATTGGGGGTGTCTTGCTAATTGCCTATAATTTCCACCTGTTGTCTATTCCATTTGCACAACAGCATGTGAAATTGATTGTCAATCAGTGTTGCTTCCTAAGTGGACAGTTTGATTTCACAGAAGTGTGACTGACTTGGAGTTACAATGTGTTGTTTAAGTGTTCCCTTTATTTTTTTAAGCAGTGTATTTTCATATATGTCATTTCCAGCTTTTTGGATTTTACTTTTAGCTCCCGCAGTTTGTGGTCTGTCAAAATCAGAATTTCATATTACAACTCAAAATTGGAGTCTGATGTGGCTTTACACCATATCCATGTTACAACTGGAATCATTTTCAGCATGGGACGGGGGGGCTCCAGCCACAATGAAACCTTTAAGCTTTGAGACAGGAAAGGTATTTTTAGTCCAGCGCTCCCTCCCTCCCTCCCTCCCTGTTGGTCAGGTTCCCACCTCAGCACATGATAAGCTATCTGCCCTGAAATGGCAGCGAGCAGGCGGCTGAGGTGACTGGTATCCAGAAAAGCACCACTGCTCCGTGCAAAAATGATTTTCACTGTTTGTTTTTTGTTCTCTTTTGTCCAGCAAAAGCAGCAGTAACTAAACCACATTGGATTTGGATATTCATTCTTTAATGATGCCATCTAAAATAAATAAGCACACTGTAATAACATTTAACACTGGTGATAAATCACAAGAGAGCTGAAGACAAGTTTTGTCTAATGTCTGAGTCCCTCAGATCCAGGAGCCACAGTGTCCTGAGGCAGACTCCTGATGGGTTTTTGTAAAAAAAAAACAAAAAACAAAACAGGCCACCACTTTAAAATGGATTTTCCATGTTTTTCACGTGTCCATATGTAATATTACACATGTACTTCATGTGGCCTGTCTGCTTTGTTTGCATGAAAACTGTGTACTGCATAATTCTGCTTGTGGCTTCATGATACCCAGAGGATGATCCGTGTGGTTTGGTGGCCTCCTGGTTGCTGTTTTACAGGAGAAATTCTCAGGACAAACTTTAAGCAATTTTCTGCAATTGAAAAATGTACTCCCTATTCCTAATGATGTATCTGTGGGACGAACATTATTTTTCCTCTGTTGCCATGGTTACACACGAGCCCTTTTGGCCATGTCAAAACAATTCGGCCGTCGTGAATGCGGAAAATAGTGTGTGTTTGTTCATGAGGGCATCAGCCATCAGCCCTCTCTCCTTGGCAGCGTATCTGTATCTGTGTTTATGCTGGAAACAACAGAGGTGGTGGCAGCAGCTCAGAGTCTGAAAGAGAGTTTATTGTCCTCCTTCGTGTCCCCCCCACCCTCTTTCACTTTCCTGGTCGCCACAGTCAAACTAACCTCTGGCCATATTCTGAAGACCAGTGAAAAATGAGACTCAGGCAGAATTATCTTTTCCATCTTCTCTATTGCATATTGGAGCTTTAACCACAGTCTAGTGACATACTGCCGTGTGGCTCAGGGCTGACACCTCTCTGTCTCATTTTTCAGCACATCAGCAGCCGCCGTCATAAAGATCGAGCAGCAGGTAAACCGGCCAAGCCTAAATACAGCCCCTACAGCAAGCCGCAGAAAGGCCAGACCAAGCAGCCGGTGAGTCACAACACAACTCAGTCACTTTATCAGCAACACAACGCTGCCGTCATCACAAAAATCAAAGTGACTCAGATCTGGTATCCTCTTAGCAGATATCAGACCGCGACACACAAACTGCTATTTTTCTCTCTAGCTGTTTGCATTGGAGACAATGTCAGACAAAGCTCCATGCAAAAAAAAAAAAAAAAACCCACAACCTAAACACCTCTCCTAAAGCGCCTGTGTGCGCAGTTTAAAAATCACATTCAATCCCTTCCACAGATCCTTATTCAATGAAATGTCAACTTTCATGAGTGAATCACCTGTTACTTGGCATTTATTAGATATCCACACGGCAGAGCAGGACGTGATTGAACTTGAGAACCTGATATATTATTGATAAATATGGCACATTTGGGGCTCCTGAGAGCCAACAAACAGGAGCCAGAATGCAGACTCAGGTCAAATATTATTTAGAGGTGATTGTAAAATGTCAGTTCTAACTACTTTGGAGTTGCTCAGCGGGCGGTCTCCTGCAGCTGAAGTTCGGTTCAGATTAGTGTCATGTGGGCTGACAAACTGCAGGGTGAGAACTTAAATAACTTTAATATACTCTGCTGGGGCAATTGTTTATCTTTACGGTGCTCTCCATCGAACGCCGACGTTCTTGCAATTCAGAAATGTTAAAACAAACGCGGAAACAGAGTGCCACGTGACGCAGGATTAACAGGATGCATGAGACCGCCGTGTGGATGCAGCATTGGGTAAAGACAGAGCGTCGACTTTTCATCTTACAAAAAGCCCCGAGAAAACGGCATTCATCACGCCCACTGTTTGCCACGGCGAAGTACGGGGGTTACCAGTGTGGGGGAAATGACTTTTTCTGAAACCCATCATTGACTGAGTTAACGGAGAGGAGCTTCTTTGATGAGCGGAGAGTAAAGCATGCTTCCCATCGGGTTACGATGCCTGAGTCAGTGATTGATAACCCATGACAGCAGCTGGCAGCCCAGTGCTGTGAGACCGGAGCTTTTCCATTACTGATACAGAAGATTAAGCCAGATAACTTCGGTGACCTTTTCACCCTATTAGGCCGTTGCTGGAGGTCGCCTGCTGTTTGTCTGTCTGTCACTCTATTGTTTCTTTCTTTGTGATTTCACCAGTGAAACTCACCTGACATCACTCTTCAGTGTTCATGTGCAAAAAAAAAAAAAAAAGGGCTACAAAATCTGCATCATTACTGGGAAGAATAGCAGAACTTAAGTGCTTTAAAGGTGCACATTGTAGTTTAAACACAACACCAGAGCTCTTAGACAAAGTGAGTACACAAATACATGTTGAATCTGTAGATAACACTGATTAGAAAATTGAAAAATTCTTGTGTATTTGAAGGGCTTGTCATTTCCTTTGCTGTTGCCAATAGGAGCTCTTGTGCTGCTGATGACCTGGAACATCTTCAGCAATTAGCGGCTGATTTCTGGCACCTGTTCGATGCCTCATTAAGCTCCCAGCAGCAGCAGTGTCCTCAGCCGCCATGTTGTCTGTTTATTCTTGTTTCTTGTCATTAAAATTTTAGTGTTTGTGACTTCACATGTTGCCGATGCTGCAACGAGGAACGCTTTGGAAAATCAGGACAACGAAACATAAACTGCAGTTCCTACAACCACAGAAACCACAGAAGAAGGGAGTGAATAAAAAACATGAAGACAAAAAACAAACACATAAATGATACATAAGAATTTAAAAACCATTAAGAAAAATTTATGACGCATTAAATTTAAAATATTAAAAAGTAGGGATAATAAATAATAATTACCCCGATTTAATATGACACGAGAAGCCAATAAAAGGAGTAAATAAAATAAAATGGACAAGCAAAGACACATGTTTAAGTTAGCAATATGAGCAACACAAACTTGTTGAAAAAACATAGCAGGATTGTAGCAATTAAGTTAAACTGATTCATTATTTTTGTGTTGTGCCTGTGAATTGTCAAATAATATTAAAAATATTAATCCGGAGAATGAGATAGAAACTACAAAATCAAAGGTAAGCTACATTTTAAGTTTATATAAAAAACAGACAAAAAGTAAGAATGTTAGAGTTTGAAAAAGTTGCCGGCCAGGAACTGAACCTGGCACCAGATGAGTTAATTGATGAATTTCCAACATTTCAATGATTGTTGATGCAAAAATTGGATATTTTAGTTGATTGAAGTGGATTCAATATTTTTTGGTTCCAAATCTGTTGGTTGGAAAAAATAAGCTCTGTGAAGATCTGACCTTGGACCTGATCATCAGTGGCTTTAAGGATTTGCTGATATTTTTATACACCAAATCATTAATTCAGAAAAAAAAATACAGGTAGATAAACCTGTAATTTTTTGGTGATAACTGTTGGCAGTTGGAGCCCTGATTGAACGTCTGGTCAGATTTATCTTATTAATTTGGTCTTTGCTCCAGTCGTCTGTTATGACGCAGTTCTTCTTCAGATTTAAGATGATCTGAGAACTTCCTTAATAACAAAAGGTCAAAAGTTCTCTCAGTGATCTTAACAACAAAATTCAAATGATTGTGTATTTTGTCTCATTTTACCAGATAAAGCTGACTCTGGGGAAGGAGCGCCAGGTTCAGCCTCTGAGCACCCAGATCATACCTGCTCACCTGGCAGCGGTAGCAGCAGCCGCCGCCGCCGCAATCGGCAACTCTTTCACGCACCGCACGAATCACGCCACCAACCACGGCCCGAACCCCAGCCTCTTCCAGACACAAGCCCTCCCTGCTGCACTGCTCCGCCCGGCCCCCGGGCCTGTCAGGACCTCCCACCCACAGGTCCTTTTTGCCCCCTATTGACCTGTCGTTTGCCCTGGGCGGAGCTGCCCCGCATCCCATCAAGGACCAAACCGTGTGCTTCATCCAGACCAGGCCAAGGAGTCTATGCATCCGGGACACTGAACACCTTCACACCAAGATCAGACCTCTCACATGTCCTCATATGGATTATTGTGTATTTCAAGCTAAACTGGATGACTGGCTTTCTCGTGATGGATTTATTTCTCTAATCCCACTGAAAACCTGGACCAGACGTGCTTTCCTGTGCCATCCCGCAGCCCGTGGCTCACACCCAGATGCCAGACTCGGACCTACATTGTACCGCAATAATGTATAAGACTAACCCCGTGAACTATGCAGTGTCATTATTCCATGATGTGAGGCACAGTTTGAGCTAAAAGTACGGTAACGATATGCTTTTAGTAACGATACAGCGTGGCTCTAAGATCATTGCTTTCGTGGAGGATTACTGTCGCTCATAATTTAAAAAGGCTGTTACTGATCATAAGAGCGAGCAAAGCCCTCCTCTGTTCCTGTATGCACTTTAAGCCCCTCCTCTGTTGATGTCTACATTAGATGCCTAGACTGTGTTAGATGGTTAGAGTACGTGTTGTAATGTGTGTTTTTGTATTCGTCATTACATTATCAGTATCTGTGTGTGCGTGTCTGTATGTTTGTGTGTGTGTGTCTGGGGCCGTGAGTACATACTTCTGCATGTGTGTATGACTGTGCGTATTTGGATGTGTGTGTGTGTGTGTGTGTCTGTGTGAGAGCTTCCCATCCACCATAAGCCATCCCAGTCGATGTCCAGCACACATCGTCACTGATCATGTCTCAGGCCAGAGGGACCACAAAGGCTTGTGTATATTAACTGTCAGTGTGTAAAAGGTGAACAATTTCAAATAAAAAGAGTCCTAATTTGTTAATTCCAGTGTTCCTGTGTAGGTCAATGGATACAATCAGTGTGTGTTCAGGTAATTAAAAGAACTTGTATGTGTGATATGTTCATTGAATTCGACCAGCAAGACGTTAAAGGTGCCATATGTCGGGTTTTTTTTCTGACACCATTTATGGTTTTCTTAATACTAGTGGGTGGTGATGTCAAAGCCCAGAGGTTATAAAACACCCTCCAAGCTGCAGCTTCTTCATGGCAGACTGAAGATACTTATGTGACGCTGTTGGAAAGTGAAGACAGCTAGTTAGTTCGCATTTGTTGAGATACAGGAGTCCCCCAGGGCTAAATTCAGTGAGCGGTTCAGATGAGTTTTACTCACTATGGAGTGGAGAGAGATAAGGACGACAACAAGTTGGCAGGTTTTATACTTTCACATCAGGGCTAACCTCCAGCTATGGGTTAACTATGAGTTAAATTAATAACACGATATGACTCAAGCTACTTGTCCCCCCATTTAGCTACAGCACCTCTGCCAATCTGATATCTTTGACTCCACTTCCTGGAGTGTGAAGACTAAATCTAAGAGTTTTACATGTTGATCAATTTAGAGTTTGTCACAACAGAAAGTTGGCATGAAGTTTGATGCTGAACTCACATTTCTTCTTGGTTGGTGAGTAAATATGTGTTTATGCTAACTCCGGCTATGAAGCAATAGAGGAAAAAAAAAAGACATCAATTCAAAGGTCAACCTTTAAGTTTTAACTGCTGAGAATCACAATGTTCATGGAAACTCAAACATACTCATGACCCATCATTTATAACTTTAAAAAGTAATGTAAGACATGGAAATACAGAATATAATACTCAAAATCTGTTATCATAAAGCCAACGATTTTCACTCTCCATGCATATTTCCAACCACTGTGGGTTATTATTTAACTCTAGGTTTGGACAAAGTTCCCCACAATAAAAATATTCAATATGAATTTCCCTCTGGGATCAATAAATTAACTATCTATCTATCTATCCAAATCAGAATCCATGATTTTAATTCCCACCACAGCTCTATTTGTGCAGCTCAGAAATTTTGTTCCTGAGGGACATTCACGCTCCCTGTTGTCACCATAATGTGTTTGCAATACAGTGATTAATCTATAATCCTGATCTAAGCTGCGGCACTGCAGTTTAAGAAAACAGACAAAACAAGCACCTGAAGAGAATATCTTTGTCTTTTTGACAACAGTGTGGGTAACAAAGAAAACAACGGAGATGATTCCTGGGGAAACAAAGCAAATGATGACTCTGTCTTGGGCACCTTTGCTCTCAAAGATTTTTTTTTTTTTATACGAACTTCGAACTCTTTCAAGTAATTTTAAACCACAAAGTTTTTAACAAAAAAAAAAAAATGCATCTAAGCAGGTTCTTCACTGAAGTACTTTATTCTTTGCTACATTGAGCGCATTTATACATGCAGTTGTGTTGTGCAACACAGAATATATTTAGTTAATTATATAAATTATTATTATACTATGCATAGAGATATATATTCATAAATCTATTAAACTAGAATGCAAAGAAATGGTGTGTCTGCCACTTGGAGATGGAGTTTGAGTATATTAAACATTTATTTTACAGGCAGTTGCTGTACTGGATGACAGATGCCCTTTGGGAATGACAGCAGATTATTGCCTGGATGTTGTTATTTCACTACAGCAGCAGCTGATGGTGAACAGCATAAGACTGAAGTGTTTACTAGATTCATTCATTTCAAACGATAATTATATTTTCCTAGTATGTCAGTTCATCTCTCACTATTATCTGAGTTTACCTTGATTGCTTGTTTGGTCAAAGATCCACCAAAGATCATTTCATCGTCATTTTTATATTTTTATGTAGTCATTCAAGCTAAAACTGTCTCTTAAACGAAACTATTTCTGTCAAATGAATCACCTTAATGTTAACGAAAGACAATGTCAGCCAGTGCAGTAGAATCACTCATTGGAGTTTTAACAATTTTTTGGACAGTGGAGCTTCAGATAAATCATAGTTGATGCCTTTTTTGTGCATCAGTCCAGTGCTGGCAATATGAAGCATATAGAAATTTAGCCAGGCAGCATTATCCTTCAATCATGAGGCAACACAAAACAATTAACATCAGCTGTGCATGAATGGCACTCTCTACAATAAGTAGAACAAAGGCAATAAGTTAGTTGGGAAGGCTGTGCACCTGAGAACACAGAATAAATATGTATAGGGATCAACTGAGCTCACAGAGGCTGCATTCCTCCACTGACAGTAACCTGGTTCTGTTTAAAAGGAATTTCACAATGATCGAGTTGAGTGAGATAAATACATGCAGTAAAAATACACATGGCAGACGAACGTTACCCAGTAAATTACTTCTTGATAAGCATGGAAAAAATTCATACACACCATAAATACATCCACGATGTCTTAAAGTTTAAATCCCATGCGGCTTTGCTCCATCCAGGAAATCAAATCGCTGACACAAACAGCAGATTTGAGCGTTTTAACTCTGACATTTCTGTGAGACCCCAATTCACCACAACACCAT
Source organism: Remorina albescens (assembly GCA_034769265.1). Lineage (NCBI taxonomy): Eukaryota > Metazoa > Chordata > Actinopteri > Carangiformes > Echeneidae > Remorina > Remorina albescens. The sequence continues at coordinate 3,474,743 of CM068486.1, forward strand.
AACTCACTCATTAAACACAGTTGTTCAGTCTGAACTTTTCCATGAACCCACAAGCTTATTCATCCATCCCTCGTTTGTAGAATATCTGCCCAGCACCACCCCTCCATCCCTCCGACTCCCTGACGCATGAAAGCTGGCTGTCCAGCCAGATGAGAGGGAGAGAGAGAGAGAGCTTCTTTCCACCAAAGTCTCATGCTCGCACTCCAAAAGCAATACAGAGGGTCCGCCTCAGGACCTCTGGCCACCATCTCCCTTCCATTTCATCTCAGTGTGATCACAAACATCTGTAAGTGGGACGCAGAGTTCTTTATCTGAGGTCCAGTTGAGCTATCATCAGAAAAACACTAGCTGACTCCTCCCGTCAGCATCCCACCAAGCAAGCACTGGAATGTAGATTACACCAAAGTGTGACTCAGAAAAGAGAAAATCGCAATTTTTGGGCACCAGGGTACAAACGGACTATTACTGAAATCAAGTCAACCTGAAGCACTGAAGTGTGTTTCAAGAAAATGAATATAACAACGATGGCAAACAGTAGTCTGTCAGGAGAACATGAAATCTCTGCATTCTTTTCAATCCAGCAAATATTTATTCATATTCAAGCTCACCAAGTTTGCAATGTGAACGAAAAACACCAGCCAGTCTGACAGTAGTTCAGAATTTATAAAGTCTTTTTGCTAAATGTCAATAAATGGAACTGGTCTTCATATTTAATATTAATTTCAGATTTATTTCACCTCCTTTTATTAATATTTTAAAGATCTAATGGACAACACTAGAAATACAGGGTATTAATAAGTGTTACTGCAATTCACATGTAAAATCTGAATTTTTCCAACTTCATTCTGACAGTTAATGTGAGGAAAGTAATGGAGACGAGGGGAGGTGGGGAGGCATGCCACAAATTGCCTTCGTGGAATGCGGTCTACCAGGTGAGCCACCGGGGCGCCATAAAATCTGAAATTTTGTCATTTTTATTTCCCAACCTAAAGGTCAAAAAGTGTTTAAAAGTCATTAGTTGTTTACGGTTTGGGTCTGAAAGTATGCAAGTCTGCCTGAAACTGTTAAACATCTAAATTATCACACAAGTACAACAAAATTGACGTAGAAGAAGAGCAAAGAATATTGCACAGATCAACAGGGATATAAGGGAGGTAATACAATTAATGTTAAAAAAAGATAGAATAACCAACATCCCCCCGTGGGAGGTTCCTGTCTGGGGTCTTTTGTATGTTGACCTCATGTCTGCGTGGGTTTCCTCTCACCATTCAGCCTGCAGGTCCGGCTTTATTGGCGTCTCTAAATCGCCTGTCGGAGTGAATATGGTTCTTTCTTTCTATATGTCGGCTCTGTGATCGACCAGTCTAAGGTGCACCTCACCCTCGTGTCAGCGGGGATTGGCTCCCCCCGCATGAGCGATACGTAGGATGAATGAATGTATGGGAAGGACGTGACCTCCCTTCGCTCAGTGGCAGCTTCAGACCGGAGTGTATTTACAGAGCCCCGAACAGGCTGTTTTTTTGGCTGCAAAAGTTTATCATGGCTTTGTTTTACAAATCAGGATCATCTCCAGAGGGCAGCACGGCGGCATAGCGGTTAACGCTGTTGGCCCACAACAAGAAGGTCGCGGGTTCGGTTCCCAGGCCTGGGGCCGTTCTGTGTGGAGTTTAGGTTGATTGGTGACTCTAAATTGTCTGAGAGTGGGTGTGACTGGTTGTTGGTCTCTGTTTGTCTCTGTGCGTTGGCCCTGTGATGGACTGGCGACCTGTCCAGGGTGACCCCGCCGTAGCCCAATGTGAGCTGAGATTGGCTCCAGCAGCCCCCATGACCCAGAAACGGATAAGCGGTAGAAGATAAATGAATGAATTAATGAATTTTGCAAAATGAGATGAGCTGAAAATAACATAAACATGATATCAGTCTGAATAATGAAGCACCATAAAATGAAGTTAAAACTACTGTTTATATTTTTAATGATTAAATGGCAGCTGTGCTACATATGTAAACAGAGCGAGTGTGCTAGTCAAGAGAAGCGAGAAGAATTACAAAGGCCTCATTATTACAACATATCTGTGTCTTCAGAAGCCGGGGAAACTGAACATGGTTGCAAAATGAAATTTTTTTAATTTGTTTCCTTTGGTTTTCGTGGACAGAGCCTGTGAGTCACTACCAGCAGGCCTGTTGGAGCTGAAAGCGACACACACGCAGCTCATTACGATCCTAAAATATTTCAAATAGGATTCTTTTCCATCACATCTGTTGAAGTGGACCTGAAATTATAATTACGTGACATTTTCAGATCCTGCGATCCAAACGGTTCTTTCTTACATGACATTTCTTCATCACACAAAAAGAATAACAGAACGAAAGCATCACCTGGTCAGCTTATTACACATTCAGTTGTGGGTGAACTGCAACAAGCTCTGACTCCTCAAACAGTAAAAACAATGATAACACACAGCCCAACAAAGTTATTTATGAGTGTTAGAAAAGTTACAAGCCCTGAACTGAGCCTACAAGCCCGCAGTCTTGTCTAATGGCATGTAAACATCTGTTTTAGAAACACTGGGCAACAAATAACTTTTTAAATTTCCCGTGGGATACAAAACAGTCCTGAATAAAACTGTATTTTACATGTACGAGGGTGAATTGTGTTCAAATGAAAGAAAGCTTTCCCTGCTATTAGGATCAATTATTTCATCCGCATTTGCTATAGAGTAACCTCCATGTGGCCTTCACCCCCCTGCCCCTTCATCATCACCTTCGTTCATCTCAGCATGCAGGGAGGTGATTTATATGCTGATAACCTGGTTGACACAGTTAAAGTGCATGAGGGCCAAATTCCTGTGTCAGATTCATCATCTTCTTTTTTTTTTCCTTTTTGGAAGAAATAGCTTGTCATTAGTTATATTGAGCTGGTTTTCAGTTTTCATTTATAGCTGTTTGAGAGGAGAAAGCCCCTACGGGCCTCAGCACTCAGGCAGGATGTTATAACAGACTCCCGACATGAGCTGTGCAGACAAAGCCCTGCGGGATTCCTGGCAGTTCTGTGCAGGTCTGGGCAGCTCGCTCTCATGTCCGTGTAAAAGCTTTAATTCAACATCGTGATAAATGCAACAATTAACATTCCAGCCTTTTAAGGCTTTGACATTTTTACTCCATTCACGGTTCACAAAAAGCCTCACTCCCAGGCAGCAGCGGTCCCACATGTGATTTTTTTGACAAAACCACCTGCATTAAAAGCTCCCTGGTTTTACTGTCCTGTGTGTTTGTGCAGAGTACTTTTAAGGCTCCAATAACCAAAGATAAAGAGGAAAGGAGTCACTGAAAGGTTTGCTCTCAGAGCACCTTGGCAATTTTTTCCCGTGACTCACTGAGGACCAAAATAAGTTCAGAGTCTCACTTCAAAGTCACACATAAGCGAACACGGTGCACACAGTTACGCATAATCACGCACATCCACCTACACACACACAAATACTGGATTTATTTAAATAGACACTTTAAGTAGAAGTGTGTGCTGCGCTGTGATAGATTTGTACCGAAGACGTACAGATCTAATTGAAATTTGGTCGTTGTTTATAAAGTTTTATGACATCGTGGAAGAGAGGGTTTCACTCCAGGATTCTAGTTTTAGCTCTATTGAATTTCCAAGAAAATCCTATGACAGCCTCCATTAACACGAGGAGTCGGTGATGTACCAGTGGCAGCCACCTTCTGCAAAAACTACTCGCCCACAAGCAAAAAATCTGGAAATCTCTACTCCACCACTGCCACGAGATGAGAAAAAGACATTGCCCAGAGTTCCCCACAACAAACTAATTATCTCTGGGAACATCTGGCACTAAAAGCACAGGCAACAACAGAATAACCTATGGGGTGCAAACAGGGGCTCTTTTAAAAGTTAAACAGTTTTTAACTATTGTGGCACTTTTAACTACTTTGGCAGAGAAAAATGTTTTTAGAAATCCCAGTAAATGTGAAAAAAATCTGTAAAAGAACATTTAAAGTCAAAGTTCCCTTTGGGTTTTTTGCTGCTCTTATCAAACATAATGATTTACTGCACATCAACAGTGGTCATGAATTCAGTGGATTTCCTAGTTTTGATTTTAATCTGAACTGAACTGATGCCCCATTTTCTTTTGGTGGGGGGGTTTAAGTAGATACACTAAAAAATGCAAACATGTTGTGAAGAGACTATTTTCTACCTCAGCATTATGAGTTTAATCATCCCCAGGTAGCGAAGAGTCTGATGCTCTGATCTGGCTCTGTCAAGAACTCTGGGAGTCTGCAAAGAACGTGGGTACATGAAGTGCAATCCAAATAGTTTCAAGGACTTGTCTGACAGCTGTGTTAGCATGGTGCTCATGAATATAGACTGCATGGCCTTCTGCTGTTATTGTGACTCACACTAAGCAGCTGACATAGAAAATCAACCTAACTGTCCATCTGATTCTGGCACTGTTTGAAGTCCAACAACTACACATGAAGTAAAACTGAACAGAGAGAACACAGTTAGTGTTTTTGCAGGTTGCATAAAGTAAAGTCAGCATCCTTAGCTGTGAAGCCTCAGGTCGAGTTCCAGGTGAGGACCGTTAAAGGAATAGTTTGGCATTTTGGAAAATGCACTAGTTAAATTCTCAGAATGTCTATTAAAGATAAAACTATAAAACAGCAGCATGTTATCTTCACTTAGCACAAAAACTGGAGGCACAGTTAGACAAAGAAACACTTCTAAAGCTTAATATGTTTTGGTTGATCCCTGCATACAAAAACAGTGACATAAACACCACCTGGAGGCTTAAATACTGAAAGGCAAGCAAGACTTTTCTGGACTGTCAGAGCAATATCTGCCTTCCAGTTAAAACAATAAGGACTTGTGATTTCTGACCTTCAGAAGAACAAGATGAGACAAGTCGAAGCTGCTGACGAGCTTGATGCCTTCAAGCGGGTCGCACTGTAAAAAAAGAAAACAAATTATATGAATGATTTGCCTCCCTCTAACGAAACAATACTGGTGATGATGATGAGCTGCAGAAATGGGTACAAGAAATATGATCAGTCTGATATGACTGTAATTTGTTTTATGTGTCCATAGCGCTTATTTGAAAATGGATGTATCAGCAATCAGAAAGCTTTATTGTTATTTTATTAAATACAACATCATTGATTGAAATGATCGGTGGCACTCAAGTGATGCATTCTCAACATAAAGTGCAGGACAATCACTAAAATTAAAGGCAGGTGGAGGTAGAAAAGTGAAGCCAATGCAAAGATGCTTTGCACCTGTTTCATGTTTGCAAAGACGCTCAATTGCATTGAAGTCTATTGGTGGTCTCAGGTTCTAGTTTCAAGTCTTCTTCAATACAAAATGATGTTTATTTTCTAAATTATGTCTAATTTAGAGGATTGTTGCCCATTTGGGGTCCAGATTAGAGCAGAGGTGTCCAGAAGAGCCACATTTGATGAGGTGAAAGTGTGTGAAGGCCAACCATTCTGCCTGACCTTCTTTATAAATAAAATGAATAATCTTCATCAGAGGGTCATATTTAAATATCACAGTAGAGTTTAATATCTTTACCTCCTTCTTTGCTGCCTTTCTTACAGATGAGGGTTGATAATCCATTCCTTTGTCCAGCCATGGCAGCTGATCCATCCTAATAATCCCACTGACTGTATTCCGTCGTATTTTCATGTCATCCACGGCGGGAACAGACAGAAACAAATAAATGTGTTGCTCTGGTTTGGTCCTTCGGACTCTGGAGGTCAGGTAGCTCTTCAGTCTCCTTCATTTCATCGTCCAGTCCTCTCAGAAACATCAGTCATTGAACCGTGCTTTCATAACAGGCTGACGAAACTAAAGTCCAAATCCACCGACTGTCTCTGAAAATCTACTGAAACATCTTCAACTCTCCGAGCGCCTTAACACAGTCTCTGATCGGTAAAAAGGTTCGCAGTGTTTATCAGTTAGTGTTTCCTTGGTGGTATTTCAGTCTGACTCACGGATTCTTGTGAAAAAGCTGCTGTGAAGTTAAAACAGTTTTCAGTGGCTCCAGTTTTTCGTTCCCTGTTAGCTGTTAGCTGTTAGCTCGTCGTGTCCGTTAGCACGGCGTCTGTTGACATTGAGCTCCTCATAAACAGCCACAGTCTCTTGGCGAATTAGACAAACACATTTATTTCCTATTTCAGTAGAAAGATCCTCTAATTTCCATCTGTCCTGTCCTGGAAGCGGCGGCCATTGCAGTCAACTTCCGTTTTTGTTTTTTTTGTTTTTTTTTATTTACAGCCGCCATCTTGAAAACGTCTGTAAGGGTCACGGTGAGGGTCAAACAGCCGGAGGGCGGCAGTGCTGCTGTTTTCTTCGGGTCAAACATAAAGTTGTGTTTTGTTTGTTGTTTGTGTATTTTACAAACTCTGGCTGACAGTTCTGGGAGGACAAAAATGATTTTATGACAGGGGCTGCGGCCCATATGAAATCTGACCAAACGCCTGCCCTAAAGCATGGACGTGAACAGAAACACTGAGCTGTTTGACAGTCAATCCCTCACTTCTCCTCATCTCCATTATCTGTTTAAAAAAAAACAAGATGCTGAAAATCAAATCACGACCCGGAGGCTTCAAACTAATGGCTCACGTCATGATGGGTGTCCACTTGGTGGCCTCTTAACCATCAGCAAACATTGAGCCGACCTCAGGCCAATAATCATGTTTCCTAAGAATGAAGATATCTCCTGTTTCATTTTAGTTCTATGGAAATGTGATTTCTCAGAGACGGGTTGGTCAGTAAAGCTGGTGGCATGAAGTGAGGAAAGTGAGATCGGTTGAGTGTTTCCAGCTTGGACTTGCAGACTTTTGGTGCGTTCAAGTGTATGTATGAAGTTTCAAAGATGTGGATGTTTACCACCCAGGGAGGCTCGAACAAATCATATTAATGAGTTGCATTAATGGAATTATTCACGCTAATAATCACTGGGCACCAACTCAATAAGCTTACATAAAAGCAGCGATACTGTCAATTATAGTGTTATTTCTACACAGGTATATTTATCAAACACACATCTTAAATGTTACTCCAGCTGATTGTTAATGTTTTTTTGTTTTGAATCTTAATTAATGTAACAGTACTAACTGATTTCCTCCCGCTGTGAAGCTGTATTGTCTGTGTTGTTTTTGTGCTATATTGTGTTGAGAATGGATCCAGGCTTGGAAATGCCCGGTTACTTCTGGGAAATGCAATAATAAATGGCTCACACCTGGTTTTAAAGGATTTAACATAATACTGTGCTGACAATTATATTCTGGAGAACATTTTAAATGGTATTTGATTGATAATTATTCACGTTGGATTGAAGCCTTTTGGAAACTCATAGCAAGAATTTAAATCTTTATATTTCGATGTTTTGATTCTTTTATTTTCACGATGAGTATAATTTAATCACTGTTGGTCAGAGCCATAAAAATAAAAACAAAGCTGTAATACGCCATAGTCTTCATTTAATTAGTGCTCATCTTTACAGAGAGATGCCAAATGTAACACGGCTCTGTGTTTACAACCTGATAAATATATTAAACTGAGTTAATCAGAACCATTAAATCCAGTTGATTCATAGTAAGTACAAGAAGGAGTAAAATAATTTAATAACTACATGACAGTGTTTATTCAGGAATTAATAGAGTTATTTTCAAGGCATGTGAAAGAAAACAGCATCGAAAACACAACTACTGCTGCAAATTTAGCAAACAATTTGACGTGTCTGGGCAGAAGGTATTCATTTCAGAAAATTAGAAATTAATGTTTAAAATTGTCTTCACCATTTATACAGAAAAATTCTGTTACTCTGCAGAGTGAATAAAGTTAAAATGACCTTTTACTGTGTTCAAAACAAAAGGAGCAGAAATGATTAACAGTGAAATCCTTCAGTCTGCGTACAGTAGGAAGCCCAGCAGAGGTCATTTGATGACCTCTCATTAACATTCATTACAGGCTGACCTAACCTCTCTATAATCACCTTGCCCAAATGATGGGCACATCAATTATTAAGCTATTAATTATTTGCTCAAACAGATGTCAGTCAAGTGAGACAGACACTCTGACCCTGATGAATATCACAGAGCAATAAACACAGCGAGTGTGGCCATCCATCCAGTCATGAGCACTCATGTATGAACACATCAGAGAGGTGCTATAAATTCCAAGGACAGGCAACCGGTGAAACGAGAGCTTCATTGAACATTTCTGGCTCATATATCAGCCTGCAACATGGCATAAATACTCACATTGCTCCATTTGACCTCAAAGAACCAAATAAGCATCTCAGCAGAGGGCATTAATGTAGTTAATTTGGGCAATACAGAGGGAAAGTATCTGTAAAAAGAGCTGGAGATATTGGGTGAAAGAGCCACCGTGCAAGGTGGTGCAGCTGGAAGATCCCAATCTCCTAATATAACCTTCCTGGAGCTGCAGAGTAGAAGAAAAAACCAGCTTAGAGAGTGATTTTATCTTCTGCTCTGGGTTATTGAGCTTATTTCAGTCAGTTCGGCTGGTAGAGATCTGTACTGAAGCTCTCACACTTCAGACTTTCATTCCCTCTATGGCAACCAACACTGCTTGTTTGTTCATTATCACAGTTTAGATTTAAGTTTTTATTAGTATTTCTTTTAAATCTTCCGTTAAACTATTGAAAGATGAAATGTTCCTGTACAAACACAAATTATTTCTTAAACAGCCAAGATGACCTTTGTGTTTATGGTGCGTTGACCTGACCGGACAAACAGAGACAGCTGTTCATATACTAATGACTTACACAAAGTGTGTGGTAGCCCATTGGACTACAGGTTAACACATAAAATAATCCAAAAACCATTAACCCCCCCCCCCCGCCTCTCTTTGTGCACATATTTGTTATAATAATAGATGTTTTTAAAGCCTAATATCATTGAATTTCTGTTATAATTAATGTTCTACATTCCTCCAACTGTTATTCACAGTCACCAAAACATATTTATGATACAGTGATGCAGTGAAGGTGTGAGCCACTGAAGAGCTGGGTGGATTAGACAGGCTAAGCATCAGCCAGGTAGCGATGAACAGCAGAAGCTTAGGAGCCAAGGCTACTGCTGTCTGTCACCGTGGTAACTGTTTCCTCTGCCTTTAGCCTGCAGGTGAGATGTGGATGAAATACTTCACAGCCTGCAGCTCAGGAGTTAAAAGTTTCCCTCAACGTCTCACAGGGCGTCACTGTGCATCATAACATCCTGAGGAACATAACAGGAAATACTTTCAGCCTGCTGAGTTATCACTATAACGAGGCTGTCACCATGGCAACATCCCGGTTACCGGTTGACATTACAGGTGACGCAGAGGTCACAGTGGGCAGCAGTCGTGACTTTGAAGAGGCTTAACCTTGTGTTTTGCCCCCACACATCAACTGCAGCACTTTGCTGATACCTGTCAGCTCACATCTCTGCTGACGGACGAGTGAGGCTGCAGGGTGTCTGTTGTCTGTCTCTGATTACTTTTCATTTCCATTATTGGCAAAAATTTCAGTCTTGTTATTTTGGGAAAACACTGAGTCAGACTGGACGGATTCCTGGGAAGAAAAGGCCTCTGGAGAGTTGGTTTGAAGTTTATATTTCTGACAGCACCAATGAGCAATAATTGCTTGTTGCAAAAAGCAAATGGAAACACATCATATTATTGCCCATGTCAACGCAGTCAGTGACTAATTTGACTGATTTTCTTTTGGCAAGGTACAAACTTGCTCCATATTTTTTCTTTTTTCTCTCTATCTTGCTCTTTGCACTCAATACAAGACTAAAACCTTTGATTCAGTTTTGGACCAGTGTTAAGTTATCTTCCTTCTTTGATTGAATTACCGACAGCTTAGTAAATGGAGTTTTTAGATGCCAACAATTTTTTAAGATGATGAGAAGGTGGATGTGCCATTTTTAATGGTTTTTTAACCTTTCTGTCAAATCAGCTCAAAATTGGACATTTTATGATAAGATAAGATAAGATAGTTCTTTATTTATCCCACGTATGGGAAATTGGTCATTACAGCAGCAACCACAGGTATAGAAAAAAATACAAGAATAGAAATAAGGAGTAGTAGTATTAGGAAAAAAATGTATATATATATACATATATATAAAGTAGCAGTGATAATGATCAGTGATAGTGATAAGCATCTGCGATGAAACTGATGTGTAATGAAGTGTTGATATCAATCTAGCAGGTCAAATGCAAATCCATCAATTTTATGAGAGGGGGAGTGACTGATGTTATTTCCCTGGTCATTTTTTCCAGAAATGGTTTATCTACCAGGAATATTTTGTGGGAACAGTATGCTGCTGCCCTCACATGGCAACCAGAGCAAAGTGCAGATAAGTGTAATGAAGTAAGACTGTAATGACATGAAGTCAGTTATTAGATATTCAATGTGTGGCTCAAAGAGAAATTGAAAACCTAATTGTCTTTATTTGTGCGACATATCAAAGTATCCTCATCTTAGCGCACACAAAGAGAAGAAATCCATGAAACAAATTTCTATGGACTTTTGTCCACTGAATACATTTCGTGAACATTTTGGCCGTGCACGGAATCTGGAAAACACATTTTAAAACACTCATTAAAAGAATTCCACTTCATTTGGAAATTTCTGTCACAGCTGACACTCAATTTAAAATAGATGGACTCGTTGACAGATGTTTTCTACCCCGGAACTAACAACCGAGAGTTTTCCTTTTACCATATCTCAGCGTTTTGCAGTATTTTTGATTGACAATCCAGAAATTGCTTTCTCCTGCGGAGTCTCAGTGAGCTTTTCCTTTAATATTTGACATTTACTGGCTCAATCAATAAACGCTTAAATAGCTCTTTGATCCTTTTTTCGAATGTGCTCTGTGGTCTAGCCATCCTTATACCTACTTCCCAATCAATCAATAACATTGTAATTTAGATCATGCAGGCTTATTTCATGCATTATTACTGCATGTTTCCATTTCAATGTTACGTGTGTTAATGTGAATTTGATTATGATAATTATGATTAAATAACCTTGGAAATTTAGAGAACATAACTGGTTGTTCTCTGCCAATTTAAAAAAATAGCATTACAAGCCTAGTCAACAGTTTCCACACGTTTTCCAGTTCAACATACCTTGTTAACAGTCTTCTATCCTGAAGGTCAGAATAGCACAAAACATCTTGGTCCTCCCGTATTCTATCCTTCTTTAAATTGCCTCCTGCACAGGTCAAAAGGTCTCCGGGAAAGCGTGGAAAGATCAGTAAACAGCAAAATTCAGTTTAAAAGACGATAATATCTTCAGACAAGCATGAATGGATTCTTACTGCAATGCAGGTTCTCAAAAAAAAAAGCATCACACACCAAACTATCTATTCTTAGGAGGTGTTTCTAAGATCACACTCTGTGAAGAGGAAGGAGGAAGGAAAGATGGCTCAATCACAGTTTGGTTGAGCCAACTCATTTATACCCTAAATCTGCATCAATGAAAAAATGAAGAAGACTCATAACTACAGAATTAGAACATAAACTCTTTAGTAAAATATTTACTTAGTTAATAAATCAATCAGTGATAAGTAGGACCATGATCCAATAGACTTCAAATACAGTCAGACTTGGAATGGAGTCACACCCTGATGGTCTTTAAGGCTCTTCAATATTGGCTTCACTTTTCAGACCTGGAGTCTACGTCTGCTTTTATATGTTAATGTGACAAGCGAACACACAATCTCGCAGCAGTTTGCACGAGTGTGAAGGTAAGAAAGTGAGCAGAGTTTGAACTTCTCTCTCCATTTCATTTCATCACACCTTCAATTTCTTTTATGCAATTACTTCCATCATGTTTGATGTCACCCAGAGGCAGCTGAAGCAAGCCTGTCTGAAAACGTGTGCCTGTCCCTGTTTGAAGAGTTACCACATGTCACACGTCTCTATCTCCCTGTTGAGTGTGGTCGTTTGGGTCGAGTATAAAGCGTTTCGTCTTCAGATGTGGTCGACAACACGTTGCACTAACTCAGTTATGATGAGCAGGACACAGTGAGCAAAAAAACTTTACAACTGGCTCCCTAAAGATATACCACGTCTGAGGATCAGGGGTTAGAATTTCCTGCTGTAATCATGGGACTATGGTTGGTATTCATTCTGTGTGTGAGCTTTTCATCAGAGGGTTATGATTTAATTTTCCCGACAGCGGATAGGCAGCTCTCCTCGTGCAGCAGCAGGCGACACATTGACTCACTGGGTCCAACGTTTTGTTTGAAGCTCCTCTGGCAAGCTCGTTCTGTGATGAAATTAAAATTCCATCTGCAGAAAGCTGCCTTGTTCATCTCTGTGGTTGAAGGTGGTTTGCAACAAGAAAAAGGGCCGCAATGTCCTGAGTTCAGAGGGCTTGTCATGAGAAATTTGAGAATGGGCTGTGTGCAAAAGGTCTGAATGGAGAGCAGCCAGGAACAGAGAGGGAATGCAGAAAATGGAAATATCAGGGAAAGTCAGGACCTGGAACTGACAAGAAGACACTCTAAAATCAACTGTCTTTCTTATTGATAAAGTTTGAATGGCTAACACATCAGCTTTACAGTTGAGTAGTTTACCGAGCACCGGCCGGTCTTTGAAATGACAGCCAGATTAAAATAACATCATTGGATATTTGGGATGACGCCACTTAAACACAGGCCTTGAAACAAAGGTAGGAATCGTGGAGTTGGATGACTTGGATGTTGGATAGATGAGAGAATAGTTGCATTATGGGAATTGTTGTATCCATTATTTTTAGAGCTTGAACAATATTCTGGCCAAGAAGTCAGAATACATCAGCCTCTGCTGCACTCACAAAGCTCACCTGTTACCTCTGCAAACTGAATTGTTGCAGTTTCCTTCTCATAATTTAATCCTACAATCTTTAAAAATAATGAAAAATTGTGATCACAATTTCAAAATGTCTGTAAATGTTACTTCTGAATCCAGAAAATAAGGCTTGCCGACTCCCAACTGGCACCAGGAAGTAATAAAGGTGATAAATTGATGCACACATTCATGTAGCCATAACTCTTCATTTAACAACATCAGGTCACTTTTAATTCTTGACCAAATACGTGCCAAACTAATTACATTTACATCAAGCTAAGATGTACTTTAGCATTACGTTCTTATCAATCAGCAAATAGCATGCTAACATGCTAATTTAAGATGAGGGCAATCAGGTAAACAGCATGTTGGTATTTTAGCTTTTTGTTGAGTGATAATCTGTTGCACTCGCAGAGAAAAACTATCTCAGATGTAGACATTGATTGGAGGATTATGGAGGATTTGAAGACTTTTAATAGAATCAGAATCACAGAATTAGTTTTCAATAAACGTTTGACTTTAAATTATGTCAAAAGTCGAATGTGAGGCCGCCAACATATTCAGAGCAAAAAGGCATACAAGAGACCTCTTTATTGAATTTATTAAGTTGTATTCAGACACTCAAAACTGATCAGCCCATCACTAGTAATGCTGCTTTACATCATTAAAATTCATTGAGCTGCAAGAGAGACCACCAGTTAGATTAATTATGCTACCTGTTCATAGCCGTAGGTTAGCAAGTCCAATACAGTCTGTCATATAAAATCGAAGGGCAGTCATCATTAATTAAAACATGATCAACACTGTGCAATGAAGTAAAAGTTCCTCTCAAACATGACCATGGACCATTTCTGAGAAAAGTAACAAGACACCACATAGGGATTTTGTTAATAACACTACATATACCTAAAAAAAGACCACCACTGCTTAACATTTGACCAGTTTGTGACAATGCCTAGAATGAAATAAAAAAGAAAAAGAAAAGAAAAGAAAAGAAAAAGCAGACCTATACTGAACTGTACAATTGTTCGGAATCTCTGGATAAATTTCCTGGTGAGCTCACGAACTCTGCAAGCTGTACTAAAGGATGAAGAAGACAACATTGCAACATTGCACCCTATAACATTAGAGTATATTTTTTTTTCCACAGACTTGTGACAATGGGTAACAGTCCAATTTTGTGTTTGTGTGCTGTCTGAACTGTACTCTAAACCCCCCTCCCTCATTTCAGATCACCCATATTGATGCAGGTCCGTTACTGGCCTCAACAAACAAGACAGAGTGGATCAACAAAAAGCAGATTTAACATGGGACTAGTCTTTGTATGATGACTCATTAAGCAGGATGTTCACCAGTCGTCAGTTTTTCCTGATTCTCTTCTTCACGTGATGCCAGCTCTGCATTAAAACTGACGAGGGGCTTCTGTGATGTGACAAAGCTCATGTCACCTCCAATGTGGCGATTCACGTCTTTTTGCTTTTATGTTTAAGGGAAAAGAAGACAGATGGTTGCACATAATGGGAAGCCTGACACGTATCATGTTTTTCTTTCTTCTATATTTTCAACATATGTTTGTGTTCCCAATTCTTAAAAAAAAAACTGGAGACAAAATTTACTCCCCACACTTTTCCATTAGGAGCCTCAGATGAAGATTTTTTTCTAGAGCAACAGATGATAGCAGGGAACGGTTCTCGGTTTGCATTACAGTCCTCTCCTGGTGCTGTCTCCATGTATCGATGGGTCACAACGAACAGTCTGAGAAGTCAGGCGTCTCGCAATGGGAACAATTTGGTTTTCTTCTGATTGTGAGCATAACTCAACCCGCACAGACGTGCGCGCGCACACACACACACACACACACACACACTCAATGGGAGTATCACAGGCGACATCATACGCATCCGCTCGGCCCTGTGAAGTGACAAATGAGGCTACGCCTTCTTTCTCATCAGCATATCACTCTTGGAAACTCACACATGACACAATCACACGTTCACAGGTTTCTCACTCGCGAAGCTTTCTTAAATGGGGTTAGTCTTCCAACTTAATGAGGAACAACACGTGTGTTTTTTTTTTCCCCCCCAGGCATTGTAGTGATACATGCATCCATTATACTGATATACACTTCTTAAAAAAAGAAAAAGAAAAAGAAAAAAAAAAAAAAAAAAAGAACAAAGAACATCCCAAAAAAAAAAAAAAAAAAAAAAAAGTATTAGAAATGCAGCTATACAGAGTCTTTTAGCTAATCCAGGGGAGTGAGGTTCAGGGTCAGGTCTGACGTCAGAGAGCCAAGGAGCCCAATGTCCGGATGTTGTGAGAGGAGGTTGGGTGGGAGGGGGCAGAGTGGAGGGATGTGTGTATATATGTGGTGCTGTGGGGGGGGGTTAGTTACTGCAGCACGGGCGGCTGGTGGGCTGAGCTGTCTCTGTCAGGTCCACTCCCGGGTTCCGCCCGCTGCTGGCTCCGGTGGCTTGAGGCTCATTCTTGGGTAGTTTCTTTGCTGCAACGACACACAAACAAAATGAGTGATGACGAGAGCAGAAACGGTCTTCTAAAGCAGGTGGATACAAAACACCTGCCAGGTGATCAACATTTAGCTTAAACAGTAACTTCACATCAAATACACTTTTTTTTTAAAAAAGAAATTCTATTTTTACTCAGTATTTTTTTTTAAAAACAAAAGATGTTATTTTCGTTCCTCTCTCTCTGTGAACCAACAGAATTAATAAATCGTTTCAGCCAAACTGATGTAAAAGAGCTAGCAGGAGAAAACAACTGCAGCCAAACATTATTTTCATTATCAATTCATCATCCGATTACTTCCAGATGAATAATTTTGTCTGTATGAATGTCAGTAAACTGAAAAGTATGAGTTAAAGCTCTTCACAGTTTTTTCTCCAAAGATTCCAAAAGTATTCAGTTTGCTGTCAACAAAAAATATGTATTTGATTTATCATACTAGTTGCCATTCATTTTTTGATTGGCTTATTTATTAACTGATTGCAGCTGTATGGGTGGATTGATCAACAAAACACAAGCGGAAATTGTCTGTAAAAATTGACTACAGGTCTGTTAAATCATGAGAATATGAACCTGTGATGTAATGTGGACTTGTGGTGGTGCAGCGGGTGGGACTGTGTTGAAATATATTGAAATGTATATCAAACTGTACCTTGTAAACTAATAAAAATACTTGATAAGAATATACAGTGAGAAGACAGCGCCTCCTGGTGGTAAAACTGTGGATCGTCAGACCTTATTTTGCAAGAATACAGCTTGATTCCTTTATGTTAATGAACTGTTGTCTTGCCCTTAAACAAATGAAGCTAAAGCTTAACCTTTGAATGCTGCAAAAACTGCACCTTTTTTTTCCAAAACAATTGTGGGAAGCTGGACCTCAAACAGAAAGCAAAGTTGTAGGTACGAGTGATTACAGGTTGAGGACAACAGTGTGAAAGTGCCATTAAAAAAACCAACTGCCTTGCAAGGTATTATGGGTTTCTAATGGATAAGCCAGGCTACATTTGTTCACTGGATTTTGAGGAGCCTTTGTGAACAGACAGCTTGGTTGGCATATTATTTATGTGACATTGAAATGCAGAGTCAGAAAGATGCGTCATGAATCACTCACAACTGCAGATAAATAAAAACAATTCAACATCAGACTTTGTCATCCTACGCACATATTGTGATGACAGACGGGTTTCAACATCAACCTTGATAGAGAAAGCAAATGGATTTCTGAGATTTGTTGTCTCATTATATCAGAAAATTGGTTTAAACAAAAACTACATGAGGCCAATCGCATAAAATTCCCCTGAAACAGTCATGAAAAAGAGTTTCACAGGAGAGATGCTCTTTATAACCACTGTCTGTTACTCCAGCTCAGACACAACATACCACAGAGTATAAAGCTGATTTATATCACACAGCAAGTGTCAAGGCCGGAGTCACTAGTTCCCGTAGATAGAATCACAGGCAATACTCCGCTTTAACACTTCAGCAGTATCACAGCCGAGACACTCACCAATGGCCATGAAAATCTCATTCACGTTCATTGAAGTCTTTGCTGATGTTTCCATGAAGAGCAAGCTGTTATCATCTGCGTATGACTGTGCATCCTGTAAACAAGAAACCAACATCAGGAAACCAGAAGGTAAATCACTTAGTACTCAGAACCAAGTCCTCACTAGACATGAAGAACAAGCGGCCAAGAGGATCATGATCACGTCTAGAATAATAATCAGCCTGTGAATATTTTATGTTAACTTCAACAGACACTGATGCAAGTTGATTTATAATTATATTCTTTCTGCTTCTGTTTAGATCTTTAGTTGATTAAAAAGAATGAGTGGAGGACAAACCTGGAAGTCCAGTGCTCTCTTGTTTGCGAGATCAGCCTTGTTCCCAGCCAGTGCTATTACAATATTTGGACTGGCTTGTCTCTGAAGCTCTTTAACCCAGTTCTTTGCCCGTACAAATGACTCCTGGCAAACAAAACATAAGGGGCATGAGAGGGGGAGGGGGGAGTCAGTTAGTGAAAATAACAATAAGTCCCATGTGACTGAAAGAGGAGGACTTCAGGAGCCTTCCCATGATGTCTGCTTAGGCCTGATCAAAGCCAAGAGTAGAGTCTCATTAAAACAATGCTTTTGATTAAATATGAAACAAATGAAAATGTCCTCGGGTTCAGCGAGAGTTGTATTTGGTACAGTAGGAGAGGCACGGTTGTGCTGCACTACCATTCACAAGCTATGCAGTGCACATAAGAGAGAGAAAAATGTGAGCTACGTGCCTCTTGTTTGAGCTGTGAGGAAACAGGATTTTCTTTGTTCAGGAATTTGGGATTTCATGCTAGAAGTCTTCACGAGTCCCCTCAAGTTCTGAAGGAATGTAGACCACACCCAGCATCTTAGTCGTACTGGGTCCTAATTTTCTAGTTTTACTGGTGAAGGTCTTGGGTCTGCGTGTTGCCATGTCCAAAGCCTAAGTGATCCAAATGAGTGTGTTATCCCGAGCGGGTTTGGATGTAGGAGGAGGAATGACAACTGTGAACTCCACAGCTCGGAGGAGCTTTGTTCTGACGGGGGAAAACCTCCTTAATTTATTCTATTATTTAACAGTTTTTGGAATTTGAGCTTTGACTTTTGCTGCTGCCAGCACTTCACATTTGTCTGTTCTGGTATTTTTGAGTCAACTTCATTCTGCTTACAGGCTTTGCTTTGCTTGGATGCTCCTTGGACCAGGTCTCTCTCACTTAAAAAATTACTTTATGAATGTCATCCTAATCACCCATCCAACCATGTTGACATCACATAAAAATGCAGTTTTAAAGTTTTGTATATACAACAAAGTGATTCTAGTCCATCACTGAGATCTTTGGAGAAAAAAAATGTACATACACATCTTCCTGTGTCCTGATCTGTGATCTTTGTAGAGTAAAGTGAGTCATGAAAATGTGATGTCTTTATGCTGTACATTTTCTACAAAACACTGTTGTTAAGTAATGACTCATCTCTTGATTTGTCAAGACACTAAAATAAAGCTCTATTTTTGGCCTCACATAGAAAACATATGATGGAAACCCCCATAAACCTCTCTTCGTTTATAACAATGTTGTTTCTTGTATGGTTTGTCAAAGCAGGGCAGGTAACAACAACACATGACAGAAAAGATGACACCTGACTCACCTCATTTGTTATATCATACACCACGATTGCTGCCTGGGCACCTCTGTAGTACATGGGAGCCAGACTGTGGTAGCGCTCCTGACCAGCTGTGTCCCAGATTTCAAACTTGACTGTTGTGTCGTCCAAACATACTGTCTGAGTCAGGAAGGCAGCTGCAGGGCACAAAGGAGAAGAGCCAGTGACAAATGGGCCTGTGGCAACTGAACTGCACAAAATGTGGTTCTGTGAGGTAATAATTTAAATGCTGGTGGCACACAAGAGGATTATCTGCCTGACTTAGTCCACATTCAGAAAACAGGGCCCAAGGAATATCAATCATATTTCATAGAGAACATACAAAATCTGAATGGGTGCTGGTATGAAGAGGGGTGAAATTCACCTATTAGGGCAGACTTACCCTGCTGATCTGGGTATGAAACTGGCAACATTTGGATTAAATCGCTCTTGTTTTGTTTTGGTTTTTTTTTTGGGGGGGGGGGGGGGGGGGGGTTAAGTTCTTCAGTCCATTTAAATAGATAACCTGAATTATAAGTGTACATATGCTGGTTCAGTCATGAGGAATAAGTAATTTCAGTGATCTGTGTTATGATATTTTACAGATGTTGTCTTCATTCGGCCCAAGGCGAGTTATAAAAATAGCAATGAGAAGTGACAATAACAAGGGAATGGAACGGATGGAATTTGGCTTAATCATTTTATTTCCAGACACCAGTATTTTCTCCACTGACTAAGCGTAAGATGAGGTAGAAAGTAACTGACTGCTTTAACCTCACTGAAACCAGGAACTAAAGGGAGATGTCTGTGGATTCACCTGAGACTTCTGACAGGTCTTTGTTCCTATTCATCTTCAGAGTTAGGCTTAAAACTCACCACTTCAATTCCTCCTTCCCTTTTATATCCAACATAAATGACTGTTATGCTTTTGTTTGTACCATTGAACATAATGCAGAAATTAAATGTTTAACTGAGTCTTTAATATTGATCCCTGCGTACAATTTTACAGACATGTTCACAGAGACGATGCATACCTCCGATTGTGCTCTCTTGGAATTCATGAAATTGTCCCTTGACGAAACGAAGTACGAGACTTGACTTCCCCACCGCTGATTCTCCTAAAAGCACGAGTTTGAACTGACAAATCTTGTTGCCTGTGTTTGGCCCATTGGGCCGTGTGGCTCCGCCTCTACTTGCCATGTCACACCGTCTGCTCTCTTCCCCTGGACACTGATCAACTGTGAGAAACGTCAGAAAATATCTGTATAGGAGAGGGAACAGAAAGCAGGGTTAGTGTCAAATAAAAAGCAAAGCATAACTCAAATATGGCAGGATATCATTTTGTTAAAAATAGAAATTTTCCGATTGGCGACAACAGTAAAAAGAAAAAAGAAAGCAATTAATGAGCTACACACATGAACAATGAAAATTACTTCGATTTTTTGCCTGTAGCTACTGGTAGCTTTAAAAACTGTAACACAGATGTAGATATAATAGTTTTTTCTTATAACTTATACATATGCACTGTTAAATGAAGACCACTATTGGGACAAGTCAGATTTTAAAATATATCAAGTTGTATGAGTATATGAATAAATCATTTAAAAAATGTTCAGGAAAAGATTGATGTGACATTGTTTTGTTTGTTTTTTTTTTTAAAGATGCCATCCAATCTCAGATATATAACAGTGACAGTGACCAGTAAATTTACCGTATTTCACTGTAGGCATAGTCAACAAAAATATCAAATTACCAGCCACAGTCTTTCCTCTTCAAACAATACCTGTTGGCTTGCCATAATAACCAGCTGAGAGAACAGCTACAACAGGTATCTGAGAGTGAAAGTCAATTTTCCACCTGATGGTAAACACATCTTAGCACTTAGTCTTTATAAATTCACCAGGAAACGTCAAGAAAAAGTCACCAAGGTGGAGTATCTGTTAAAACCTCCGAAACTCCTGCTTTAACTTAGCTTTAACTTATGTGTGACAGAGATTTATAGACGGGATTATCAGTGACACAAGTCTGGACAAATATGTTGGAAAAAAATGTTTTTACCCGGACGGGTCTGTAGACCAAAGGTGAATAACAACATCAATCACGATCCCCTGTTGACAACCGAATTTCTCTCTAACTGGGACATACCGTCTTATTTCTATTAAAACAAAGTAAACAGGGGGTATCACTCCAAAAATAATTGCCTTCAGCTTCGTCCAAATCGCGTTACGACACTGTTAACCACAAATAACCTGTTAGGTTGTTGCTGACTGGCTCGAATTAGCAGAGTAACGACTATTAGCTTTAGCAACAGCTACACCCCAAAAACAACCCCTTTCTGTATTAAAGCTCAAACTAACCTCTGTAACGTTAGTTTTAATCTACATTAAACTTCACACAACAAACCCACAGGCACTACTTAGATCTGACATTTACATACCGTTTGGCAATGCCAAAAAACACTGATGATGTAGGTTTGGGTGTGTACAGCTAGTGACAGCTAGCTAACGTTAGCTGCATGACGTTAAAATCAGTCCTCGTGAATCACCGGACTAAACGGGGGTGGAGGGTGTTTGTTATTTTTGAACAACAACGTGCTCATGATCTGAACATGACGACTCATTCGGATTCACCAGCCGGACAACGATAACTAGCTTGGCCCTTCCACCATCGGTTAGCTAACGATAACTATTAGCCAGATAATAGACACTGGGCAGGCTAACGTTGTTTAGCCCTGCCCGTATCGGGAGGAGCCCTCTGGATAGCCATTAGCCAGCTTGCTAACGCTAACATTAGCCACTCACCTGCCCCAAAAAAAGAAAAAAAAAAAAGAAAAAAAAGAAGAGGGAGCTAGTTAACGTGTATGTTGTCTCCTGGACAAATATCAGCGGCACTTCAGTGTCCTCTCACAGTGTCTCCAGCCTCCAGCCTGCAGACTGTGATGTTAGATTTCATCAGGCTCTCCGATGTCCCACTTCTTCAACTTCCCCTTTCTCATCGTACGAAGGATGATGACAGATCGTATGACTGGATTTGACAAACCCGCCTACGTAAGAGCGCGACGGACCAATCAGGTGTTAGCATTTATTCCCAATTCACTTTTTATAAAAACTTCAAAAAAGTCTCTTACCAAATAAAACTAAACAACACAAGAAATGTTTCACATTCAGTTCAAAATTATTTTCAAACACAATTTAAAATTTTTTAACTTAGCTGACGCGAATACCAAATAAGGACTGTGTGTTGTTACCAGGCAACAGAACTCAAACAGGTGCGCTCAGTCCGGCTGCTTCTAACTGACCGCTGCACTTAGCTGCTAAAACTTTTAACGTTTTTTAAAAAAAAAAAAGACTAACGAAAGGTGGTTGCCTCTGTACCTGCTACCTGTGAATGGAATATGAACATGACGGATGAAAATGCGTCTTGGCAGTTGAAATGTCCAAACATACCGTTGGTAAGTAAGTCAACTTTTTAAGATGATGCTAGCTAGCTAACAGCGATAATGTCCTCCTGCTACACTGAGTGTGATCCATATAAACCACAATTTTTCTAAATTTCTTTTAACACCAGGCTGGGAAGCTATTTCCTGTTGGAGACGGGGCTAAAAGCTGCCTAGAGGAAGTGGAAAAGGTAAAGTAGTAAAACTACTCCTAATGTGTAATGTAAAAATTATATATTTTAATGGGTTATAATGTGTTAGTATTACTGAGGTTGCAGCTGGTTAAAGGTAATATACTACTGTGTAGCTCATTCCAAAGTAAGTCAGCACAGTTGTCCATTATCAAACCCTTATCATCATTTTGACTTTGCAGCCCTCTACACCACTTATAGTCAGGAAATTTCGCAGTAGCATTCATCCAGAACCGGGAGCTATCAGAGTACACCCAGGCAGGGCAAATGACCCAGATGTTGCCACCACCCTTGTTCATGGCATCAGGACCCAATCATCCCTTACTGTGAGTACTACATACACAACTCAGCAAGTGTTAAAGGGATAAGAGAGAGTTTTTACTGACCTACATTTGTTGAGAAGATCGGTGGCAGTTTGAATGTGGTGTGGTCAGTTTTGTATATGCAAATGTATAAAGCTGACTTTGAATATACAATTCTAAGCATTTTGTTGAGGGCGTATCACTAGAATATGGATTTGAATTAATTTTTTATGTGATTCTAACAGGGGAAAAACTTGCTAAATCCACCCCAAAAGACCTTGTTCCAAAACAAAGTAGAGGAGCTTAGTGAAGCAGTGTACACCTCCAGTCGAAAAGCTCCTCTGGGCAGATCACGAGATCAGCATATGGGACTTCCTACCTGCTATAATGAGGAAACTACATTTGGTGTTAGAACATTCAAAGGTATCTGCCAAAATAAGATTAAATAAGATAAGTACTCATACAGTTTTTAAAAAGCAAACAATAGATGTTAAGTTCCAAATATCATGATATAAGAGAAGATGGCATTTTAAAATAAGGTGCCCTCTCTCTTTCTTCTCTTGCCTCAAATTTGTACTTCAGGTTTGGATATCTGGGATATTATTAACCCTGCAAAAACATCTGAAAAGGTAGAGACGGAAGCCCGGGAGGGACAAAAGGCTT
The DNA here is from genome assembly GCA_034769265.1 of Remorina albescens. Taxonomy (NCBI): domain Eukaryota; kingdom Metazoa; phylum Chordata; class Actinopteri; order Carangiformes; family Echeneidae; genus Remorina; species Remorina albescens. The sequence continues at coordinate 3,497,884 of CM068486.1, forward strand.
ATGTTCGCAGCCGCAAGACATCCCTTGTTGGTAAGAGAAATGGAAAGAAAATGAAAACATCCATGATTCCAACTTTTTATTTGTCATATTTTATGGATGGTTTTTAAATGTGGTGTCTGCTCTTCACAACAATTAAATCATCTTGCTCTACTCCAGGTGAACAGATTGATAGGAAGTATGACTCTACTCATTACAATAAAGACAGCAGGTTTGGGATCGTCACACCTCATTTTAATGATGGACGTAATCTTGGTAAAACTCTCCGATGGCTTGGGGAGCCACAGAGGTAAGTGTTGGTATGAATTGAAGTGTTCTCATCTTCATTTTCATAACATTCCATTCATTCATTCATCTTCTACCGCTTATCTGTTTCTGGGCTGAGGGGGTGCTGGAGCCAATCCCAGCTCACATTGGGCGAGGGCGGGGTCACCCTGGACGGGTCACCAGTCTATTGCAGGGCCAACATACAGAGACAGACAGAGATGAACAACCACTAACACTCACACTCAGACCTACGGACAATTTAGCGTCACCAATTAACCTAAACATGATGTCTTTGGACGGTGGGAGGAAACCACAGTACCTGGACGAAACCCACCCAAGCACGGGGAGAACATGCAAACTCCACACAGAAAGGCCCCAGTTTTCATGTTTCCATTCAGTATTAAAAAAAAAAAAAAATAAGAAAAAAAAAGTTGTATCCATGCTTTTTTAATGCCATAGGTTTCACAATCCAAAAACTGCTTGGAGGAGATCTGGGAACAGGGAACTACAAAATGGAATAGCAAACAAGACGTAAGTTTATGTCATACTTCCTGTGACTAATAATGTGGCTTCTGACTGTACTTTATGAACTTAATCTCCATAAACCAATTGTTTCAGGAAAGGAAACTCCTTGAATGTTCCACCAGATCATACTTTTGGATGTCTCTTGCCACTGGTTGAATATGGTAAGAGTTTCAGTAAAAAATTTATTTCCTGGGTTACGTATTGGAATATGTAACACACACAATTGAGTATTTTATATTCAAGACAGCAAACAACATCATGTCTGCTTCTTGCACAGGTGTTGGAGAAATAATCCACTCTGTGGAGCCAGGGCAGTACATGAGAGGTCATGACAGACAGCGCAGCCTCGTCAATGCAGTGCAAGACCAACTGAAGAAGGTCAATTTCCACAACTTCCCCTCCCTGCTGCAAGCGTTCAGACACTATGACAAGGTACAAATGGAGTTGCCACAGGCAGGGTCACACTTCCACACAATGCTGTTGACCTGTATTTTCAATCTGCTTACTGTTTAACTCAGCACATATTAAAAAATTGGAAATATACAGTGACTTCGTTTTGTGTGCTACGTAAACACAGGAGAATTTAGCAAAAAATAGAAGGAAAAAAAGAAAGCTGAGCATAGGCCTTTTTTACAATGAACTTCTCAGCCTGTCATAGCAGGAAAACCATAGCTGCGCTTACAAAATAAACCCTGCTTTGTCCCTGGCACCTACTGATATTGATGCTTTTAGCTAAACCCATGTTGACAATTCAGGATATCTGCTGCTAGGACAGGCCAATGATGTGATTGTGGTGTTGTGACATGTGATATAATAACAGTGCTACTTCTTGTAGTCTGAAACTGTACTTGGTGAGTCGTTCCAGTTGTACCTTTTTATGTTAATCACTAGAAAGGCAAGGGAATGATTGACAAAGAGGACCTGCAAGCAGTGTGCCGTCAATTGCAGTTGGATGTTAGCGGGCCAGTCCTGGATGACCTCATGGATTACTGTGACACAGACAAAGATGGACTGATAAACTTCCTGGAGTTTGCTAATTTCCTCAACTGGAAGGATAAGATGCCCATCAACACCTGGGAGCAAGACATAATGGCGAATGGTCAGTTAAATTTATTGTAATGTATTACTTTATTTACTATAATACGGGATCATAAGATTATTTAACCTTAAAGTAAGAATGCTTTTTTAGGGCCACTGCTTTACATATAATTTTACTCTGACCTCTCAGGTCTTGAGTGCAGAATTTGGCTACAACATAAGTAACACCAAAATTTGTGAATAAAAGACTCTATGGCCTAATATTTACTTTATTGTACACTAGAGTGGTACCTGTAGACTAATTCTTAGAATCAGATTATTTGTCTTTTGTTTTTTGCAGTGCATCAGGCCAGCATTGTTCCAACTAACACAGAGAGGAAGCCTCAATCTGAGTCAGAACAGCTTCCTGCCTCAAAGGCCTTGATTAAACCCGAGGACCTGGAGCCCATACAGACAGGCAGTTCGAAGAAAACTGTAAGGACCCTGAGGAAACCCAAGGCAGGTCCAGACCACTTCATCACCTCCTCCTCCCTCATTGGAACTATCAGTGATGGGTTGCTCACATCAAGTAAGTCAGCAATAGCAGGTGATAGGCATTATGTATACTACATAAACACATGCATGTAAAGATACAGTCATTTCATCTAATTCATGTCATGCCATTTTATACACTGTAAACGAGTTGTATAATTTACTTTACTCACCTTTCATTCATTCCCACCTCCTAAAATTCCATGCTCATCATCTGGTCCCTCTCACATAGACAGTCGCACATATGGGATCCCTTCTGTGCGATCTGACCTTCCAGCTCCAAGCGTTAAGAGAGTCAGTGACACTACTAACTATGGCGATACTTCCACGGCTGCAGAGCTGCTGCATCCATCAGTTCACGCTCTCCAGGGTGTTCACAAGGAACACTTGTTATGTCCTCGCACCAAGAAGGAGGTACGCACTGTGCCAAATCCATGGTACATTGTACCTGAATAACAAAATAAGAATTACTGTGAGTAAATACAGGGAAGCCACAGTGACCTTTGAAATTTGATTGGCTAGATCTGATATAATGGACGTCCATCTGACTTGTATGAAATTAAGATTAAATCATTAATGACCAGTGGACCTCTGAAAAATGAATAGGTCACAAATGAGACAGATGTTAGTAAATATACTTTATTCATAGCATACATTTTTTTTCTTGTCAACGCAGGGAAGCACAGGTGTAACTAACAACATTAACGATGGCTCTATTGATTACAAACAATTATTCCATTCAATTCCTTTACATAAATTACATTAATTTGGCAGGTGCTTGTCTAAAGCATCTAAATACACATGTTCAGCCATCAATAAAAATCAGTTGTCATTGTTAGCATTGCTGTTTGGCATTAGAAAGTTCTTTTGATCTCCTTTCAACAGTAGACAGTCCTAGATGTTTTGCGCTTTAATACATGATTGACAAGACCCTGCAGACTTCAGGCCGGAGCGTCTCTTTTATACTTTAGGCGGCTCAAATATAATTTGAGATATTGTTTTGTTAAATGTGCTCTATTGAAGCAGTTCTTTCACCGTGATCCCTCTTCACTTGTCAAGTTTAAGTTTTCCATCACCAGCTGGTCATTTTAAATCTCCTGCTGCTGCAGTGTGGCTATAGTGCAAAGACATACATCTCAGACCACCTTTTAGCACAATGGGTCATTTGTTAAACACCTTTCACCCTCTTCTTCACAGATTGCAGAGATCTTCAGGAATGTGGGAGTGAATATTTCAGAAGAGACTTTTGAGGAGGCCTGGAAACTGGCAACCATGAAGCAGCCGGACGGGGAAGTTTGTGTCGAGGTTTTCCGTAATGTACTCAAGGAAATTAAAGCAATGTAATAGTAATGTTTGCTGGTACAGTGTTTGGCATCTGCCATCATTATATCTGTTTAAAAATATATCCCAAATGTCCAGTGAAGACAACATTGATGGATGTGTACTTCAGTGGCCCCAAAAATATCAACCCATGAAGGAAGAAGGATTCATCTTAAGTGCATTTAGTAATGGGGGAAGGTGCACTTTTTCCACCACGGGACCTCTCACAATAACCTGACAATGATGAATCTCCATCATCAGAATCACAGTCAGAATTACACTGTGGCTTTCCTATTTGCACCCCTACAAAAACATGTCACATGAACTTGAAAGGCAATGTTTCCTCCCCAGCTTCTGGCCCCTGGACGGGGATGTCCAGGGGGTCTCCCTCTGAGGAGCATTCACTGCCCGGCCACGTGTGGTCGCTGCACTGTTAGTATCGCTTGTTGTCTTTGTTTGTTTGGTAAATACATATTGTCTGAGAACTCCAACATGTTGATTCAAGATAAATCCTCCAAAAATACTGAATACAAACTGTTTTCTCGATGAACAATTTATCGATGTGTCGATGTGTCACTTCACACAATGATGATGAGGCGGCCACAGATGGCCACAACATAGACACAGAACTTAAATAACGGGGACAGATGTTGGAGAATAACATATACTGAGCGAATAAACACACCACACTGACGTGTTAATTTTATTTTTTAAAAATTCAGGAACTTTTATATGTAGAAAAATTTAATCTACAACACAAAAGTGGACGACTTTTTGAGCGCCCCCTGAACGTCTCAAAGGAAGTTTTCAGGGGAGCTCGTGTCCATTTCAGGCGGAGCCGCCATTTTTATTTATTTTTTTAATATATATTTTTAAAAAGACCGGGCAGGCCCACCGTGTTTCCCCGTAAATAACAAAGCTGTGTGGAAGTACAAAGGAATATAAAGCAACAAAATGGACGACAGGAGAAAGAAATGCCCACCTGCCGGATGGAGACGCCTGCTGGGCGGCCCAACTCCCCGTGAAGACCGATTAGCACCGTTCGCCAAACCAGGTAAAATTAATCAACCTAACTACAAACTAAATATAATTTAATACAACATATTTAAATTTTTTTCCGCTAAAGTTGATATTTATCTGGTTGTTATTCACGATATGACTCTGTGACCGTCAAATCAGTTTTGGTGGCGAGTGCGTTAAGCTAATGTTGCCAAGGCAACGTTAGCCATGTAGCTAAGAAGCTAATTCTGATTACCATTTTTTTATTCGCCTTTTTACGGATTTTTGCTTTAAACTGACCGCAGTTAACTGTAACAACAGTTTGGTAAAAGATTATAAGGAGCAGTAAAAATAAATAAGGATTTATTTTATCTGAGAGGAAAGTGTTGGTGTTTATGTATTTATCAACCACAACATAAGCTGTCTACACTTCTTTATGCTCAAACATTGATTCATCCAATATTAAGCATATGTTCATGATTATGTCTTTTGTAGTCATTACAAAACTGTTCATATTGTCTCATTCCCAGTTTATATTCTTTGCTTTTGCATGCATCGCGATAAGAAAAATCACCAGTACTCTGGCTGTCAGGTTGCTTTGAGCAAGAGAGTAAAGATATTGCAAACATAAATAATAATCTGAATGCAAAGACATATAAACTTTTTGGCACTTTATGGATGTTACTATGAAGGTAGTTGTCAGCTATTGAGAGAATATTAAAATAAATCTTTTCTGCTAGTGTGGTCAATTAGACGTGGCTGAATTAAATACTAAGAACTGCTGTATATTTTCTGCACAGAAGCAGGCCGTGTTAATTTGTTCTATCATTTACTCAATGGCAAATGTGCCCCATGGCATTATAACTTTCTGTGACACTTTATCATGATTCTTGTTACTAATCTGAACGTAGCACTCTATACTACATATTTTAAAAATGAAACATCTTTAATGGCTAACATCAGACTAATGTGTTTTGTCATATACGCCTTTATCTGAGCTTCCTCTTGACCTATTTTTTTGGATTTATGTTTTTTGGAATGCCGCCTTTCCTTTTATTTCATGAATTCGCTTGGAGCCACTTAGCAGTTTCTGGCAGAGCACCCATTCAAATTAAGAGCATATAGAGAAATGGACCATTGCTGTGCATTTTCAGTATATGGACCTCAGTCTCACTATAAATTTGGCTGTATGCAGAAGAAATTAGCAAAACTGTGCTACATGTTGAAGCTGTCTTCTTTATCATTGGTAACAAGAACAAACAACTTGTTTAATATAGTATATCAAGCATTGTTTGGAGCATGTAGCAAATTGTACCAATGAATGCATTTTGGTTAAACCCTTCTGAGAATTTTTCCAAGAGGACACACCCATCAGTTAAATGAATAGAGTTCACTTGTTTACATATGAAACGAGCTTATGTTAATACCAGTCATCGTTTCTATTTTCAACAATGTGTGAGATGCATTACCAAACATTTTGTACCACTTATCTGGAATGTGGTTGCAGTGGTTAAAGTTAAACAGAAGCCGTAGCAACACTTGACTGTTGCTGCGACCTCCTACTACGGACTGGAAGGTCTACAATGTAAGGAACCCTGATTAAATAATACTTTATTGATCCCCATTGGGGAAATTCAAACATGATGGGTCCTTTTGATGCAGAGGAGCAGCACTTCTTCTCTTCCTTGCTTCATGTCATCAAGAAAAAACCCATTTCATGATTACTTTATTCATGATCTCATTCATTCTTTAAGGCACTACCCACAACTCATGATAGGCTCAGAGGTGACAAGTGAATCGTAGATTGTCTAGTAAATCAAAAATGTTGGCTTCTGGCTTTGTTCCTTCACCACGATGGTCCGTTACAATGCTCGCTGTACTGCTGTCTCTGTCCATAACTCAGCTAATATATTGGCTGTTAACACTGAGAAACAGGCAGTGACACATTAATGTTTGAGTCTGCTCTTGGTCTTGACATAAAGTTTTGGAACTGGTCGGGACTTGTCTCACAGTTGTCTTTTTTTCTTTCTTAAATATTGACTCTAGTTTCCTTTCAGTGTAACAACATTAGCCTATGTACAAACACGGTATTCTTCAGTGACAATGACTGGCATTTAAAAAGGGAAAAAAATATCAATTGCAAAAAAAGCTTTTCTGTCTTAAATTAGTTTTCCTGTCTTACAGACAACATAAGACATTTTAACGGCTCTCAACCATCATTAGTAGTCATTAGTCATAATATTAGTAGCACCACAAATTCACTGAAGATAAACATGTCAGTAGACAAAAGAAGTTTTTTTCCCCTTGTTACATTTCTGTTTATGGAGAATCCATTCTGCTATTAAATTAAAAAGATAATTTCATGCATAGAAAAAGCTAATTTGTCATGTCAACATTTTTGCTTTTTGTTCAAAGCAACATGCCACGTTTTGTTAGTACACCTAAGCTGCTGTGAAACAGTATTAAATCTTTAATTGATTGCTTTGGACTTAATAACAAAACCCTGCAAGACTGTTGCTATGGTTGTAAAATCACTTGAGTAAATACTGAGGTACAATCTCCATACCTTTATCATTTGTCCTGTCAGAGTATTAGAGAGTATTAGATTTGATTTTCAAGCATATTCATCTAGTTATTCTACTAATCAACCTTAAAATGAGAGTCTGACAGAGATAGTACAATTAATTTATGGCACTTAGGATCTCAGACACATGAAGACATACAAACAAGACACATACTCTCCCTAAGAGGTACAGGCTATTGTTTGCAATCGGTTTCGCTGAACAGATTAATGAAACAGGTTGGCACACAGCCTTGACTGATCCACATGTCGTCACAAGACAGTAAAATATCTAATAAGAAAACATTAGCTTTTTGTATATTCCCCACTTGTTTTTGTTTTTTTCTTAATTTCCATTAAACTGAGTGATGCACAAGCGTGGTAAATTGTTTAATGTGCTCTCACCATATCCATGAGCATATTGACACATGCTAAGCTAACTGCACTCTTTTAATCTCATTATGACTCTGCGAGATGCTCCACTGGAACCAAAAAAACCCCCACGCAAACTTCCACAGTCTGCATATTACTATGCAGGAAAATTAGAATAATCCTCAGCATTTTTCATTATGCATGAATTAGCGGCCGCTAATGACAGAATCCTCTCTGTTTGTCAGATATGTTGTCAACATTAATAATACTGCAGCAAGCTTTCACAGAATGGGATGACACGCAGCATTCACAAACCCATCAGACGTGATGTTTTTGACAAGTGACACTTTTCTGGCGTTGACTGTGGGCTCAGATGCAGGCTGAGTTAGTTAAACAGGTGGAGGAATTTTCTCGTACAATTTGTCATCCTCGCTGGAAGCCATACTATACAACTATTTTCACTTGGTATAAGACTTGCGTTGCGATCTCTTGATGGTCCTTAACTTCCTACAAGAAGTCAACTGTGCGCCAACAACCACGTACCAGAACATACACCCCCTCCTGTCGACTATAGAAAATGGATTATCTTGTTTTACTTTACTTCTTATCACAAGTACCAGAATACTCGTATATTTTGCCCCCTATATGCTTCATAAATCATGTGGAGACACAATTATGGACTTGAAGTTTACTGCTAATGTAGTCTGTTGTTCTGTTGGTGATGTTGAGATCAAAAATTGTTGGATGCAATTAAAGGAATATACGGACACTTTGTTCTTTTTCCTCTTCTGGTATTTATTTGACTTTTGTATATGATGAAAGAGTTTGAGTGGAAAAACATTTATAATGCTGAGGAAAGCCTTGATTATTCTTTTTTTCTTACCACCAAGTAGAGTACCTTAGTTTGTCAGGGCAATATCAGAGTGGTAATTTGCTGGTGAAGTGTATATATAATTTGCATATGTTTTGGTTAGGAGGGTCAGGGAGGTCGGACTTCCTGGGTACTTTAAAGGGTTATGGGTAAAGTTCAGTGCCGTGATAAAACTAAAAATAATTTACTGACAAGATTTTCAGTGGAATGGAGTGTCAAAGATAAAAACTAATAAATTCTTTGCTTTTTTACAAAAGGATAATTTACATGCTTGTCTGTGAGTGTTGAGCTGCATGTCATAGTCTTCCTCAGCAAATTAATGTTAATCAGTTGTACTAAAGCTCAGCAAGCTTTTTCATGTATACTGCAGCAACTAGGCTATCATCATGACAACTGAACTAACTCCATTTGTGGAGGAAAACTTGTGAGGTTGTGACTGAAAGCTTGAATAAACGTCAAATCAGTGACGAAAGGAGTTAAAGGCTTCTGATGATCAAAGGACAATCTTCAAGTAGGGGGATTTGTTGAGGTCTTTGGGTGTCTGCACAGCTTCGCTGCTGTGGTTTTCAGGTGATAGAAAATGTACAATTCTTCAGTCTGCTGTCCAGTTTCTTAGTTGTCTTTGACGCTTAATAAATGTAGTCGATCAATAGTTTGCTACTGCATCCTGATTACTGGCAAATAGTAAATTACTCAGCCAGTTTCCAGTGCCAGTGCCAAACAGCTGTGACCTTCCAGTCAGGAGATGCTCCTCTCGTCAGCTCTCGGCGGAATCTGGAAGGAAAGAGAAAGACTTGTTAAACAGGCGCTAGCATAGTTTACTCAATTTAAACACGAACAACTAAATTCTTAGTAACACAAATACATTTGAAGTCCTGAAGGTGAGGGCAGACAGACTAACGCTGACATTCAAACTAAGTTTTGGTTCTCCTTTCACCTTGAAAATAATGAGGTAGAGATTTTCAAAATGGCTTCCTTATTCTGTTGGACTGTTTATGAGCCTTTGGATAACACTTGAAGTGTAACAGGCTTTGTCCAAGTGGATTTCCAAGACCTGAAACAATGAGAGGGAGAATCTGGACAACTAGATAGGTGGGCATTAGGTAGAATAGACCCCACTGTGTGGTCCAACAACTAACTGGATTACTGAAAGGAAAATGAAAGAGGCTTTAACTGTTACATGCACAGTGAGTGAAAATGGAGTGAAATGATTTCCTCTTTTTTTTTGCACTGCTGCAAAACTACTCGGCAGTTCTTTAAACTAAAATCAGAGTGAGTGAACTGATGCAGTATCTCAATTTTACATAATCACAACTGGAGTGTTATCAGCCTTTTCCTTACATGGCATTATTATTGCTAATGGCTTTACTCAGGCACGAAAGGATATTTTACTGAAATTTGAAGAGAATCTGTTAATTCTAAAGTATTGACTTATTTAAATAACAAGAGTAGATGTTGATAGATAGATATAAGTAGATTGTGTTTGCTCACAATCTGAATTAATCTCGGTATTAAAAATGTTATCCAGGCATGAAAGAAAATCTTAAACATAAAGGAGGAGACAGCTGGAGATGTTATTATTGTGATTATAGATCTGACATTGTACAAATCTCAACAATATGCTTTTTGTTTCATTAAATAAGAGGATAATTGACAGAGTGTGGATTCATTTATGGGGGACTCTTAATAAGGACAGAACGTGCTTAATTTTCCTTTTCACATGAAATCAGACTTGCTCGGTGTTGGAAGTGTTACACATCAAACCTTGTAAGATTGTCTGAACTCATCCTGGTTAGACAGTGATGGAAGAATGAAGCTTTTGATTCACTGTTTCCATAATGGAGGACATGTGCACAGTACTCAACTAAATAGTCATAAGTTTGTCACTTCTGCAGCTTTATTTTTGTCACATTTCTTTGGATCACTACAAAGAATATTTTCTACTTTAAAGTATTAACTAAGCTGATTTGATGATCGTTCAGTAGGGCCCAAAAGTCTGAGTTCACTTTTCCCTCACTAAATATAAAAACATTTAACTTGCCACATCAGCTGTTGTGTAGCTGTGGCTCTGTTACCCACCCAACAAAAACAGACTTACCATATGTTCCAAGGCCTGCAGGTAACTTTGAGCTTTTGCCAACATATAATTATTTCTCTAAGTAAATATTTGCTCCTTTTTGATTGTGACTCAACATACTCTATACAAAGAAATAAAGCAAACACAGATTTTGGCACCAACCAAGCAAATTAATGATCAAAACTGTGCATTACGCATAAAGAGGCAACACACATACTGCCATGAAATATATTCGAACATGTCAAAGCTGATTGAGGTAAGATTTGTTGTAATCCACACTTTTGGACACATAGCATGTTTGCAATATGTGTGCAGATGACAAGCTTAGTGCTTACTCATAAACAGCAGTTGCTATTTTCCTTTGCGGGCTGCCATCTTCACAAGGAGCCACTTTGAAGATTTTTCTGCCCTGTGGGTCATCAGGGCCTTGGTATGTTGACAGGAACCAAAACCTCATGGTAATGAAGCAAAACCTTCTGCCTGTGTGGAGAAAGATAGTGTTGTTGACCTGTGTGGTTATCAGGTCAACAACATCCTGAACAGCCAAAGATTCAATACTGACAACTGGCATTTATATCCTCAACAGAACAAGTTCCTCTGAGCTCAGCTAGCTGAGCCGCGAGGGGTTAAGTGTCTTGCCAAAAGACACTTTACCTGTGGAAGCTGGGAAATCTTTGATGGGAAAATCAGATATACCTGACTTCTAAGAGCACATAATCTGAATGGGTTTCACATCACTGAAATGTGGCTCCAAATGCTCCAGCTGTCTGATTAACAGTCTTATAACCTTCAACAAACAAGATTCACAAGCAACATAACTGGTTTTCTCAGGTGAAAAATCTTTACTGACTTCTGTAACCCTGACAGGAAGCACATTTACAGCCAGCTGTCCTAAACTTAGTTGCTTCTCAGGGTTACACTTCCATAATTAAATAATAATAATCTCTTGTTACATTTATGGTTGGTGTCAACACTACTCCAGAGTTTTCAACCACCTCAAACTCTTTGCCATCAGCGGTTGTGTAGTTAAATTCTGCATTTTAATGCTACTACTAACTCTCCTCTCCCTTGTTCGTAGTATTTTCTGGAATTACCCAACTGCAGTGTAGGAATTGTAAGCTCTTTGGCTCCCTGTACATAAATGGGAGGAAGACGTGTGTCAAGGTGAGATCATATGGATTGAGATCAGTTATGGTAGAAAACTAAAACAGCAGTAGTGTGGATGTAGCCTTAAATTCTTTTTGGTGTATGAAAACTCACCATCCTCTTCGAAGACAACAGAAACTTCCTCTGGAAACACAAATATAATATCATCCAGTGTGACAGCAAGCTGCTGCCTCTGTGCTCTGTTCAGAGACTGGCACCTCGTCTCAACATATTCTAACATCTGTAAGAACAAGAAACGAGAATCAAAACTAAATCTGACATGCATGTTCATCATTTGTATGATATTTTACCTCATGGGACAACAACCCCCACAGTTCATGGTATCTGCCACGGGACATCACGTTGGAGACATGGACCAATGCCTGGGGTGGACGGGGAACAAAATAGGGGTTTGTTTACCTGCAACATTGTGAATGATGATGATGTTTACAGTTTGTGTCATACCACCTTTCAAATCAGGGTATGAATGTTAGTTTTTACCTTTAACTGGGTGATTACAGGACAAATACGTGCTTATTTACATGGAGCAAATTTAGTTGCATCATGTTCTGGTTCCCTTAATCACATCACTGTTTCCATCAAAAATATTTGTTTGCCCAGATGCATTTGTAAAAGTTTCTGTTTATACAGGCAATTCAGATCTGACACAAGTTAGAAATACAGATGCTGTTCAGAAACATTGACTATGAAGCAGATTGAACAATCCTATTTATTAATTGTTAAAAGTTAAAATGGGGATGTGCTTTTGCCCTACAGTAAGAATGTTGTGGGTTCAGTTCCCGGGCCCTTTCTGTGCCCAGTTTTTGCATGTTCTCCCTGTGCCTACGTGGGTTTCCTCCCACCGTCCAAAGACATCATGTTTAGGTTAACTGTTGACTCTAAATTGTCCGTAGGTCTGAGTGTGAGTGGTTGTTGGTCTCTGTCTGTTTCTGTGTGTTGGCCCTGTGATGGACTGGCGCCCTGTCCAGGGTGACCCTGTCCTCACCCAATGTGAGCTAGGATTGGCTCCAGCACCCCCCCAACCCAGAAACTGATAAGTGGTAGAAGATGAATGATTAAGAAAAGTTAGATGCTTAAAACTTCCTCTGGGTCTTTGAACACCCTCCAGGTTTCCGTCTCATCTAAAGCCTCTTTCAAAAACTTTTCAGTTTTCCTCTATTTACATTTGAATTAGAAGAAACTTTCCAGCCAGTGCCAGATAAAAAATAAACAATGATGTTCAGCTCCTGACTGACTCACTGATTTAATATTTGGTATCAGGCCTGTCAGCAGTTACCTGTTTGATTCCTCTGTCAAACTCCTCGGAGCTGACGTCTAACTTAAAATACAGTTGGATGAGGTACATGATGATTTTACACCGGATCCATGTGACCGGGTCCGGGCTGCCCACCACGGAGATATCGGGCTGACCGCCGGAGCTCCCCGTCGGTTTGTCGGCTCCTGACCGGGAGCTGAGAAGTCTGTGTTTCTGACCCGCAAACACGACCTTCCGCCCGCAGACCCTCGGTCGGGGCTCCGCGGTGAAAGGACGAGCAGGAAGCACACACACCCCCGCACACTGCCGGTGGTGCACAGCCGGCCGGCTGCTGCAGCCCGGGGCCCTCGTCCAGCTGCAGACTCCGGGCCTACCCAGATCCCGGCACGCAGCGAAGCCGGCGATCCGCTGCATCACCGCCGTTACAGGCGGCTGTGGCCCGAGAACCGGGGCCGAGTCAGCGTCCGGTACCACGGCTGTCTCTTAGATAACCTTATGCAACTCAACCCATGCTTTTCCCACAATCCTTATGTCGCACACACATGACTGCTGCCTTCCGGTGCTATTGGAAATTTAGAAACGCATCTCCACCGGAAAAAAAAAATAAATCTGGATTTGACTTCTTTTTTTCGTAACATTTAAAAATATTTTCTATTTCTCACTTGAGTTTAACTTGTAGATGCAGCCAGTAAAGTCTGCAAACCCAATATCTTTAAGGATTGGGGAAAAAAATGAAGTTGGTGTGATGTTTAATGGTAAAACGTGAAAATATACATGTTTTATTTTAGTTATGTCCAAGTACAAACAACATGCATTACCAGCTTTAAAAAATGGTTATTTATTACAGTTGAAGTAGATTTTAAAGATTTTTCAGAATAAAAGTTGGCTGCGGGAAGGTTTCACATCCTTTAATATTACTGTGTGTTTTCAGGAAAGTCTTTTTTAATATATATATATATATATGCTGTATAGTCGATGACTTCATTCATTTCAGATGATTTCTCATGTTTAAGTGTAACTGTTTGTCGGAGCTGACAAAGAGCACTTGAAGGCAGCAGGGTGATTTTACAGGACGGATCCAGTAGAGGGAGATAAATATCCATTTATCTGTCTTCTGTGCGGGGGGGGGGGGGGGACAACAGCAAAACAAACTAAGTGTCTGTGCGTGCATGTATTATTAACACACACACACACACTGAACCGGTCGTTCCTACGGGCCAGTAGTTTCCGCCCAGGCTTTGTTTTCTGCGCAGGTGCATAAAATGAGTGTGCGGAAATGTGAAATTTGATCATCGGACCAAAACATCATTAAGTCCCCGCTGTTCCCGGTGATTACAGGTCAGCGCCATTTTCCCGTAGCCTGTCCGCGCGCGCCCCGCAAATACTCACCGACGCGCACGCGGCACACACCTGCGCGCGGCCCCGCCCACCTGAAGTTCTCCCCAACTAATTTTATTTATCAATAATTAGCCGCGCAGCTCTCGTTTACTAGAGACTGAGCGCAGACACGGAAACCTTTCCGGGGTGCATTACAGTAATTGCGTGTCAGCTGAGGATGATTTTTACATCTGCGAGTCGGATGGAGCAGAATATTAACGACTCGGCGCTGGATGGGATTAATTGTTGGAGAATCTGCAGATAAACACACAAGTGAGGGAGAGTTTGAGAGCAGGCTGCTGGTTGTTAGTCTATAATAAAGATTTCTAACCAGGTTTAGGGTGAGGAAGCAAAAAAAAAAAAAAAAAAGTCCAGTGACAGAAGTACATCTCTGCAGGAGGAAACTTCATTTGTGGTGGTTTGAGCAAACAGGATTTTAATTAAATATACATGTTATCAACATTAAAATTACAAAGATAGAGTAACAAATAAGAAATAATGTCCAGTTCGCCCGTGCTTGAGTTCTTTAGCAGATATTAGTTTGCATGTAGCGATCTTTGGCTTTTTTGTGAAATAACTTGTAAATCGTCTCATGTCAGAGCTCCTTCCATACAGAGAGAAATAAATGTGTGTAAGTAGCAACAGATTGACTTCAGTCTAATTTAATCCAATTTAAAAACCATTCTGCCACATCAGTGATACCAGTAGGTCTGTGGTTCCTCCTCACCATGTAGAGGTCACATTCTTTGTAGGATTTAGTCTTTAACAACCTGATAGTCAAAGAAGAGCAGGTTAACACACATTGGACTTGGATTGAAACAGGTTCTGCTTTTCAGGAGACTCTGCGTCTTTGGATTTGACAGTTTTTAGACAAACAAGGTAAATTAAAGCGAAGATGAGCGCCCCTATTTTTTTCATTGTTACATTCTAATCTCTAAAATAGCAGTTGAATGGTCATCCAGGGAGATAAATTTTACAAAAAACAGTTAAATGAGTACCCAAAATGTTTAGGGTGAGTTACAATTTTCTGTGATGTGTAGTGAAACATTTATTTGGTGGGCATGACATGACATCAGAGACCCCGACTCACCATTGTGTTATTCCTTCATAAATGTAAAGTTGTTTTTTCTTTTTAAATAATTCTGGTTTACCTGCTGCACCCGCTGCAGGACAGTGCTGCTCACTGGGTCGAGGGCCTGTCATGTAATCCAGACCTGGAGTGATGCTGCAGCCTGTGTCGCCACTCTGGGCTCTTTCCCCTGCTGAGCCACTGAAAGGCACTATTGTCCACAGCGGGTAACATCCACCGACAGGGATGAAGATGTTGCGCTCAGCAAACCTCCAGAGTGCGCAGGGCAGGTTATTGGTGGAGCAGGGGTTAATATCTTGAGAGTACAATAGAACATTTTTACATCTTCTGGATAAAATCGCTTTAAAATTTAAAATTATTCTGTGTAGCAGAATTCGGACGACTGCCTTCGGTGTATCAGTTGAAATCTCCTTTAGTGGCCCCTGAGGGCTCACAAAATTAATCTGAGGGGTCAAAAAACAATTAACAGGATGAG